>OZ014483.1:16848281-17448281 GCA_963965965.1 Trididemnum nubilum
TATTGTTGTTATTGTTTCAATTCAAGTTTCTGAGACTTGTATAATTGTTTTAACGTAAAAAGCAGCTATTTTTTCTACTTTAAACAAAAACATTCTAATAAATCGTAACCTTTGATTAACTTTCTTGCATTTGTGAAGAATAATTTTGTCAAAGCTATCTTAAAATTGTATGATTCCTTTGTCTTAAATGAAGTTTTTACCATAAATAGCATTAAATCTGTTTAACATAGTAATTTTTTACTGATTTCCACGTTTTAAAGTAAGTCTTTTAGTAAAATTAACTTAAATTCTTTTGGTTTATTTGTTTGAATTGCATGTTTTCCTTAAAAAACGGTAATTTTTAACAATTTTTACCCAAGCAGTTTTCTCAGACCTTAAATTTGATAGAAAATGTTCCAAAATATTAAATGTCTAGTAAATAACTCAGTTAAAAAAAAGATAATGTTTATTATTTTTAATCAAAAAGTCAAAACTTCTTTGTTTTCGTAGCCATCGTTTTGCAAAAAACATTCAAAATCTTGCATTTCTTCATTTTGAATTGAAACTTTAATTAAAAATAATCGTTTTTTCTACTTTTGAAACAAAAACATTTAGCTAACATCTTAAATTTTTTAACAATTTTTACTCAAGCAATTTTCTCAGACCTTAAAATTTGATAGAAAATGTTCCAAAATAATAAAATGTTTAGTAAATCACTTACTTAAAAAAGATAATGTTTATTATTTTTAATGAAAAAAGTCTAAACTTCTTTGTTTTCGGTAGCATAGTTTTGCAAAAAACATTAAAAATCTTGCATTTCTTCATTTTGAATTGAAACTTTAATTAAAAATAATCGTTTTTTCTACTTTGAAACAAAAACATTTAGCTAACATCTTAAATTTTTTAACAATTTTTTAGTTTTACACTAATCTTTTGACTAAAATACCGTAAAAATTAACCAAAATAGACAATGTTTATTAATTTTAGTCAATAAACCTCGACTTTTTTGTTGTCGTAGCGATAAGTTTGTAAAAAATCTTACGTTTCGTCATTTTAAATTAAAAATTTCAGTAAAAATAATCTTTTTTGTACTTCAAAACTAAAACGTTTACCTCACATCTTACATTTTTTAGTTTTACACTAGTTTTTTATTAAAATGTCATAAAATTAACCAAAATACATAATGTTTATTAATTTTACTCAATAAACTTCGACTTTTTTGTTGTCGTAGCGATAATTTTGTAAAAAAGTTACGCTTTGTCATTTTAAATCGAAAGTTTCAGTAAAAATGAACTTTTTTGTACTATGAAACTAAAACGCTTACCTAACATTTTACATTTTTAAACAATTTTTTAGTTTTACACTGATTTTTTTTTACTAAAATACCATAAAATTTGACCGAAATAGATAATGTTTATAAATTTTAGTCAATAAATCTCGACTTTTTTGTGGTCGTAGTGATAATTTTGTAAAAAATCTTACGTTTCGTCATTTTGAACTGAAAAATTTCACTAAAAATAACCTTTTTTGTACTTTGAAACTAAAACGTTTACCTAACATCTTACATTTTTTTCGTTTTACACTAATTTGTTTACTAAAATACCATAAAATTTAACCAAAATAGGTAATGTTTATTAATTTTAGTCAATAATGTTCAACTTTTTTTGGTGTGATAGCGATAATTTTGTAAAAATATTATGTTTCATCATTTTAAATTGAAAAATTTCACTAAAAATAATCTGTTTTGTACTTTGAAACTAAAACGTTTACCTAACATCTTAAATTTTTTAACAATTTTTTTTGTTTTACACTGATTTTTTTACTAAAATACCATAAAATTTAACAAAAATAGGGAATGTGTATTAATTTTGCACAATAAACCTCACTTTTTTTGTTGTCGTAGCCATAGTTTTGTAAAAAATATTATGTTTCATCATTTTAAATTGAAAATTTCACTAAAAATAACCTTTTTTGTACTACAAAACTAAAATGTTTACCTAACATCTTAAATTTTTTTAGTTTTACACTGATCTTTTTTACTGAAATGCTGTAAAATTTTATTCAACTACACTCTATCTTGAGTTAAAACAAGAACTTTTGCTATTTTTTTGGTGCTATTCGATATTAAACCTTGTCTTAAAGTCTCAAACTTACTTTAGTTTTTGCGATTTTCTTGTTTGTGGTAATTTGTTTGAAAGATATTTCAACGTTATACAATTTGTTTTCAACAACATTTTGCGAGTTTTTTGAGTAATCGTGTTTACATAGAGGTTGTGAAAAAGTAATTCTAAAAAATCAATATGATTCAATTAATTAATAATTCTCTAAAATTTTGTTTTTTATCAATTAATATTGTTTTTTTTTATGGGAACAAATTCAATAAATTTCTCTTCAGTCCTTGTAAATTCTCTGTCGTGAGCAAAAATTCTAACGTAACAATGAAAAGTGTTGGTCAAAAATCTTAAATTTTTATAAGTTTCTTGTTTACATAAGAGTAGTTTGATCAAAAAAGATATTCAAAGTTCAATTTCTTTGACTTAAATAAAAAATTTTATCTAAAAAAAACCGAAAACTCACTTAAAATCTTACAAGTTTAAAATATTCTTACAGTTTTGCGTAAATAATTGAAGTGATACAATTTTTTGATTTTACCGTATTATTTGCGATAAGGCAACGGCAATAGCTCAGTGGTAGAGCGTCGGGCTAGTGATCGAAAGGTTGCTGACCCCTGGCTCGAACTGATAATGTGCCGTTGTGTCCTTGGGAAAGACACTTTACGCTAATTTCTCATTGCGACCAGGTAGTCTACCCGTTGCGGTGACCCAGCTTGATCTTGCGATAAGAACTCAAGAAGCGGTGCTCTACGTTGGTGTGGTTAGCCAGATGCAGTGCCTGGTTCATAGAAACAAATCAAAAATTTGATAGCTTTTAACTAAAAATTCATATTTTTGTATAATGTACAACAAAAACTAATCCAAAAAACTCGTTTGATACTTTAACTTTTTATAAACTTTGTCTTTATGTCAGAGTGATTTGATCGAAATATTGAAAGCCGTCTGTTACTGAATACCGCTTTTATCATTGGTTAAACTTGGTTGAATTTGGACTGCGTCGTTTTCACGTTGACTAAAATTGCGTGATCTTTGTTAAACTCCCACTTTTTGCGTTTTAAGTGGACACAAAATGGACACAAAGATGAACCTTCCTGGCGTCAAAGATATGACGTCATATCCTCAACAAGGTCAGAAATCAAAAGCTTGTGACCAAACCGTTTCTCAATACTTCATTAGTATTCAAATTGTCTTGATTTGTTGAAGCTAAAACAAACAAGGTTTAGAAGTTTACCTCTCATCACTAGATAGTGCTCTTGATTGATTTTTTTTCTATATTTTGACTTGGAATGTTACTTCAGACAAAAGCGTAAGGTAAAATGTATTTCTTACGTAGTGCTTTGGACTCATCTGCTTCCTTTCTGGTCTGTAGTGTGTTTTGGATTTTGAGGTTATCATTCTATTTTAAGTTCATTGTTTGTCGTGATTATTCGAATTATGCAAAAACAGGCAAGGTTAAAATTTTCCTCTCACCGCTAGGTAGTGCTCTTGATTTATTCTCTTTTTATGTAGTGATTTCAAGCGTAAGTTCAAATTTAATAGTTGAGTATTTTCAATCGATTATGTAATGCTTCGTCCTCTCTTTAGTATATATCGTGGTTTTGCATTTTAAGTATGAAACATATTGTTTCCAATCCATGCATTACATTGATAACTGCTTAACATATGATATAAAACCATGCGTATAACATATTGTTTCAAAACCGTGCATAATATTGATAACTCCGACCATATTACCTTGACTTAATGCGTGTTATAACGTTATTCGTTCTGCTGCTTCTATTTGTGTAAAAATATTGTTTGTTTTTTATTGAATTGGCTACAATTGTACTGCTCTGATTGAATTATTACTTATTTTATTAAAATTGTATTTTGGCACAAATAAAATGAAACGAATAAAAATAAAATTAATAACCGATCCGAATTTAAATTAAGTACCACAAATTAAAAAATTAGTTAACTTGAGGCTAAACTTTTTATTTCTTATACCAATGTCTGAGTTCTCCAACATAAATGTTCTTTGAAGAGCAAAAATTCTTTAAAATCGAAATATTCCAAGCCTCTCATCAAAATAACTAGAATATGATTCGAATGGTTGAGGCTGAACAAAGCACGTACTGTCAGACTTGCACCAGATTGTAGTGCTCGCAATTCGATTTCAATTTTTTGCTGTGATACGATGTGTCAGTTTAAACTTAAATTTCAGGTGTTTTTGTGAAATTGAACATGACGCTGGTGGTAACAGCGGCGGGTGCGTTATATCGGGGGGCTCTTTTAAATTTTTTGTTACGTTTTTCGCACTCTAATTTCAAAACCGTTCATATACTTCTCTTTTGTGACGTAGCATAGCATCATTTCGAATAAAGGTTTTCCGACAATAGGTACATACGTTCACTTTGATAGAATGACAAGAGCGTTAAAGCTCTCGAGTATGTTTCGCAGCGAACAAACTAGCTTGTGGCACCAAGGTAATCGGAAATTAAACAAATTGGATTATGTTACGTCATGCAGGCAAACCACACAAAAGCCAAACACAATACCACCTTTCCATATTGACTCACGTAATATTCTAGCAGTCGTTGTTGCAATATTTTAATGCAAAAGTCAAAGTATCGACCAACTTGTGGTCGAGTTTGCCATTTTCTTGTTGAAACATAATACCGTTGTTATTCAAACTCCAGAATATACAACCATATTTCAGACATATTTCTACGTTATCGACTAAATGTCTTAAAATTTAGTTTTCATAATTTTTTTTTTAGATTAAAAGTATTTTACATTTTTAAAAATTTTTAATTTTTTAGTTGGAACCATGCGAACTTCAAAGCGATTTTGCGACAGCTAACCGCCCGTCCAAAGAACGGTCCACGACCTTTAAACGATAGTCCAAATTTTAAACTTTAACTAACCACCTTCGGTATTTCGATTCCCAGTGAAGCCTTACAAATTTTAGGTTTTAACTAACCGGCTGCGGTAGTTTAAACTTTAGACTCACCGCCTGCGGTGGTTCGGTTTCCAGAAAGTCTTACCAAGTTTATGCTTTAGACCCACCACCTTCGGTGGTTTGGTTCCCAGATTTGTATTTTAAGCTTAAGACTCACCACCTTCGGTGGTTTGGTTCCCAGCGATTCGCAGGCAAGTGTTTTAAAATTTAAGGTTTTTGCCGCATTCCTCCACTAGAGATTCAGTCCATAACCTGAGGTTGATGGATCTATTTTAGAGCGCTCTTTGAAAAGTTTTTGAAAAAATTCGCTTTTAAATTAACAGGAATTTCCACAAAGAGGGGATTCCCCGAAAGCTCGCGTACGATCAGACGCAGTTAGCGATTCCAATTAAAGTCTTAATTCTAATGTCATTAGTGTAAGCGGATGAAAAGAGTTTTTAAAGGTGAATTTACAACAGACCAGATGGTTCATACCTTCACACTTTAACCTCAAATTGAAAGCTTGTAGACTCACCACCTTCGGTGATTTGGTTCTTACGTAAGTTTTACTAAGTTTAGACTCACCACCTTCGGTGGTTCGATTCTCAGGCAAGTAGTTTTTAAACTTGGTTCGGTAAACTTTAGACTCACCACCTTCAGTGGTTCGGTACTTGGGTAAGCCTTACTAATTTTAGACTCACCACCTTCGGTGCTTCGGTGCTTCGGTTCTCAGGCTAGTATTTTAAACTTTGGATTCACCACCTTCGGTGGTTCGGTTTCCGGGCAAATTTTAGACTCACCACCTTTGGTGGTTCGGTTCTTAGGTAAGTCTTACTTGTTTTAAACCCACCTTCGGTGGTTCGGTTCTTAGATAAGTATTTTTTAAGCATAAAACTCACCACCTTCGGTGGTTCGATTCTCAGGCAAACCTAGTCAAATTTTTAAGCTTTAGACTCACCACCTTCGGTGGTATGTTGCTTTTGTTTTTGAATGAAAACATAGTTTGATGACCACCTTTTATATGCAATGATATTGTACCATCTTATGCTAAAGAGTTAAACTTATTGGGGTTAAACAAGTTGTATTGCGCCATGCTCGCTCCATATTCGAAAAAATAACAAACCCTGACATCATCAGAATTAAACAAGTTGTATTGCGCCATGCTCGCTCCATATTCGAAAAAATTAACAAAAAGGTAGTGATTCACAGCTAAACCTTAGATAACCGCTGTCACGATTTCGACACGGCAGCGGAAATTCAACTGCAGCGCGACAGGAAACGTTTCAAGTTACACAAAGTTCGTACAAAATAGACTTCATAGCATTAACTAGAACATCTTAGAAACTACCGATATTTTCACTTTTAACCAACTACTTTGAAGCAAACCACCTGCGGTGGCTTGACAAACCACCTGCGGTGGTTCGGTACTCGAGCAAGACACTAAGAGTCTTTAGACTTGAAGCCAGGCACATGCGGTGGTTTGTTACTCAGTTACTCTTCAGGTCAACACTAAGTTTCCATTCTTATAACTACACTTAGAGTTAAGAATAGACCTTGGGTTATTCACTTTTAACCTGCTACTACTTTAGATTTGAAACCAAGCAATCCACCTGCGGTGGTTCGATTCTCAGGTAAGACACTAAAGATCTTTATACTTGAAGCCAGGCACCTGCGGTGGTTCGATACTCAGGCAAGGCCAACTACGTTTAGATAACATCACGTTTGGGGGACGCAATCCCCCAAAGCCCCAATCCCCCAAACCTCCCATCCCCCAAACCCCCCAATCCCCCATCCCCCAAACCGTATAGTTTTGGCGCATTTTATACTACTTGCCAGGTTTCAAAAGGGTTCATTTTTATCATAATATGCCCTAAAATTATCTTATTTTTGAAAAAAAAAACTTTCGAGGCCTCCCACCGCTAATTTCTGGCTCCGCGTCGGTAACGTTGCTACTTTTCAATGACTTGAAAAATTGAAGCAGCCTTTTCTGCTACTATTTAGAAATGTTAAGCGCTTTTATCAAAATTTTGCTCCTTGACATGTTGAAGCTTAGAGTCTAATTAAGTAATTATATTACTAAAAGCAGAAACAAATATATAGCCAATGTTTTGATTGGGGAAAGCTATTTTGAAATCTATCTGCCGACTCACCTTTAAGCCTAATATAAAAAAGTTATCTTTGCTGTGCATTTTCGAGAGAGAATGTTTAAAAACATTGTTTTTGCATGCGATAAGCGAGCAAATAGCTGTAAACTTGACCATTACATTCTTTTGACAGCATTAAATCACAATTAGAATATACAGTTACTGCTTTTCTGAATTTTTTTTGTCTGCGAATGAAACATAATCGAAGGTTTAAAAAGTAGTAAGTAGCTTCACTGCTATTCAAATATTTTTCGCTAAAAATAATAAACGCAAATTAATCAAGAATAGCAGCAACGGCAGTTACTGTGTTTCAAACTGAGAGCTTAGGATTACACTCGCTCAAAATAAATTTTTCAAAAACAGTAACGACCATTACTGCGATTCAAACTGAGACAGCGGCTGTTTACGGAGAAATGACGTCATTTGTATACAAAATAACTGCGGAAATAAACATTTTTGCAAAGCTTGAACGCGACCAGCGGATGCAGAAAGTGAAAAAAGGCCAAGTTATCCAAAAAACAAAAAATCGAAAATTTGCAGTTAGTGCTTTTCAAAAATTTACGGCAGATTATAAATCCAGCCTGAGCAAAAACATGATTAGTTATAGGCCTTACCAATAACCATCCATTGTACCAACTAACTTTCAATAACAATTCATCTCCACATCGCCAGTTTTTAGGCGACAAAACGCTTTTGAAAACAAAAATTAGCCAGCGAAAATGCGCATTGAACGAATTATTGAAAGTAAATTAAAGGGACCTGGGCCCCAAAGTTGTTACATGTACTCCTACAACTGGTTATTTGCATGACCTACTGCTAAAATATTTTAGGAGGCAATTTACCTTAGTTCCGCCTATCTGGGCCAAATCACATACAAAATTTAACCCCGAAATGCAAGATTTTAAACGTGTTTTGGACTTAAATTTCAGGTAAAAGAGAATTGAACAATTTAATCTTTCAATTGACTTTCTAAATGTTAAAGATCTGGTTCTTTCAAATTACTTGAAAACGTGCGAAATGTGATCCAATGGCATGAAAATAACTACTTTTTTCAAAAACTTACAAGAAGTTCCCCACCGGCTGGGGGCTTCGCCCCCAGATCCCCGTCTGTGATACGCCTGAGTTACACTAGATTGCTTACCATGTCTCCCAATTTAGACATTTTAACTTTTTAACATTTACTTCAAGTTCTCCCCCTTCAGCAAAACCCTGGTTGCGTGCCAAACCAGGCCACGGCTTCTGATCTTCCATTTTAGGATATCTTTGTCGTCTAAAAAGTGCCTCATTTCGAAAATGTTTGAAGACATTATTGCATGTGATTCGGGCCCCCCAATCAAAAATCCTGGCTCGCCTATGATGGCATCGTCCATTAAGTACCCTCTCTGATGGCATCGTTGTAATATTGAGTGACTATGCATGCTCTGACGCTGCGAATCTCAGTATGCCCTCGCTCTTCAGTGCTTTGTTGTAACAGTGAGGACTTTCCTTATCTAGACTTCACTGACAAACACATTGTCACAATAATGAGTCTGTGGCGTACACATATAAAAATTGTGCAATATATTGGCTAGGTGATAAACATACTCGTATTGTGATTATTACTATAAAACCTTAGCCTAGCGCTGTGATATGCAGTTTTCAAGATTTTGAGCAAGAAAAATATGTCAAACAGAAATTTCATTTTGTTAGTATCCTTGATAAATAGCAAACATGTTCATTTTTATTTGGGGGTCCTTTCCTCTTTGGACTTCTCCAATGCATATCTTTGGGGGGTTCGGACCCCCCACCTCCCCGGGAATCGACGTGCCTGGGTGGGAGCGCGTAAAAGTATAACTAATCGAGAACCAGTCATGGGTTTCGCTTTTTCTTTTGGCCAAGCTCTTCCACATAGGCCCTATCTGTCAAGTCAAATTATTTACCTCATACAGTTGCAGTCTTATAGATTTTAATTTTGATTACCGGTAATTAAACATACTTTTTAAAAATGTGCAATGACCTATGCAAAAAGTATGCAGATATACTACAATTAGTATTGTTCCGATTAGCAACGATTTTTTAAAGATGATAAAAATCAGTAAATTTATTTTCATTGTCACATTTTTGTTCAAATTTCATTTAGGGCTTTTCTTCACTCCTGTACTTTACAGAACAGATTAAAAAAGATATGGCAACAGTAAGCTACCATATATAGTACTTATGTAGTGGTGCAAAAAATATTTTTGAATCAAGCTGGGTGCTATACTTGAATTTCTTTTTTACACGATGAGTTGCTGTGACAGTAGTCATTTCACTACAAGGAACAAAATTCAACTGGAGAAGGCAAACCAGATTTATTGCCAAGTCTAATGGCGTTACCAGGAGAAGGTTTAAACGGGTTGAAACATCCTCTTAGCCAAATTGC
Organism: Trididemnum nubilum; assembly: GCA_963965965.1. Lineage (NCBI taxonomy): Eukaryota > Metazoa > Chordata > Ascidiacea > Aplousobranchia > Didemnidae > Trididemnum > Trididemnum nubilum. The sequence goes on from OZ014483.1 coordinate 16,857,840, forward strand.
TTAGAAAATTTAACCAAAGTATGCATGCTTAAACGTATTTTGAACTTGATCAGAAAGTAAGCGGGAATGAAGAGGCTAAGCAATTCGATTCTGTCAAAGGGATTCCAAATCTTAGCAATTAGTTCTTTCAAGTGGTTCAATAAACGTGCGAAATCTCTTTGACATGACGGCAAAAAGACTATCTTTTTTTTGGAAAATCACAAAAGTCGCTTAGCGGCTGGGAGATTCGCCCCAAATCTGAGACGCCGACAAATTTTAGCATTTAGGATTAGCGCTTCTTCCCTAGCAAAATCCTGGCTACGCGCTTGACCAAGTATATAAACAATTTTTTCCATTAGACAGTTTTACTGTGTAACAGTAATTGCTACAAACTATATTATACTTTGCGTAATAAACACAATTAGACTTCGAATGGCAATCACGTTCACAATATTTATGATCGTAAAAATAAAATAACCGGAGTTATCGTAATTTGTTTTGTAATGATATCCTTTTTTGGCCATAATTCTTAAAAGTTTCACACATTTATCAAATTTCGCGAGTCAATGGAGCAATTCTCTTCATTTTTCTTGTCTTGTATCTTTAACGACTAGTAATTTTCGCAAATTTGTTTGTTCTGTGTATATTCATCTACATCAATCATGCTTTTACACGTTAATGGTTTTATGTTTCAATGGTTTTTATTGAAAAAATGTGTTTTGGGCAAAAATGAAAAATTTCCGACCACCTGTTCACAGTTTTGCATCATATGATACTTTTTGTTTGAAAAGCTTTTTACGAGCTATATTTTAGGAGTAGTAAAATAATTTCGGTTTCCCAAATTTTAAACAATTTTTACCTGTCGCAAAATATATAACTCTAAAATCAAACCAAAATATTTTCTGATTTGATTCAATAATCTTATAGTAACAGCTCATATTTATTTAAAACACAAACAAACACAAACAGAGATGAAATTGATCGGCAGTGAAAAGCTTGAAGGAATGAAACCAAAAACATAGAAATGATTTTGCAGAATACTTTTTTTCTGCTGGATCCGCTATTTACGCCCAGAATAGTTTCCTCTAATCAATTTAGGTCTTGATTTGAATGACCGTAGCGATACAGCAGTACCTAATGGTGGAGCTTCTAAAATGGTTCTCGGAAATCAAAAAAACGTCAGTACAGTTTTGCTCTAAAATAACAGACAATGAATTTCCTACAGAGAAAATTTTCCCTGAAACACATGTGCGACGTAATACTACCACATTTGAAAGAAAATTCATATCAGGCATTTATTATCTTCTATTCATTCATTGGGTCCTGATTTGGGCATCACAGCATTTTTCGGGTTTAGGCCTAAACAAGTCGACTCATTTACAACTCTGGCTCGCCAGGGTGAAATAGATGCTGGATTCCAACTTTTAGATCTTGCATTTTGCATAGGCAGTTCAACCGCTCGACTAACGGGTCTTCTCGTAATCATTACTACGCGTTCATCTCAGTTTAGCTGGAATGTACTGAATTTAGCAAAGATCAATAGAAAAGATCGTATGATTGATTATATGAAAAGGATAGGTAGAACAAATCAAACGATTGGAATGCTAAAAAAAAGAAAAGCAGAAATATTTGAGAATTACTTTCACAGTTTGCTTTTTTGTATTGTGCAAATTTTAAAGTAAAAAGTTGAGTACACAGAAAAGCAAAAACTATGAAGAGCGCAGCTCGGTTTTCAAAAGGTTGCTATCGCTAGATATCAGCATTGAGCAAATAATTTGTAAGAAAGGTACATGGGTCATTTAGCAAATAATTCGTTGATTTGCCTTAAAATTTGGTTGCAGCTTCAAAAATATATGAATATTTTCAAACTTTTAGATCAATTTTTACGATTTTCTAACAATTTCAAACCAAATCAAATTAATCAAGAAAGCCATAATTCTCTCTTCTATCTACCAGAGGTGGAGTCCTCGAGGACACATTTTGAAGTCCTTGGCCTTGGCCTCGAAGGTCAAGTCCTTGGCCTTGGCCTCGAGGCCTCAAGTCCTCGAAAATTGGCCTGTCCTCGGCTCGAGGACAGCAGTATTTTTTGAATTGTTAAAATTTTGTGAAGCGCTTGAAAAATCTTTTGGAAAACGTTTTTTTGTGGAGATCGCTTGAAAAATTTTTGTGAAGACCTTTTTTTTTTTGGAGATTGCCTAAAAAATTTTTGTGAAGACCTTTTTTTTTTTTGGAGAGCACTTGAGCTTGTGTCCTTGGTACTTGGCCTTGGTCTCGAGCATTCCTGTCCTTGGCCTCGAGAGTGTCTGTCCTCGGAAAGGCTGTCCTTGGCCTTGGCCTTGGCCTCGGATTTTTTTTGTGTCCTTGGCCTTGGCCTCGAGCCTTGTGTCCTCGACTCCACCTCTGCTATCTACTGTATTTTGTGTAGCTTCCTTCCAATTTTGACCTCTTTAGTATTAAAGATTTAAAGTGCAAAATATTGATTAATGTTTTGTCATAACTCAAAAAGCGACATTAAGATGAACGAGCATTGTTCAAGCGATTATGTTTTAAACTTGGTTGATATTCCGCTTGATAAATACGATTAAATCATGAGTTAGTAGCAAAATATTTTTGAAACAGAGTCATTACAAATTATGCCTAACAGTAACAAAAATTGCTTTGATGTGAAAATATTTCAAGTGAGCAACAAATAAATCAAACGTAAATGTTGAAAAATTATTCATATCTACGTGGAATTGCACATTAAATTAAAAAATCTAAACTTGAATATGGCAATATAATGTCTTAAGATCAATTTCAAAATAGATATCCTAATCTAAAAAGCTATAGGACTCAAAATAAGGTTTTCTGGTTGGCCCTTGTTAGAATCTTGTAGGTCTACAATCTATTAACACTCAAGAGAGTCAAGAATGATTTTTTTCTTATAAAATAAAAAGAAACGAAGTAAACGACTGAATCCAAAGAGACCTTATTTTGGAACAGGAAATAATAGTATTTCTAGATAGAAAAGAAGTTTGGTGTTTTGGGCATTCTTAATTACACGTTTTGGCGAATATGCAGCATCGCAGCAGTCGCTAAAATGTAAAATGGCTTGCATGCGCAGTTGCATATTGTGCAATCAACACAAACACCGATTGCTTGTCAGTTAATAAACTGTTAAGCAGCATAATTATGCGCTGAATTTGAATCTCTGAAAAGAGTAAGGGTTTGCCAGTATCTTTTGTAATCAGTACTATAAGTCCTTTCCTCAAATAACATTTTTGGAACATAGTACAATCTTTTTTTTTGTAAAAGCAATTTTATAAGAACGCTGAGCTCTGTTTTTCGCTCATAATTTAAGAACAAATTAAGAACAATGCCAGCCTAGCCTAAGCCTGACAAAAAATAAAAATAAAATAATAATAATAATAAAGAACACGGGCTTGTACGACAGATTTGCAAGGAACCAGAAGAGTTTTCATTTTTATGTTGCCGATGTTGATTGTTTTGTCTAACAGTAATCATGATTTATAGCAAAAGAGAACTTTTAACCAAATAAGATTAAGATTGTGTCACTTTATTTTCAAATAAAATTAAGAGCAAATGAGGCTAAAATTTGTAAAATATAAAAACAGCCAGCCTCAACCAAAATTTACTGGTTATTCCGAATAAAGTGCACAGAGGAGTTGTTGAATTACTGCTGCAAAAAAAAACAAAAAAACGGTTACTCAATGTGAGCCTGTGCAACGCATTTTTTGGATTTTGTAAATACTCAGTAGAACAGAAGCAACTACTTAGCGTTTAGCGAACGGCTAAGTGTGGTTAAAAAATCGAAATTTAGCCTTCTTTTAACTTCCGATTTTGGCGCTTTTGTCTCCGATCAAGACAAGTTTGTCGCTCGTCGGAGGATCAAAGAGTTTTTTACGGATTTGTTTGTTCAAAAACGAAGTTTTACAAGCGCAAGTGTGACTGGTGGTAATTAGTCAAATGCTTAACTCATTTTTGTGCGAACAAAATAGCGCAAAAAGCGGGACACTACGAAACAATGTTAATCCGCATTAGACAAAGCTGGTACAACGCCACAAACACATCTAACGCAATAATTACGGCATTCGAAAAATACTTTACAATTTGTTGTTGCTGTTTACAATTTTAATTTTCCAAACTTTCCAATTCAATATCATAAAGTTACCAGTAACTAAGCTGCAAAATTAGCATAACCTTGGAAAAAGCGCATAATTTTTGGCATTAATTGAAGTTAACCGGCCAGTTGGTCAAGCTGTAACGTGTTCGTCCTTGGAGTGGGAGGTTTGAGGTTCAAATCTTGTGCCAGTCAAATCGGACACAGCGTTGCCAACGGCTCGCTACCACTACGTTATTTTTCAGAAAGGAGCTGTGTTTCCCGGGCACAACCACTTGGAGATGGTTGCCGTAAGCTTGTTACACGGTTTGACATAGTTCAACGACTAATGAGTATTAATGTTTGAAATTTGTAGTATGTATTGCACTGTGTAAATTGTTACTACACAGGGTGTTTCGAAATTAGGTACCCCTCCACAGCTGACATAGAAATTAATCAGGGTTTCTTCAATAGTCCAGTTTGAAGTTTATTAACGTAAGTTTCTACTGAGCTATCTTTAATTTTAATATATTTTTTTGTTTGATGTCAAATAACTGAGTTAGATAAACCCACACAGTTTCCGATTCAGGAAAAATTACATGGAGAGACAAATCTAGGCAAAGCCGGAAATGCCGGTGTCTTCTTAACACTTCTGACCAAAATCTTAATAATAGATTGTGTAGTCATCCCAAAGAGTCGTTTTGAAAGACGTAGAGGAAACTGCGAAGGTTTTGCCAAGTTATTCTCATCGACCTGCTCTGACTTGTAGCGAAATTGCGAAGGAAAATAAAATTTGATTCTAAATCTTTTTTTTAATTTGTTAAAATTATAGCCCTCAAAAATCCTGCAGGCTATGAGATAAACAGGTAAAGGCCCTTCAAAATATCATTGATTTGGTGAAAAACTTGAATAAATGCCTGTTCTAAATCTGTATAATTTTTGTACTTTTGTGTTTTAGTTTATGCTATAGGGAGGGGGGCTGTAATTTCGAAACACTCTGTATATCCGTCTGTACATTAATTTTAATTCAAATAAGGTGATTGTTTCTTTCACACAATTTTTGTTCGTAATCGTTTTTTTGTTTTCTATTTGTTTATTTTTTATTTTTTGTTTGAGGGGATACTTCAATCCGCTCAGTCAATACTTGATGATTGAAGTGCTTGCATACTGTAAAAGTAGAACGCGTAATTGAGTGAATTTTACAAAGAACGTAATTGCAATAATACATCGGAAACTGACCTGCTATGGTGAAATAAAATCCCAGCGTGAAATCGCTTAGTATTAAAAAAAATATTTGAAAAATATGCCAAATCGCATACTAATTTGACAAGTGGCACCAGGGGCTAAAAATTTCCATGCAAATTAAAACGCGAAAATTGTAAGTGTTTTTGATGCAAGAATAAAGATCTTCCTACATCCATTATTTTCGTGAAAGCCCCGATAATGAATTTTGCAAACATACTGTAATCGCAAATGGGATGATAAGCCTAACCAACGTATAAAAGGCCCACGCACTGTTTTGCCGGTATTTTACCCTAGTAAAACTGACTTTTCAAGAATAAAACAGTCAAACTTGAATCTAAGCGCAAGCTGGTGAAAAAGGAATTTAAGCAATGTAATTACTGTAAAGTGTAGTAATTAATTAGGCCTCTTTAATTTCTGCTATATTGCCTTAATTGGTTAATTAGCAACGTATCTGGTTACGAATTGTCAATCAAAAAGACGTAAACTACCAATAAACTACTAATGAATAGTGATTTGGCGTTGACATTACGGAGCCGAGTGAATTTAGCGCCTAGACACCCAAAAGGCAAATAAACAAAATTGCTTGCTACGTCACACTTCATGAAGGAGTTTTTGGACAAATTAAATAGTTTCTTGATGATTCCCGCAATTTTATCTTCAACATTGGAGTGCAATTTCGGACCAAGCTGCTGAGTCAAAACAATTAATGTTGGTCAGGAAAAATAGTAAAACCTTTCAATACCTTGTGCTCTTTCGATTACACTTTAAAACTTTTGCTCTTCAAAATTTTTGCTAGGTTAAATAAAACTTTTCAGCTTTTCAGCTATTATTTTTGCTCTTTCGGTTACTCTAATTTTTTTCATTAGAACACCAGGATCATTTTGCTAAAAATTTAAGAATAATTTAAAGGATCATCACAATTTTGAGACCTCAATTCCACGCATATGCAAAATTGATAAGTTGTCCAAACTTTGCAATGCCATAGCAGTTGCGACAGAGTGCTTGAAAAAGGAAATTTAATTTTAAATTCAAATTTTGCTCTTCATTACACATTACCTATTGCTTCTAAATTTGTCCTTAAATGATTTTTGAATAGCCATGCTGAACTTACAATATCCTTCCTCCAAACCAGTGGCGTCGCTAGGGGAAAGGGGGGCGGCCCGCCCCGGGTGCCACCATTTTGGGGTGACACCATTTCATGCTGGGAAACCATAATATCAAAATTTTCACATTTTCACCAAATTTCCGGCCGAAAACTCCACTAATTTGTGGTGAAGACCTTTTTTTTTTGCAAAATTTTCACCTAAGTCGGTCACGGCCCGTGGAAGCGTTACATGATAAAGGTTACACCTCAAAATCCCGTTTTGGGTGTCACCACGATATCCGGTCCCGGGTGCCACCATCCTCAACAACGCCACTGCTCAAAACCAGTATTATAAAATTTTGATCAATGCCAGAATCATTTTTGAGTAAAGTTTAAATGGTCAACTGACAGCGAAGTCTGAAGACGAAAAAACTGGCAGAATTTAACATAAAAGCAAGGAAAAACATCACGTGCAGGTTTGATGACGTGCAGTAGTGTAATGAATTGATTTCATTAGTGTAAGCAAAGAGCTACTACACAATATGCTAGTGGGACATCTCTGTTTACGTGTGACAGACTTCAAATTGATAGAGTCAGGCTTCTTGCTCTGCATGGCAGATGGGACATGTCAATGGGTGGCATCCAAAATGCAATAAAAATGTATCAAAAAATTACGATTTTCGATTCAACAATCTTGAACATTGTCGGTTGTTTTCGGAAAACATAACGATAAAGCAACAAATCTTGGAGAATACAATAAATGAATTAAAATGTGTCTCAAAAATTGCAGTTTTATATATTCCAAGTCTTTACTGGGCTCCCAATCAGTCAAGCTCATAGGCAGTTTACAAAGGGATATATCCACGATAAGGATGTCGAAAAAGAGTCATAGGAAAAAAGGGAAAATACTATTGGTTTATGCCTATACCTCTTTTAGTAGAAAAGTTTACGATCTAAATTTTAGTGTAGAACTTGAAAGTGCTAAACAAAGCGCTGGGATTCGTCAGTTTAGCGCATAAAAGCCGCTAATTATAATGATAAAAGAATTACGATTGATTGCTCAGTCACGTGATCAGAGGAGCGCGTGCCAATTAGAATTAGCCGAGAAAGGCAAGCGTGTTTATAAACAGGTGGACAATGTCCAAAGCACGGTGGTCCCTCTTGCTCTTAATGCCCGAGATGAAAGGATAAAAGACTGACATTTCGAAGTCATAAACTTGCCTTGTTGTCTAGGCCGAATTACTTTGATCAATTGGTTTAATCAACAAATGAGGCTATTTTTTTGCGATGACTCACATCGTACATTATTAATCTGCGATCAAGCAAATAACCACTACGAAAAACCCACTACTTGATCGACAAGAAAGTATTTTAAAATTGTAACTAATTGTGATTATTTCGACGTTTTTCCAATTTTGCCGTCGGCTATCATCAAAAAAAAAGATTTTTACCATGAATTTCCGATAAATGTGCAGCAATTGATGTTCAGTTAGTGGAATTTTGGTTTAAGATAATTTTGATAGCTTTCGTCGTCGGGTTGTTTTGCAAGATCTCCAAAAAAAAAGCTTGACCTCTCCAAAGAGTTTTTTTGCCCAAACTGCCTAACACCGAAAAACTCGCCGAAGATGTAATATCTCTTGTCCTTGTATTTTTGATTTCTCGAAGACCAGATTTTTTTGCCAGCCCATGTTGTTGGCCCGAGTTAACAAAGAAATTTAAAATGAAAAAAATACTACAGAACTGGATCACTCCAGCTGGTTTCAAACTCGAGCTAGTATTAGCAGCTTCCAACCACTGACGATAACAACAGCACTGTTAATGATTGTCGAGAAGTTTACGGGCGACAGCTTTTTGCGCCATTTCCACGTTTCCACGTCCCCTATGGTTTTTCCCCCTTGTAGGTCAAACGTTTTCTTTAATATATTGAAATAAAATTAAGAACAATGTACTGAGAAATTAATAATAAGCTATATACAGTATCCAGAATCTTTGAGGCACAATCAAACCTTTGATTAATTGCCTCATAGCCCTGAGAGATATGCGAAACAGCTGTCTAAGGCATGCTATTGAAAATTATTTTGAATTGAACTAGTATATCTCTTGTAATATCGTGATTACTTAAAAACAATTGAATTCTGTTACGATCTGGTTAATTTGCAAATTTTTGCCTTTTTATGCTCATGTTCATGCCTTTAGTCCTAGCTGTACTGACGAGGATAAAAGACAAAAGTCGATGCCGAAACAGTATGTCTTCCGAAGGCTGTTAATCAAAGGTTTGATTGTGCCTCTAAGACTCTGGATACTGTCTATAGCTTATTATTGAACTTATGTTCAAGAAATGCCGAAAGGCTTAGCCTTCAGTGGAAAAAAGGAAAAAAATGTGTAGGCAATTAATTGAACGCGTAAAATATGGCACTGAATCTTAATTGACGAGATAGCAAGTTTATTTCCGTCATGTTGCCATTTTTTAATTTGCGCTTTGCATTGATCAAGCAGTTTTCCTTTTTCAATATAAAAAAAAAACGAAATACTTGGAGTCGCAGTATTGCAGTAGTCATTCATTAAAAACTTACTGGGAAGACGTGCTCAATATCATTCAAGAAAAACTTACGGCCCCGGTCATGGGCCTGCTTTCTACACTGAGCGTAAAACTGTGCAGAGTACGAGCATTGGCTGCCAGTTGATAAATACAAACCAAAGAATACGCTGGTACACTACGGTTTTTTCGCACAGTTTAGATCGGGCATAAATGCAACGATGTAGGGTAAAATTGCAAATGCAGATTGTTGCAATCTTCTAGTTGGATTTTTGATACAATATGCGGTTGTAGCTGTACAGTTTCACTAATAAAGTTTGTTGGCCACTACCCACTAAAGGTAAGCATAATTTTTTGAAAGATGAAAAGCGAAAACGACCATTTATAAATGCACTTAATAACCTGTTAGCACTCAAAGCATATTATAGTACATAAAAAGAAGTTTACTTTGATGATGGCTATTATGTCGTTACTTTTTGTCGTCGTATTACCTCTTTGTTTCGCTGCTTGGCATTAATTTTTACGACATGTTGTAACTACCACAAGGTATTAACCGCTAAATGTAGACTTTTGCGGGTTCCTGTTCTGAAACGATGCCAAAAAACAGACAAAAAACGTCAAGAAAAAAAGATTTGTTGAAAACTTGCTCACTTTTAAATTCGAGCATGCATAAATTTTTGAACCGAAACAGTCTGTTAGGTAGTAACAGTACGGAAGAAGGGAAGTGTACTCGGAAAAAGGTGGAGCTGTTATCTGATTTCTGAATGTCAGTTCCTGACCGGAAAAAAACAGGAAATTTCAAACCCTAGTAAAAATCTAGTTTTACAATAACAAAAAACTCGGATTGCCCGCAACCCTCGCGGAAAAGCGGACAATGAAGAAGAACTCGGATTGCCCAACTGACTGAAAATATGTGCAACAGTGTCAGAAAGCTTAGTCAATAGAAAGATGGATTGTAAAATCTTAGCCAGATGAAGTCATCCATGGTTTTTTCTGACGACAGGTCTGTTAACTTATTGCGTTCTTCGCAAAGACGTAAATGATAAATATAACGCATTTATGCCGCTCTATGTTACTTTATCCAACGGAGATTATCTTGTGACACGCATAATCGACTTAGAAAAAGTTTATTTTCCAGCGAAGCGAAGAAGCCAGCCACAACGCAAGACCGGATAAAAAAAAGTGTTGTTTGCGAGAAAACTACGCGCAAAGCCGGCAAAAGGTGTGTTAAAGCTTCGAGTTAAGGCTTGGCAAAAACTTGCTAGCGTTTATTGCTTTTAAATGGGAAAGCTTGTTGGTTTATTATAAATCTGTGATTAGCACTAAAGCCTAGTTCATAACCCAATATAGTGACAAGTTATTTATCCTTAGCATTAAGATTTTTGAAAGGTCCATTATAAAAACAGCTAAAGTATTCAAGTGACAAGGAAAATATAAACATGTAGCTTCCAGTCTCAATACCAAACGTATTAAGCAACACGACAGCTTTACAAAATCGAAATTTGGATTATAAATAAAAAGTGGTTTGTACGTTTCTATTATGTCATACGCAATATACGATAAAATTCCAAGCAGATATTGGTACATTGTGTGACTTGCATCTTTGCAGAGTTGCCAGAGCTATTTTTAGTTTAGGCCGAAAGCAGTCTAATGGCAAAGACTGAGTAAAGAAATGGAATTCACAAAAAGATGTGCTCTGTGTTAAGAATAGAAAGGCGGTACATAGATTAGCACATTTAATGCTTAACATTTTTCCTGACTGCTTCGACTTCAAGGAGATCCTCACTTTTCTTGTCATTATCTTGGCAGGTTCGCAACATTGGTTTTTCGTGATCAAGGGGCAAAAACTTGTTTCGTGTAGTTGCACACTATAATGAGGTGTTGAAACACAAATTTCGGCGAAGTATTCTCTACTATGTCACAAGAAATCTTGGAGTATTTGAAGCTGTTGCAATCACCTTGTTTTGCCATGGTCACTCAAAAAATTGTTCGTTTAAAAATATCGTTTTTCAGCCAAAATTTTGCAATTGAATAATCATTTTTGTAGCAAGGAATGTGAGATTGATAGGTAAAATGCAGAAAAAAGTGATAACTTTTTCGCTTGCTTGCTTGACCTCTTTCAACGGTGGCTATTGCTTGAAAATGAATTGATTGCTTGGCAATAGAATAAACTCGTTTATCGCCTTTAGCAGTTATTTTGACCAATAACAGTTGACTAAGACTTAAAGTTGACAAAACACTTTAGCCCAGCTTGTTCAAAGACTTGTGCACTGATTGATCACTAAACGTCGTATTTTGCAGCGGCGTAAAGGATTAGACTTGAATAGGTTTGGCGTAACGGGCCCGATACGCCGTAAGGCGGAGGCCTCATTTTCAAAGCAATAGCAAATATTTAATTGGCGCCATTAATCGGTCAGTCGCAAGCGAAGTTGTATTCGATTCACGTTTTGCATTCGCTTTATTTGCTGATCGAAATTTTCTTTGTTTTTGTTATGTGAACACTTTAAATACACTTTAACACGTTATGCTTTTAAGGCTATTTTGAATTAATTGTTATATTAGACCTTCAGGAGCTCAATCGAGTGCAAAAACTTATCGTTTATGAAAGAAATGTTTTTCAAACGAATAGTCAAAAATCAGAAGTGACAATGAGCAGTGGGCAATTGTCCCAATGGCACTTCGTACTGCCGTTGGTCATGTTTATGATCTGTGATGAGTGACTATTTCACCAAAAATTTTGAAGTTAAAGAGAATACAACAAAAATAAGAAATAGTAAGTTTCGGGGTTGGTTTTAGAGCAAGGATTTGAGTTCGGGTTAGATTTGGCCCTAGAATGAATTCAAAAGTAGCTAAATACTTCCGGTAAAACAGTCTCTTCCTATTAAGCAATATATCTATTCCCATTAACCGTGATAATTCAAAAGCCAGTGCAGCATAGAAGCTTTTCGCTTTTTCCTAATAACATTACGGTTACTTGCAATATTAGAGTGTGCAAATTATATTCTTATTGTGCGAATTGCTTTATAAACTTTCTGTAAATGCGTAAAGTATAGGACTAAGGTGTCAATTAATATCTAACTCTTTCCACATTTCAAGCGTTCTTCCAGGCTTTATTCCTATGTCGTATCGTAATAACATCTTAATGGGCCTATCGTGCTGTATCAGTAATGTCTCAATTTTCAAAATAAACTCTTTTTGTTTAATTGTAAAACAAGCAATTACAGGGCAAGATGGCCAAACGTTAACCCTGCCTTACGAAGTGGATAATTAGTTTGTTTCATTGTTTGTATATAATTAAAGTTCACTTGTTTGTATTCGTTTGGTATGATTGTTTATTTAACCATTTAGCTCAATTTGAAAATGATCTTCCCATTAAAACACACCTTTGCAAGTTGAACACGAATTGAATCTTGAAATGTTTAAACATAAGACGTAAAACACATAGAAGATGGGGAAATACAGTGAGGCTGTACTCTATAGCAATAGTCGGCAACCACTGGTCCGCGGACCGATGCCGGTCCGTGGAGAGTTCGTTACCGGGCCGTATACTTTTCCTGGTAAATACTTTGGAATATATTTGCAACGTTAAATACAATCGCGTTTGGACATTTTATGAAAAAAAGATTTGATTACTCGAGTTTTAACATCTTGTGATGAAATAACTTCAGTTTACAGGAAGGAAGTAGTACAATAACTTTTTGAAATAATTCCTTTTTAGAGAAAGCATTACATTGCTAAACATTTGTTTATTTTTGAAAGCCGGTCCGCGAAAAACTTTCAGTTTTAACCGGTCCGCAGTATAAAAAGATTGCCGACCCTTGCTCTAAACGATAATTTCTATATTTTTTCCGAAAATTTCTGTTATCGAGGAGGGAGTAAATCAAAGATCATGGACTAGCCATTACGGAAAAATTAGATGCAAGGCCTTTTGTGTACTGCATGATTTCTTTGAAGCAATAAAATTATACAAATCACATTCGACCTAAATTTTTGTCTTCTCATAGCATTGAGCTTGAATTCTTTCAATCGGCCTTGCAATGAAGATAGAAATAGCCGTTAAAGATAATTGCAGCATAGTCACTAAATGTTACATTAAAAGTATAATATTTAGTGACTGTAATTGCAGCGACCGAATATAGCTGTTTCTTGACAGTAAAATGGATGATAAAAGGGAATTTTAAGCGGGTTTTGATGTTATCTTGTTTTGATGTATATACAATATAAGTGTCAAATTTCATTCTGTTTTTGACCTCCGTAATGGCCTTTTTTCTTGATCTACACCGAAATCGCAAATAGCTTTTGGACGACAAATCAGTCACTAATTCTAAAGGAATGGCTATACCGCCACTTGCGATATTCAATAGCTGACCAGTGCCCCATTTTTCTTAAGCCGTTAAATAGGCTTTACACCAAAAGAATAAAATAGTAAAGCACTTGAGTTGAGGTTTACTTTTTGGTCACCAAAAGTTTATCGCTTTGAATCGTTTTGATTTTAGATTTTTAACCATTTGTCTTGCTTCTCTTATTTCCTGAAAACGGTCACGGTCAATGTAGCGTAGACCAAAATGCTTTTACTTTGCCGTAAATTACAAAATTATGGTAGTTTTGGTCATGAATTATGTTATTAGTTTGTAACAGTTTTAGATTTTTGATCAATTGTGGGAAAATGATTATTGCAGTAAAATTATGAATATGCTTATGCATTGTTTAGATTCGTTACTGTTGTTAGAACATGGTTATGGATATGTAGTGCAGGCACCTATTATCATCTGTTGGATTAAGAAAAACAAAGCTGCTACAAGAGAATTCTGGGAAAACCTCAAAAGAAAAAAGCTAACCATTTTCAGCTACCCCATGGAGGAAGTGGCTTCTGGCCAGCGACAGCTCATCTGTAGTTTGTGTCAACGATGTATTTGCGCGAAGCGAGTCAAGTCTTGGAATTTTCCGACGTTTTTGACGATAGAATGCCGACCTCTCCCCTTTTTCCGATATATCAGAGACAGTAAATATTATCATGGCTTATCATACAGGACGTTACGAACATTTTTACAATTTGTTCTAAAGATTTTCATTCTAAGAACAAAGCATCTATGTACACGTACCAAGCCTCTTCGTCTTTTACTGGTCTATTTTTTAATCGGCACTGCATTTGCGCTGCCAAAGTTATGTTCAGGTACAATATTGTATGACAATGCTACATTTGATTTTATTTGTTGACATTGTGCTGATCATGAAAGCGTCACGTTAGTTTCATGGCATTTTGCATTTTGACAATCCGAAGTTTTTGATTTTTATGAGATCGTCAGGTTCAGGGGCACGGTTGCCCAGGTATGCTTTTTGCACTGCATACGAAAGCAGAAACGACAGTCGAGATTGAAATGCACCTTGTACAGTACATTACGTATAAGAATTTACACCTTGATAATTGCGCAGCATTTACTGTCAAAAATAAATAATCAGGCCGATTTGTAAGCTCTTGGTCAAAAAGTTGGGGTTTCCAAGCTTCTTTCTTTGTTTGGCGTTCAGCATTGTAATTTGTAATAATTGTAATTGCAGTTTATTCTCGAAGCTGCGTTGGCCTGGAGACAGCGAAGTGACCTTGTAGTCTTCGAGTCAATCTGCCACCTGTTTACTACACACAGTGGAGGCTTCACACTGTCCCGTTTAATGCTGAACGTCAAGCAGGAAAGCTGTGAATACCAAGTTTTATAGTCTTTGGTTTATCCCCACCGGGAATCGAACATGAGTCTACCGTTTCAATAGCAGACGTTTCATCCACTCGACAACATTAAAACAAACAGTGTTGAGCGTCCAACCTGAGTTTGAGGCTGGTGGCAGCTGGACTTTAAGACCTCACTCTGCAAGATTTCTTCGATTTCTCTTGGCCAAGAACTTCGCAAAAATATCAGTATTTAAAATTACAATTTTTAATACCCACAAAATAATGGCATCACAAAACTGAAGCCCTGTTGTTTCGCAATGCAAGGTATGTATTCAATAATTTGCAAGCAATTTAATCGTTTTGCTTACCTTAAACTTAGAAAAAAACAATGATTGTTATTTACGTAACAAGTTAAATGTTTAAAAATAATAAAATAAATAATAATAATTTACTGTAATTATTTAAATGATTTCTTGGAACTCAATTAACCGTGGTCAAAATTAATTCAATTTTAGCATATTTCAGGTATTAGTTTGTTATAATAATTACACATTTCGTTTCTAACGTAATTCTTTAACTTGACTTGAATGGACCATAATTGGTAGTTGTTGGCATTAGTTAAGAGTATCGATGAATCCATTGTCTCACAATTGAAAACTATGGGTAATATTCTCATCTATAGAAGATTGAGATTGACCAGAGTGGTCAACGATGTCAAATGCTTTTGAGAAATCAAAAGATAATAAGATTACTACCAAGAATCAAGTACTTGGTATCGCATATGAAATATCTATCCTTGCACATCATTTCTAAAAATATTAAGGTCATGCAGTTCAATTTTCTTGAAATGATTTGTTAAAAACGATTATTTCTAAAAATGAGCAACATTTTCTCCACAAAAGTGAATTCAGCCCGAAATAAAGGACAATTGCTTTATGACTTGGGACTGCTTAAGGCGGATCTGGGAAAAATTTAGCTTTTTTTGTATTGGAGCATTGTTGTCTCGTTTTGTAGCTTTTCGACAAAGAGAAAGACGAAGAAAAACAAGAAAAAAATCAAATAAGATGTAAAAATAATCTGCGCTACACAGCGAAGTTTTACTTTTGTATCTCGCACAAAAGCTAATGCTTCACACAAGTACCAGATACAGAAGTAATGCAGTAAATGGCTACTCGTGCAGTATTCAGAAGCTGCTTCCTTCTGTATTATTTCGCTGTTAATCATTCCGCTTTGCTGTATATCAGTCTCTTTTTTTTTACTCCTTTTTCTTTGCAATTTTTTATACTTTTTACACTCTGTAAGTTTATGCATGTAATTTGAGATGTTTTGATGGTCTTCACCCAGGATTCTTATTACTTTCAGCCCCAAATAAAGAATAATTCATATTGGCGTCGAATTTAGAGTTCAAAGCAACAACAACAATACGTGAAATTTTAAAAATATTTTTTTAGTTTCATTTTTTTGCTTTCAAGACAATTTTCAACAGAACAATCTTTTTGCCTTTTGTTTAATCTTTTTTTGTAAATGAAAAATATCATTTGACCCGTTAGTTAAAGTTGTTATAATCTTGTGAAAAGGTGCTGATTTCGCTTTGTTTAAGCTGTTAGAAGTTACAAGTCTAAGACAGTATTTAAAGTGATAATTGCTGGTTCCTTGCTACATTGTCCGACTCTGAACCAATGAAAAGCATTTGGCTAAAAAGTTGAAAGAACAAACTACGGTGGCTATCACTTTGCTTTGTTTGCTGCGAGATTTAATCGGTAGACCACGCCCTTGCTGGGTTTGTTTTTTGCAAAGCTGTCAGGATGATCTTGAACTGCTAATCAGGAATCGTTGCTGTAGCTGGTCGTACAGTTTTAGTTTTTAGACGGACACCATTTTCTTCTATTACGTCATTCCGAAAGTTTTTTCTTTCGGTGGGTAGATTTGGTTTAGCTTGATATGTCAAAAAAAAAAATGCAGAATAATTTTTGAAAAATAGATTAGTTACATAAAGTGTTATAGATTTTAAAATTCTACATTATGCCAACTATTTTGTTGTGAATTTTGACAAAATTATTTGGTTTGTTTTGCAAAATATGGAGGATCAACATAATTGCAATCCCACACAAAAACTTTTCCGACAAGTTAAACAAAAAAACGTTCTAAACTGTTAGTATAGTATTAATCTGTCTGTTGTGCCTCCGAAAGTCGTGATTGGGATTTGGTTCACGCTAATTTTACGCCAAATATTTTGTTTGTTTTTCTTACACAGCTTACTGCTTGTTAGTATTGATTGTTTTGAAAAGTCTTCTTTTTGTCTGCAAATATCTCATGTAGAAAAAGCAGCCGTAAACCTCTTACATGCCAATGAGCAATTATCGTGTTTTCTTTAGCGCAATATTATTGTTTGATTTAATCAGCGAGTCTTGGTACCACTCTGCAATGCTCAAAGCTACCTTAACAAAATCGTTTCGAAAGTAGATTAAAGAAGCGATTGTCTTGTTCGTCCCCATCTCCTCCTTGCTACTCCACGAAATGAGTTTTTGAAAAAAAAAGTATTTTGTCGTAGGAAATTCTTTCAAGATTAGGTTGAAAACTTAATGCTATGGGGTGTTTTAGCTTGATTTTACTGAAAAGAATTCTCTGTTTTTAGGAAACCTAATTTCTTTGAAAGTTCTACTTAGTTTGAAAACTGATTTGTACCTTGATTTTGCTGAAAAAAGTATCTTTTTTAGGAAATCTATATTCATTGTAGGTTCAATTTTGGTTAAAAAGTTGTTTTTATGATTTTTATAATAAGTCAATTTTGATGTTTTTGAGGTTTGCAGGCCAGAGTTTTAATGTTTAATCGTATATTTTAACCTACGATATTAAATCTATTCATTGTACGTTCAATTTTGGTTAAAAAGTTGTTGTTACTTGATTCGCCCCATCGCCCAAAATGTAACTATCATCTGGTCTAAGTATTTTTATTGTCGATTTGGCTTGACTTCCCTTTAAGGTGTCTCATTGGACTAGGAAGCCTCAATTTTCGTAGAAAATACTTTTAAAGCGTTTGGGCACTTCTATGAGCTTTACTTTCCAATCAAAGTGTTTTTTGTTTATTTTTTGACGAAAAATATAGATAATCACACGTTAGTTCGGCGGCGTCAGTCTTTGGATCATCATTTGACCGCTATTGTGTTCTTGTTTACGTCTGGCCTAGCTATTGTTCTAACTCTACTTTTTAACCAAGGACCAGACTGCAAATTATTGCATTGGCGACTAAACGAAAAGTCAAAAGCTGTAGGAAAGTCATAAAAAGCCTAATTTACTCTTTCAAAATGTCAGGGACTTGCTCAGTTCGGAAGACTGGCATTTCCCACCTTTGATAAAATCCGTACTCTTTGATAATCGAATTATTTCTAATGCAATAATTTCAGACGAATATCTGCAAAGGCCAAAGTTGACTTGATTCAAATTAGCTTTAGCGATTGAAAATAGGCCGTGTTAAAATGACGTGATAGATCAAAGCTGAACTCTTTTCTGTTTCTTCTTTTTTACTTATCGGCTTTTTTCGTTTACTGTATAGCGTAGAACTACAGTTGTCTTACTCTTCAAATCAATTTTTGTCTACTCTGATATGTTAATGCGCTGCATAATACTGTAAAGTTCCAGTTGCATTAACTTACCAATACACATACTATGCTTCTATTTTTAAACATGGTTGATAAATTGCAAAGTAATAATAATAATTGTATAGTAATAATCGCATTAATGCTTAAACGAAGTCGTCAATTAGTGTTGCAAAGGTTTTTCAAAATCAAATCTTTTGTTATACTCGCTGTATTACGCCGAAACGTGTAGCGAGTTTGCGGGGCCCATCTCCGCGTCATTGCGCCCCGTCAACGCAGCTCCATTCGAAGAAAAGTTGCAGCGGTGGCGAGTCGTTGCCAGCACTGCGTCTGATTTGACCGGTCCGAGATTTGAACCTCCAACCTCCCGCTCCAGAAACAAACGCGTTACCGTTCGACCAACTTTGAATTACGCTTTTATAACATTTGAAAGGCGGAAACACAACTCAAGTACGTACATCAAGGCTTAATGAAACCCGACATTTTGACAGTCTTAAGCTCGAACTCGACCCGAAAAGCCTGGCCTTACTTACAACTCTGCCGTACGCTCCGAATTTGGCGTTTGGTTTGCGTTTTAATTTCAAAAAAATTACGTTTTACTGTCCTAACCTTTTGTGATATCGGTCCTAAATCAACGTTTAAGTGCATTTTTTGGATGAATCATTTTTTTAAATTGAATGACACTATTTTTGTATGTGTCTAACAAAACAATGAAAAAAAGAACAAAAAGGATTTTGAAATGCAAGCTGCGAAACAAGCACATTAACGATAGACTATCATGTAAAAAAATAAAAAAGTGCTCAGCACATTAAGCTTTATGGTTGTCATATCTTTAATGAATTCGGGTATTTTCCATGGTATTTCTGGGCGAAGTATCGATGATACAGATTCTTGAGGCGAAGTTTGCCAAAGTGATGGCCTAAGTTAACTTCAAGTAACTTATAGTTTGATTTTTGTTTGTCTCGATCTTTTTTAAGCAATTAAATTCAGCTCTTATCAGTAAAATTAAAAGCCCACACTTCGTCTTTGATAAAAGCCTTACGCGAAAATCTCTGGACTTAAGTCGGTAAACCTATCTTTGATAGACGAAAATGCGAAAGGTCGCAGATGTTTGCTTAATCTCAAACGCGTAACTTTTGCCTGCCAAAGCATAGTACAGCCCATTTCATAAGCATTCCTTTCTTTTCGCCATGGCGCCTCTTTTTGACGTAAGCGTGGGAACAGAAACTATCTCGGTCAACTAGGGGTACTGTCGATCAAAATTGCGTTATTTGTGCCACATTCATTGGTCTGCCAAATTTTTTTGTTTGCTTTGAGCCACCTGAATTGTAGAGTTTCGAAGGAACCACTTTATGAATTTTTGTGCCACATTCTTAATTTCGTCGATCAAATTGCATTTTTGTACCGCATTCTTTTAATCTTCGGATCAAAATTTCATTTTTGTGTTACATTCTTTAGTTTGTTTTGAGCCACCTAAAATGTAGAGTTTCGAAGGTGCCACATCATTGCTTTTATCTCTTCACACATACTTTCACTATGGTAAGATGACTTTCGGCATAAGTTGTATGAAATGAACTCCTGTATGAAGATTTCCTTTTTTTGAAAATTTGGCAAATTTGTGACTTTGTATCGGACTCCGTAAACTTGCTACAGTCTTCATGACGTTAACTTTCCAAAGATATTTTTGCGCAGATTTTTGTCCCTACAAAGACTTTAAATATTTTTACGATTAACTACAGTTTTGCTTATATTTTCAGAACCAGAACCAATTGACCTTCTGGCCCATGCGATCAGCGGATCTGGTAGTTTACCAACTGGTGTAGAAGTTGTAAGCGATACCAATAACACCAAAGGATACAGGTAAATTTGTTTTCTAGCGTAAAGCTTATTGAAGTACTGCTGTGCAGCAAAATATTCTATTTGTTCATTAAGAAAAGTGTTTTTTTTATGAATCATACTTGGTCAACTTAGCAAACGATGGATTTAAAGCTCCTCTTGATGCTGAAAACAAATCTCACAATCGAAATGTAAGACATGATCCTTGCTGTTTTCCTCACGAACAAGAAGTTCTGGGCTTAAAATTAATAAAAGGATAATTTAAAATAATTATTGATCGAGCTAGTTCTTTTCGAACTTCATACAGTTTTTTTTTTTTGTAACAACAAGCCGTAAATTTTGTTATCATACACCGTAACAATCCACAATAATTATTATTATTAAAGCATTTGGGAAGCAATTATTGAGTATTATGTTGTAAATTAAACACTGTTGATTTCAATTTAAATCAGCTTTTTTACAGTAGGCCTATCTTGAAAGCATATACGGAAAGATCATTCAAAAGATAAGTTTAATAATTAGATAAACAAAGTGATGTGGAACGTAGTATGGCTGTTTTTAACTAAGCTATACCCATTATTTTCTAAAATTATGGTGCATTTTTGTGGCCAAGTAGGAAAACATGATTTTTAGGCCTGTTTTCATATGAGATGGCGTGGCCAAGGGGGCTAAAGCAAAGTTAGTGGTTGCATATAGAAAAATCGCATTGTTTCAGACGCGTTATAGTCACGTTGCTAAAAATAAAACTATATTACAACAACTATTTCTACCTGGTAGGTGGCTTCAAGCAAGCATCAGATTTGCTACAAAGAAGTTGAAAATCGCCTGGGATACTTGGGAAAATAGTCAGCTCCTTGAAGGGTTCGGGCTTGCCATCGTCGCTTTTTTGTGCTGGAAAGATGAAGGTGCAATCAACAGGCAGGACCATAATGTCGGCCCAATTTTGCCCTGTTTCTGATTGTAATATGCCTCTGCAAAGCATTCGTAGCTAGGTCTTTGTTTTGGCTTAAAAGTAGTTGTTTACTTTATGCGGAACCTAATTTCCAGATTTGATCCTGCTGCTCGACTGCTGGGTGTTGTCAGCAACGAAATTTTTCCGATTTGCAACCGGTTTCCGTCCGAATTTTCTATTTTATTAACGTTCCAACATCATGTGCTCAGAAAAACAAATGAATTCATCATGACTCTCTTGGCTCAGGTGGGACACTGCAGTAATCTGGCTCTAGATTCGACGTTTTGCTCTAAGTGCTCTTTTGCAGGTGCCTCTTACTTCTTTCTCTCCCGGACCAGTAGTAACCCCTTCAAGTAAGGCTTTTATTTCCCAATAGCAGCTTTTTCGATAATGCTCCAAACTGAGGATTGGCTTTTTCTCGGTGACGAAAAATTGTAGAGTAATATCAGGGCTGGGGGCGTACTGGGCGATTATCTAAGAAGGCAGTAAGACTGAACCCCTATATACGTATATTAATTATACGCTATATCTTTTGTGTGCAATGTTGTAAAAGCTTTGATTAAAATTTTAACAAATGGTACTTGATTGCAAATAAATTCTGAGAAATTTTCTTTTGTCCAGGATAGAGAAACTGTGCTTCTTTCCATCAAACTTCAACAAAATCGTCTAGTTTTTGATTACCTCACCAGCACGTCTACCGGAAGAACAACCAGCAGTATAAAAAGTCCAGCTATCTCCGATGGGAAATGGCACACTGTCGTAATCACAGTGTCTGCCAAACACGTCATTTTTACCCTGGATTGTGAAGTTTTTCAGAAAAGGTAAGAGTCTATTTGACGATGTTTTCGTGATGTTGAGTATTCATCAGAGTGAAAAATTGTCTTTTGCAATCGTTTTTGTGAAAGAAAGCAAAAAAGATTTTAACTCCACTTAGTAAAATTCCTTGTGTGCCAAATAGCTCCATTGAATTCGATTTCAACATTTTCCCAGTGCTACACTGCTTGTATTTAAAACGAGATTGAACTACTATTTTCTAATAAATCTTTACTCTGCAGCTGCACCACGAAAACAGAAGTGCATTCATCCGAAAATGGAAGCTTTAGCCTTAAATTACAGTAGTATTAGCACTATTTCGGTTTAGCAACAGATTAGAATTTAGTCAAAATGGAATTTTTTCTGCGCATAACATGAGCAGTAATTTATTCTAATAATTTCTTGGACTCCAAATTGTGATTGCAGCAAGTTGATTTGTTGCTCTGTCGAATAAGAATATCTTTTTACGTCTTCTGACTAGGGTTGGATTGAATTTGAATTTTGAATTTGAATCCGCTCACGAATTATCGATGAATTTGAATTTGAATTTGAATTCGACTTTTGCAAAGTCAATGAATTTGAATTTGAATTTTGATTTTTCAAAGTCAATGAATTTGAATTTGAATTTAGTTTTTTTGAAGTCAATGAATTTGAATTTGAATTAAAAATTAAAAACAAAATAAATGGATCCAACCAGTGCCGTCGCTAAGGGGGGCAAAAGGGGCCGTACCCCCCTAACGGCCGCTAGTGCCTCCATTTTGGTTGACTAAAAATACTGCTTTTGAAACATCACGCAACGACAAGACAACAGACAGTCAGACAATGATGGAAAAAGAAATAATTACGTTTAAACATAATTCTCCTATGATATTTTTTCGATTCTTTGCGACATTGCTGGCAACCAACTGCTGTACATTAATCTGACTTTACGAATGTGTCGCGGAATTGCGGAAGAGACATGTAAGCATGCAGAATTGTTACCGGTACTTCGTTAGTGATCATGACATGAAACAATGCGTGAAAACTTTTTTTCAAAGACCAGCTGTTTTGATTTTTAGAGCACACTCAACATTTTGAGGTCACAGTCAGTGGCGCAACTAGGGTGTCGGGGCTTAAACCCCATTTGCAAAGTCACTAAGAAAATTTAATCTCAAAATACGAGCGTTTAAACGTATTTTAGACTTGACCAAAAGTAAGGGGGGGTTGAGGTGCAAAGCAATTCAATTCTTTGAAATGACTTCTGAATTTCAGAAATTTAGTTATTCATATTGCTTCTAAAAGTGTGAAGTATGATTTTAAAATGGCGTTAAAATTGCGTTTTTTTTTGCTTCAAAATTGCCCAGCGGCCGGGGGCACCGCCCTCAGGCCCCATACACATCTATTTAGTATCTATGTCTGTCTGTGAAGCGCTTGAGTTGCATCAGTTTGTTCAGCTCGGGGGCTAATTTAGGCAGTTTTTGTACAAAAAAAACGCAAAAAAACTCGGTTCACCCCTCTTAGCAAAATCCTGGTTGCACGTCTGGTAGCTTTCACTGCTGTGGATAGATTTTTCTAGCGATTAATGGCCGCCGACGAAACATGTTAAGAAACGCGGCAGGCCTTATTTTAAAATTGCACAAAATTGTAGCCGTACAAGATCTGAAGATCAGTTTTTGTACGCAAATTTTAGTGCCTCCCCCACTTTTGGCTAGTGCCCCCTCACTTCGTTTGCTCTGGCAACGGTACTGGATCCAACTCTGGATTCAAGCAACTTGAGTTGTTGGTATATTACGTACCTGCGATCAGGGCCTCAGAGAGAAAAATTTTCAGGGGGTGCGAAGGTCGATACCGGGCCCCCAAATCTTACTGGGCCCCCCAAGCCTTATTGGGGCCCATGCCGTTAAGTCGTTTTTTGTCGGATGGGTGTAGATCTTCATTTAAAAGTGAGGGGATAACGATATTTGCATACAGTTAGAACCTACGAAAAACACAACTAGACATAAAATTGGTTTAAATTCAGCTAGGGGGTCTGGGGGGCGCTGTGAGCTCCCCCAGCGGGGTCCGGGGCGGAGCCCCAGAAGCTTCAGCACTTTTTATGTTTCTCGAGGGTAAAATACAGCGTTTGATCAACATCCCAGCTCCTAACTTGCTTAAATTGACAAGTAGAAAACGTGATATACATGAAAGAAAGTATGTGAAATGGGGGATGATGACATTGACACAATATTATACAATATAACGACTTTAATACTGCAAATCCAAATATTTTACTGATAAAAGTTTCAAGAAGTCATCTGCAATCATAGACTTCACAAACCCAAATACCTATTAAAATCATTCAGACAGAGTGAGTTACATAATGATAGTAGTATAGTATGTCAACTTTGACTCCGCTCTCTGAGGTTGAAATGCTTTTGGATCTCTGGAAATGTGGGCCCTCGTACATTGTTATACCGTAGAAATTAATTAAGGCTTTCAAGGCAGAGAAATGCAACAAAACGTTAAGTTCGGTGCAAGTGAATGGCTTTTGATACATTTTCGTCTTTTTTTAATCAAATCGGCCATTATTGGATGCCCTAAAAGCTGTGTAACAAAAACAGAGACCAATTACCAGTAGTGAATAGTCTGACTGATATTTTTGCTGTAGGCAAGTTTGATTACGGTGTTATGGTGCCATACCAAAACTTAACGCGGAAACCTGAACTCTTCCGGGCCCCTTGAGCCCGGGCCCCCCCTAGGCCCGAGCCCGGGTATGATGAACCCCCTGAACCCCCCTCTCGCAGGCCCTGACTGCGATGCACTAATACACATCTGCGACTGCGAGACTGCGACTAGCTAGGTGTAAATTGCAAAATCCTCTTTGAATCTTTGGTGTAAAAAGTGGGGGTTGGATTGAATTTGAATTTTGAATTTGAATTTGAATCCGCTCACAAGCTATTGATGAATTTGAATTTGAATTCGACTTTTGCAAAGTCAATGAATTTGAATTTGAATTTTGATTTTTCAAAGTCAATGAATTTGAATTTGAATTTGAGTTTAGTTTTTTTAATGTCAATGAATTTGAATTTGAATGTAATTTTTTCAAAGTCAATGAATTTGAATTTGAATTCAAAAATTAAAAAAAAAAAATGAATGGATTCAACCCTGCTTCTGACACTTCTTTTATCTGGGGATGTTTTGAAACCAGATATCTCAGTCGTGTGTTCTATTACTACCCATACAATATGTGTCGCTGCTTACTTAGTGGATTAACATTGCTGTTTTCGCCACTTAAGAGCAATATTTAGTTGAACTTCGCCAGTCACCACACACATAGGTTGCCCTTGACTGACCCAAAACTGCTTGTATTTGCTTAAAACACCTTTTATAAATGGGTCACCGTAGCCCGCTGATTACTGGTTTAAACTATTTTGTGCATAAGCATTAGGGCATGAATTTGAAATCCTAGTTTAGAACATACTGTTAAGAGCTATGCCTTATCAAAGGGCAGTCTTACTTTTCGTCACATAAGCCATTCCAAGGAAATGGTGATTAGGTGGAAAGTCGAAAAAGCCTCTGTCACTTTCAAAATAGGAAATCAAGGGATTTCATCGGGTGGGGTTAGGATCAATGAAAAGCTACTGCTGCACGTGACCCATATAAGACGATGAGTTGCCACTGCACGCTCTGAGTTGACGTGCATCCGCCGTTATGTTGAAATTCTGAAGTTGGCCGTTCTTTTTCAAGAGGGCTATAGGAAAAGCTATATGTTAAATAGGATGTTGTTCAGTGAGTGCATTCTTATCATGGTCGGAATCTTTAAACTGGCCTTTAAAATACAGACATTTTTAAAGTTTTTTTTTACTTTGATCAGGCTAAAAAGCGTATCATTGCACCTACCAATGCTAAATGACAACGTGCCTGGTGTCAACCACTTTTTTGACAGATAAAATCGTTTCAGAATTGTCGGGACATAATAATGCAGCAAGTCCCGATCTTAATGGATTAGTGGATTTTGAGAATGACTTGGGGTGATTTATTTCGTCATTGGGTTTGTTCCAAGTTGTCCTTATTTTAACATGATGTTATGTTCGTGTCTAAAAAAAAAGAAGGAGGGGTAAAATCACAATTAATGGTTTCTACTTGGGCAGCTGTCGTCACCAACCTATCATTACCCACTTTTCATTTGGCCCGACAAAGCACAACAAAAATTTAAGTTATTTTTTAGTTGCCATTTTTCGGGTAAATCTAAAATGCTTCTGTACGTCATTTTCACAACAGAAAATAGCTCTGTGGCCATTTGCAAAAATGTGTGCAAGCAATTTTAGTTCAACAATCTTCACAGGTTATTAAAACGCGGTGTTATGTTTCCAGTCTTGCCACGTGGGGCGAAAGGACATGTTCAGATATGCACAATCTAGCATTTACTCCATTGAAGGCCCAAATTACATTTACCAATTTACTGAAACCGTCCAAGGAAATGTGAAAAATAAGAAAATACAACCATTTAACTTTATCTACTGTACATTTTTATTGCCAGAAAAGATGCTGCGTCCACATTTTTGGCGCTTGCGGCTAGCATTTCGGTGACGCAGAAAAATCTTCAAGGTGGCCCAACAGTCAAATCGCCCCAAGAATTAATAATTTTGTAAATGGCACTCAATCGAACAGGGTGGGTCCAGATCGTAGATACCTGTAGTTTTCAATGCAATGCTACGTGGATATTGGCTATCATAGTACTCTTTATGCAGAGCCATAAATTTTAATAATTGTCAATTCGCTATTTTATAATGGAGTGATTTCGCCTAATGCCCTAATGGTATTTGCTCAAAGCTAACTGACATCAGCCACAAACAATGTTAGCCTTGCAAATATCGGAAAAAAGAGCAATAATATTGAGAAACCGTAGGCCGCTTTAGGAAACAATATTTTTGAATATATAGGAATTAAAGTTACTTCTTTTGAAGAAACCGACTGTAAATAATTCTTGGTTGTCGACTTCAAACGAAAAGATGTTTTAATGCGAGATTAGTCGATTTTAATAAAGATTTTTTGAATTGAAAATTGCTCACCCAACTCTTACACCCTTCCTTTAGCATCAGTACTGTATAGAGACATTAAATACTCAAGCTGGTTAAACATTGCTTAAACAAACATGAGTAAAATATCCTTGTTGTCTATGATGTTGTAATTTTTATTTAATTATTACTAAGGGGCACATGGAAAGCTAATAAAGCGAACTCACCACAAACTCATCGTTTCCGAATAAATATTAAAAATCGGTGGGAACTTCACCGAAACAAAAGGATTTTTCGCACTGAGGCGTCGTGATAATTCAGTCAATTATTTTCATTTCCTCTATCGTGTTTTTTCGTGACGACGCGTCTCCATCCAAATTATAAATCTTTTTCCAATGTCATTTGGTTGAGTGCGGGTTAACGTATTTAAGTTTTGTTATCGGAGTTCCGAAATTTAAGAGATTCAATTTCTGGTTTGGTCATTGTTAAAATTATTTAAAGTTTTGCCCACGGCGAACTGATCAAATGAGCCCTGCTTACTCTTTAACTATGCCTGTAGGATAGAGATTATTGATTAGATTTTGGTTTAATATTGAGCCTTTACTCCGGCCTCTTGACCTTGGCTCCACTTAAAAAAACTTTTCGAATCACCTTTCTTTTTTCTTAAAATTTAAATTGTAATCCACAACGACAAAATAGGTCTATGATTAGAGTAGAACCAAGTGCCAAACGTGTAACTGCTGATAATTTTATATGTCTAGTGAAAGTGATTGGTAGATTTCACTCTCGTTGACAAGGGCAAATAACGAGCTTGCAAATATGATGGCACATAAAACAAAAGAAAAAAATTGCATAATTTCAATATTTTTACGCTCTGAACTTAAGCAACTCTCTAACTATTCCCAGCAACGTATCATCCAGCCACACCACCCAGCAAGACTCACACAACCGCTCGTAACGAACGTGAATCCGCGTAGCCACAAGGCTACGTTACCGGCTTTTACGTATAAAATATTCATATTTTGCTGTTTGTCAAAGTCCGTGATTGGAAATAGAACGGTTAATTTACGACTTTTTGATGAAGAAACGTAAGAGAATTTCTTGAATATGTTATGAGCAAATATCAGGTCAGAAATAAATAGTCAAATGATTCTCACGACCTTTCTAGTTAATTGGTCTTCAAAAGACCTTCGGTCACTTTTAGAGGTCCTCTCTGTTTGGCTTTCGCTTGGACATTTAAATGATTATAACATTCCCTTTGAAGTTAGACTGTGGTCACTCGGCATTGCATGGGAACTGTCATGGTTTTGACTTGCAAATACAAATATAGATTTTACTCGGACGCGGTTAACTTCCAACAGCATAGCGACATTTTTATAAGCAGCAGTCAGTAAAACACTACCTGATTAGGCACTTACCCATGGCTAGTTTATTGCTGCTTTAAACAGGTGGAATAAAAGGAAAATCCAATCTTTATTGTTCTCAGGGCCTACGAGAGGGGGCAAGGGGGACAATGAACCCGGGGCCCGTGGACTTTAGGGGGCCCATCATGGGTCCCGTTGGCTTCAGGGGGCCCAGCAGAGGGCCCATCGAAATGACACGGAGAAATCAGCATGTGGAAGACCGAAGCTCTTTTTTTTTGGAGATCACATCAAAATCCGCACAAAACTGTGGCATTTTCTCTGTCTGCTTTGGAGTTTACAAAATCGGAGATGCGTAATATTTGAGCTGACCCCGGCCCACGTTTGGCTCTCGGCCCCCCTGATTGTACTCGCTATATTGTTTGAAGCGTGTAACGAGTTTGCTATAATGAATTACACAACTTCTTTCAAAAAGATATGCCCCGGTGGGGAGTAGTGGGCTATACTGATGTGATTACTACACCAATTTAACCTACAGCAGTGCTCTGATTTTCCCGTAACCGAAACTATAATCGGTTCCCTGATCTTAGGAAAAGGTTTGTTCCAGCCAAAACCACAGAATATCTATGCAAGCAATTTTTAGCCACCGGTTTTCTAAAATAAGCGACCGATTCTCTAAATTAGGAAACCGGTTCACTAAATCAAGAAACCGATTTTCAAAATTAAGCAACCGGTTCTCTAAATTAAGAAACCGGTTCTCTAAATTAAGCAACCGGTTCTTTAATTTAAGCAGCCGGTTCGCTGGAACCGGAATAACACCATTGGATTTAATCAAATCTTTTATTATACTTGCTGTATTACGCCGGAGCGTGTAACGAGTTTGCGGGGCACATCTGCGTGTCATTGCACGTGCGTACAACACAGCTTCTTTTGAAGAAATGTTGCGGCGGTGGCGAGCCGTTGGCAACACTGTGTCCGATTTGACCGACCGGAAATATGAATCTCAAGCCTCCTGCTCCTGAGACGAACGCGTTACCACTCGACCATCTAACCAGCTGGATTCAGTTTTCAATAGAATCCAAAACCTCCTGTTTCAGTGGAAACGTTGCATAACCTATCGATCACCTAACTGGTTGATAAAATTGCGTAGCATTTTTTGATAAATTCCGACTTCAGTAGGATTGCCTGACACCAAAACTTTCTGATGAAGAACTAGATTTCAATTTGCTGTCATTTTAATCAAAAATATAACTGAGTCGACTCAATCTAACAAATGTTGAAAGATGTGTGTTATTAAAGGACCATAAGGACATCAAAGTGATCAATACATGCGTAAAGCATTCAACACCGTTTTCCACATTGTTTACTGCGTTTAGTCAGGTTAAATCGTAAATCTACAAATCCTAAAACACTAGAAAATGTCCGATTAAAGCCTGCGCGGTAATGAAACGATGGACTCATAGTCGTGATGACGCTTTTACTGCAGAATTGCTAGACGTCGTTTGGATGTGTGATCAGATGTTTGTTACCCTTTTTTTTTTTTTTTTTTTTTTTCTTTTTTGATCAATACCTTGAATGACTTTTTTATGGCGCTGGTTTAATGGAGAATTAATAAAACTTTGAGTCGTAAGTGGATTAATTGGTTGACTGTACTATTTGCCACTAGGTTATTGCTAATAAGGTGATAAATTCCGCCATAATTTGCACCCAACTTTTTTTGTCTCAAATAACTTACGCAACAATTTACAGTTTTTCACCTAAGTCTCTTCTGTACACTGTAAAAAGCTAGTTAGTAGTTAGTTAGCGTAATTGACCAATTGCCATTTACTTTGGCGCTTGTGTCAAGAGGTTGAGTAGTTAAACACACGCTAGGTTTCTTGTACTGTAATGTGAAAAAAAAATGCCTTCATTTTCTGGTGATCTGCAGTCTTCTGTTTCCACAGTGAAACTCAATCGTGAATTTACTGACTGTAAAACAAAAATAATTGGTCAAACATGTGAACACTTAATCTAGTTTAAAATTTACAACTGTTTGATGATAAAGACTCTATTATTTGCCAATGACGTCACAATGCATTACTGCTGTATCTTCAATTGAATTTTTTTCTTGAAGCCAATAGCAAGTTATTTGCTGTTGAGAATTCACTTTGAGCGCATTATGGCATAGATCAGCTAGCTGTTCACACGCTTCCTAAAAACAGGAGAGGACATGTTTCTTTTTGTCATTTAACGATGATGTTTCTTTTACGCGTAATGGGAATAAAAATACCGTAAAAGAAAAATCAGCTATGTACCTGAAAACATAGCAAATTTGAGCAAAATATTATGCTGGTACAGTATCGCACTTATTTTGTCCTTGCTCGGTTGATAACCAAGTTTTAAAAGCATTTTATTTCAACTTGCAGCTATCCCCTACAGCTTTGACTGGTATGGTTACCGGCTAATGGCTAACCTTGGCTGGATGAGTTAACGAGCACTAAAGAATTTTTTGTTTCTCTTGAAATCATAATGGTGACGGTAGATTTATAATTGTCTTGTTTTTGTAATTATTTGATGCTATCAGCCTATGAGTGCATCGAACAAGCCCGTAATTATGGGTTGACCCTCGGACAAGTTTTGCCTGTTTAACGTACAAAAGGCCCGCATAATCACCGAACTATGTGAAAATAACCTTGATGGATGAAAGCGTTTAAAGAAGTGTAACTAAATCTAAAAAAGGACCAGGGCAAATGTTATAGATGGTGTTTGCCAAAAACAAATAGTTTTGAAATAATTACTAAGGTGTTAAAATCTGTCAAAAAGTTAAATTGAATTTATATAGTTTAAATCACCTGTCACAATGTGTGCTTTAGAAATTTAAATCTACAAGCCGCACTGATATGTTTTTGCAGGGGGTCCTTTCTGCTAAAGCTTCTAGTTCTTGTTCTGTTTTGTTTTTTTTCCTATGATAGATTTTTTTGTGTGATTAGTTTACTATTGTTTTTTCTGTTGATGTATGTGACAGATGCAAATTATAAAAAGTAACGTGAATAAAATTTCCTACAGATTTTTGTAGTTGCAAATTTTTGAGCATAACGGCATGCTATTTATATTATTTATAAAAAATGAGGTGAAAAGCTCATGTAGTTCATAGCTATAATTTACAATTGATTTTTGAAATTTTCTCAAATTGTAGAGCCTTTATTACTCTTTAAATGGATTAGTTTAGAAGTTGATTTGGTTAGAATCGACCGCAGGGATTAAATTGTGACAAAAAGAAGTCTGTCAGGTGTCTAAATCTTGTTGACTCCGCCTTTTGAGATGTTTTGGTAATTTTTTCTTCATAATTTTATCAACGGTTGTTTTTTTTTTGTTCATTTGCTGTATCTTGTATGTATATGAAAAGTACTTGGCAATATCCTACGTTAGTTATGAAAAAAAAAAAACACTTACAAAAAACACCTTAAACTACAAAAGCTCGTTGGTTAGCCGCATTACGCTAAGTTTGAATATATCAAGATGATAGTTTTCATTAAATTGCTAAGGTTCTTCGAAAGTGCATTTTGGTGGTTTCAAATAGTTCTCACAGATACTGAACGTGGATAATAACTGTAATTTTTTGTTATGAAAATTCGCCTGCCACTTTGGTGGTCCAATTGTTGTTTGTGTGAAATTGCAAATGATATCGAATCTTTTTTTTCTGCAACTTTTTGTTGAACAATCTCTTGGCTCATCATGCTATTACAATAGAATATAAGTTTCTGAAAAAATGTCAATGCTGGTGGGATTTTCAGCAAACGATCATTTTTCCTCGGCGTGAATATTGTAGTCGATTTAAGTTGAATTTTAAGATTCTTAAAAATTTCATTTTTGAAACGTTTAAATTGCTTTGCTCAGGCAGTTGTGTTAACTTTGTGTGTGATAGTTTTCGGAATTAGCGTTGCAGTTGTATTGCCACTTGTAGAATTACACTTTTGTTTTTTTAAGAACCAGTAAATTTTGAATTGAGGCTGGTAGCTCTTAAATTTTTGCGAATTTTTTACCTCATTTGTTCTTAGCTTTATTGGAAAATAAAAGACAAAAATATATTCTTAGTTGGTTAAAGTAAGTTAGTTGTATTTTGGTATAAATCATAACTACTGTTAAACAAATCAACAATGGAAATATGCTGTGCTAGCTCATGTTCTTAATAATATTTGTATTCATTTCTCTTAATTTGATCTTAAATTTTGTGCAAGAATGAGGCTCATGTTCTAAAAAAATTGTTCTGATAAAAAGAAGTGAATATCGTCAATGAATTAATGGTTTTAAGTGTAGCAAAATCTCTGTTGTTCCAGTTAGCGAGTAGAAAAAACTATTTTGATTACTTTGCGTTGTTAAGTCAAAACTTCTTGTTTTAACGGTAGCTGGTTAAGCTTAAAAATATTTTGAATGAATAAAAGCAGTTGTGCTTAATTGAAGCGCCGTTAAACGAATGAGTGTTGAGTAATTCACTTCGCAGTCGCAGACATTTTTGAAGTTCTTTCGGATCGCAATGAAAAAGTCAATGACAGACGTTTTCGATTTGCAGAAGCCAGGGTAAAAAAATAATGCAAATGCACATTTTCGGCCACCTGTCATTAGCGTACATCGATGTTGACTATAGAAAATTTCAGATGAATTTTGTTCCTAGGCTGAATAATTTTGAAAAAAGTCATGAGTTTCAATTCAACTTAGACCTCCTTTAAATGCTGTGAAATTTTATTTGGGTTCCATTGTTTTCATTTAAAAACTGAATTGATGATAATGAGTAATTTAAATACTGTATATTCTGCTAATTGACCTTGTGATCCATTAAATGGCTGGCCAGTATTTAGCATCACCATTAGTATCAGGACGTGTAACGCATTTCCCATGTTTTTATCGTGCAAAATATTGAAAACGACTACACCGCACGTCCTAAGAGGCGACTAATGACGACCTACAGTAAAGTTAGGGTACATATTTCTTGAGTCGTCTGGATCAAGTGGTTACTTCTCCTCCAAACAATTTATCGTCGGGGTCCATGAGATCACATTCCATTACCCCATACTTTCATATAGAGAAAAAGACCAATAGTTTCAACTTTTCAATTGCTACGAAATGGCTATCTTTTATAATTGGTAATATTTACAGCAAACAATTTTCATTCAACTAACGAAGGAGGTTTGAATAAAACACAGCGATATAGTTTTTGATATTCATCGCCAATAAAGCGGCATTTCACAAGATGGACAGTAACCTGTAGCCGCTCGTGTACATTGATCCGTGACAAGGTCACACGCCAGTGAATTCGGTCAGTGTTTACGTAAATTGGAGGTCAACCGAAGGCCAGGATAAAACGTGTGGTCCCACGTAATTTAAGATACTTAAAAATTCAACCCCATTGTGTTACTACAGTTTGTTTATTTTCATAAGAAAAGTGCTCTTTTAATGTCAAGTTTTTTCGTTTTCTCTTCTCAGCCTTGTACCCCAGCCTATCGGGGTAAGAGAAGCGCAAAGTCAAAAACTAGAAGCTTAAACAATTGGCAAGACAAACATTGAATAAAACCAATTAAAAAATTACTTTAATTTCAATAATTTTTTTTATGGCTTTTGTAAAAGCCAGTGGTAAAGATGACGCCACAGGGTACATTAATCGTCACAATGCTGTTTGATCTCGGTCTTCTGAAGTATTTTTGGCCAATGTCCTTCACTGGCTATGAGTTAAATAGAAAGCAGGTTTTCCGTCTCGAAAGCTGAAAAAAAAACAGGATCGTGATAGCCAACAGGATAGCGCTCTTACCTCTAGTCTAGTCTCGCCGCAGCAGAGCAACCTTTACCTAATTCCAGTATGATCGTTTGTTTCATCAGTTCCCAGCAGGCATACGGATCTATATTTTTTAGTGTTTATTAAAATGGCGACGTCTTCGTAAGAATTTTGTGGCTTCTTCTACTGAAAAAAGGCTTTATATTTTTTAATAAATGTCGCGATCTTTGACAAAGTTGTTTCCAAAATACATTCACCAGGATTTCATAGAAAGTTATTATTTTGTCTAGGTGAGTCCCAGTTAATTCTAAGTCAATGGACCGTCATAAATGCTGTCGGTTTTTGGGTGGATTTACAAAGTCGTCTTTGTTTTTCACGGAAGATTTGTACAGTTTTTTGTAGCTTAAATGAAACTGAATTTGTGTCGATAATGTCTGTTAATATAGTCAGTTTACTCACACGGTCACACATTGACGCTTCCAAGGCTTAAAATCAAAAAAAGAAAAGGAAAATTTTATATGCTCTTGTAAGTCGTAATATTCCCTGCTGCACCTGTCTCTTTTCATATGCTGCGCAGCGTCACCAAATGATATTTGCATTAGTTTTTACGCATGTGTTTTTTTGCAATTTCGGTTTCCCTTTTCGTCTTTTAAAGATCATTTATTTTATTTTAAATCTGCGTTTTATTTTTTTCCAACTTTTTCCGCTCATTTTGCAGGAAAAAAAATGAATTAAAAAACTAGATGTTCATTTTTCCGGAAGAAAATAGTACGGGACTTCCGCCAGTCCCTTTTCACCAGCATTCTCCGCTTCATACTTAGAAAGTTACGGCTATTTCTGTAAAACTCCATCTTATGCAATGCAAACAAAGTGACTTAGTTTGATGAAAAAAAAATGTTGATTTTAAATGATTTGTGGTTTGGGTAAAACGGATGTCAGACTAAGTATTTGAACCCAGCTCTGTTCAATCACGACTATTTATTTCAAACACTGGCGCTTTTAGCCATTATGCCAGCACAGCACATGAACCCAGTTGACTAAAAGCAATTGTTTATTATAGCTTCCAAAAAGTGATTTTCGGAGGGCCCATTTTGGGGAGTTTCGGGGGGTTGGTACCTCCAAACTATGTTAAAAATTGGTCTCTTAAACATCTACTGATATCCAAAAAACTACCGCCCTAGCTTATGTTCAAAAAACTGATTTATGGGGTCCAGTTAGGAAGGTTCTGGAGGGGTGATATACCCAAACTATGTCAAAATTTTTGTCTCTTAAACATCTACTGATATTAATAAAAACTAGAGCCTGAGCTAAAGCCATTAAAAACTGATTTTGGGAGGTTCAATTGGGGCTTTCCGGGGGGGATGGTACCCCCAAATGATCTGATAAAAACCGGGGGGATGATACCTCTAAGTATTTGTCTGACAAAAACTCGAGCGTTAGCTTTAGCTTTTCAACATACTAATTTTGGGGGGTTTCCGGGGGAGTGGTACCCCCAAATTATGTCCAAGTGTTTGTTTGTTAAATATCTACTGATATCAAAAAAAAACTAGCGCGCTAGTTTAAGCCGCTAAAAGAATTGATTTTGGGGGGCTCCGGGTGGTTGGTAATCTCAAATTACGTCAAAATATTTTTCAATTAAATATCTCTTCAGATAAAACAAAAAACTAGCGCCCTAGCTTAACCGTTTAAAAAGTGATTTTTGGGGGGTCATTTGGGAGCGTTTCCTGGGGGTGGTACTCCCAAATTATGTCAAAGTATTTGTCCGTTAAATATCTACTGATACCAAAAACACTGGAGCCTTAGCTTAAGCCGTTAAAAAAATTGATTTTTTGGGATTATCAATCACTTTATGGTATATTTTTTTAGGAAAATGGAACAGGGATTCCCAAAGAAGATGAACATAAAAAATACGAAAATCTACATCGGAAGCAGGAGGAAAAAGAAGAAAAGATACACTGTAAGCTAGCTAGAATGATATGATTTTATATGTGTTACTATATACACCAGCAGTTTAGCGCACCCTCAGATAAAAACAAATTTGAAGCCGAGCTTAAATCGAATAAAAACTGACTGAAGAATTAAAAATTTGAGCTTTGAAATCTACACTTTAAAACTTTCGAATATGGTGAAAGTTAAGTAAAGATCATCTTGAATGGAAAATATATTATGCATGTTACTCGGATATGAAAATTCCAAAAAAAAAAAGAGAAACTCAATCGACATACAATGTTGAATTATTGAAATGGCTCAGTTGTTTTTGATTTGAGCTTATCGAATTTGGTATTGCTACGCGTTTTTGTTTGGTGTATTATTAAAATGTAAGTAAAGATCAAGAGCTTTAAGACCGAAAACGACGGAATGATAAAACCTTGACATTTTTTCCTATGATATTACCTACTCAATGTAGCTGTGCTATTTTTATGAACAGTAGTTCTTAAAAATTTCAAGTGACTTTGAATTAAAGGCTTAAATTTTTATTACGGAAAATTGCTGGTTATTGACCTGTGCAACCAAGCTAGATTCTACATCTATTGAATTAAACATACGCAAATTTAAAAGTGGCACTTATTACTGCTTTCTTGAATCTTGGACACTGCCTAACAGCGGGCGTACGATCGTATTTCTAGTTTACTCGTATTTTAAACAGAAATTCGTTACTCTCGGCATACCAGTTGGTTCAAATAAACTAAAGGTACCCTCGTACGCTTGCAATTTTTAGCAGAGTGTAGACCTGGCCTAACTGCTGCGCGTTCTTTCGGTCACCCATTTCGCAGTTCAACGCTTATTTTAAATTTCTCACCTCAACACAAATCTATTATGTCTACTAGTGCAGCAGTCTGTTTGTTTTAATTCAAATATAAAAAATAGACCAATTTTATATTTAGGGGTTACTTAGGCAGTTGATTTTGCTTCCTGGAGCTGATGCTGCATCAAGAGTCTGTCCCAGCAGTAATCCTTCTCTCGCCACTTTGGACAACAAATATGGCGGCTCCTTTAGTACAAAACCAAGTAGGTGTCGATAAAAGGTACCGCTAACCATAGGCACAGCCAGGATTTTTGATTGGGGGGGCCCAAACCACAAGTCACATGCAATGACGTCATCAGAAATTTTCAAAAAAGGAACTTTTGTGGCGCAAAGATATCGTAGAATTGAAGATCTGAAACTGTAGTCTGTTGGCACTTAACTAGGATTTTGGTAAAGGGATAGGGCGAAAACTAATCGTTAGAAAATGCAAATGTCTAACTTAGGAGTCGTGTTGAGTAAGCTATTGTTATCAAACGTACCACAGACGGGGGTCTGGGGGCGGAGCCCCCAGGCGCCGCTGGGCGATTTTTGTAAGTTTTTGGGAAAAAGCTATTTTAAACCTATTGGATCACATTTCGCACGTGTCCATAGCCATTTGAAAGAACTAGATTTTTAACTTTAGAAAGCCAATCGAAAAATTTTAATCATTCAATCCTCCTTTTACTTGTAATTAAATTCCAAAATACGTTTAAAATCTTGCATTATAGTGTAAAATTTTAATTGTGGGTGACTTGGTCCATGTAGGGTGAAGTAAGGCACATTGCCTCCTGCAATATTTTAGCATTAAATAATAATCCACTCGAAGATTTTCCTTAGAGATTTTTGTTTTGTCATGAAGTTTACCAGTTACAGGAGTACATGTACGGCCAGGGAGCCCAGGATCCCTTAATTCAATTTCAATTATTTGTTCAATGAGCATTTTCCCAAGCTATTTTTTTAAAAGTATTTTGTGCGTAAAAACTGGCGAGGTGAATCGTTGGTACAATAGATAGTTACGCTTACTAAACATGTTATTCCCGGGCCGGATTTACATTGCGCGGGGCCCCTGGCACTTAGGGAATTTTTGCAACATCTTTTTGCCAAATATAAGTGAAGATCAAAAAAAGTGTTACCATCTGAGGGCCGGGCCCTAGCACTTAGCCATAAGGCAAATACGGCGCTGGTTATTGCATTACGTTCATAAAAAGTTAAGATGAGGGCCTGAGATAGCAACTTTCGGACAAAAATCCTAGATTTCACCCTGGTTATACTTTTAATTGGTTGGAAAAAAGTGAATTAAGGAGGTACGCCGGGACCCCTGGTCGTCGGTATTATTTATTGTAATTACTGTTGTACGCGTGTACTGTTGTACGCAAAGACGCTAAAAGAAACTGAAAATGAAAAAACAAGGTTTTTTTTGTCAAATTTTTGTCATTGGTGGCATTTCAAATGAGTGGTCCCGGGCCCCCTGGGCCAAACCCTTGGGCCACTCCCCTGGCTACGCCAATGATTTTGAGATAAGATCGCACCCTTAAGTTCTTTTATAAAAAAAAACATTTAAAGCAAAATTAAACAAACTTTTCTTCCAAAACGTGGAGGACTCGAGTCAAGTCACTTAACAGTTTTTTGAAACCTCCAGGAATTGCATGACACTATTATGACGTGGACAGGTGGTCGCCATTATTATTACTTGCTTTTGCACGCGTATATCCTAAATTAAAGAAACTGTATTTCCGGGCAAGGACAACATACTGGCTATGCTTTCATTATATGTATCATTGGTAGTATTTCAGTTGGGGGTTTGCATTACCGCCTGTGTTATAGCATTAAGTTCATATTAACGTTAAACGAGGACCTGTGATTGCAACTTTTAGCACAAAACTTTTCGATTTTTCAGAGGTTTTGCGTATGTATGGTTAAAAATTTGAATTTGGGGGCTCCTGGCCCGGAACCCTTGGTCATCAGTTAGGGGCCTCATGGCCCTCTGGTCGTCAGTTAGGGGCCCCGGGCCCCCCTGGTTGTTAGTTAGGGGCCCCGGGGGTCCCTGGTTGTCAATTAGGGGCCCCAGGGCCTCCTGTTTGTCAGTTAGGGGCCCCGGGGCTCCCTGGTTGTCAGTTGAGGGCCGCGGGGCTCCCTGGTTGTCGGTTAGGGGTCCCGTGGTCGTTAGTTAGGGGCTCTGGGGTCCCATGGTTGTTAGTTAGAGGCCCCGAGGCCCCCTGGTTGTCGGTTAGGAGCCCGGGGCCCCCTGGTTGTTAGTTATGGGCCCTGGGCTCCCTGATTGTCGGTTAGGGGCCCCTGGTTGTTAGTTAGGAGCCCTGGGGGCCCCTGGACGTCAATTAGGGCACCCCTGTTTGTCAGTTAGAGGCCCCGTGGCCCCCGTTTTTCACTTAGGGGCCCCGGGGCCTGGTTGTCGGTTCAGGGCCCCCTGGTTATTACTTAGGGCTCCCCTGGATGTTAGTCAGGGGCCCCTGGGCTCTCTCGTCGTCCGTAACTGCAACTAAACATCGCTGGTTATGTTATCATAATTTTATATCATTGGTGGTATTTCAATTGGGGGGGGGCCGGGCCCCCTGGGCCCCCCCCTGGCTACGCCTATGCCGCTAACGGTATATTGCCAAAGACGATTTTGGTTGGACAAAATTTAAGCAAACCAAAAACTCACCAGCAAGACAAAAACATGATAGTTTCAATACTCCTTTTGCCACCTAAAATTCGGATAGCGTCACTGTTGCACTGGTGCCACATTGTAGGTGAGTTTTTACAACCACAAAAGTTTAATTTTGCCGAATCTTTGTTTGTAATCGAAATGATGCAAGTGGTGCTCCGCTGTGAACAAAACAGGTGTAGAAATGACTTTGTAGGCTACGTATCCGGTTACCAACGTGTGCTTTAAGCTAGCATGTTGGAAAAACGCAATGCATTGAAAAAAATTTTTTTGAAAATACGACGCGGCAATGCTGCAATAAGAATTTCCTACGATTGGAATAGTCATTACTAATTTTAATGATTTCGAATAATTACATAGAATATGATTTAAGAAATGCTATGTTCCACGAATATTGGATATTATACAGTATGCTATTTTTGATGAAGGCAACAAACTTAATGATAGAACAACAAATCTACAGCATTTGGCGGATAAATGGCAAACGGTTATTGAAAATCTGTTTTGAAGCATATTAATGTTTGCAGCTTTGGGTGTGGTTTTTGAAGATGAATTGGAGTTGCAGAGTTGCTCTTCGCTAAACCGGGGCACACTCAAGTATACTCAAGAAATGACGTTGGAAATATGTTCCGGAAAAACATTCCTACCAGTTAGGGGAGGTGAGAGCGCTTGCTTAAAGTTGTTCGATGCTGCCATCATGTGGCCATTAGTTGAAGAACCTCCGTATGCTTTAAATACAAATGCTATTGACATTTTATTTTATATACATTAATTTTTCGCAAAACTGGACCGTTTTTTCGATTCCGGTTGTTTTTTGTTTTTCGTTTTGGGCGAAAACAAAGCAACACATGGAACACTACAGCTCAAGCTGTATGTTTTTTGTTTTTTTTTCTTATTATATACGAAGATCCCAGAATTACGCTAAGCTGCAATCCAAAGTGTGCTGGAGCAGCCGTATACAAAAGTTCGGCTTCACCTCAAACTAAACGAAGTCTTGTTTTGCTGAAGTTTCATTAGCCAATCATGGATAAGCGCAGAGTTTTTTCGCAGGACTTTAAATTTCGTTTTGTTTTAAAGGTCATGAGCGAATGGATTACGTAATTGACTACGAAGATATTACAACAAACAACTATACCTTGTCCATCGAACAGTTTATGATTCCAGGCGAAGGGTTGTTCATTGCGACTGCCAATAAGGACGACCTCCGCAAAAACCAGTCTCACATCTTCAAGTGGAACGGAAAAAAATTCGTTAAATACCAAAGCATCAAAACCCATTCTGCATCGATGTGGAAGTTTTTTGAAATCGATTACGTGGTATGTTAACATATCGTTTATATGGACAATAGTTACTTAGAAAAAGTTTTTTTTGATCCCACTAAACTATGACAAAAATGCGGTAAACTAGAGATAGAAAACTAGTGTACCCTGTTTCATCCACTCGGATCCTCAGGGGAAAAAGTAAAACGATAAATTACAAGTGTGAATTCTTACTTGAATCTAGTGGTCTTGCAAACCCACTAAACTAGAGATTTACGTTGTTCATGTCTCAGTTTTTGTATGTTGTGTTTTGTACCATAGTGATGTTATTGACCTCCAGCTGCTAGATTTTATTATCAGTAGACGACTACAGCATACTGCATGGGAATGAAAATTACTCAATTTTTTTGGTTTGAAATTTCCTTCATTCGACTCTTTCATCAGTAGATATTCCTTGAAAATTTTGTATTATTTTAATTCATACAGAGCAGTCTTTGATTCCATTAGCTATTTTATAGTCATTATGTAATTGCGTTGTACTTCATGTTAGTATTACCTCGCCGTGGCAAATTGTGGCGATCACGAAGGAAGGAAGGCTGGCAGCTTCATTTATCGGTGGTCGAGAAGAAGCAAAAGATTCGAACGAAAGCAAACTTTCAAGTCATTTGGGACGAGAAGCGTCGAGTTTTTTACCATCAAAGATATGAGCTTTTTGTTTGTCGCAAATCAACAAGTTTTGGGTAAGAAAAAGATTATTTTGTAAAATGACAAGCGGCCGAGAGACATTTTGAATCTTAGTTGCTTTCGAGTAGACCTCTGTGTACAACTCAAAGTAATGGTTACGCATTGTTCAAAATTTTATTTGTGTCTATCTCTGAAGATTTTTATCCCTCTTGTGTTAAAAAAGTTTTTTTCTGGCAGTTCTTTGGCTTTTTTATGATAAAAAAAATCAATAAACGAAAAAAAATTTAGAAAAAAAAGTCGAAAAAGTGTGAGTATTTTGAAAGCCTTAAAGTAATCACATTGTTTAGGAAAAGATCCAATGACCGCTGACCCTTCAGCTATATACAGATGGGATGCGGACGAATGCGAATTTCGCTTTTTCCAGTCGATCCCGACACAAGCAGCTACGGACGTGACCTTTTTTCAAATCACATTTTCAGGGGCGGTTTTCAGTTGCTTTGTGATTGCCAACTCTTATGATGGCGAAACGAGTCACGTGCAGTCCGATATTTATTGCTGGGAATTTTATGAACAAAATCAAACATTTCAAAAAACTCAGTCGATCCAGGTGAAGTTTTGAAACAATTAACGTTACAGTAGTTTCAGTTTTTGTGTACTTTTTGTTTTTTGCTATATCACCGAATGCTAGAAGAGTTTAGTTGCCACATTTGCAATTTAATTGCTTTTGCCGACTTTTCGCGGTCACCAATTTTCAGTTTGTAGGGAAAAAAGGACCAAAAAAGTTACCTTTGGTTTGTTTTTGTGGGTTTCTAAAAATTATTTTTCTAAATTGTAAAATTTGGAAATGATTTCTCAAAATTTGCTAATTTCAAAAAATAGTGCCTAATACTTTGAAGCAGAACTATAGTGCTATTAAAATAATGAATTTAAACGAAGACAGAAGGCAAATCAATGGGGGTTTCTATTCTATTTCTATATTTTTATTCTATTTCTATATTTCTATTTCCATATTATATTCTATTTCTATATTTCAAGTTAGAACAATCGCATTAGATTAGATTGGCATTGATTTCATCCTCCTTGACCCAGCCGTTCCAAAGACATTCTACAACAAACACGACGTAGGAGCCTCCCTAGTTATAGGTGTTATTGCCTATCCTAACGTTTCGATGCCGTAGCCTTGCCTACAGAGGCCTATATGAAGATAATATATACGTTAGAGGCCTCTGTGGTTTAGCCTAATTGCGGCGTTGCTTTATGATAGAACTAAGATGGCGGCACCGATGTTATCATTGTCAGGGTTGACAATAAAAACTATGATTAGGGAGGTCCCTACATCGTGTTTGAAGTAGAATATCTTTGCATCTAATATAATACGATTGGCCTAACTTTCGACACCCCCATTGATTTTGCCTTCAGACCTCGGTTAATATTGCAATACTATGATCTTTTTTTCTCTACTGGAATCGATAGTTGACGCTACAAAATTTGCACAATTTCCTTTTCTTGAATTTTTGGTGTGTTTTTCGTCCATGTCCAGTGTTTAGACCCAGCTTGAGATGCTTATTTACAACAAAATTTTTCCCTTCTGTTTTGCAAAATCTCCCAAAAAAACAATCCTAATGTGCCCAAAACTTATTTTTCGTTCGATCCATAGATGCACTTTTTACAGACAGTCGGAGCATCGGATTGGGAATTTTTTCAGTTTGACAACCGCTATTTTCTCGCTGTAGCGAATGGATTCGACAAAGTAGCCAGCAGCACTGAATCTCAACGTACGTCCAACTCCAGCATCTATGAACTGAATGTTCGCGATGCAAAATTCGTACTCTACCAAGAAATTGAAACGCACGGGTAGGTACTAAATTTCAAAGTTGGAAAAGTTACAAAGTTTTCGAATAAACTGATGAAACACTTCGGTTCAGTTTGCAATTGAATCAATTTACAGCTTTAATGCTTGTTTCGAAAAAGCATATGAGCGAGTTCTTCGGGATAAACTTTAGAAGGTTTTGCAGGAGTATGGCGGTGATGGTCAGTTGTTACGCACCATAAAGTTGTGTTACTGCTGACCGGAGGTTTGCGTTCGGGTAAATGGCAAGCCATCAAAGCCGTTTCATGTGGGCGTTGGACTTCGGCAATGGTGCGTTTTGTCACCCTTCCTCTTCATTGTTTGCAAGAATTGGATCATCAAATGCAGCCAAGCTGAGGAGTGTGCCACGATTGAAAATTGCAAAATTAGTCGACTGTTATTCGCTAATGATTTGGTTCTGTTTTCTTCCACGCATTAAATAGCTTTGTAGCTAAATGTGACACCGCTGGAACAAAAATAGGCATACCAAAACTCAGGTACTTCGTCTTTCAAGAAATCCTGATCAGCATTTGTTCCAAGTGAATGGAGCGACACTGGAGCAGTTAGAGAAGTTCAAGTATCTTGGGGGTGTATTCACGGGTGACGAA
Organism: Trididemnum nubilum; assembly: GCA_963965965.1. Classification (NCBI taxonomy): domain Eukaryota; kingdom Metazoa; phylum Chordata; class Ascidiacea; order Aplousobranchia; family Didemnidae; genus Trididemnum; species Trididemnum nubilum. Next base: position 16,901,575 of record OZ014483.1, read on the forward strand.
AGGACAAAGAACTGGATACCCAAATTGGCAAGGCTAAAGCAGTAATGCGAGCTCTACACTATCCGGTTGCCACGAAACGAGAATTGTCGAAAAAGGCAAAGCTCTCATTTTTCAAAACAGTTTTTCCCATTTTCACCTATGGTCATGAATCATTATTAGCTAATGACCGAAAGAGTGCGATTGCAAGTGCAAGCGTCCGAAAGAGGTTTCTACGAAGAATTGAAGGAGTTACACTATTCAACAAGGTGCGTAGCTCTGAGATTCAAAAATCTCTAAACATCGAGCCGTTACTTTTCCGAATTGAAAGATCTCAGCTTAGATGGTTTGGCCATGTAAGCAAAATGCCTCAGAAAAGACTTCCCTAACAAGCTTTACTTGCCAAAGAAAATGGGAGAAGATCGGTTAGACGACCTAGAACTAGATGGACCAATTACAGCATTGAGGACCTTGAATGGAATTGCTTGGGACTTCACCCAAGTGAACTGATGGAGGTGATGGAAGACCGTGAAGTGTGGAGGTTAATCTTGAGCTGCTGCCCCGGTAACCCTTGCGGAAAAGCGGGCAATGAAGAAAGAGACTTTTTTAAGAAAAAGACTGCTTTTCTGACTTCAACTTTGATTAAGCTTATTTTACCCGGTTTTTTTGCCCATTACGCGTTTTGCATCAAAGAAGGGGCAAAAAGGCCTGTTTAACTCCTGAACTTGGCCAAAATGACGCATTTTTTAGGCGGTTCAAATTTTGCAAATGTCAATTTTAAATTTTGCAATTGACGTCATAGGCGGTTTAAATTCTGCATGTATGTTTTTTGAACTTGAATCATAATACGCTTAAGTCAAAGTGAATTACATCAAAAGATTTTCTGTGACGTCGTTTTAAATATTGGCCAAAAACAACCAAATTTTGTTTGGTAAAGTGGTTCTGACAAAACTCAGAATTGGAAATCTTTACTCGAGCAATTTCAAATTTTCAGGAGTTATTTGTGAACAAAATTTGACCCAAACTCAAGTTGCTTGAAGAAAAAATAAAAAAGAAGAGCATTTTTGCCCATTCCCCGTGTAAAATAAGGGCTAAGGAATTATTGTGGAGCATTGAACGTCTGTGTCAGATAGGTAGTTTCACCGAAATATGTTTTCGGGTTCTCTTTGCCAAACAACAAACTAACCTTGGAAAAGAAATATCGCAACTGCAAAATACAAACAACAAACTTGCAACTTACGATATGAAGAATTTTTCCGTTTTTCTTGTTCAAGCTACAGTAATTTGTATTGTTTATACCGTACCGTACATATAATCATAGGTGGGCACAAGTCCGTTAATCCGTTAATAACGAAGCTAACTTTTTCATTAACTCGTTAATCCGTTAAAAAGTTTTTTCATGTTAACGGACTAAATTAACTTCCGTTAAGTGCTGTTAACGGACTAAAGTAACTTCCGTTAAGTTCTGTTAACTTCCGTTAAGGTTTTTATCTTTAATATCTTGCAGCTTCGTTGTGCATTTGAACTTGTTTTTATCTTGAAATTAGATTAGACTGTAAAATGTATCTTTCAAAACACAAAAAGACCGCCATAGCAATAAATATTTCCTTACAATCAGCTCAACAGCGTCAATACGTGTTCTAGAAGCGAGTGAATAAAACGAAATGTAAATTACACGCAAAATGTTAACGGATTAACGGACTTTATTAACTTCCATTAATTAAAGCTGAAAATAACGAATTAACGTTAACGGAGGTGTGAAGTTTGTTAACGGACTAGTGGTTAACGAAGCTAACGTTTTGCATTAACTTGCCCATCTATGCATATAATATTTGATTATTTTTGCTTTTCTACAGAGCAAACGATTGGGAATTCTTTCAAATAGGCAAGCAGTACTTCCTCATCGTTTCCAACACCGTTTCATCTGTCAGCGAAATTTACAGGCAAGTAACTGTTAATGGTTAATAAAGTACTGTGAATAGTAAAAACATAAGTGTATGATTTTAATTATTTTCTCAGATTTAATAGCCACGCAAACGCTACATATGGTTTATTATTATTGCTTCGTTTATTCCATAGTTGAAGCTTTGTCTTTTTTCCGTGTTTTTTTTATCTTATTTGTTTTAACATCAGTAGTGAAATAATTTTAGGGAAAAAATACTGGCATCGAAAAACTAATCCACAAAATATAATAATAGCTTTGTTATTTTATTTAACTGGTTTAGGCAGCTAGTATGTCAGAGTTTGCTATATGGTTTTAAGGCTTACTGCATGCCGATAAGTTCTAAAACTTTAATTAAAACTAAATTAAAGGTTTGATTTTACCTTTAAAAGTCCGGATACTGTCTATAGCTTATAAGTAATTTCTCAGTACATTGTTCTTCATTAATTACCTATTATACAAATGTCGAAAATGTTTTGATTTTATATTCTCAGATGGCAAGGAATTGAGAAATTTGTAAAAGTTCATTCTCTTCCTGTGGGTTATTGTTCCGATTTTGACTACATCCAAATTGACGGGGAGCATTATCTTGCTTATGCGAATCCTACGGGAGTCTTATCAAAACTGTACAAAATTATTACGTATTAAACTTTGCTGTTACCTATATTTTCTCAATTTTTGTCTCAGGGCAACTAGAAAATTTTGTCCATTTGAAATATCCTTATTATTTATTGACCTGAGCTGGCTCAGATGAACAACATTTCTTTTATTCTTTTTATACTCTGTTTTGTTTCTGCCATAATTGTACGCTTGTGAAGTTGCTCTTTTTTGTACTAAATAGGCAATAATGCGGGAAAAAGACGCATTGATGATATTGTTGCACACCTGCACTGCTCGCACGCACATTATTTGTTTTCAAGCACATTTTGTTTGTGTGCTACATTTTGCCAAAAACTTTCACTTATGCATTTTATTGATAGGCCTACATTTTGGATTGTTTACGATTGTCTGCGATTCACCCACAAAATTCGTTTTCTCTACTTAAATTTCACTTTATCAAGAATAATTAGAATGTAGAATTGTAGATGCTTCGTTTTTTGGCATAGTAACTATCAACGATGCATTGATTAACTGGTACAATTTTAGAGGAGGTCATTTTGCAACGCATTGTTAGTGTTATCTTGAGTTCATTAAAACCAATAAGGCACCGTAACTCTTACGAAGTGTTGTATATTACAGCCCCTGCTTTAAATTTAAATATCAATTTTGGCTAATGTTGATTTTTTAGAATAGGCCTACTGTGGTATCGTAGATCAGAAAATGAAAAAATAACCATTACTACTACTGCTTTCCATTATTTTTTGCAACCATTTTATATTAAAATGTGTTAATTGATTATTTCGTTTTAATGGATCAAGCAGTTCATTCTATCCAGTTTTATCTACCTCAGACATTGCTTTATTGAGGAAATTCAGAACTGAAGTGAAAATACGAGATGTTTCTCATAAGCTTTCAGAACAAAAAGTTTCTTCTCTGCTTGTGTATTTTTCAAATCGTGCTTAGTTAATGATTGATTATAGTAGTTGGTCGAGTGCTTCAACATGGTTAATCAGATTTGCACTAATTTAATGCACCGTTTGTCCAATTTTTGGCTAGTGATAATCCGATGATGGTTGATTACTTGGTACCACTTGCGATAAATTTCCGTTCATCTTAGTTGACTTTAGTTTTATTGAGTCTTTTGTTTTTGCTGCTTTAAAAAAATTGTTGCTTCAAAAATTGTTATTTTGATCTTAAAGCAAGATTTGGAAAAGGGATATTTTAAATTATTTATCAGTTTTTATCTTGGTTTGATGTGTTGTGAAACTATCACCACAAAAACACTTAAAAAGTTAATAGCGTCGCTAGCGTTTAGATTTTAGAATTTCGAGCAGATTTCGGCATTGGGATTCAATGATAAATTTTAAAAATCGAAATTTTAAAAAACAATACAAAAAGATGTGCTGAAGTGCTAAGTTGCAACCTGCGTTTGTCACTAAACAATTATGCGTGTAATATTACTGATAAGTGTACTAGCTCTTAGTGTTTTGTAATCTTGGCGAAGTGGTTTAATGCGTTGCAGCATATATTTAATGTCTTTCAGCATACTTTGTCGTGTTTTTATCCTGTCGATGTGATTGCGTTACTTTTTAGGTTTATTTTGTTTTTCAACATCAGCATAAAAAAAGATATTTTTGCAAATATTTGTGACGTGATTTTTACAACGTAGAAAACTCTCGCTAGCTACTAGTACCGATGTAGCCATCGCGCACTGGGGAGGCTTCACACAGTCCTTTTTATAGTTGAACGTCAAGGAGGAAAGCTGTGAATATCAATTTTTCGAGTCTTTGGCTTGACCTGACCGGAAATCAAACCCAGGCTATTTCAAGAGCAGACTTGTAGTTGAAGTGAAAAACAGTGCAAAGGAAACTGAAAAATATTTCGATCGATCATAATTATCTTGTTAGGTAAAATCATTATTGAATTTTCTATTCAGTTGTATTTGCTTTAAAAAAAGGTAGAAACTTCTCGAACCTACAAAATTATACCGCTGCTTGGAAGTATAGCACAAAGAGTACAAGTTCGAAGTATTTTTTGAAGACAGTAACAAGCTTAAAAAACGTCGCCTTCAATTTTTAAACAAAAAAAAATCAACATAAACAAATACTGCAACGCAAAGGCAAGAAATGCGTAACAAAATGCAAAAGAACGCAAAGGCAAGTGAAAAAAATTGCAAAACGCAAAATCAAACCAATTTACGAATCAGGAATCCGCCTGATCAGGACAGGCATTCACGGTATGTAACTTCGGACAATCTCCAGAGAGGAAGTTTCTAGGCATTACCATACCTTCTTGCTTTTTTCTGCAACCATAACGTCGTCAAAAATACGATAGATCGCCCGCGCATTATTTGGAGTAGAATAGTGAAGTCCTCCTCCAACAGTATTTTTCATATTAGTCTGCACCTGGCTAGCAATCAGTTCACGTAGTTTGTAGCTGTATGAATGTTCAATATTTGTCCGCAGCGTGGCCGAAAAGTAAAAGGCGTCGTTTTTACGACGACCCTGATTGCATGATCTGGGTCCAACCTGCACCATGGTCACGTTGTTGAGTCCTTAGCTTTGACGCTTTACGATGATTATCTCTACTTGGTGACTTTTAATGAGCAGCAAATCTACGTGGGAAAAAGTCCAACGTCAACCAAAAAACTTGAAATACTTTCAAATCCGAAGCGGGTGAGAACGATTCGTTCAAAAAGTGCCACCATCGCTGCCCCGTGAATGGCGGAGAAATAGAGGTCAATCAATCAATATCAACCAGTAGATTCTGGTAGAGTCCTCAATCAGGCCAAACCATACACATTAAAATCGGTATCAACAGCTTTCCTACTTGACGTTCAGTACTAAAAAGTATCAGTTTAACGCCTTCAACCATTAAACGTTACTTCAAGCTAGTTGAAAAAGTTAACTAAAACACCTCACGGTCTCCTGGCCACAGCAAGTAAGTATCAATCACAGTAACAACAACAACTTATCTGCGCTTACACGTCATCTTCCAAGTAAGCAAAGACCTCTTCCACGTGTTCCTGGGTAATACTTTCGCTTAGCGACGCCAAATACTGGTAGAGAGTCTTGAAAGTATCAAACGGAATGCGATCAGGGCCACCATCAGGGTCCTCGGTTAAAATACTGCAAATTATCTTCATTGCATCAGTGAGATTCTACGAAAAAAAAATTTTTTTTAAACCAACATTGGTCCAAAAATTGAGAGAAATGTTTAAATGATGCATGAAACGTAGGGACGTGAGGCATCTGTTACTTAAAACAAATATAAAAGAAATTGCAGTTGAGAAGCCATGTGACATTCCAGCTAAATACCGAACCGTATTTTGGTGAAATAAGGAAAGGTAACGAGCCAAACGTGATGCTTTTACATCATATACAGTACGATGCAGAAATAAGCTAAATATACCAAAGTTGGGAGAGTCCGTCCGACTTTGTGCCTCAAAATGTCATGTCATTTTCTTATGCTTCGAGCAAGTCAAATCCGAAAGTTAAGATAATTTGTTCCCACTTCGTTAAAAAAAAAACATTACCAAACCAAGTAGACTACTATTTAAAAAAATTCTGAAAAAAAACACTCCCAAAAAAACTGAAAAATTCAGCAAAAAAACACCCTTTCAGAAAATTTATAAAAATTTTTTTAGAAATTCTGAAAAGCTAAAAATCTTTTTAAATCGCATTTGAAAAACTTCTCTGAAACCCTTAAAAAACGCCTTTTCAGAAATTATCAAAAACACTCCAGACAAACCAAGTATTAATCCAGTAATTCAAATTACCCGATCAAGTAGGGACAAATCAGAACCAGTATTTTGTACATGAAAATATAGCCAAATATTGGCAAATTACATACTACCGTATACTCGTGAAAGCGCTACCGCGTACCATATAATTAAATCGAGTAACAAATCTTACATTCCCCCCTAAATGGGAGCAAGCAACGGCGAAGAATTGCATGAATTCAAATTCGTGAGCAAAACCACCAGCACCTATGATTTCCATCATTTGTGACTTCGGCAAACCCAAATCGGACCACTTTTTCGACAACTGCTGTAGAGTAACTGTGCTTCGGTCTTTGAGTTGGTTTCGCAGAACCTCCAATAAACCAGGAGTCAACCCGATACCCCACGGTTCAAGTCTTTTTTTTACAGGCAATGGCTCGCCTTTTAAAAGAGCATTAAAATATCTGGAAAAAAGTTTAATTCAAGCATTAATATATTTCAAAACATTGTACAGTATTTAAATAAGATTGATAATGGCTTAAGAATAAACGAAACGTGTTTGATTCAAATGTGTTTCATATTATTATTGCCCTATTATTTCTGATCAAACTAAGCGCTTACTTCTCTACCTAAGCCCTCTGTTACATTTGCACTGTGTCGCGCAAAGACGCATCTTCACTGCAATAGCAAGAAATGGGTCGGCATAAAATAATTTCACAATCAGCTTGACGTAACAATCATTTTCTTTCGCTGTTTATGCCGACGACTCAGTGGGGGTTTATCTCCCTTAGCCAAGTTACTTAAAAAGTTTAACCCAATATTGCAAGCGTTTAAAAATGTTTTGGGAATGACCTGTGAGTAAGGGGCAGCTTGAAGGTGCTGAGCAATTTTAATTCTTCAATAGGATTTCAAACCTTAGCAATTTCGTTCTTACAAATGGCTTCGAAAAGGCACGAAATTTGATCCAAATGGCGTTAAAATGGCTATTTTTTTCTGAAAAAAATCACAAAAATTGCCCACCAGCTGCGGGCTTCGCCCCCCAGACCCCCATCTGTGATACATGTGAGTTGCTACACTTTCCTCAGCACCCTGCCTAATAGGGAAATAATTTTTCACACAAAACCATTCGACCTTTGAGTTCAAGCTCCCTCAACAAAATCCTGGTTACGTGCCTGCAAAGCCTAACCTTTCAAAGCATTTTGTTGAAATAAACTAGATTTAAGTTTTACACTATCAAAAAATGGGGCCCCCAAAAAAACTTGGGCCTCAGGGCACTCCACCACATACATCCGATACTGCACCAAGCATTTAGCTTAACGGCTCAATTAGGGGCATGAGATGGGGGCGTGCATTACGAGTGAACTTTTTTAAAAATTTGTCTACAGCTAACAATACACTTTTTATAACAACAATTTTTAAGAACACGAAACTCATCATTTTAGCTCAAAATTTAAGAACAATGCTAGCCTCAGCATAAAAAAAATTAAGAACACGTGATTGCACAACATTTTTGCACGTAATCAGCAAGGTTATCTTGGCCTTTTTTTTAGTGCGATTGTTGATTTGTCTAACAGTAATCATGATCTGTTACAAAAGACAAGACAAGCAAAAATAAATTTGTGGCATTTTATTTTTCGATAAAGTTAAAAACAAATGAGACTGAAAATCCATGAAAATTTTCGAACAATTAGCTTCAACTCAAAATTTACTAGTTCTTAAAAAAAAAGTAAAATGATTGATTTATCCATCTTTATCCCCTGCAACGAGAAAGTGGTGAGTTTTGCATGAATCCGCACTCGCTTTGAAGTAGACCATTTTCAATTTTCCAGTTGACGTTTGACTTCTTCCAACGTAAATTTGCTGCTTGTTCAAAGCCACCGAGCAGAGATACTCATCGCAAAGCGTCTTATCTAACAACACGGCAACGTGACCGGGGTGTGGGTTGAACCCAGATCATTTGACCAGGATTGTTGTGAAAACAACACCCTTAACTTCTTGGCTATGCTGCCCACAAGTGGGCAGAAAAAAATCGAATTCCACAATACTTACGCTGATGACCAGGCTAATACATCCTGTGGTTGTGTTCTAATGGCTGCCTTGGTAAACTGCTTTAAAATATCTGGTAGTTCAGGAGGGATATTGATTTGCTGTGAGCAATACATGACATCGGGAGGAGGCATTTTTTCAGTAGCGCAAAATTAAATTAAAGGTAAAAATATTGCTTTATATACTGGCTAAAAAATACACCGTTTTGTGAAAGTGCAATTTTTCGTCGATCATGTGGAAGAAAATTAGTAAATAAAAGAAAAATAAAATATACCATCTCTTCTAATGGTTGATTTGACTATCCATAAAAAAATTATTTCAGGCTATTGCTCAACTCAAACCAAAAGTGGTATTGCAAATCTGTGACGAAAATAATTCTACGTAATCTTGTTAATGCGAAAATCAAAAGCAGTTAAGCTCTATACAAACTTAACACATTATCATTGATTCTAGTCTACAGAAAAGTTCTAATACTATAGTTAGCACTATCTAAGCATTAAAAAATTGCAGGTAGTATAAGTGTGTGGGAAAACATGATTTGGAAGCATACTGCATGTGAAAACTTGCTTCATTGCAAAATTTTCAAAATAAGCAGGAAGATAACAAACATAAACAAAATGCACAAAAAGTTTGGTATATATAACATTAGTAACTATCAATGCTTACACAAACAAAAACAATGGCAGATTGAATGAAACTTACTAAAAAACTCTGAGAAGTGCAAACTCTTCATGACAAACAATTGTACTCAATTTTTTGTCCGAATTAATGATCAAAATTAATTATTATCACCAAAGCTTGCTCAACTTCATAATTTTACAAAATAACTCAAACTGTGTTCTTTGCAACATTAGCAAATTGACAAATTGAGATTACTCTCTATTTTTTCAATTTATTAGTTGCTATTCAATTTTAGTATGATTACAAATGGCGATGAGAAATAAATCGTTTAAATAAAAGTTTTACAGCTTAACTTTGTTCTAAGCTGCTATACCAGGTTGAAATAATGACTAGCAATTACTGATAAGCATATGGTATAACTACACCGTACGCACTATAAAAACACCACTAAATCTCTTTAAATAACACCCCACAAATAAGTCATGTGACAAAAAAGAGTGTAATCTGAACAATGCAAATTATTCTAGTTTTCACGACTAACTTTTAAATTTTGTTGCAAACTAATTAAAAGAAAGCATTACACAACAGTGCAGCCGCAACAGTAATTGTACCCACAAGCAAACAATCAAATACACTACTACAGAAAGAATTTTACAAAAACAAAAATTAAGCAAAACAAAACTAGTACTAAGAAGTGCACAGACAAGAAACAAACACTCAATTTTGTTATACCAAAATGCAATTACTGTAGTAAATTAGCTTCAATCAACTGTGGCTCAAAAATTGAAAAATCCTCATTGCAACCAGAAAATAGAGTGCATTCTAAATTTTTAGGGTACATTCAAAAGATAGAAGACCTCCCAATAGAACCCCAAAAAAGGATATTGTAAGTAATACCATATACAATTAACTTATTAACAGGTCAGTCATTTATAAAAAATGTGGCATTTCCAGACACTGTTTTGCAGAAAAATATAACAATGATCATATTTGCAGCAACTGAAACAACAACAAAATTGCTAAAAAGAAATTGATTATTGGTTTATATTAACTAGAACTTTATATAATGAACAAAAATAAAAATATTGGCACTAGAGTAATAGTTTCAATTAGGATACACATCAAACGATTGGATTCCCTATCGTATTTTATTAGGCGAAAAAAACTAGTGTTTTTGCATATCACAGTATGCATTAGCTATGAATCTATAATAGCTCAAAATGAAACTATTACTAGACTTATTTGGAACAGTTCATCAAAATTCAAAAGAAAAAGTGCCAGGCACCCAGCATTGACGTGGGACTTTGCCAAATGGTAGATAATTTAAACTACCCGTGTAATCATTTTTTCAATAGTGTATTTGAGCAGACTTTACAAAATTAAACATGGTCATGCATTTTCTTTCTTGTAATGTATCCTTTGTAGTTCTTTTGAATAATAATAGCTGCTTTTTCCACATCGTCCAAAAACTGCTTGATTTCCCTAGAATCTGGTTTCTTGGATTGAAGTTCTTTTCTTGTTTTGTATCCCCTATATGCAGCTTGTATTTTAGTTGCTGATGCTTCTAAACCCAACTCATCTGCTCTGGTAAGCACTTCTTCTACCTCTTTTTCAGGTTTTCGAGATTTAAATCCTCTGTAGCGAAGCTGGATTTTAGCAGCAGACTGACTTCGTTTCATATAGTGCTCATGATAGCGTTTCTTTATTGTTTCTGCAGCTTTCTTCTGTTCAGTAAATTTCTTTCTTTCTATATATCCACGATAGTTCTTTTGAATAGTAACAGCAGCATGCTCTGGATTAGATGGTGTGTGAGTCCTGGCTTCAAGCAGTTGTGTGAAATGATTTGAAGCAAACTTTACAATATCTTTCGGCTGATGACGCAATACCTCAATAGCAAGACCTTCCAACAAAGCAGGAAAATCCTTTGGGACTTTGAGTTTGGTTGTTGAATAATTTGTTGGACCCATTGCACTTTTCGTTTTGTAATCCTACAATTATAAATTACCTCTACCACCTAGCTTATCAACTTTCAAAAAAAAAAAGGTAATAAAGCGAGGAAACACCCTGCTTTCCAACTGTATATCTACCAACAGCAGCACTTATCTAGTAAGATGTGGCAAATTTTTGTTTTGTAACCAAAATCTTGATTTACTAACCTGCAATTACAGGTCCTAGCAAGCTAGTCAGCTGATAATTGAAGCATTAAGAGATAGGCCAACAAACAAGGAGTTAATGGGTTATGTTTAAGCAGTTTTGCTAAACCTGTCAGCCATATTTGTGCCAGCATGGTAAGTTACAACAAATTTTGTACTGTTTGAACACAGTTACAATAACACCAGATTTAACCAAGTCACGTCTAAACTTGTTCAGTTAAACCCATATTGCTGAACTCTTAGATAATGATAAATATAATGGTAAGCAAGAAGTAAGCTCTGAGTTTAAAAGCTAACTCAGAAGTAAGAATTCAAAATTCAGTCATAAAAACGTTAGAACCTGAACACTTGACTTCAAAGCATGAAGGCTGCTACAGATTCATCTAAACGTTTGGCCTAGTGCCACCATTACTTTCTAATGGTAACTTAAAAAACAGAAATCAACCTTTAGTCAATTACCAGTGTAGCTTAACCACGGTCAAGTTGTTTTTCACACACTTAACTACAGGTAGGCTACTAACTAGCCCTAAACAGGAAGCTACATTAGTCTCCATACTTACTGGCTAAGCTTACCAGGGCAATACCGCCATACCCGCAGACTACTACCGCACTGATGGTAATGGTATGCCTGCTCGAACCAGATCTAGGCACATGCTCTAGCAGTCTAGACTACTACTAGCAGTAGCACTGTGCACAGCCATAGACAAAGATACTGCACAAGTGCACAGTACCATGCCGGCCGTTTCGCCGGATAAAACTCACAGTTCTGCTCCTTTGTCTTGTTGTTTCCTGCATCAAAAGTTTACAGTTCATTTCCTACATCAAAAACATAGCATCTATTAAGAAGGCCTACGGTAACAACCTATCAAGAAGCTCACAGTCCACGACAGCAAGTTCCGAAATTTTTGTTTTTATGTGAAATTAAGTAACCTAGCAACCAGGGAAGGGATTGTAGAGGAGCACACGGAGTTAAAAACATCAAACGGTGAAAACAGGATTTTTTTTATGGTGAGCGCAGTGTTAACATCATAAAAGATTGCACAGAGCTGGACAACGCTGTTTCGATCATAAAAGATTATTAACTTATTATAAAAAAAAAAAACAGTTGCGGTAAAGAAAAGATAGTGCTTTTCAAATATCACAGCACAATCAGAGCTAGAAGCGCTACATGGCTAAGTGCAAAGCTTAATTTTTTTTTTTATCATAGTTATCAAAAGCTTTTGGCGTCTATCATTGCACCCTCTCAAGATCTGCATCCAAAATTAAATATTTTAATTTCAAGTCACGCTCTTACATACTCAGCATGCTCAAAACATGAATACTACAAATGTCTATTTTGTGGAAGTTGTTGTCCATGGACAGGACACATTCCGCCATAAATGCAGTTCGATCATAGACTTTTTATTTAGTAGACAAGAAACAGACGTGCGGAGAAAAAGAGAACATTGAAGAAAAAAAAGTTTGCTCTTGTTGCAAAGTTTTTTTTGCGGTCACACGTATTCGACTGATTTGATTGGACATATTCTTAGCGCGAGTGAGCCGAGAAGAAAAAAGTCACGCCAATTGGACGAAAGTCATATTCCAGAAAAAGGAACGATGAGAAAAAAAAGACAAAACTGTCAGTTTCTGGTCTCTTAATAAAGAGTCTATGGTTTGAGTCGTCGGCTTTTTTTGAAGTCAGAACTTGTTGTTGTTGTTGTAGCGCATATTTATCCTCCTGTCACCGGACAGCGTCAGACGCTAACTTATTGGACGATCTGCACACTTTTCATTGCATTGACTACTTCGTTATTGGAGAAATCCGCACCTGCTTAGGAGTTTCCGACGATCCAATGTCCCTTTGGATTTTTTCGAATTCTTGCCCGCGGAATTCGCTACTTGTTCAAAGCAACCAAACAGAGATAATCACCGTAAAGCATCTTATCCAAGGACGCATCTAGGTGGCCAAGGTGCGGGTTGAACCCAAATCACTTGATCAGGGTCATCGTAAAAACGATGCCTTTACCCTTTTGTCCACGCAACCGACTCTGAAGTATTCATGCACATTAATTATGTGCTACATGCAAGGATGGCAGTAGGGTTATGGATGTTTGGAAGGGTTGCGGGTCACCAATTATGGAGCTTTCGAAGGGGTCACCAATTATGGATGTTTGGGAGGATTGTGGAAAATGATGATGGAAGTTGAAGTGGATGATTGAGGATGGAGGAAGAATGACTTAAATGTGGCGCTATCTGACTCCTAGCACTTCATGTTAAATTAATTGCATATTGCACACCAATGTTGTTTTTCTTAATTATTCTTGTCAAAGTTGTCAAACCAAAAATCGGTAAACACACTGTAAAATTCTAAAACTCCACGTTCTAAAACTCCGTAATCTCTGGACGATATCAACTACATCAATTATGTGAACGATAACTATATGAACTATAACAAGTATATAACTATATGACTATATGACTATACGATTACATGACTATATGACTGTATGTGATTATACTATACTATAAGATGCCACGCCCGAAACAAGTTTTATATACAGGTTCCATCTCTGCCTCTTTTGTCCTAATGACGTCGAAATTTGGCAAAAAAGAAACTAACTTGAGCTCGCGCGCCCACAGATAAAAAAGATAGAAAACCATTCGTTTGGGAATCTGAATCGCTCAAACGAGGCAGATATGGAGCAACGCTGATACATAGCAAAAACATGACACAGAAACAAGTTTAAGCGTTCGGAATTCGATTCACTCGGATAAATCATCTGGTACATGGTCTGCGTGATCGCAGCATTTGCATGCGCTATAAACATGATCAGTTCCTTCACGCCACAGGGTACGGTACGTTCAGAATTTGCGTACTACGTACCTCGCACCTTAAACCGTAAAGTACTTGATTTCAATTTTTGAAGCGTACCGTACCAACGTACCGTACCCATACCATTACAAACAAGGCGTACCGTACCAGCATATCGTGCTTCTTAACAAAAATTGAGACGTACCGTACCGTGCTTACGTACCGTACTCGTACTGCCATCCTTGCTTTTAACTACTCGTAACTTTGATTGATTTGGAAATCAGCGATCTCAATTCATACACTTAGCGTCGGTTTCAGCTGTCTTTTGCCTCTGCATACAAAAAGCCTGGCAATGTACGAAAAGTTTGAGATTTTTAATTCAAACAGCGTACTAACGTACCGTAGCCGTACCATTGCAAAAAAGGCGAACCGTTCCAACGTACTATACCCGTACCATTACAAAAACGGCGTACTGTACGAGTGTATCGTAATTTTTAGCAAAAATTGAAGCGTACTGTACCTATATACCGTACCGTACTGCCATCCTTGGCTACTCGAGCAAACTGCGGTGCAACTGTATACACGGCTGACTACTAACTAGTTATGGGCCCACAGGACAAAAATTTCCTCGTTTGCATTAATAACGAGAATTTTATTTTTTTTAAAGGCGCTACCGAACAAAATACGCGCTATAGGCCAGAGTTTATTTTTGCACGTGCATCTGAAGCTCTGAGAGCTAGGTAACGTCATTTTCGCCGGCTAAGTTGCTTGGATCGATTGCGACATATTTGAATAAGGTATGAATATGCGATTCTATTTTTGAATATGCAATATGCGATTCTATTTTTGAATATTCTATATTTGAATATGCGATTCTATTTGAATAAGGTATGAAAACTGATAGGTAGGCTAGTGATATTGCCAGAGTAGCTAAGCTGATAGCTGAATTATTACATTAACATTTACACCGTATTCAACATTGGGAATAAAATGGACCTCAACGAAATTAAACAAGCTGTTAAAGCAATTGGATCAGAAATAGATGAAATCCGGGAAGCCCAAAAGCAGATCAAAGCAAGTTCCAACTCAACAAAAATCCTAGCTGATCAAAGCCACTCTATGGTAAAGCTTGGCATTACTTCTAATAATAATCAGCAAATTGACATTGAAATAGGAAGATTAAGCCAACAAATTGAAGAACTCTACATTAAATTTAGACTAATTTCTGACATGATAACAAAATTTGAATTGGGGTTGGACAATTTAGAACAATATAGTAGAAGAAACTGCCTTATTCTGCATGGTATTAACATTCAAAACTTACCTAATTGTCATGACAACTATTCCAAGTTTCTTGAAGTATTGCTGTCTATTATAAATCAAAGACTGGGACTCCATTTGTCGAAAAATCTAATAGATATTGCTCCTCC
This sequence comes from Trididemnum nubilum, assembly GCA_963965965.1. Lineage (NCBI taxonomy): Eukaryota > Metazoa > Chordata > Ascidiacea > Aplousobranchia > Didemnidae > Trididemnum > Trididemnum nubilum. The sequence goes on from OZ014483.1 coordinate 16,916,855, forward strand.
TTTGCCTAAAGCAAGAAACGGAAAAGTCCCAATCATAATCAAGTTTTTAAGGAGATCGGATAGAAACAACGTTTTCCGAAAGAAGAAAATGCTTGCTGGATCTGGGTTAGCCTAAACCGAATCACTCACTAAAATGCGCCTAGCCTTGTTTACTGAAACACAAAGTTTTATTGGAAAAGATAAGGTCTGGACCTTCAATGGTACAATATATTGTGAAATTAATTCTAAAAGAGAAGCAATACACTCTCAACTGGATCTATATAGGTTAGTAGAAAGCCTTCCAGAACAATCTGATCCATCTGCAATATCAAAGCCACAAGACCAAGGTAACTCCCATTGCTGAATTGTTTACCTAATTTACAAGCTATGTTAACAGTCGATAGCTTGGCTAACCTGGCATTCCTAAAACTAGCACACTACCACTGAAAATAGACTAACAGTTACTGCAAAGTTACATCAAACCTCAGAATTTTGTGCATTGTTAATCTATTACAGGATTCTGTTTCATGATTATATAATGCATGCTAACATTAAAATGTCCCTTATGCTTGAAATTTGTTTCTGATAACGAGGATGCTATATTTTGTAATACTGGTAGTCACTGGATACATGCAAAATGTGAAAAATTAACTACAGCTGAATTTATAAATCTATGTAATGAAAGTGAGGAGACTGAATGGACTTGCTCAAAATGTTTACTGAAAGCTTTGCCTTTTTACTGTTGTACTAGCAAAGTATTTGATTCTTTGTTCTGTAATAAAGATAAACTTCTGTCTAAAACCAAATTAGATCCCTCCAATCTTAATAAATTATTTTTAAATACTGATAGCGGTAATTGGAAAACTGATTTGCACAACAGTCAGTTTGAAAACAATTTAACAGAAGAAAACCTTAATTTTATTGACCATAATTACATTACTTCAGAAAATACTTCGCTCTTAGTGGAAGGCATGAACCGAAGATGTTCGTTAATCGTTACGCATTTAAACATCAGATCATTAGCTCTTAACTATGACAAACTAAAAATACTAGTAACTTCAATGAAAAATCAACCACATGTAATATCTTTAAATGAAACTTGGATTAAAGATGGTCAGCTTGGAGAATTCAATGCTTTCTTAGAGTATGTTTTGGTGGCAAATTGTAGAAGTAAATACCGCGGAGGAGGCGTGGCCTTTTACATCAAAAAAATTTATCATTCACTATAAAAAATAGCTATTCTAGAATGATTGAAAAAATTTTTGAATCTTTGTTCATTGACATTTCATTCAACAATGATAAACTTACAATTGGTACTGTTTACAGATCACCAAATCAGGAATTAAAAGCCAACATGCAGTTTATTGATCATCTAACACCAATATTAAAAGCAATTTCTAAATCCCAAACTCCGACTATAATTACTGGTGATCAAAATTACAATTTATTAAAATACGACAAAAATTGTGTCAGTGATTTTATTGATTTAATGCATGAAAACAGTTTTTATCCTGCTATCACAAAACCAACCAGATTCACAGCTACTTCTGCTGCAGTGCTGGATCATATGTGGACCAACATACTCAACAAAAAACTAGCGTCCGCTGTAATGGTAGACTGTGTGGTCAAAAATCAAAGCAAACAACAACGAAATTACAGCAGTGAAAATTTGATAAAATTTATGGAAGCCTTGCAAAATGTCGACACTAGACCAGTTTTGACATCGACTGATGTTAATGATGCTTACAGTAGCCTAACTTTGAATGTAACTACAGCAAAATCTTTGACGATAACTTTCCTGTAATACATTATTTCAAGTCAAAAAAATACAAAAATAAGAGTACAACTTGGTATGATTCTGAGCTACAAACCATCTACAAAACTAAACAGCAAATGTATAAAAAATTTATGAAAAAACCTAATGAAAAAAATAAAAGTAAATACGCTCAAATAAGAAATTATTACGATAGACTTATAAAAACCAAAAAGCAAGCATACATACAATCTAAACTTGTGGAAAACAAAAAGAACTTAAAGAAAACATGGCAAATAATCAATCAGCTTTTAGGTAAATCAAAAGTCAAAACTAAGAATCAATTTTTCATTAACAATGAGTTGATATATGATGATTCAGAAATTTCAAACCTCTTTAACACCTACTTCTCAACAATAGCTGAAAATTTGGTCGAAAAATTCCTTGGACCGCTGCTACATTTGTTGACTTTTTACCTCAACCTACTTTAAACACAATATTCTTTAAACCCACTTCCGCTGAAGAAATTCAAAGTATAATTACTACCATGAAACCAAAATCAAGCTGTGGCATAGATGATATTCCATCCAAAGTACTAAAATTTACTCCCAATAACATTTTATCAGCTTTATCGCATATCTTTAACTTGTCGCTGTCTCAAGGAAAGTTTATCGAACATTTTAAACTGCTAAAATAATCCCAATTTATAAGAAAGGTGATTCTAAAAACATTACTAATTATCAACCCATAAGCTTATTATCATGCTTTTCTAAACTCCTTGAAAAAATTGTGCAAGTTAGACTCACCAATTTTTTGGAAAAAAATGATTTCTTTCATAAATACCAGTTTGGCTTTAGGGAGCACTATTCTACTGAATTGGCTGCAACATACTTAGTTAATAAAATAACTGCTGCCATGGAATCTAATGAAGCAACTTTAGGAGTGTTCTTGGACTGGTCCAAAGCTTTCGACACTATTGATCATAGCACTTTACTTGCTAAACTCTATCATTGTGGAATTCGAGGTACTGCTCATAATTGGTTCTCCAGTTATTTATGCAATCGTAAACAAATCACTGAATATGGAGAAGCATTATCAAATTCTTCTGATATTAAATTTGGTGTTCTGCAAGGATCAATTTTGGGGCCTATTTTGTTTTTAATTTATGTGAATGACTTCAAAAACTGCCTTAAAAAAGCAGATGCTATTATGTATGCTGACGATACGAACATATTTCTGCATCACAAAAATATTAATGCATTATATGACGTAGCACAAAAAGAATTGGCTCTAGTAACAAATTGGCTATCTGCCAATAAATTAACACTAAACATAAACAAAACAAAATTCATAGAGTTCACGTCAAACAAAAAGAAAGGGATTAAAACCGATAAATCCTTATATGTCAATGATATTTCTATCAAAAGGGTGCATGCAATTTCATTTTTAGGATTACTTATTGATGAAAATCTTTCATGGAAGCCACATATGCTAACACTATTAAATAAGCTACGGTCTTCTTTTTGGAGTAATTTCTAAATTAAAATATTGCTTAAACGTTGAAAATCTTGAGCAAATCTACCATTCACTAATTGAAAGTTATCTTCGATATGGAATCATTGTGTGGAATCATGGCAATATTACCATAGTAAAGAAAATGGAACAACTCTGCAATAAATTTATTTCATTCATAAATCACAAAACACCAAAACACTATAAATTTCTCACAATAAAAGAACTACAGATTTTGACAACGGGCATCTTTATGTTTAAGTTGCACCACCGCAATTTGCCTGATATGTTCTTACATCTATTTCAACGTAATGAACAAGTGCACACATTCTTTACACGCAATAGTAAGTCTCTTCATTATCCCTATTTTTCCAAAACTGTCACCCAACAATCAATTATGTGTAGCGTAGTTAAAATATGGAATTCTATACCATTTACTGTAAGAAATATGCAGAGCCAAAGTGCTTTCAAAAACAATTTAAAACGTTATTTGAAAACTAGGTTCAACAGTGATTACCAATATTAACTGCTACATAACGAATTTAAGGATACTGTGTATCAATTCAACGATTTTAACTACAAAGAACAGTTTTATTGCTATTCTTGTGATACTAAATTATTCTGTCTTGTAGCCTACAAGTCTTTCTCTGCACAGAAAAAAATCATATTTTTTTGGTGTTACTAAGCTTTTCATTTAAAAAAAATTTATTTTTTTTAAACTTTTTATTTTTACTTATTTTTTTTTGGTGTTTTGTATCCAGCTGTTAGACCAGTTGTCCTTAACGTCTATTTTTATAGCTGTATATAATTGTACATAAGCACTGCTTGTTTTTTGCTAAAAGGTTTCATGGCCATACAGCAATGACGTAATTTATCTCATCAATAATGCTAATAATTTTGTATGTTTTAAGCCTACGGGCTTTGCCATGTTTTCCTGACGATGTTCTGCTATACGCAATGTTGTCGTAGCGTATTTGTCTTGCATCTTCGAAAAATAAATTTGATTTGATTGATTTCAGATATAACTCGAGTAAAAAAACGTCACATTTTTTTTTGCCAACTTCACGAAGATTTTGAAGCACTCTTTAGTCTTCAAGCGTGCAAGAAATCTTTTTTGCTTCAGAAATTTAATGGCGAAATGTTAAAAAATTTTAACTAAAGCGAATTTTTGCTGAAAATTAATTAACATTGTCGCCATGTTTGCTATTAGACTGCTAAAAAAGCGAATTACATTGAAAACCATTTGCTGTTTCGACTGATAAAGAAATATTGAGTAGCACCAATTGACAAAAATAGCAATGCACATTTTTTATAAGAGCAATTTTCTAAGAACACGAGGCTCATTTTTGCTCAAAATTTAAGAACAAATTAAAAACAATGCCAGCCTTGGCAGCACAATACACCAAAAGCAAAAAAAAAAAAAATCGTAATCAATGAAAGAAACTAAATTTTGTGCTGATTCAAAACGAGAAAATTTTAGTGATTTTGTTGGGTTTGCAAAGAAAACTGCAACTATTTTGAGATTATAGACCACTGTTGCTCTGCGCAAGCAATTGAGAAATATTTTTGTCAGTTGGTGGGCACAAATAATATTGTATCAAAAGCGCAACGCAACGATCTTTTTAACCTGTAAAAGCGTAACGCAAAATGCGCCATTCATTTTTTTAATTTCTGAAGCGCAGCGCAACTTCCGCAATAAATTTTTTGATTCAGTTGAAGCGCATCGCAATTACGCAATTGAGGAACGGCGTTTTCGTACCAAGTTAAAGCGCAACCTAAATTCCGCAATTGAAACTTTACAACACAATGCAAGTTCCGCATTTTTTGCGATTTTAGACAAAAAAAAGAGTAAATAATTTGCTAAAGAAGGCCGACATTTATCAATAATACGATTCAAATGGAACAAAATTAACTTCAATGCACGGAATTGCGCTATTAACCGAAAAAAAATTGAAAGCGCAACGCAATTAAATTGCAACAAATTTTTTAGACTTTAGTCCTCAACGCAACTTCCGTAATGTTTCAAAATAAAAAATTAAAAAGCAACGCAATTTCCGCAATTCCGGAGGTAGCGGAAGTTGTTTTCAAGAAGCGCTTTGCCCACCTATTCATGTTGCATGCTGACGAAGGTTACAATTACGAACATCTCGCAAAGGAATTCAAGCGAAGAGTTTTAACGCATGTTGGGCGCGACAGTTCGGAAATGGCAGTTTGTCAACGAAGTTTTTTTGTTCGTTAGCGCCTTTCGGCGAGCGTGAATGGGCTTTACGAGCTCGCTAACATGATTTAGTCACAGAATCTTCTTCAGTCACAACAGCAGTACAAATCAAGCAAACTACTGAGCTAGGTGTTTTATTCTTTCACCATGCAATCAAATGGTAGCCTGTCAATTATTTAACGAATTTAAGTACCGAACCATTATCTACAATAGACTTAAGCTACTGAACGCCGTCTGACTACACAGTAGGCTACATAGATCATTTATCGAGTTGAAACAAGTGTTTTTTTTTTCAAAAATTTAATAAGAAATAGTACATCACAAAATGTTTTTGCGCTTGGGAAATCTTAAACATTAGATCAGGAACAACATAGAAATTCTTCTCATTTCAAAGGACTCTGAAGGAGCCGTCGCTTCACAGGCATGCTAACGTTGTCCAACTCGTTGTAGGCTGAAAAAAGCGATACAACATTAAAACAACAAAAGAACAAACTGGATTATTTGGTTGAATCTGGCAGCGTTAATCGTTGTACTGTACGGTGCTTTTTACGACCATTGTATGGTCTTAGATTTTAAGCAAAATGCATTTCACATAATCCTTGCTTGGTGGCTTCGAACAATCAGCAAATCTGACGAAATCAAAAAATCTCAAAACCGTAACGAGAGCAATTTCGTCCAAAAAAAATAGCACCACCTACGTAGCATTATTTTCTCGGTAGAAGAGATGCACCATTGCACCAATCAATTCATTAAAACTATAGTCCTGCACATCTAGTTCAAAGCAAAGGTTCCAAAATCATTAAATGAAGCAATGCTTAATGCTTTAAGTGCAATGTTTATTTTTAATTGAGCTTATATAACGATATTATTTTATTGCCTGGAAAGAATAATGTCCCAACCATACAGTGATAATGAATTGTCCTTATTGTAGAAGCACTGATAAAACTCAAAGACCTGCAAGAAGTGCTTATCTTTACAAACGAAAATTAAAAATTGCCATCAATCCTCCAGCATGTTCAAAAATTCAAGGTAAATACCAAATATTTTTGGAATTGGCAATATACAGAGCCTACTCGCGAAAATGAAGCCCTAGTCACTAGTCAGGTAGTTGGTCGAGCGGCAACGAGTTTATCTAAGAACGGAAGGTCTGAGATTCAAATCTCGAGCAAGTGGAATTTCTTCTATATTTCTTTCAAAGCAGCTGAGCTGCGCTGGGGTAAAAACGTGGAGATAGGCCTCGTCCGCTTGTTGCACGTTCCAACGTATTTGAGAGCTGGCGCGTAGCCGAAAATCCGCAATGGGGGAAGGTGTTTCGGGGGTCTAGGGGCGTAGAAAACAGCTTAGTTTAGCCCCAGCCGGCGGAGGCACGGGAGTCTGGGGGGAGTGGAGCCCCAGGCGCTCAAAAATTATGTATTTTTTAGCAAAAATAACTTAATTTTAGGCCAGATTTGACAAAAATTAATGCTTTTAAAACGTGGCCGAGAAGTTGGCTGTACAAACATGATTAAACTGGTTGCGTAAATGGGCTATGTGGGAGGCGGCTAATCGTAAAATTTTAGTTCTCTTATTTACAAGCTGGTAAATCATAAAATTCTATAGTTAATAAAACTTACTCGGAGTAATCTATTTCGTGTATATTTTTTCGAGAAAGATAATTGGGGGGGCTAATGAATTTAGCTAATACTGAATAGCCCCCTCCCCTATTCCTGAGTTGATAATATGTTTCATTGATGAAACCTATGTTCAGGATTTTTTAACAAAGCGATTAAATCTGATTGCTTATTTTTGGCTATTTTTTAAAGAGTTTTTAAAGATTTGTGAGTTTTATTTTTGACAAATTAGCCCACTCCCCCAAAGTATATATTTCAAAAGATGCTTTAAATCACTGTTTAGTCCAATGCAGTGACAGGCCGATGAGGGGCTATGGCCCCCTCCCCTTATGGGCCTGATTGATGAATCTTATAATGAAATATTTGACTTGGGATTCGCAATATTCTATGGTACTCTTGTAAGTCGCTTATGCCCTACGAGCCTCGATCCAAACTTGATACAAACTCGACTGACCAGTGGTCTGACTGTCGCTCTTCAACGGGGTCACGACCTTGAGTAACCCTTCCAGAAAACAGCGCATCGAATCCTCGTGATGCATCCACGACGATGACGTCATACTGCAGTGAAGATCTGGTGGAAAAACCTTTTGATTAACATCAAAGTTTCAGAGCACAAAATGTTTGCCAGAGACCATACAAGTTGGTATTCACAGCTTTTTTACGAGGTGGAGTATTTTCGCGGCACCATGCTCTCAGCAACAACAGTCGGGCATCGCATTATCGCAACTAAGCAAGCTGGAGCATCTCCACCCGCTCATTCAATACGTTGCGCACTCTCTCCAGCTGATGCCAAAATCGGACTCTCGCTGTCACACCTGGCGACGAATTATCTCGAATTCCCCTCTAAATTGTTACGTTCCCTTTCTTTCCGGAGAAACAAGCCATATCTTGCTATGTATTCTATAAATTTCGCCTTTCCTGTACCTTGCAAAAATTGAAAATAGAACTCTTTCTGCAGCGCCTAAAGGACATCCACTACAGCGGTGGTTCCAACTTTTCACCATCCACAGCTCAATAAAAGTTTTTAAATGGTCTCGAAGGGCAATCAAAATTGCAGTAAATAGAAATACAGGTTTAATTTAAAATAATTACAGGATCTCTGCTGAGTTTCTCCGCTCCCATCTTTCAGGAGTAAGATACTACCACCACTACACTACACAGTAAAGTGAAAAAGGATGCTCCAGAGTAACAACTTAGGTTTTATTTCCTTACCTGCTGATAAGCAGGTATCATGAGCAACTTCAATGTTGGAATTCGACGGCTCGGGTTCGATTCTTTCCGACAGCCATCGACTATTAAGCTTGCGTCGAATCTGGCACTTGTTCAAACTTTTCATCCACAAATTCCGCGAAGCACCTGTTAGATGACATAATTAACTTTGCGAACTTCCAAAAATTCTTTTCGATAGAGCGTCTGCTACTGAAACGGTGGACTCGAGTTTGATTACCAGTCGGGTCAAATCAAGACTATACAAGTTGGTATTCACAGCTTCCCTGCTTGACGTTCAGTCATTAAAAACAAAAAATGTGGAGCCTCCACCGGGTGTAGTAGACAGGTGTCAACTTGACACGAAGATCGCAAGATCCCTTCGCTGTCTCCTGGCAATTAGGAAACTTGGTAAATAAACTGAAATTACAATTCAACAGCAATCTGACCATTCTACTAAGCAAAGTCATGTTTTGAATTGATGATATGCTAAAATAATCCGAATTGAAATTTGTTTCTGCCACAAAGATACGGCATTAGCAAAGTTACTGTGACAGATCAAATTTATGTCGATCCGCCATTGAGTGATCGAGGGTGTGCTTCTAAAACGATAGAGTCAGGTTCAATTCCCGCTTGGGTCAAACCAACGAATAAAAAATTGATATTTATAACTTTCTCGATTGACGTTCAGCTTTAAAAAGAAGTGTGAATCTCCCTGTTTGTGGTTTACTTGCCATATTACAGCTTGACTCAAACATTAAACGGTTCTTTTCCTATACCTTGGCCAGAGCAATTTAACAAAGATGTAATTACAACTAAAATCATCACCGTCATTAAGCTTTCGCCGTTTTGTAAGTTCTTCATCGGCAAGGTGGAGCAGGTATTGCAGTGAGGCATTGCGGTAGAAGTACACAAAACTGAATTGATCTGCAACAAGAGCAAGTTGGTTGGCGATGAGATCCAGAAAGTAAGCGTGCAAGGCTACTGCTGGTTAAACAGTAAAACTTATCGTACTAGCAGGGCCTGATTGAGCGAACTACAATGTTTCGGGGCCCCACGTTTGGCAGGCCTACAGTATACTAATTGGTAAATCAAATCGTAAGTAGAACCAAAGCTATTTTCACGGACTCATTTGCTGCTGGCCCCTCAGGTCTGAAACAGGCACCAGCATCATGCAACCGAAATTATCGAAAAGCACCAAAAAATTAGGGTAGACTTCGATACGTAACATCGGCAAAAATCCGACACAAAACGTGAAAGAAAGGCTGTTCTTATAAGCAAAGTCTGAAAATTCGCAGGAAGTTTGTTAGTTTCAAAATAGACCAAATCCAAATTGCTAAATCGGATATTATCCATTTATCAATCCCATACTGAGATTTTATTCATTTAGAGCTAACGAGTGCGAAATTTCCAAAATGGGTAATGTCCCTCGAACATCTGGGTGAGAACGGGAAGAATCTACCTTGATTAGCGGGGTTGACGTTATTCATCTCGGCAGACACGACGTTGGGGTTGGCAGTGATAACATCGAGTGAGGTGGGGAGTTGGGAAAGGCCTAAGGGCAGACAACACGTCGATCCGCAGCACAAGCGCTGGCAGCTGTCCTTTGACGGTGTCAGAGGGCTGATTTGATCAAGTTTATGTGGTTTAGCAATAGGTGCTGGAGAACCAGGAGTTGGTTTGTGATGTGTGCCTTGTTCAACATTTGATGCGATTCGAATACTTTGATGCAGCTCATCTCGCCGGATGTTTTGTTTTGCCAGAGTGGTTTTCTGCTCAGCAGTCCGCAATTGGCTATGGCAGTCAGCAGGTGGTTGATCAGGAGAGTGTGTGTTTCTGCAGCGTTTTTCAGTTTCTGAAGTTGAGGGTTTGTTGCGTTTTCGACTGCGCACTCGATCTTTTTTTGGATGTCGATCTTTTAGTGGCTTGTGAATAGCAGATTCTTGTAAATCGGAGCCATTGGCTTGAGTTTCTGATAGTCTGATGGCCTTCTTGGAAGATTCTGGCTCATCAGTGAGGTTATTGGTAGGTGATAATACCTTATCTTGTGGTATGTGGTGAGAGTGTGATTGTTTAGAAGATGTTTCCACCGTTCTAGCATGTTTATCATCGCTATCGTGCGTTCGTTTTTCTGATTCTGATAAACTCGTGAATTTACATGTCGACAAATTGTCGTAAGACTTAACCAATGGCGATTTTCTTTGTGTACCATGATGCAGTTCGTCTCGCTGTGTGTTTTGTTTTGTCTGAGTGGGTTTAGGGTGTGTTTTCTCCTCGGCAGTCAGCAGTTGACGATTACAGTCAGATGATGGTGTAGCAGGAAATTGGGTGTTTTTGCAGGGTTCATCAGTCTCTGAAGGTGAAGAATCGTATCGTTTTCGAGAGAGACGTCGGTCTGAATGTCGTTTTTTCGAAGACTTCCGAACAGTGGGTTCTTGTGAATCAGGAGCACTGACCTTAGTTTTTGGTAGTTTTGTAGTTCTCTTGACAGACTCCGACTCATCCCTAAGGTTTCTGGTTGGTGATAATAACCTATCCTGTGCTATATGGCTAAACAATGATGGTTTGGAGGAAGATGCTTCCAAGTTCTTAGCGGGTTCAACGTTACCGACAGCTTGTTTTTCTCGTTCAGTAGAACTCTTGCGTTTAATCATTGAAAACCTACCGAGCAACTTGGGATTGCTAACCAATGGTGATTTTTTTTGTGCAGCACCGCGGTGAGATTTGCCTTGCTTGACGTTTGTTTGAGAGCGTTTAGAATGCTTTTTCTGCTCAGCGAGCAACAATTGGCGATGGCTGTGGTTAGATGGTTGATCAGGGGAACATTTGTCAGTTTCTGAAGTTGATGAATTGTTGCGCTTTCGACAGCGTGCTTGATCTGACTGTGGATCTTGCGGTGACTTGTAAGCTGTAGGTACTTGTAAATCGGGAGCTTTGGCCTTAGTTTCTGGTGGTATGGTGGCATTTTTGAAAGATCCTGGTTCATTGGTAAGATTTTTAATAGGCAAAAATGAACCATCCTGTTCTGCGTGATGGAACAACGATGGTTTGGAGGTAGATGTTTTCAAGTTTCCTGCATGTTCATCATCGTTATTGTGTATTCGTCTTTCCGATTCATTCGAACTCTTGCATTTACTCGTCGATAGATCCTCGTGCGACTTTGGAAGGCGAACTAAAGGTGATTTTCTTTGTACACCATGATTTAGTTCGTCTCGCTCGGTGATTGGTTTTGTCTGAGTGAGTTTAGGATGCGTTTTCTGCTCGGTAGTCAGCAGTTCGCTAGGGCAGTCACTTGACTGTTTAGCAGGAAAGAGCGTGTTTCTGCAGGGTTTGTCAGTTTCTGAAGATGAGGAATTGTCGCGTTTTTGACTGCGGTGTTGGTCTGATTGTCCATCTTTTGGTGATTTGTGAGTCGAAGATTCTTGTACATCGGGGCCATTGGCTTTAGTACCTGGTAACCTGGTGATCTTCTTGGAAGATTCCGGCTCATTGGTAAGGTTTGCGGTTGCCGATGATGGCCTATCTTGAGCTACGTGATGAAAAGACGATGGTTTGGAAGAAGATGTATCCAAGCTTCTTGTGTGTTTATCATCGTCAAAGAGTGTTTGTTTTTCTGATTCAGTCAAACTCATGCATTTACTCGCCGACAAATTGCCACGGGATTTTGGATGAGTATCCAATGGAGAGTTCTTTGAAACCTCATGATGTGGTTCGTCGCTCTTGGCGTTTTGTTTTGTCGGAACGCTTTCAAAATGAGTTTTCTGCTCGGCAGTCCGCAGTTGGCGATGGCAGTGAGTAAAAGGTTGAACAGTGGAGCACGTGTTTTTGCAGCGTTTGTCAGTTTCTGAAAGTGAGGAATTCTTGCGTTTTCGAGAGGGACGTCCGTCTAACTGCCGTTCTTTCGATGACTGGCGAGCAGCAGATTCTCGTAAACTAAGAGCTTTGGTTTGAGTTTCTGGTGGACTGGAGGTCCTCTTAAAAGATTCTGGCTCGTCGGCAAGGCTTTTGGTTGGTAATAATAAAGCCTCATGTGCTACGTGATAAAAAACCGACGGTTTGAAGGAAGACGTTTCCACGCTTGCTATCTGTTTATCATCGTTAGCGTGTGTTCGTTTTTGTAATTCTGCCAAACTCTTGCATTTACTCGTTGACAAATCATCGTGCGACTTTGTACGGCTACAAGGTGACTTTCGTTGAGCTGACGAAGTGGAAATACCAGCACGTTGGTAAGTTTTTTCCTTTTTTGAAGGAATGTGTTTGGCAGTGTTATGCCAAGTGGCATCTGTGGAGGAATCGGCAAGTCTTCGAAGAGGCTGCAATCCGTCAAGTTCTTTAGATGTTCTGAAACCTTTTGAGGAATATCTTTGAATTTTCCTTTGTAAATCTTCCTGCTTTGTCGGTCTTCTGTTTTTGGACTTTCTTCGACTGGACCTGCTTGAGTATCGAACCAAATCCTTTCCTCTATAATCTTCACAAGGATTGGAACGGCTTGAAAATGAATTGTATGAACGAGATGAACTTGGTTTAAGATCTTCATCATTAAAATGGTGGCGTTCTGAAAAATGTTTGTTTCCCAAACTGCGCCTTGAACTCGTTTCCTGGTCTTCATCACTAAATTGCCGGTGTTCTGAAAAATGCTTCTTTCCTATACTGTGCCTTAAATCCGCCCTATCTGTATTGGATTTTTTTCTTGGTTTGTCAAACCGTGAAAATTCCCTTGATTTCTCTTTCGGATTTTCACTATGACGAAAAGAACTGTGTTCCTTCCTGCGTTGGCATTCTAATGATTTGTTGCAATCTTGAATTTCTAGAAAAGAACAATTACAGTAAATGTTGAAACTTTACAGTTTATAATAAAGTTACCCACGGTGAAATCACAAGGTGCACCACTAATGACTAACTGTTTAAGATCAATGGCGGGATCTGGGTCAATTTATCTCACTGCAGAGTAAGTCTAAACAAATTCATGATTTTTTGACGGAAAACAGTTTTGCTCTAATCGCAATGTTCTGCAATATTTTGAAGAGATTTCAAAAAATATTGTTTCAAACAAAAACACCTTCATCATTTCAATCCTGAGTTAATATCAAGCTATTAAATTGTAACATCAACACGACTGAATACCTGTGGCACTTTGCTTATCTGCTGTATTGGAAACTTTAAAGGAAGTATTTTTGGAAGTTGCCAAACTCACCAATGAATGATTTACTCTAAAAAATCAAAAATTTACAGCTGCAAAACAAGATTTTTTGTATTTTGTATTTGATGCGCCTAACTATATCAACAACCAATTTGTTACAGTATCTCTACAAAAAATGATCAGAAAAAGAAAAATTGAAAAAAATTGAATTTTTTAATCTTCAAATGTTGTTCAAATCTGTTCAAGACAGCTTCATTTTATGTTATTTCTATTGATTTTAATCGTATGTTGCATTGTTGCAATCCATGTCACTGCTTGATTACTGAAATGGTCAACCATAACAAGGAGTGGCCTCAAGGCCCAAATAGTTTTGGAGTTTCTTTAACACTGGATTTGATAGATTAAGTATTCAATCAAAAAAAAAAACAAAGTACAAACAACTCAACTGCGCATAGTACGCAATACCTTTGATGGAGTGCTCCACAAGATAAACGAGTAATTTCCTTGTCTTTGCGAGCAATTTCGCTTTTAGCAGTCTCCAACAAACTCTGAAAGTTTTCTTTCAGTGCTCCATGCTCTTTTTGTAGTAAAGCAAGCTGAAACATATTTTTTTCATGAACAAGACCGCAATTTTTGGATGCCATTTCTCCACATATATACATTTTAAATAAATCAGTATAGTTTTATCACAAATCATCATCTATTTGAAAAATCATTGATCACCCAGCACAGAAGACATTTTTGAAGAAACAGGTAATGTTCGGTCTGCGACTTTTAAGCACGGTCGTTTCCAAAAAAATTTGTTTTGTTTCAAATAACAGTTTTTTTACAATTTTTCATGTAAAACTTTTCGTAAAAGTGTTATAGTTTAAAGTTATTATGCTCACTGCATTCCCTTTAACCAAAATAAGAAGATAGACAAAAACATATCAACAAGAGCTCTTACAGTGCTGTCGTCGAGGGTAACTTTTTGAGCGGTTATTTTACCTCATTCTTAAGAGGGTTGAGATCACGGAGGAACTCCAAGGAGACTCAACAATTGGACCTCGCCCAAGGTCTGAGCCAGAGCTCAGAAGTCAATGATAGAAAAGGATAATGGTCTCGGCAGTCACCTTTATCAAAACTTCTAACCCCACCCTTTGCCAACAAAAACAATTTGTGTACAGCCTAAAAATTGACACAAATGACGCTCTCTCATTGATCCTTTTCCTGCCAAACACTGCTCAGCTTCTTTCTATAGCCGCTCCTTTTTCTGCGCTCTTTATTCTGATGATATTTCTGACAAGTATCAGATGATAAGCTTTGAAGATATTAACATTTTAATCAAGGTGAAACTTTTTTGTTTAAAAAAAACTTTTTTAGGAAAAAGTATTTGTTTAAAAAAATATTTTGGAAAATAAAAATAATGTTTTTGAAAAAAAATCCAAAAAACTGTTTTGTTTTGTTTTTTAACTGTTATTTGAAACAAAAAAACTTTTTATTCGTTGGAAAAAATACTAGAAAAAATTTTTTTCTGGGAAAAAAAAAAGTTTTTACCTCTCGTGTCTAAAAGTCCCAATGCATAATCAGCGACACTAAAAGTCACGGTCAGGGTACTGTTACAGTTTTTGATTTTGAGTGATTTTATTGTGTAAAAGTTGAAAACAGTAAATTATACCTACATAGTTAAATACATTTATAAAACTTGAAAACAATGAGTCTTCATAATTAGTAAAAATTATAACTTACCTGCTGATGTAGAGAATTGTTTTGTTCTTCTAATAATTTCTTTTCTGCATGAACCTTAAAAAAACAGATGCACTTGAAAACCAATGGTATAACTCATATGTTCAATTATAACTGAAATAATGTTACAAAAGTAATCTGAGGAACAAGCTTTATCTTAGTCATTAGGTGTGAAAAACCTTTCTGTAAAAGATAAATGCTGTCAACACTGAATGTGTACCTACAGTGTAATTATCATATTACATCACAAAGCTTAATTTTGTTTTAAGTATGGATTTTTGACTTAAAAGAGCATTCAAAGCGGAAATTTTTTTGCTCGGTTTTCTGTCAAAAAATTTTGACAGATTTGAAGTCTAATTTCAATAAGTTTAAGCTATTGACGAACAGTTTAGATTTCCTCTAAATTTTTTGACAAGGTCCAATTAAAAACAAAAATTTCAAGAAGTTACTTGACAAGTTCCTAATTCTCATCAGTATTTTGCAGCGGAGTTATTGTCAAGACAAAGTAAAGAGTCAGAATCGTAAATTAGCTGCTTTTCATGTAAATGTAAGCCAGCTTTCCTTAAGTTGATCTTCCCTGACTTTACTAAAGAAATGGCAAAACTGAAGTAAGAGGAAAATTGTTAATTTTGAACTATAATATCTTGAAAACGGCTAGTTGTAGAAAGTTCAAATTTGGTGAGAATATATTTTCCGCTTTTCTCAACATTTCGGTAAACATTGAAAAACATGGCTTGAATGCCCTTAAGTCAGCTGCCAGCCAGTACATGGTTGAGGGGTTAGTGCTAAAAACCGGAAGTTGTGGGTTAAATTCTCAAGAAGAAAATTGCAAAAAAACAGCAAAACATAAAGTCACAAGCTGGATCAGCCTCTGGTTGTAAGCAAAAATGACTACAGGTGGGATTTGAACCAGTGTTCCCTCTTAGGTTTTAGTGAGTCATGTGTGCCCAGAAAATCGGTGATGATTTACCTATAGCAAACAAAGGATTCATAACCACATCGTACTACTGATGAGTTTATTTATTGATTTGACGTTTTGCCTCCCAAACCGGGAGGCTTCTTCAGAACAATTTTCAGCAGTGCCGCCTTTACAATTACAAAAAGGTAAATGGGAAAAAATAACAGCAAAAGATTCGTAACGGCAAAAACATATGAATATCACAATACTTTTACTAGTATACCCAAAAACATTAAAATGATGGAACAATAACATTACCGGTACAGAATATTGAAAACGTATGTCACTAACAGCGTGAAAAGAAAGAGTATTGAAAAATTATACCACTAACAACGTCAAAAAAAAAGGAAGAGTACAGTGTAAAAAAAAATTAAAAGTATTCATAATAACTAGGCTACTTCGCAAACAGTTTGAAAATCGTATGGAAAGGGTCAATAGCAAAATATTATGTACTAGAAAAGGTTTTTAGCTTCACAGAGAATTATACATGGACGAAACAATTAACTAATCATTGCGATTTAAAACATTCAATTCCTTAAATTCTTGGTTTATCAAACAATCTTCTGCTATCCAAAGCTTGTGCCAATGTGGTTCCATCCTTAATATTTCAGCATTATACCAATCGATCAAATGATCATTTTCTGCGACATGCTGACACAGTGCAGACTTTTTCAGGTCGAAATTCTTCACTGCATCAATATGCTTTACGTTTTCTAGTTTCTAAGTTTCGACCCGTTTCACCAATGTACACCACATCGCAGTCACCACAAAATATTTCATGAACAAGGCCGGACTTTTCTTTGTCCAGAACTTTGTCTTTGAGCTTACAAAAAATATTGCACAAGACACAAACAGGCTTCATAGTCACCCCCACACCAACTTGTTGCAAAACATGCTTAGTAGGCTCAGTGAGACTCTGCACATAGGGTACCACAGTCATGATTTTCGTTTGTTGGGATTACTTTTAGAGAGAGCAGGCCGTCGTTTGTGATGAAATCTGGGATATCCATTTGTAATCAAGGTATTGTTGATCGTGCGTGTTTCATCTTTTTTTAGCTTGTCTTCTTGTATTATGTTATCAGCTCAGAGAAAAAAGTTCGGGGAATAAGTTTTTGTTGAAGTGGATAATGGGAGGAAAAAGGTAGGTATCTGCCAGGATGCGTTGGTTTTCTGAACACTGTGGTTTGCAGCGATCCTTCTGGAGTGCGTGTAACCAGCATATCCAGAAAAGCAAGAGAACTTTCATATTCTTCTTCTTTTGTAAACTTGCTGGAATCGCATGTGGTATTTAAATATTGAAGGAAATGGAATTCTTCGATGTAGTTTGATTCCATAATATCATATATGTCATCAACATAGCAAAACCAAATACAAGGAGGAGAGTGAAAGCTGTTGTTGGCCCTTTCTTCTAGCTTTTCCATTACCGGTACCATGTTTGCAACTATGGAAAAGAAGGGCAAACCCACTGGAGTGCCAAATACCTGCTGATATATGGTTTGTTGGAAGGTGAAAGAGGTCAAACTAAAGCAGATGTCCAATGCTTCCATTAATTCAGGAACGCTTAGTGTGGTACGATCCTCTAAGTGAGAATCACTACTAAGTCTATCAAACACAATTTGCTTTGCCAGATCCAGTGGTATGGTGGTAAACAGACTAACGACATCAAACGACAATTGTTTTTGTCAATCGCTTGTACTAAAATCTTTAATACTTCTCACACTTCTGTTGAGTTTTTCAGGGTGAAATTCGTTTTGCCAACTACAGGATTTAAAATACACCTAAGACACTTAGACTAATGATACATAGCTAAGCTACACTTAGACAAATGATATGATAATGCTGAAATATTAAGGATGGAACCACACTGGTACAAGCGTTGGATAGCTGAAGTTTATTTGATAAACCAAAAATCTTTGGAATTGAATGTTTTAAATCGCAGTGATTAGTTAATCGTTCCGTCCGTATATAATTCTCTGTAAAGCTAAAAACCTTTTCTAGTACCGTTGACAGGAGTTACTTTGGACAATTTTGAGATTGTTTTTGTAATCCTTCAATACTGCCAACTACATAATTATATTTGTTTGTCACAAAGTGTCACCAGTGAACTCGGGTATGCATTCACCATAGTGTTTCCAAATCACTTGCTACTAAACCAGAATTTTTTAAAAATTTGTCGGGGTCCAAAGTTGCCCCGTGCCTGAGGCAAGTTTGGACAGTTTCAAAAATCAATACTATTCCTAGCTTATGTGCTAAATTGTTTGAAATTACCCAGTTAGAGGAACAACATTGGACAACAAGTATCCACAAAAAAGCTAAAGAAACTCAAAGCATAGCAGTTTAATTGTTAAAAGGCAGCAATAACACCCTGGAAACATAACTTATCACTGATCAAAATGCCACAATTAGTACAAGTAATTGAGATCAGCTAATTTGTGCTTTCTATATTTTTCAGTACACATAAAAATCACATTGTTTGTTTGTTTCTCAGTATTTATGCTTCTGTCATGACTGTGAAAATTCAGACGTTTGGATTACCTGATTAAAGGTTTCTGATGCTTAAATTGTCCTATTGATTTTTTAAGATTTTGACATGTGCTTTTGGTGCTTGCTAGATTTCACTTATCAAAGGTAAATTATTGTAAAGCACTTTGGTTTAAGCAGTAGCAAAGGTAAATTACTGTAAAGCATTTGACTTTCAAATTCAGAGTGTTATGAACCATCAGTATTATACAAAAAGATAAAACTTTTTGCAACAAAATCAAAGGCATTGGTTTTGGGCATTATCAATTTATGTGGTAAACAAAAGTTTCAAAAAAGTCTCCAAACAAGTTGATTTTTTGAATTGGCTTCTGAAATGATAGGCTATGCTAGTTTATACATCCACATGCACAACAATGCACAAGAGTCAAGTAAAAGTGTTTGAAAACTAGAACAAAATAGCGTAACAAAATAACTTTCAAATGTTTTCGCCAACTGCTCATAACTTGTCTCAATGTCTAATGTAGAGTTTGTCACTTCACAATATACCAATCTTAAAGAAGTGGCTACCTGCGTTCCCTCTAACTTTATGACTAATCGGCGAGTGCCCAAATTTTCTTTAAACAATTGTGCCCAAAGCTCTAAAAAGACGTTTATGTGCCCTAAATTTTGTACCAATCCAGTATTAAACTATACCAAATGTCATCTTTCCACAAATTTGTCCAATTTTCTAAAGCTATGTTTACCATATTGCCAAAAATTATTTGCCTTCACTCCACCAAACTGCCGAGTCGCTGAAAAAAATCGGCTTAGTGGGAACGCTGGTGGTTACTTTGCCTCTGTCAAGGTTAAGTGTTAGGGTTTGGTTATTTTGGCACTGGAGGCAAAATTGCAATTGGGCTATTGGCCTCAAGTGCCAAAATGGCATGCAGCTATTTTGCCTCAAGAGGTAAAATAGCCACTGGCATTTCTTGACCCTTCTTAACCCATTATAATGGCTTCTGTACCTACAATAAAGTCACATGTTTACATTAAGTGTGTTTTGTATAATTTCTAGCACACATGTAAGTAACATGTAATCTAAAAATCTTAATGATGGGAATGCCCAATGTTAGCTAAATTGTCCAAAGTAACCCCATCAAATATGCAATTATCATCAAAAAGTAAAAAGTGACATTATTTCCTACTTCTTGTCGAGACTCGATCTTAAGTTTAGACATACAGATAAACCAAGCTTCAGTGCTTACACTGTATGTACCTTCATATCTGGATCTACTTTTATACATGCACCAGCATCAAAATTTTGCACGCTACAAAATTGCACATTTTTTTTTGTTTTAAGTAATGATGTCAAATAAGCCTGTGGTGATGATGAGTGATGCTGTACTATATACACATCAAAGCATATACACTTCAACTACATATTCATAATGCAAAAGCTGAAGAATCTTCAGCTGGAAAAAAAATTTAAATCAAAACAACTAAATATGAAAAATGTCCGAAGTTACCCTTGGGTTCCAAAGTAACCCCTGTCAACGATACATAATCTTTTGCAATAGACCCTTTTCATACTTTCTCAAACTGTTTGTAAAGTAGCCTAGTTATTATGAATACTTTTAATTTTTTTTTTACACTGTACTCTTCCTTTTTTTTTGACGTTGTTAGTGGTATCATTTTTCAATACTCTTTTTTTTTCACGTTGTTAGTGACAAAATTTTTCAATATTATGCAATGTTATTGTTCCATCATTTTAATGTTTTTGGGTATACTAGTAAAAGAATTGTGATGTTCATACGTTTTTACTGTTACATATCTTTTGCTGTTATTTTTCCCATTTGTCTTTTTGTAACTGCAAAGGCGGCACTGCTGAAAATTGTTCTGAAGAAACCTCCCGGTTTGGAGGCAAAACGTCAAATCAATAAGTAAACTCATTGGTAGTACAAAGTGGTTATGAATAACTAATAAGATGAACGCAATGCGTCTGTTATTTTCAAACAATGGATAATTCAAAAATAAATCGGCGTGTGCCCAATAAAAATGCTGATTTGCTGATAAAAAACCGTAATGGTTAAGAAGATTCAAACCCATGCCTGCGACAAATCAAGACATACACTGGTATCAAAGTCGCAGCCAGTGTTCCTTATAAGCGCAAAAAAGTATGGAATATTTTCTGACATTTTCACACAAATTTTTCACAAATGCAAATAGCGTTTTTCATTTTGAAAAGCATGAAACGACATTGAATTCTGGTGTTTTTTTTTTTGTGGAGACACAATGTCTGACATGACACGATGACCATTTTTTTGTTAACAACCCACAAAGTGCAGAAAGCAGTGGATTGCAGTGCGATGATCTTTTTTTTTTTTTTTTGAGAACACCTACAAGTCCCAGAAAATACTGGGTCTGGGGTCTGCACCGCAATGACCTTTTTTTTGAGATTACCAATGTTTTTTTTGAGATCAGTGTTGTGAAAAGGTGGCCATCACAAAGCCTGAGCTATGGCATTTTCACAAAAACTTTAGGGCACTTTCGCACATTTTCCAGCGCTTACGCAGATAGTGAAAACTTAGAGGAAACACTGGCCGTAGCAATTCCCAAACAAGGACGGCGTTAGACCACTCTGCCACTATAGCAATGTCTTGAAAAAAGAATGCTAAAATATACTGTAAGAATGTTAAACAGTTCAATGCCATTGCATCATTTTGACTAACATTTGCATTCTGCCTGCTTTAAGTGACTGGAACTGTAGATACACAGCAATTATGCATCAAGAAGAATGCAGAACTAGTGAATGAGCTTTGTGACCAACATTGTTTTTAAAGGAAATTGCAAAGTGGAAATTATAATACCAATCCTTAACTAATTCATTTTTTGTTTTAGTGCCAGTTAATCGGCAATGATTAGGACCAGGGTTCCCTCTAACTTTTAGGCTAATAGGCGAGTGCCCTAATTTTCTTGAAACGATTGTGCCCTATGCTCTAAAAAGATGTTTATGTGCCCTAATCTATGTACCAATTCATTATCAAAGCATATCAAACATCATATTTCAACAAATTTGTCAAATTTTTTAAAGCTGTGGTTACCATATTGCCAAAAATTATTTGCCCTTGTTCCACCAAATCGCTGATTCGCTGAAAAAATTGGCTTTATGGGAACACTGATTAGGACAAAACCACTACCTGACAAAGGGGATAATACCATATTTCTCCATGACAGCTCTTCCAAACTAATTTACATGACAAATGGACAGTGTTGCCAACAACATGCCACTACTGCAATATTTCTTCAAAAGAAGCTGTGTTGCTAAGCACAATGCGCTGATGGCATTTTAACTGAACGTCAACAGAAAAGAGTCAGGATGAAATCAAAGTCTCTACATTATCGGTATGTCATTATTAGATTAAAAAGATATGTATAACAGCACAAGCTAAATGGATGAAACACGCTATAGTCTATAAGCTTTAGCATACCTCCTGAATAGTGTAACACTTTCCTTGCTTAGAGTCATTATAAAGCAAATCTTCATATAAATCCAGTGAGGTTAGCCGACTTGTATCATCAATCACAAACTCTCTTTGACTGGAACTCATAACCTTCAAACCATTTCCAATATTCTTCACTATAGCCTAATACCAACACACATTAAAGGATACAGCCTAACACATTAAAGGATCATTGATGCTTCCTGCTTCAGTTGATGTCTTTATAAAGAATGCTGATACTCTTCAGATGCCCAGTGGCTTGGTAGCCTAGCTTACTGTGTACCTGTATGTACTAGGGTGTTGCAGGCATCCCAAGGAGCGCGAAAACAGCTCACCTTTTTTTCCTGCGATGATTTTGTGTAAAAACTCTTTAAAAAAAATTTTAGGCAAATCTGATAAGCTTTACCTCTAGCAGGGCAACATGGGGCATTGGGCAATTGGGCATCTTTGATTCTAGAAATGCCCGTGGGTCTAAAAGTTTTGAAAAAGCGATTAGTAAAACATTTAATTTTAAATAAATGCTTAAATTTCAGTTAGGCCCATTGTAAAATATAGGTAATGATTAAAATACAAATACAATTAAACCAAAAAATTGTTTTAAGTCCTCTTTTCACCTTCATTTAACACCTCATTTTGTCCTATTCAGATGATATTTTTAGTATATATTAATGATTTATTCACATTACATTCCATATTTATCTGTTTCAACAAATTTGAACTTGTTAAAATAAGAAAATCTTTATAAATCCATATTAATTACTCAATTGATTGTAAACACAGAAAATGACAAGCCAAGAACTAGACTGAAAAGCCTCAAACATCAAGCAATCCAAAGCTCAAACATAATAAATTCAAAATTTACATGCTTAAGAAGTATAAATGTCTTGAAGTACTCTATTACTGCTACTGTTTGCTGACCTATTCAGCTCGAAAATACCTTCATAATCAAGAAATTTTAAGTTAGTCTTAGCAGCTACAAATGATAAAGCTTTTGGAAAAATCACTTCTGATGCAATCAGGGGAGTATTTAGGGGGGGCATTGGGCCATTTTGGGTCGCTAGGATTGCAAAATTGCATAAAAAAAACGAGCAAAATTGAGGCATGGCCCCCCCCTTTGCAAGTTGGGCATCAGGCTTTGGGCTCGAAATCACCTGATTTTGGGCGAAAAATGGGACGAAATTTGAGTGTGACAATTTCAAATTCTGATCTATGTTCCTCTCAAATTTTCTGAAGTTTCTGCCCCCCCCCTTTTCAAAATCCTGCATACGTTACTGGATGCAATAATTTAGTTTTTTGAGATTAAGCCAAATGAAATGTAAATAATGCAATAATCCAGTCGTAGTAGAATTGAAAGATCTTGAAAAACAAAAAGAACTTTGTTGTGACAAATTTAAATCACCTTATCACAACACATTTTTCGACCCTCCACCGAACTTTTGGTGGCCTCATATCTTTCTCTAGCTCTCTCTAGAATGTGTGATGCCATGCACTGGTGTCGATTTCGGGGGGACGGCGCCCCCTCAGGTCTGACACTCAAGGGGGCAAAATATGCCTGGCTACGACATTTTTTTGGCAATTAATGCCCACTTGGTACTCAAAAATTAAGTTGTAATCAAGAAATCCGAAACTCCAGACTGAGATTGAATCAGAATGCGGCGAAGACTTTTTTTTGGTCTTCACCTAAATTTGGGATCACAATTCCGGACTAAAATAGAATTATTATGTTGAACCAAACTTCGCAAAAAAATTTCGTCCTTTCGGAATTTGCTCAATCAACATAAAATTGATGCCTATGGTGCCATGCTCCCTCATTGATAACCAGCGGCATTTTAAAATTTTGATGGACCTGTCCCTGGTCATGCTGGTATACCACAAATGATGATCATGCTGCTTCCCTTGCTAAAGCTTGAGCCTCTATGCCCAGTGCCCACTGCAATGGTTTCTTGTTCTCTCTCCCCTACCATAGCCGAAACCCATTACACCCAGTGCCACAAATAGAAACGTCACATTTCCCACTACCATCATAATTGTTAAATTCCTCCAGGTTCTTTAGTGTTGAGTGGAATTGGTCCTACCACGCGCTCCACACAGTGAGCTTTCCCGCTTTTGTTGCCATGGTTACAGCCTCTCACTATTATCATACCTATGCAGGATAGTCATAAAAACTCTTCCTATAGTGCCTGTTGACAACATCTACCGGTACATGATTTCCATCATCTTCTTGACTGTCCTGCCTCAGAGCCTTTATGCAAATTTATGTTTGGCTCTAGTCTACACTTTCTATTTTCGACCTTTGGTCCAGGTTGTGAGGTATGGCCCAACTGTTGGTACTCAGCAGAATTCCTTCGCTCCCCCATCCAGCATCCCTCAAGAAAGCGTCCATAGCAACACCACCTTTCACAACCCACACTTTAAGAACCACAAAGTTTGAGACAGTTACAAAATCACAAAACAGTAATTAATTGTCACATTAATTTGACAAAAAACGTTCAGGCAGTAAACAAAAATTTTCGTTAGCAATTTTCTAATAGTCCTAAACAATGTGGTAAGTGCCAACATGGTTTCAAAAGAACTTTTGACACATGAATCAAGTTTTGGCACTACAAAGGGAAATAGGAAACTTGCTTTGGTTATGTCCTCAGTTACCTTGGGGAAATTGTAACACAAAAAGCCAGATGCTGCAAATGTATAATAAGTTACTTACAAGATACTAAAATTTGGCTAAAATTTTATGAGAATATTGGTGGCGTTCAGACTAATGTTTACCCATTACCTAACAGTAAGCAAATGATAACTATTCCTTAATTCACTAAAAACTGCATGCATTGTTTTAATTGTTAAAATTCTTGTAAATGCGCTCAACTGTTCATGCATCACAGACAGACAGATCACATCTTAGTCAATTTAGACTGTTAAGGGTCGAAAATGGCCGAAACCTGATTTTTCTGAGATAAAATTTAAGGCGAAAGATGAATAGTCAACTTCATAGGCTCCATATTGCATCCTTATCACTTTCATTGCTAGTAATTTATAGCCTGACATGTTTTGACCAAGTTGCAACCAAACACACCTGTAATTTCGACAGTTTAATTATGTTTTCTTCTAAACGATTGGACGCGGTGGATATCTGATATGATCATATTGTTCTGCTGGAGGTAAATTTGATCCAAATGACTTGAAATTGGAACTGTGGTGTTTTTACACAAAATCACCACAGGATAAAAAAGCTAGGTGTGATTGGACCAAGTTGAATTTTTTAGGGGGCTCCTGTAACACCCTCAAAGTACGTACTGTCAACCGGGGTGACTTTGAACACTTCACTAAAACAACTTTTGTTTTCAGTTAAATACTTTTCAAGACCAAGAGCGGTCTCTTAGTTGGTCAGTGTTTGAACTTTGATAGATTTTTTTCTTTTTCGCCCGACTAGCACAGGGTCACATGACAATGACATCATCATTTCAACAAAATAATTCTCAAAAATAGGGCGATTTATTGCACCATTGCTATTGACATATGCATCCCCAAGTCTGGTCAATTGGCGATAGACAACTGCAGGCTCGAACCCATGACGATGTGGTCGATAGCTAACCGCCCTCACCACTCAGCCACGCGCCCGCTACATATCACAGAAGCAATCTAGACTTTTAAATTAGGCTATGGCTGCTGTTGCGTTACGTAACACTTCACTCGTAGGATAATATTACGTAATTTGTAACATTTCAGCGGCGAGATATTTTTACGTGAATTTTGCCACTTAGCTCTTGCGATGTTTATTGAAGCTACAAGACTGCAAGTGCAAGACCGTGTTGCAATGCAGAAGGGAGAGGCAGCAAGGGTAATTATTAAATTAATACATTTTTTTAGAACGCGTTAGGACCTGTCATAACAAACTGATACTTTTTTTAGGACGCTATCAAAAATCAACTTAAATCTAGTTTCTTTAATTAAAAATTTAATTGGAATGCAATTAAAATCAATTAAAATATTGATATGAACAGAAAATTAGATGCAAATTCAAGCGGTAATAAATGCAGTACAGGTCCAATCCATACTAAAACACCTCTGTTGTAAAAAAGTTTGAATTTAAGGCAATCAAAAGTTTTGTGTTTGCACTTTGATTTGCTATCTCGCACGGTGGCATCGCTGCCTGAACCCCAACTCGAATGCAAGGTTCTGAAGTAAAAGAAAAGACATCACCACAAATCTTCCTACTTGCGTTACATGCCACCACTATCGCAGCGAATCGAACCCGTATGCAAAAATCAGGAGACGCATGCCTTCACCACTACACTATCGAGAAGTCGCTTTACGAGCGTCAAAATGCCGTATTTACGGTAACTTGTAAAAGCCGTAAAAAACTACCAAACTTTTTTTAGGACAGAGTGGTTTAGTACCAGTACTGCATTTATTACAGAATGAATTCGCATTAAATGTTTTATTTAACACTAAATTTTAGTTGATTTTGATTGAATTTCAATTGAACTTTTAATTATAAAAACTAGAGTTGAATTGACTTTTGATAGAGTCCTAAAAAAGTATCGGTTTGTTATGACGGGTCCTAATGCGTTCTACAGTCCTAATATGTCCTAAAAAAAAGTACTAATTTAATAATTATCCTTGCGCTTCTACCTTGTACGATGCAACATGCTCTTGCACTTGCAGTCTTGTTGCTTCAATAAACATCGCAAAAGCTAAGAGGCAAAATTCACGTAAAAATATCTCGCCGCTGAAAT
Organism: Trididemnum nubilum; assembly: GCA_963965965.1. Classification (NCBI taxonomy): domain Eukaryota; kingdom Metazoa; phylum Chordata; class Ascidiacea; order Aplousobranchia; family Didemnidae; genus Trididemnum; species Trididemnum nubilum. The sequence goes on from OZ014483.1 coordinate 16,943,649, forward strand.
GTTACAAATTACATAATATTATCCCAACCACAATGCAAGCTGAGTGCGCATTCACATTTTTTTGAATCCAGTTACCTGTAGCTTATCAAGACGTAAAGTCGAAATTTTAATTAGAGCTGGTGTCAACGGATAAAGAATGAGATTATCAATTAAAGTTGTCGACTGATTTAAAAGAATTTTTTGTCGAAGCGTATTTTTATATTGGAGTATTTCACAGTGGAGTGTTGTTGTAAAATTTCGGAGCCGGATTAAAGCCGAAGTCAGTTAAACAATTTCGGAGTGGATCCAGAGTGGAAAAATTAGCCACTCCGCAACGCTTTAAGTCTAATTCAAAGCCATTTCAGGCGAAGGCAACTTTGCGCTTGTAAGTGAAGGTTTAAGTGCTGAGTGCATGTTGATAGGTGTTCAAAGTTGCCCCAGAGACCGGGGCGAATTTGAACGCTTTTTGAGATAGAATATATGGCTTATGAGAGCGAAATATTTTTTTAGGTATGACAGTTCCAGTTGCTGAGGCCATAAGTGTTACGTTCAGCCTATAAGCACTTTTCTTGCTTAAACCTGGCAGAGTGACAAGTAAAAATGATTCAAAACTGTTCAAAGTCGCCCCAGTTGATGATACTTGTTCCCAGCAAAAACGCATTAAAAAAACATCAGATATACATATAAAGTGACAAGTAAAAATGATTCAAAACCGTTCAAAGTCGCCCCAGTTGACGGTACTTGTTTCCAGCAAAAACGCATTAAAAAAAGGAAGTGTCTCCTGCACCGTCCCGATTTCCGACATCAAATCGCTGGTGCATCGGATTGCTTTTTTGCATTGAATTGCTTTTTTGCATTGATTCGATTTAAATACAGCAATTTGACACGTTACATTCGAAACCCTGATGGCGTAGTGGTTAGTGCGCTTGACTGCAATGCAGTGGGTTGAGATATCGATTCCCGCAGGACACGCTTTTTAAACATAGCGCTAGAGAGCTACGTACTTCGCTTCAAAGTCCTTTTTTTTCTCTATAATCTTATTATTAGAGTTAGGGTTTGGGCAGCGATGCCAGCCTGAGAGATAGTAAATTGAACAGCAAAAGAACACGACCGCCGCCGCCGGTGCAGCAGCGATTAGATGTTGGAAACCAGGCCGGTGCAGCAGACACTGCCTTAAAAAAACATCAGAGTTTCAGAAAAAAAAAACTTCAGACATTAAAACTGGAGATTATAGCAAAATTTCAACAAACACATCAAAAATAGGGTTAAATTCAGAAACTGGGCTGACGACCTTGATTATTATTTGTACGGTAGAACATTTTTCTTCCAACCGTTTTTCTCAGAAACAATAAAATGAAGATCTTTGTTTTTTTGAGACCACCTCTTTTCCGACTGTTTGTCCAAATGGAATCGGATGAATAGACCTTTTTGCATCTCCTTTCCAACCTCTTTTTTTTGCACTTGTTCGTTTATTTGCAGTTTGCATAGGCCTACCCACCAGATTTTCATAAAAACATCACATTTGCTCCACACAGTTTAAATCAGATTGCCACGAAAAACCATCAGATTGTACATCAAAAACTTCAAATCTGATGCAATTACATCAACGCAGGAAATACTGGGTGTAAATATTACTGCCAATTCACGGAACTTAGGCTACCATACTAAGCTAAGGACTGAAAAATTTCGCGCGGTTAGCGAACACTTTTTTGGAAGAGTCTAAAACACCAAAAGAAACGCAGTCAGAATTGACACGCGTGAGTGATTTCTTGATAACTGCTTGACTTAAATTCACAAAACTCGTTCATTGTTGCATATTGTTTATTAAAAAATGCCTTTGTTACGTATTCTCAAAACTTTCGAACAAACACACAAAATTAAATTTGGAAAACCAATCAAGTGTGTCGATTTTGACTGCATTCTTTTGGTGTTCTAGACCACAGTATACTAATATAATACAGTAGGTTCACTTCAAGCAAAATGCATTGTTAAAATGTCCAGCATTTTTTTGCCTGTGTTGCGTCATAAGGGCTTTTTTGGGTGGGTCACGTCACTACATGGCGAAAAAATGTTTCCAATTTTTTCGATTATTTTAATATAGTATATTTAAACAAAAAAACTTTGTTTTTTTTTATTTGAATTAAAGGCAGTGAATCATCCAACCAATTCCAGAGGTTTACTATAGCTAAAATTGAACTATAGTTTTTGATATTTTTTGTTTTGATTTTGGAGCTAGTTTGCAAAGATATTCAACAAATACAAAAAGATGCCCCCCCAAAAAAAGTTTTTGGAAACTGTGAGTTTTGATCTTCCCGCCAAAACCACAGTTCTCTAAACTATTAGGCCTACTGTAATCTTATTAAACTATTAGGCCTAACTATCTCTAAACTATTAGGCCTAATAGTTTAGAGATAGTTAAGCTTAATTAGGCCTAAACTATTTAGAAATAAACTGTCTCTAAATTAGTAGGCCTACCACAGTTCTCTAAACTATTAGGCCTACTGTGGTTTTGGCGGGAAGATCAAAACTCAGGGTTTCCAAAAACTTTTTGCGGGGGGACAACTTTTTGTATTTGTTAAATATCTTTGCAACCGCAGTCCCAAAATTAAAACAAAAAATATCAAAAATTATAGTTCAATTTTAGCTATTGTAAACCACTGGAATTAGCTGGATGATTCACCGCGTTTAATAGACTTTGTGCTTGAGGAAAGCGCAGTGGGTGAGGGAACTGTTACATTTGTGCTTTTTCAATTCTTAAAAATCGACACGGAGCATGCTCGAAGATGTCGGAAGCCCACTATGATGTCATAATGCTAGTTAGAAATATACTAATTTCAAGTGTTTTAGAGCAATTGTTGATCTTAAAGGCGGTAAATCATCCAGCCAATTCCGGTGGTTTACAGTAGCTAAAATTGAACTATAATTTTTTGATATTTTTTGTTTTAATTTTGGGACTGCGATTGCAAAGATATTCAACAAATACAAAAAGATGTCCCCCGACAAAAAGTTTTTGGCAACTCTGAGTTTTGATCTTTCCGCCAAAACCACAGTAGGCCTAATGGTTTAGAAAACTGTGGTAGGCCTAATAGTTTAGAAATAGTTTATTTCTAAATAGTTTTGGCCTAACTATCTCTAAACTATTAGGCCTAATAGTTTAGAGATAGTTAGGCCTAATAGTTTAACAAGATTACAGTAGGCCTAATAGTTTAGAGAACTGTGGTTTTGGCGGGAAGAACAAAACTCAGAGTTGCCAAAAACTTTTTTCGGGGGGACATCTTTTTGTATTTGTTGAATATCTTTGCAAATGCCGCCCCAAAATCAAAACAAAAAATATCAAAAATTGTAGTTCAATTTTAGCTATTGTAAACCACTGGAATTCGCTGGATGATTCACCGCCTTTAAATCAAAGCAAGGTCTTCTTTGCTGCTCAAGGTTTTCTATTGAAGTAGATGGCGGACGAGATGCATTTGTGACGTCATAATGCATATACATATTGTTTAAGTTTGTATTCATGCTTGCTTTTGGAGAGCCTGATTTAGCCAAATGCCAATATTGAATAAATAAAAATAGCTAAAAGAAATAAATCGAATCGAGTGAAAGATGTAATCGGGAGACCACTATGACATCACAAAGCTGTTACAAATTTGCCAATCTCAATTGATTTGACTGCAACATAATCCATCATACAGTACAAAGATTTGGTTGCAGCTAAGTTTTATAGGGAGTAAATAGGGTCGTGATCAACGCTTTCGTGTGTGACGTCATAATGCATTGAAGTTTTGTTTCAATTTCCTGTAGAACAGTCGCTCTACATGCTAATAAAGCATTGAATAAATTCAAGATAGTAATTGAAGTATGTAGTGGGAAGACCACTATGACATCATAAAACTGTTACAAATTTGCGAGTTTCGACTGATTTGACTGCAATTATTATCCATCGTAAATCATAAGGTTCTGCTTGCGCGTTGCAGCTGATTTTATATCGAGTAGAAGGAGTCTAGATCAACGCGTTCGTGTGTGATGTCAGAATGCATTTACGCTTGATCAGAATGATTTGTTTACTGCTTGATCATAATTCATAACTTATCATTATTTTAATTTGTATACAACAGTAATAAATACCAGAGGTGGAGTCGAGGACACAAGGCTCGAGTCCAAGGCCAAGGACACAAAAAAAATCCGAGGCCAAGGCCAAGGACAGCCTTTCCGAGGACAGGAATGGTCGAGGCCAAGGCCAAGGACAGGAATGGTCGAGGCCAAGGTCAAGGACCAAGGACACAAGCACAAGTGCTCTCCAAAAAAAAAAAAAAAGGTCTTCACAAAAATTTTTCGGGCGATCTCAAAAAAAAAAGTCTTCACAAAAATTTTTCAAGCGATCTCCACAAAAGAACGTTTTCCAAAAAATTTTTCAAGCGCTCCACAAAATTTTAACAATTCAAAAAATAGTGCTGTCCTCGAGCCGAGGACAGGCCAATTTTCGAGGACTTGATGCCTCGAGGCCAAGGCCAAGAACTTCAAAATGTGTCCTCAAGGACGTCCTCGAGGCCAAGGACGTCCTCGAGGACTCCATCTCTGATAAATACACAATCAGAGGTGCCGAAATCCCTTATATATCAATATACTGTGCTATAGCCTTCGTATTCCACCTGATTCCACATTTGTTCAGGAAAATTTGCTTTTGTTGAACCTACCAGTAAATATTCAAATTAAATTGCAGCTTATCGCATGGTGCTTATACTGCACAATCTGCAATGACAATAAAAAAGTGATCCCAGCCAGGGACGTATTTAGGGGGGCCATTGGGCCATGGCCCCTCTACTTTGGGTCGCCAGGATAGTATAATTAGCATAGAATAATATGCAAAATTGCGGCATGCCCCCCCCCTTATAAGTTGGGCAATAGCTTTGAGCAACAAAGGATAGGCGAAGACGTTTGTTTTTGGCCTGCACCCATTTTTGGGCAAAAAAATTGGACTAAATTTGAGTACAGACCTTTTTTTTTTTGCTCTTCACCTACCTTTGGACAGAAAAATGGGACTGATTTTGGGTTAAAATTTTTTCATTCTGATCTTTGTTCCTCTCAAATTTTCTGAAATTCCTGCCCCCCCTCCTCTTTTCAAAATCCTGCGTACGCTACTGATCCCAGCGGTACTTACAGCAAGCGCTGAACCCTGGGTCTGCTAAGCGTTTCATTGAGTCAACACGCGTAGTCCACTCCTTCCGTACTCCTAATCACTCCTCATTCATGATAAAGAAAAGTTCTCTGCTCTTCATTTTTTGGTTTGGTGGGCTAAAGTATAGGAGAGCAGGCGTGGTAGTCAGTGTGAGTAATGGTAGACTACCAGCAATGACGCACGGTAAAAAGAATGGTGGTAAGGTTATTAGCAAGCTATCAACGTAGTACCGAATAAAGGAGCTGCATAATGTACGGGTAGTAGGCCTATTAGTATTACATTCGGTTACTGATTAGGCTAGGATTCTTAGCCTAGCCTACAGTATACTGGTAGGCCAATAGAAATGAGTACCGGTACCGTAGACAGGTACGTATGGTACTGTACCAGCAGATGGAACCAGTGGGTAGCCTGGTAGGCTTAGTAGGAGCAGGCCTTGACCAGTTGCCTGGTTGCTACACCGTACACTACAGTGCTAGGCTAATATTGCATGATTCGGTATCCTCACTCTCACAGTTCTGAGATTTGTACGTAGTTCTGTTGGTTAAACATTTGAAGGTGGCTAGGACTATTTTACTGGAAAGGTTTAAGTTCCGAAGACTGAAGGGTTGAATGACAAGGACAATGAGGATAGGCTACTGTATTCATCTGTGCATATTATTTTGTTTTTTTGTCAGGTTCAAGATTAGGGTTTAAGTTAGGATTGGGTTAGACAATTGCATTTCAGATTTATTTCAAAACTAAGTTGAGTATTAAGTTTGATTGGCCTAATGACTTAAGTAGCAAGTTGAATAAGAATATCAAATCTGAAATTGTCAATTATGAATAAGAACCGAACGGAATATCGATTAACCAATTTATCAATTATGATTCTAGCCTATTTATATTTGTCTAGGCCTATTTCTGATTTGAATAAGATTAGGGTTGTTAACAAGGAATGACTTACCGTCAACCGGGGCGACTTTGAACGGTTTTGAATCATTTCTGCTCGTCACTTCCGCCAGGTTTAAGCAAGAAAAGTGCTTATAGGCTGAACGTAACACTTACGGCCTCAGCAACTAGAACTGTCATAACTAAAAAAATATTTTGCTCTCATAAGGCATATAATCTATCTCAAAAAGCATTCAAAGTCGCCCCGGTCACTGGGGCGACTTTGAACGCCTACCAACATGCACTTAAACCTTCACTTACTAGAGCAAAGTTGCCTAGTCTTTGACTTAGAGCATTGCGGAATGGCTAATTTTTTCACTCTGGATCCACTCCGAAATTTTTTAACTGACTCCGGCTCTAATCCACTCCGAATTTTTACAACAACACTCCGCTCTGAAATACTGCGATACAAAACTACACTTCGACAAAAAATTCGAACCAATAGTCATATTGCTCAATAACCTGGATTAGCATAGCCTAATCACATATTTTGATATTCCCAGAGAGCAAAAATAGTTGCTCATGCTACTACCAACTATCACTATAGCTTAAAAGATTAATTAAAGTCACACTCCCAATCCCAATTTTTTTTTTAAATTGGCACTCCGCCTTTAAAAAAAAAAACGCGTGGCAGAGTGGTGAGGGCGGTAAACTGGCGATCACTTCGTCATGGGTTCGAGCCTGCAATCGTCTATTGCTAATTGACCTGACTTGGGGATCTACATGCCAATAGTAACGGTGCAATAAATCGCCCTATTTTTGAGAATTATTTTGTTGAAATGATGACGTCATTGTCAGGTGACCTTGTGCTAGTCGGGCAAAAAACAAAAAAAATCTATCAAAGTTCTAACACTGACCTAGTAAGAGACTGCTCTTGGTCTTGAAAAGTATTTAACTAAAAACAAAGCTTGTTTTAGTGAAGTGTTCAAAGTCACCCCGGCATTCAAAGTCGCCCCGGTTGACGGTAATTTAGTTAGCATATGGTATATATCATAGGTGGGCAAGTTAATGCAAAACGTTAGCTTCGTTAACCACTAGTCCGTTAACAAACTTCACACCTCCGTTAACGTTAATCCGTTATTTTCAGCGTAAATTAACAGAAGTTAATAAAGTCCGTTAATCCGTTAAAATTTTGCGTGTAATTAACATTTCATTTTATTCACTCGCTTCGAGAAAACGTATTGACGCTGCTGAGTTGATTGTAAGGAAATGTTTATTGCTATGGCGGTCTTTTTGTGTTTTGGAAGTTACGTTTCACAGTCTAATCTAGTTTCTAGATAAAAACAAGTTCAAATGCACAACAAAGCTGCAAGATATGAACGATCAAAACCTTAACAGAATTTAACGGAAGTTACTTTAGTCCGTTAACAGCACTTAACGGAAGTTAATTTAGTTCGTTAACATGAAAAAACTTTTTAACGGATTAACGAGTTAATGAAAAAGTTAGCTTCGTTATTAACGATTAACAGACTTGTGCCCACCTATGGTATATATAAATCAAAGTCTCTTTCTCAACTAAAATGCTTATGATAGCTTCGACTATTTTATTTTTGGAAGTGGCTAGTATTACGTTATGTAACGCACATAAAGAGAATAAGAGAGCAAAGAGTGAGTGCTCATTTACTCTTTTTTGTTTTTTCAAATATCGTTAGAGTTTGAGTTGGATTTTGAGTTTGGGTTAGGGGTAATGCTAGGCTTAGACCGAAGGTTGGAGTTGGAGTTAGGGTTGGGGTTAGGGCTAGAATAACGATTTTCTTATTCTTACATAATGTAACAGCAGCCTCCGCCTTTATTAGTTTATTTTCAGTGAAACTATTTCTAAAGTGCAATCTTTAAGAACATCTTTTAGCAATCTTTTACAATCTTTATTTCAGTGAAACTGTTTCTAATGTTTCAAAATTACAGATAATTTTAAGGTTTTTGTATACCAGCTAAAGTTTAGGTGATACTATACTCAGCTTCATTTTGAAGGTACTGGTAGACCAGTAGACATGTCAGATTATAATTTGGATGTAGACAACTTAATTTCGCGCCTCCTGGAAGGTAATATTTTTCAATTAATTTCAGTATTATTTTTTAGCATTGTATCTGTTGTACTCTATAATGCAACAGCCATAAATCAGCTTTTGTCTGCTGGTTTAGTTTCTTTTTTATCTTTTTGTTGAGCTCAGTGCTAGAAACCTCTTGGCTATTACACTGCTTATCATCCTGTCATCATTTAGAGTGGCAGCCCAGAAGGTTTATTTATCTCAAAGACGGTGGAAGGTTTGATGCGCCTAAAATACATGTCTTTACTCACCTTTTAAGAAAATGTTTTACTGGCAAGCCAAAAGTTCGGCTAAGACCCCCCAAACCCACAATTTATGGGAGGTCAAAATGGTCGTTATTTACCCCAAAGACAGCATGGATAAAAATTGCTTAAAATCGTTCTTTTGGGTCCACTGAACAATGAAATGTCGAAGACAGTAACTTTAGGTTTGGCTAACCCCTGACAGTAACAAATTTAGGGGGGCCAAAATGGCCTTTATTTACCCCAAAGACGACACGGATAAAAATTGCTCAAAAACGTCCGTTGGAGTCCACTGAACACAAAAATGGCAAAGACAGAAACTTTAGGTTTGGCTAACCCTTCGACAGTAACGAATTTAGGGAGGAGGCTCAAAAATTGCCTTTATTTACCTGGAAGACGGCATGGATAAAAATTGCTCAAAAACGTCTGTTGGAGTCCACTGAACGCAAAAATGACGAAAACAGTAAGTTTAGGTTCGGCTAACCCCTTGACAGTAACGAATTTAGGGGGGGGGGCACAAAAAAATGACCTTTATTTATCTGGAAGTCGGCAAGGGTAAAAATTGTTAAAAAACATTTCTTGCAGTCCACTGATCACATAAATGACGAAGACAGTATCATAACTTTCGGTCCGGCTATCTCCCTGACAGTAACTAATTCAGAGGGAAGCTCGATAAAATTGCCTTTATTTGTTTGAAGACGGCAGGGGTAAAAACTGCTCAAAAACATTTCTTGGGAGTCCACTAAAAACAAAAACAATGGCAAAAAACTTTGGTATCCTCTAACTGATTTCTTACTCTTCCTGCAAAAGTCATTGGAGCACTAAATATGGCTTTTACAGAATCGTTTTTGAAAAAATTCATTTTAAGTTAATGACGTCATCAATAATGAAGTAACGTAATGGTCTATTTTGGCAAAAATGACGTCATGTTGCTGTCACGTTGTCTTTACAAGCGATCTAGATTTTGCGCATCAGCTTGTTTTTGCAATGTGAGTAGTTAGAAAATTGTTTATAGTCAATCTTCTGAAACAGTGTTCAATGATGTACAAAGTAAAATCAGAGCAAAATGCAACTATAAAAATCACAGTAAGAGTTTACTAAAAATATTATAAAAATTAACTGAATAATTTTCTATATTTTACTTTAAATAAGAAATTCGCAATGGGGGGCAATTTTGGGGTTCTTGGGGCGGAGCCCTCAGCGCTTAAAAATTTTGCAGTTCAAAGTATATAGGCTTGGTTTTTTGAAGTAATATGTAGAAAATTATTCTGTGAATTTTTATGGGTGATATCACACCACAAAAATTGCATTGAATTATAGCACAGACTTAAAACAACCCAGTGCATTTCAAAAAAAATCTAAATTCTTAAGTATTGTAATGAATTGATAAGTCTATGCATTACCAATACTCAAAATGCACTTTCAGTTACCAGTATTAAGTTTTTCGTTAAGTGCTTTGAATCTTACGTTCTCTGAGTCTTTCGTTAATGTGAATTATGCGACTTTTATCAACTTCATTAAAATTAAGAGTTTATCCATGGACTTCTTTTAAAAGTCCATGGTTCATCGTAATGAGTGCACTGCAGCTAAAATTTTTATATAATTTTCTCTGCTTGCAAATAATTTTGGAACAGGTAATCGCATAAGGTTTGGTTGGACTGAAAGCATTATAACAAAATGTGACATTATAAAACCGATAGCGTTTTTAAAAGAGGACTTAAGCAAATTCACTGGGGCTATCTAAACTCATAGCAAACGTATTAGATTAGATCGGTGTTCACTCCATCCTTCTTCACCCAGCCGTGCCAAAGATATTTTTCTTTAAACTTGACCTAGGGCATCTCTAGTCATTATTTTTATTGGCATCCCTAGCATCTGCGACGCCACTTTAGTTCTATCTTAAGGCTACGCCACAGTTAGACTAAACCACAAAAGCCTTTTAATTTATATAGAGGTTAATGTAGGCCACTATGGGCTACACTACTGCATTGAAACGTCAGGGTTACCAATGAAATTTTAATCAGGAAGGCTCCTACGTGGGGTTTGAAGTGAAATATCTCCGAAACGGCTGGCTCATGAAGGATGGAGTCAATTACGCCAAATCTAATCGAATACGATTACCCTATCTTTAGATACCCCATTGATTTTTCCTTCAGTCCTCTTTCAACATAAAAAGGTGCTTGATAGCATCTAAACTGGAGACAGATAGGTAATGAACAAAATTGATGGGATTTTTGCAATTGCGGACATGGAAAATATTTTAAAACTTTGAGGCCATTATTCATGTGATGTACTGTACAAAAAACTAAGGCTTGTTGCAGTGGCGTACGCAGGATTTTCGAAAGGGGGGGCAGGATTAATTTTCAATATTTGGTAGGCCTATATGTAAGAAGTAGTCATGCCATTTAGGCCCATTCTACATTAGGCGTAAAATCGAGAGCGTAAGAGTGTGTTCTTAGTTAATTTTAGCCGATTGTTGTCTGTATGAAATAAACTAGAATGCGCATGTTCGCTCACGACTTAACACCCAGCGTAGACCGGGACAACAGTTCATCAGGTTCTAGGAAGCCAATATAAGGCGTTTTCTATAAGTGCAAATAGGTTTCGAACATACCATAATTATTGACTACTCTGTAATTCAACATTTAAAGATAAGTTTATGTTTTTGCTTTGACAAATGTTTGATGAAAGGGCATATAGGACATAGGTCACATTTGGCTCTTCTGGTATTTTAAGACAAGTATCTTCCAAAAATTGTTTTGGTGCCTTACTCTTCTAACATCTCCGTTTGATTGAGGTTTATTTTTGGACTTATGGATTGGTATTTTTGGTCTTGCTACTGCAACGAAGCCCCTTCTGTTGAATTAAAACAACCTCACTGTTTCTTGCTTTTCTTTTTTTTGTAGAAGAGAGCATTCATTTGGAAATGGTTTGAAATTGCGTTCTCTCCCTTTCCTTACCCACATTCCATTAATCAATCATTGCTTTTTGGCATCGAATACTACATCCGCTAGTTGTTCTTTGGAAATTAAGTCTACTAGATTGTCCTTTGCTCACTTTGTCACTGTCCACAAAACTAGGCCCAATTGACGACTTTGCCAACTTTAGCTCTGAATTTTGAACTCATTTCTATCTCTACAATGGTTTTGTCACATTTTCAAACACCCAGCATAATCTATTATGTAAGCTCGTCCTAGCTTAGTGTATAAGGTATAACATTTGTCTTGTCTCACACCATAACCCCAATGTGATAAAAAATATTTTATAGCAGAGGTCAGTAACCTATTTTGTGCCATGGGCCAGTTTCAAATTAAAAAAAAAATTTCTGGAACTGTTCTCAATAAGAAACAATATGGTGTCATTTAGCCAATTTGCAGGAATCTGTAGCTCAATTTAAAGAACCAGGTACAGATATAGTTCTAGCAAAACTTGAGTAGCCCCACTGGGTTTACAGAATTACGATCATCTGTCTTGACTTGAAAAAGTGAAACAAGATTTTCTCTAAAAAAAGCCTTTTTTCGTTTGTGTTTGACAACTCCATGTTTATTTGTATCTTTTAAACGAAACTTGATCCTTTTTTTATAATTTTTACATGCTCCGGGTTGCAGATCATTGTAAAATAACTCAGAATAGAGATTTGCGACCCAGAAGCAAATTCTTCAAGGACGTGTTTATAAACAATTGCTGATGTATAAAAAATTTGTCAAATAGATATGAATGATAGTTGCGAGCTGTGAAGCAGTACTATCTGACACTTCCGCTGTTTTGTGCCAACCTATCTCTCCTATTAGTAGGCCTCTGTTTTTGGATTAGAACTGGGTTCTGTTGCATTAGTAATGCAATCCATTATGTTAACTGATATTTTCAAGGATATGCATGTTGGACTGACGAGTTGACTACTCAAGCAAACATCTTGCTGCTGTTTGCGCAAATAATGATAATTAAATGTTTTCAAATATCTCTGCTTTTTCTAAAAGAACTGCAAATTTATAATCTTCGAACTTGTTTAAGCTGATAAATCTAAGATTTGTCATCATTGAAATTCTCTGCGCTGAGCGATTTGTGCAATGTTTAATCGCAATCGTAACCTAGCCAGTGAGTATTTTGTATGCTGGTAATATGTAAATTTATCATATTTTTTTTGAAATATTGTACTCATATTAGTTGCTTCGAGACTGTGATACAAATTTAACGCAGTTTTGGTGGTGTGATATAAGACATAGAAAATTTACTTGATTTTATTTTTTAAATTTTACCGTAGCACAATTAACTGTGCGGGAACGGTGCGTCTTAAAATTACTGCAATTGTAATTACAATTTATTCACCAAGTTGCCTTGGCCAGGAGACAGCAAAGGGACCTTTTGGTCTTCGAGTCAAGCTGCTACTTGTCTTGCCCACCAGTCTACCACATACAATAAAAGCTTTACACTACCCTTTCAATACTGAACATCAAGCAAAGAAGCTGTGAGTACCAATTTTTATAGCCTTTGGTTTGAACCGACTGGAAATTGAACCCGAGTTTACTGTTTCAGTAACAGACGCTCTATCCACTCAAACACTGATCGGCCCAACAATGTAATATGCACTGCAAAACAGTTTCGTGAGCAATCTTTGAAGTAGTACGATTTTTGTGAAAAGGAGATAACTGCTCACTAGTAACGTCATTGAAAATGACGGCATTTTGCCAAAATAGACCATTATGTTACCCGGACCGTACTTCATTATTGATGACGTCATTAACTTAAAATGAATTTTTTCAAAAACGATTCTGTAAAAGCCATATTTAGTGCTCCAATGACTTTTGCAGGAAGAGTAAGAAATCAGTTAGAGGATACCAAAGTTTTTTGCCATTGTTTTTGTTTTTAGTGGACTCCCAAGAAATGTTTTTGAGCAGTTTTTACCCCTGCCGTCTTCAAACAAATAAAGGCAATTTTATCGAGCTTCCCTCTGAATTAGTTACTGTCAGGGAGATAGCCGGACCGAAAGTTATGATACTGTCTTCGTCATTTATGTGATCAGTGGACTGCAAGAAATGTTTTTTAACAATTTTTACCCTTGCCGACTTCCAGATAAATAAAGGTCATTTTTTTGTGCCCCCCCCCCTAAATTCGTTACTGTCAAGGGGTTAGCCGAACCTAAACTTACTGCTTTCGTCATTTTTGCGTTCAGTGGACTCCAACAGACGTTTTTGAGCAATTTTTATCCATGCCGTCTTCCAGGTAAATAAAGGCAATTTTTGAGCCTCCTCCCTAAATTCGTTACTGTCAAAGGGTTAGCCAAACCTAAAGTTTCTGTCTTTGCCATTTTTGTGTTCAGTGGACTCCAATGGATGTTTTTGAGCAATTTTTATCCGTGTCGTCTTTGGGGTAAATAAAGGCCATTTTGGCCCCCCTAAATTTGTTACTGTCAGGGGTTAGCTGAACCTAAAGTTACTGTCTTCGACATTTCATTGTTCAGTGGACCCCAGAGAACGATTTTAAGCAATTTTTATCCATGCTGTCTTTGGGGTAAATAACGACCATTTTGACCTCCCATAAATTGTGGGTTTGGGAGGTCTTAGCCGAACTTTTGGCTTGCCAGTAAAACATTTTCTTAAAAGGTGAGTAAAGACATGTATTTTAGGCGCATCAAACCTTCCACCGTCTTTGAGATAAATAAACCTTCTGGGCTGCCGGTCTAATTAACCTAATTATAAATTAGCGGCTACATAGTAAAATCACTAAAAATTAAAAACAACAACAGCACCTGTTCCATTTTTTCAGTTAAACAGGCAATGTTGTTGGTTTTGAGTTGTCCTAATGTTACTTTGTGTTCTGCTCTCACTGTTATTGTTTTGGAGCATTCCATTAGGTTTCGTTGAAACCAAATTTTTTGTATTAACTAACGGCTATGTTAGTTGTATACAACATTGCAACCTGTCCGCATAGTTGTATCAATCAATTAAACCATAACATATTATGCTTGCCAATGTGCCAGTTCAATAGATGATAAAGGATAAAAAGATTATTTTAAATGAGTTATAACACATTTAATGCATCGGATATATTATACAGTATCTACTAGCATATCTGTTGTTGATGATCTTGTCGGCTTTCAATTGAATATTACATATATAGTATATCTTTTCATTTCTCCCTTTCTTTTAGCTCTTCTTTTAGTTTCTCCTTTGTTGGCAGAATCAGATCTTATCTGATTTCCCAATACCGGTACTGGTGGTTAAAATTTAACATACTAGGCTTTTGAAACAAATTTGTCTCTGATTTACATCTGGTATGTTATTTTTTGATAAACCGTCATTTTAGTGACCACTTAAGAAGTGTGATTGAAATAGAAAGTATAAAACGTTTTGTTTATATGTGTGTTGTCTTGCTATATGTTTATTTGAATAGCCGATTATGATTTTCGTGACTGTGTGTTTGGAGGAATATATACCCAGGCCACATTTACATTGTGCTGAGCCCTTGGCACTTTTGAGATTTTTGCTATATTTTTCTTGCAAGTATAAGTGGAGACAAAAAAAACGGTCGTACCATCTAAGCGCAGGGCCCCAAAATGCGATGCCCCTGGGCACTGTGCCACATGGTAAATCCAGCCCTTTATATAGCAATTTTTAATTTTGTTTCTCTAGTACCAGAGTACTTACTAGTAACTGAAGTTTGTTTATGAGTGATTATTTATCTATAGCTAAAATTTTTATGCCATTGTGTTTATTTATCAGTGAGAGGAGGAAGGCCTGGAAGAACTGTACAGATGACAGAGGTGGAAATTCGAGCTTTGTGCTTAAAATCGCGTGAAATATTTCTCAGTCAGCCAATTTTGCTTGAACTAGATGCTCCATTAAAAATCTGTGGTAAGCAGGCCAAAGTTTCATTTCATATTGAAAAAAAACTAGAATGCTGGCAAATCACAGTATTGTACCTCATTTTTTACTATCTAGGCATGCTGCTAACTTCTGCTATAACAACTTTGTGAATCTTGGGATCTAGCTGAAAACACAATTGCATCTATTTCTTAGGTAGCTTGACGCGAATGAGGTCATGCAGCATTTAAAGAGTTTTACAACCAATGACATGCATTATCTGGAATTCAATTTATAGGATCGGCCTTGGATGCCTAATTCTACCAATTAGTTGCTAATGGCTTGATAATGATGTCTATAAAGTAGTGTTTGTTATCCTTTAATGTTACTACCATGCACAAGTGCAATAATGTAGTGCCTCTAGAGAAAGTTTTGATGAAGTTTGTTTTAAATTAATTTTATAAGTGGGATGTTTTCATTTTTTCTTCGTAAACATATTTTTGGGTGGCTAAGAAACTTCTATTAAATAGAACTATGTTTGCATTGATTCGGCTTCCTTGTAATTTCACACCCAGTGTTCCCACTAGGTCGATTTTTTTCAGCGAATTAGCAATTTGTTGGAATAAGGGCAAATATTTTTTGGCAATATGGTAAACATAACTTTAAAAAAATTGACAAATTTGTGTAAATATGACATTTTGTATACTTGAATACCAATTTGGTACAAAATTTAGAGCTCATAAAGGTCTTTTTGGAGCCTTGGGCACAGTTGTTTCAAGAAAATTTGGGCACTCGCCGATTAGCCAAAAAGTTAGTGGGAACACTGTTCACACCATTATTGATTTTAGGTGATATTCATGGACAGTATACAGATCTTCTTCGCTTATTTGAGTATGGAGATTTTCCACCGGAATCCAATTATTTATTTTTGGGAGATTATGTCGATAGAGGAAAGCAATCATTGGAATGTATTTGCTTGCTTTTGGCTTACAAGATCAAATATCCAGAAAATTTCTTTTTACTTCGTGGTAACCATGAATGTGCCAGTATTAACAGAATCTATGGATTTCATGATGAATGTAAGGGTGATTTTTGAAATAAAAATTGCAAGGTTAAATTTGTTGAAACCTGCTTTTTGTCATATGTGTTTTTTGTGCATATGATGTTCTGTTCTAAGATAGTTAATATGCAAAGTAAAAAAGAATATTATATTAGGTAGCAAAAATTGACAAAACATCACAAAGATTTTAAATATACAGTCTTTTTTTTATAGGAACAAGAGGCTCATTTTACTCAGTATTTGAGAACAAACAAAAAAGAATCAATTTCATTAAAAAAACGAAAAAAGAACCTAAATACTGTGCTGATTCTTAACAAAATTTTAGTTACTTTTCAGTATTTGTGAGCAAAATTGGAACTATTTTGAAGTTATGAATTGCTGTTGTGCAATGCACACTGTGCTGGTAATTGAGAAATTTTTGGCACTTGTTCAAATTGAAAAAAGCTTGCCTTTGTAATTTTATGCGAAAAACAACAAAAAAAGCTTTTTGCTGAAGGAAACTAAGCATAGCAAAATAAATAGCAATACAAACATAGTCGCTAAAATTATGAACAAATGAGGCTGCAAATTGGCAAAAAATTAAGAACTGCCAGCTTCAACTCAAAATTTACTGGTTAAAAAAAAAGAGAGTGTAGTTGGAGACTAGGTTTGCTATGACACAATTTAGGGTTTGTTAAATTGTTTTGGTGTGTGGAGGAGCACTAGTTTTTATTTTGTTTTCAGGTTGCAGACAATGCTTGGTCTCAATTGAAACTGAGTGTTTTGAAATGTCTTTTTCAAAGATCACTACAATGAGTAAAATGCACTTTCCATCGGAAATCAAAACTAAGCTACACCATTGCATTTTGTGGTTGTAGTGCTGTGCTTTTTTGGCAGAGAGTGAAAAACATCTGCTCATGTTGCTGATGGAATATTCATAATTTTTTAAAGTCTTTCAAAGGAGTCAGCACCATAACGGTTAATGGTCAATGTTTTACTTTTTTTCTTTATCTTTTTTTTTTTATCTGTTTTCAACAGGTAAACGGCGTTTCAACATAAAGTTGTGGAAGACTTTTACAGACTGCTTTAACTGCCTACCCATTGCTGCCATTGTAGATGAAAAGATCTTTTGCTGCCACGGAGGTAAAAGACTCTATTATTGATTTACAGTATCATCCATCACATAACCTAAGGCAAGTTTGTGAATTTGTATGTCTGGGGTTCACTGTTTGTCCGAGAAATGTTTTCAATTGTGTGCAAAGTTTGTAGCTGTGGCAAGTCACTGAAACTGTTTTTCAATTTATTATAAATAGAAAACGACTTGCTGCTTTTCTAACATAATGGTTTGATTGGTTTATGCGAAATGCCAAATATAAGCAAATATTTAATTTCTATGCTTTATCATGACTGATTGGTTTTCCGAATCATGGTTATTTTTCACATGAAGATTTGTTTTGAGTTGGAAAAATTAATCACTCACTGAACATGCATGTGCTGTTGCTTAATAGATCCAAGAATAACTTATATTTTTCCCTTTTTTGTCATTTTTTTCTTTTATCTTAATTCAACAGTTTTCCACAGCAGTGTTTCCTCTAACTTTTAGGCTTATCGACGAGTGCCCAAATTTTCTCGAAGCAATTGTGCCCAATGCTCTAAAGTCTAAAAGGATGTTTATGCGCCTTAAATTTTGCACTAATTCGTTATTAAAGTATACCTAATGTCATATTTCCACAAATTTGTCGAATTTTCTAAAGCTATGGTTACCATATTGCCAAAAATTATTTGCCCTTGCTCCAACAAATCGCTGATTCACTGAAAAAAATCGGCTTAATGGGAACACTGTTCCACAGTTAAGTTTTGATTAGATAAAAAATGACAGTTAGCAGTATGTTATGTTTTGCCACTTTAAATGAGGACTGAAGGCAAAATCAATGGGGCCACGTAAAGTTAGGGCGATCGTATTATATAAGAATGGCATTGACTTCATCCTTCTTGACCCTGCCATTCCAGAGATATTCTACTTCAAACACAACGTAAGAGCCTCTCTTAATTTTTTTTTTATTGGCAACCCTGATGTTGATAACAATTGACTATGCCATTCCAGTTCTATTATATGGCAACGCTGCGCTTTAAGATGCATTTCAGTTTGAATAATATAGCCTGGTAGAAAGCTATTTATTACTAAGCTCCTACCTAATACATAATAATAAACTACCAGTACCTGAGTAGGTTTACCATATTTGCTTATATTGTGATCCTAGAATAAACTTTTCCAATCAAGTTACAAACAATGGTCTACTAGCCTTTGTTTTTAGAGATTTGTTACCCAAATTGGCTGCTTGATTTTTACTGAGATTGTTAGATTACTGTATAGTCTACTCTTTTCTCCAACGCAGATCTGTTCTGCTGAGAAGATCAAACTGACTAGTGCGCAACAAAACAGCTCAATGCTGTAGGCTAATTGCAGCGTTGCCTTAGTATGTAACTGGAATGGCGTTGCCAATGTTACCAACGTAAGATTTGGCAATAAAAATTATAAATAGGGAGGCCCCTACATCGTGTTTGAAGTAGAATATCTTTGGAATGGCTGGGTCAAGAAGGATGAAGTCACCACCAATGTAATGTAATATGATTGGCCTAGCCGTAGATAACCCATTGATTTTGCCTTCAGTCCTCGTTTGACAGCACATCGCTGTACACTTCATGGCGCATATTACTGCTCTTTCAAATTTGGAAATCTTTTTCTGGGAAATATCAATTGCTTTTAATAAAAAATTGAAGTTAGTCTCACAATTACTCAGATTTAAAATTACAACGATTAATATAGTTCTTGAAGAGATAATCTCACCAAAATTTTTCATTTACTTTTTAATTAATTCTGACTCAAATCTAACGCAAAGTCAAATGCTCCAAGACTAACCCCAAACATAACCAAAACTCTAGCTCAAGTCCTAATTTTCATCCTTAAAAAAGTAACTGAAAATTATGCTGATGAATATTTCCTATTTTCGTTTCATTTTATTTTAGTTAAAAATTTTCGAAAAAATATAGTCACTCCAAATGCTCTGAACGCGTAGCAAATAGTTTTTTATGATAGCAACAGTAGTGCTTGCATTGATATTTCAGGTTTGTCTCCTGATTTGCAAAGCATGGATCAGATTCGAAAAATTATACGACCCACAGATGTGCCAGACACTGGTAAGTTATCTGTTGATGTTGTTTTGGTTTATTTAGTTCTGAAGGTTGTGTGAACTTGGTAGCTGAGTTCGATTGGTGCTAGTGTAAATGGAAAAAGTTCTAGCCTGGGATTAGCCTATTGAGTACTGATCGTCCACTAGTGAGCAATTTAAAAAACAAGTTTGGGCATGCTTTGCCTAAAAATTGCACCAGAGTTTCACAATTTGTCAAGAAAGAAAAAAAGGACTGGAATTTTTTTGTTTGAAAATTCCTTATTGTGTAAATATCTTAGTGCATTTCCCAATGATGTCTAGATTTAGTGTATATATGTAAAATTGCCATCACTAAGACATCTTAAATTTTTAGGCTTGTTGTGTGATCTGCTGTGGGCTGATCCTGACAAGGATATCAGCGGATGGGGTGAAAATGATCGCGGAGTCTCATTCATGTTTGGACCTGATGTTGTGACGAAATTTCTCAACCGTCACGACCTGGATCTTATTTGCAGAGCTCATCAGGTAAGAAGACTCCGCCACAGTAGTTTTAAGCTCTCAAGCAAACCACAGCAGTATGTTTTATTGAAAATGGTTTTGAATGCTTCTGGTATTAGTCCGTGCTGTGATCGCATATCTTCAATGTGGGACCTGATATAACATGCTCATGTTCTACTATTGAATACTTAAACTAAAACCAAGCTGTAAGGGTCGTCCAGTCCAAAAGAGAGATACAGTACTGAAGTTGAACGTAAGACGTTTAAAGCCAAAATGCAATCTATATTTGAGTTTCAAATTGACTATTTTCGCCTGAATTTTTTGATTTAAACAAACAAAACTTTGGAAAATTTTCTAAATATTTTTCTGCGCATTTGTTGTTAATGTTTTTAAAAGGTTAAGGTTAGGATTTGAGTAATAATTCGAGTTAAGGCTAAAGTTGGAGTTAATAAATAAAAAAACAAAAAAAAACTTATTTATATTTTCTACTATTAACTAAAATAAAGTTTTCATTCCGTAAAATTATTTGTTAAAATAAAGTTTGAGCTAAGTTTTTGTTTGCATGTTGAAAATGCGCTCAAAGAAGATTTGTAAGTGGGGGAGGAAGGAAAGGGGGCTGAGTGGGAGAAACCAAATGCCATATTTTCCACGTCTTTAA
Source organism: Trididemnum nubilum (assembly GCA_963965965.1). Classification (NCBI taxonomy): domain Eukaryota; kingdom Metazoa; phylum Chordata; class Ascidiacea; order Aplousobranchia; family Didemnidae; genus Trididemnum; species Trididemnum nubilum. Next base: position 16,964,183 of record OZ014483.1, read on the forward strand.
GTCCTCAAAACATTTTAGAGCTGTAATATATATGTATTAAAAATCAATTACACAGAATTATAATCAGATGGTGCTTTTCTGACAAAACCGTCTAAAAATTTCCAAAAAATTAAAAAAAAAAGCTTAGTTTTAATCCATCATCATCATTACATTTTGGACCCGGTATTTTTATTGATTTTTTGTATTTTTGTCAAAGCTGTAATGCATTTCTGGTTGAACTTTAAGTGAACACTCAGCTAAAGCTCTTATTTTTGAATGCTATTCAAAATCTATTATTTTTAGCGTTAGGGCTTTTAGTGTTATGATTATGCTTTTAACGTTGTTCGTGTAATTCCTAACGATCACAACTACATACTGTACTTCATTTGGTTTAACTAACAATTATAGCTATGCGGATTGCATATGTTTATTACATGAGTTTTAACATCTTGTGATGAAATAATTCCAGTGTACAAGAAGGTGTACAATAATTCAACTTTGTTACAGTAACAATGCAAATATATCCTCAATTAACAGCAAAACAATTAAATCTGCTGCCGTTCCTAACTGGAGCAGACAATTTAGATTTTCATTGCTTAACAATTGTGTTTTTTGTTTTGGAAGACGGCCTGCGAAAAATTTTCAGTCTTAAGCTGATCCGTAGTATAAAAAAGGTTGCCGACCGCTGTTGTACGGCATAAGCTAGAGTGAAATAATACATATGTTCAGTGAAACGCCTAATAGTAATTTACCAATGGTTCATTCTTGGGATCGATTCCCGGTTGGGTCAAACCAAAGACTATAAAAATTGGTATTCACTACTTTCTTGCTTAAAGCTCAACAATAATAGGGACAGCGTGAAGCCTCCAACGTGTGTGGTAGACAGGTGGGCAGGTGGCCACTTGACTCGAAGACCGCAAGGTTGTCTCCAGATCAGGGCAACTTGCCCAAATTGCCAATGCAGCTGTAATTAGATTCACTCACGTGTTTGAGCTACGCTCTCGGCATCTGTCCAACCACAACAACACAGACCTTCTTTTTGAGTTGTGCTTGCCAGTCTTTCGTCTGGCATTTCACCATAACGGGTAGATGCTTAGCCGTCTTGGGAAATAAACGTTAATTGTGTTTCCCAAAAACACAACGACGCTTGACTACTTTGCGAATCAAACCTGGAAGCGTCAACTTTTTGATCACTAACTGGACGCTTTGGTAACTGAACTACGCCGCCGCCATACCAACAATAAAAGTTAGCAACCTTACTGACCGCTTCAACCGTACTTTGGATGATCAGAGGAATCTAACAGTCTCGAACAGTCAGAAAATTTTTAATATTTAATTTTTTATCGTTTGTACTACTGTAAGGATACTGAGTATGATCATTATCAAAAATCATTAATTAAACATTAAAACGCAATCTTGGTTGCAGTATCGACGTTGAATATAGAAGTTATGTTATAATTTCTTCCGTGCTGGTTTTTAAGCAAACATGCGTCTTCATTAAAAGTAAATACTTAAACATTTCAGCGGTCGCTGGAGTAAATATTTTATTTTATGACACATGTTCAACTTTACTCTCAGCCTTATTTTATGCCAGTGCTGCAAGTTAGTATTAGACCATGGACTTTTTGACTCCCTGTTGCAGAAGATCTTAAATAGGAAAAGCTTTGTTGAAAAACCATACAACAGTTTGTATGTATGCGCTTTTCAATACCTTTTTGTTCGCATTTAGACAATTCATTTCTTTTATTTGATTGTGTTAAATTGTTCTTATTTTTATTACTCCCGTTTCTGCCATTTGAATAAACCAAAGCTTGAAATATGTGGTTAGAAAATTCAAACCGATTTTCCTTTTTTAGGTCGTTGAAGACGGATACGAGTTCTTTGCGAAACGTCAACTAGTCACATTATTTTCGGCGCCGAACTATTGCGGAGAATTTGACAACGCAGGTGGGATGATGAGCGTGGATGAGTCACTTATGTGCTCCTTTCAGGTATGTTCTGGGATGTTGGTTCATTGGTGTAGCAGCAACGAGTCCAACTCCAGCCTTAATGGGGCTGGTTTCCTCTGGTACTGTTTCTACTAGCTAGATCATGTACAATAATACTGGTTGCACTGTATATGAGTACTACTGGTAGTACTGTACTAAGTATAACGTTGCTGATTTCGGGTGCTGAATACTATGCAAAGTATATTCTGTTACTTTAGGTTATATAGCAGTAGCAGTACCACTTGATTTTGTTAGAGATTCAGCTGTTTGTTGGTTCACAGCAAATAAGTGTTTGTATACTGATGAACACAGCTTTAGAAAAGTTGGCAATTTTGTTGGTACAAAAGTTAACATTGCTGCATTTTTCCTGCTTTAAACACAATGGTTTTAAGAAAATTCGGGTACAGCAGGTTAGCCAAAAAGTTTGAGGGAACACTGGTTAATTTATGCATACCAAAAGAGAGCGTTAGCAATACTATATCATTATTCTCGTCTCCGCAGTGACATGTTTATATAAATTTACGTTCGAAAAATATTTTTCTTATCCTGAAAATGTATGTTTGTCCTTTGTTTTTTACAAAAGTTATTTGAACAAAGAGCATGAAAATATAACAATTTAAATAAAATTTATTCGATTAATATTACTCTAAATTACCGAAGTTAATTATTTGATTTCGTTTTATGTGACTCAAAACACGTCATAACGTGACGAAGTTGCACAAGTTATTGCTGCCAACTGAACAATATTGTATTATTTTGTTAATAGAGAACTGCAGTTACTATAATGGCTTTTTGTTTAATGGGTTTACTGTTTTCTATATCCTTTAAGAAAAAAATGATTAAACATTAAACAATGACGTTTAATTAACATAATCCATATCATTAGTGGCTTGCGCTAGTCTTTTCGTTTCCAGATCTGAAGTTTTGATTTTGATTGTTTGCCACATTCAATACGAATTGACGCAAGTGAAGCAAAAATCTTCAATTGGTAAACCTTTGAGCAGACCCACCAACCCGGGGCGCACTCAGAAATTTTTGAAGGGGGGTTCCATTTTTCAAAAAACGACCAGTACCCAATAGTAGTTAATTTATTTGAACCATTAATGAAAACGCACGCTTTTATAATCAAACAGTGTTTCGCGGTAATAGTTGCATTTCGTTACAACATTGTTTACTCAGAAACCCTGAAATAACGATTTTGAAAGTTGTTGGTTGTAAAAATGGTGTGCGAGAGAACAAGCTATCACTATGGGGGTGTGGAGGCGAAACCCTTTGCCGCTATGTAATTCTTGTAATTTCTCGGAAAAAAAATATACATTTTAACGCCATTAGGATGACATTTTGCTCGTTTTTAAAGCAATTAGAAAAAGCTAAATTACTAAAATTTGGAAGTGTTTGAATGAATTTATTTTGTTCAGTTCAATCATCTCTCGCACCCTTTTACTGGTCAAGTCTAAAATACGTTTAAACACTGAAAGCTCGCATATATGGCTTAAATATTTTTAGTGACATGGCAAAGGAGGGAGATTCAGCCTTCTAAAGTTCCCATGGTCGCGTTACTGATTAAAGCATTTTCTGTTTTTTCATTAATGCTCATTAAAAAGCAAAAGATTTAATTTGTTGTTAAGAAATAATAGTTGTAAGTAACATAAAAGTGCAAGAGTCTTACAGTAGTTCAGTAGCCCATTGCAGTTGCTAGACAAGCTTATTAAAATGACTTTATCATCAGTCAAAGTCTGTTTTAACTTACTACAAAAGCTTCAACTTTTAAGATAACGCCGCGCTATCCCCGTTGAACACCGTTTACTCCCCACCTTTACTAGGTGTAAAATGCGTACGTTAAGCGTATTCTTTGTTTATTGCAATCAAAATTTCGGTACGCCAGAAGTGGCTACTTAAATAGATAAAGGATATGGCTTATTCTCGTACGTTTACGATATTACTATTTACACCCAGTGTATAGTGAGTTTTAAACGATCTGTGGTTGCTTCGACTGCATGGAAAAATTTGAAATTTCTGAATACGTTTGCAGAATAAAAATCTCGACGTTTGAATGTAATTCAGTGGCGTCGCTAATGGGGGGGGGGGGCATTTTTGTTTTGGGGTGACATCAGTTTGTGGTGTTAAACCATAACTCCATTAATTTGTGATGAAGACTTTTTTTTATTATTTTATTCGGTCCCCATCCTCATTTGACCTAAAACGCACTCAATTTCGGGCGAAGACCTTTTTGTTTTGTTTTTTGGTCTTCGCTTACTTTTGAACCAAAAACCCGCTCAATTTACGGCGAAGACCTTTTTTTTTGGTGTTCAGTTACTTTTGGACATAATTTCCATACAGGGGGTGACATCATAAAGGGTGACACTACGAAATCCCGCCCCGGGTGCCACCATCCTTAGCAACGCCTCCAGTGTAATTTGTGGCTTTCAACTTTAAACAGCGGATTTGTTTAGTTTTTTTTTTTGCAAAATTTTATTTGGCTTAGAAGTTTTTTTTACACTCGGGCGACTTTTTTGACTAAATGGCCGTCTGTCTCTTTTTAGTGTCAAAGCTCTGTTCTACTCAGAAGTTTATGGCCGGGTATGATATATCCATTATTCAATATCCATGGATACATCAAATCAAATACACATACTTACGTATGTTTGTGTCAGCAATATTGTGCCTCAAATTAATGCAAAAATCTCAGTTGCTTAGTAAACACCTTGTGGGATCAAATTACGGTCCTAAAACAACGTCTTAAGCGATTAACAACAACTTAAAAGTGATTATTCGGTAAAAAGTAAATAGAGCGAAGTGTAACAAACTGTGTTACATCAACAAAATTAGGTTTGTTTTTTTTTCGGTTACAAAGGTGAGCGCTTCGACCCCCGAAACCTCAATGAACATGCAATCCCAGTCCAAACGCAACCAGCTGTTGATAAATGGTTTAGATTAGAATGAATGAACTGTACATCACGCAGTAATAGAGAAAATCCCAAATTTAACGTTACTAATCATGCTAAATCACTTGGTTCTGCACGGTTTAAATCTTTTCGTATAATAAGCAAAACGCCGTAAATCTCGAACTTTTTAAATTGCTTTATTTTCATTCTTTTTTTTGTGTGCTAGCGCAAATTTTAAAAATGAATCTATTTTTGAATCGTGTAAATGGATTTACTGCATTAAATACGTTTCTAATAAAATTTTTAAATGCCCTTTTTGGTTGTTGTTGTTGCCATTTAAAATGTAATATTCTGCTTTGACACACTTTTTGCACAATGAAGCATATTTCGCAAAATATCTAAAAAAAAACAGAAAAAACTAGAACCTCTCTAACAGAGAAGAACGCATATTTGTTAAAAATTTACCTAGTTCGATACACTGTAGTTGTTGTTTCAAATCACAGTAAATGCATTGTTTTTTAGATCTTGAAACCATCCGAGAAGAAAGCCAAGTACCAATACGGAGGCTTAAATTCTGGTCGTCCCATTACGCCACCTCGTAATAACATTGTAAAGGCGAATTAATTTTTTATTGGGCAATTTTCCATTTGGCAAAATGTTTGCGCTGTTTTATTCTCTTAAGTTGCTTTAAGCATTCGTTTATTTTGTGTGATTTTTGGTTGCACTTTTGAAAGACGATTGCGGCATATAAGGCGTACCACGGTATAATAAAAAACCGTAATTTTAGTGTGTTTTAGTGTATGATGCAATCAATAACTATTATTTTTGTATGCCAGTTTGTGCCTTTTTTGACTTCGCTTGCTAAAAATGTTTACAATCGAGTAGCAGTATATGATTATTTTTTGTCCAATTTGTCGTATTTAGTCAATTGGAAACTGCTGGTATTGTACTGTAGTATTATAGCACTTTTTACTGATGTGTTTTGCAGTTTTGTTTTGTTTTTAAACCTGCTTTAGCTTCAGTAGTTAAATCTGACATGCCAAAGTATTTTGGTGTAAGTTTTTATTTGCATTTTTTTTCTACTGTAATTATCCGAGACAAACTTAGAGAGGAGAGAATATATTACCTCAAAACCCAATGTTCAACTCAACTGCTGCTGGATTGTGGCTTCCTCTCAAATCTATTTTGTAAATTTTGAAAAAAAAACAAACTTTTTCATTGTTTTAAAATGAGTATTGCTTTTAGCGGTGTATGGTTTGCGGCAAAGTTATTTGTTTATGTGTTTTGTCAGATAACTTCTATAGTTCTATATGTGAACGTTTAAACAAGGGTAATCATGGAATTATTTAACTAGTATATTTTACAGTTAGGCTACAAAGAGATATGTTACAATCTTAAGAAAATTTGGCATTGATAGGTCCGCTTTGATTGAACCTTTGCGTGCCTGTAAAAATGCCGAAGATCAAAAAATTGCGGCTCAATACGTTTTGATACGTTTATCTTAAGGAATCTTGCGTTGCTCCAGCTGTCGTGAAATCTTTTAAAGTATTATTTCATGCTCCTAATTTTGCAACTGCTTTTATTAGCGGCTGCTTTTATATAGAGGGTTAATTGATTGAGCTGATAGGTTTTCTAATTGTTGTTAGACGTGGGTTATTCTTACTGAAACAACTAAATAATGGTATTGGTAAGAAAAGCATTCAAAATTTAACGTCCAAAAGAAATCTTGTTTTGATGTGCGATTGATGGGCTAAAAATGTCATGCCGAAAGCAGCATTCGACCTTTGTTTGCAAGCCAGCTATGGGAAATCTTGTTCAAAATTTTAGTAGTTACATTGTTTGTTGTCAAAAAATTAATGAACTACCCTAATACCCCATGAGTTATACCACTTGCCTACGCACGAAATATAGCGTTTGCAGTAGTAGGACGGACACGTCAGACTATATCATGACCAACATGAGGTGTTACTCGCAGGGTAGTTTATTTATGCTTTGACTTCGTTTCAGGGAATTTAACTTTAACCAAATGGCAGGGTTAAAGGCCTGTCAACCTTGAGAGATTGTTTTTGTGGTATTGATTTCTAGCTTGAAACAAGCTTTGCATCGCTATAACGATAGTAAGCTATAATTATCGTACATGTATTTTTGTAATCTGCTGCTTTTCATAACCAGATCACTCAAATTTTCCAAACTCCGTCGTCAACTTTTTCTTATTTTGGCGTTTCACTTCCTATCCGTGGCTGCATCTTTCAAAATCTCCTCAACTTTTGATGAAAATGAACAAAAATTCATGTGCTTTAAAGAGTCGTGAAACTTTTTATTGTGGAGAAAATACAGTGGTTTACTGAGCTCAAATTAAACCTAAACTTGTCACATTTACACAATCAATGAGCATTGTCAACAAACCCGAATTATGATTTATTAGACGCGCCCACGACATCAATTTGTTCCCAATTATTACTGTATATGCGTCGATTTGGACGATATTTGAAAGATTGGACTGTATAGTTTGATCTGTATAAGTTTATAACAAAACAGATATCTTGTCGCTTCTGCTGCAATTTGGTCCATGTTTATGCTTACTTTGGCGTGCTCAAGCTAGTTCACTACATAAGTTGCTGTTAAACTGACGAGAATTATTGTGCTCAACGCAGACCAATTTTGCACCTCAAAACCGATATATATCATTTCTTATTACTTGCTTCAGGAAAGCCAAATTTCACGAAAAAATCGCTTCAGATTTTTTTCTCACCCTTAAATACCAACTTCATTTTTAAACCGTAAAACCAAAGGTTCGAGTATCGTATGTTTTCTATTTTTCTCGAAAAAGTTTTTTTTGTCAGTTTTTCGATGAAATAGACAATTTGTGGTCCTACGACTTACTACTCGTTGATGTTGCACTGCTGGTAGTTGTGGCTGTTCAGAAGTCTTAATAGCTTCAGACAATTATACTGCTTTAATTTTTTAAGCTTTTTGAATTGAATAATCAATGTTGTTTAAAACACTGCGCCATTTGCTTTTTTGATTCTGATCGCCTTGTACTCAAAAATAATGTTTGTCGGTTTACGTTACTATTGAAATAAATACACTATTTTAATTCTGTCTTTTGAAGCTTTACGACTGGTTTTACATGACGTAGTATACTCACATTGGGTCCAAGTTGCAGTAAGGGTTTTTTGAACAACTTTTTGTTTAAAGATGTGCTACTAAGGAATTTCTTTGTTTTTTAGTCAGTGTGGACTACATCCCATTGCCATTTTACAAAGTTTGACCCACCAGAAAACTCTTGGCCTACGTTTTCAAAAGGCTTCGAACTCATGATCAGTAGAAAAGTGCCAGGAGCGTTTGCAACTTACAGAGAACTCTGCCGGTGTTATGTAGAGATTAGTGATGTGAACGTTGTTGTTTTTTTGCCCTCGTTTAAAAAAAAACTTTTTTTCAAAACAAAAAACAAGCCTCAAAAAAAGTTATTTTTTGGAAAATTTTGTTTAAGTGGAAATACTGATTGTGCTATGCTATTTGCTGGCTTCTTATTGTAATCCAATGGTTCTTAATCTTCGAATTCGCATTTCATTGAAGCAATTTTAAAGGGGGATTGAGGTCTAATTTATTGGCAAACAAAATTTATCTTTTTTTAATTTTTGAGGCTGATTTCAGAGTTTTTTACTTACATCGAAAGATATTTGCTTTTCTTTTTTCCACTATTTGTAGCAATCCTGCCATTTTTCAAATAATTTTTGAATCAACCTTTAGGTGTCGCTCGTGTGGACTCAACGATAATGTTAAAATAGAACGCATAATACTATGGTTACAAGAACGCATCAACTATCCCAAATCGAGCTTTAATCTAAACTCTTAAAAAAAGTAAACAATAAAAAATGGGCAAATGCATGCTCTTTATTTTCGTTTTATTGTTATCTTTTAAAAGAGCAATTCGATTTGTTTGTTTACTTGAGTTCAATTTCCAGAAGCTTAATAGCAATAAAAAATATTCACACGCACAAACAGAATAAATACTAATGCCAATCACGGAAATAAATGTAAGCAAATTTAACGCTTAACAGAAGTAATTGTTAATGAATGCGTCGAAACTAATATGCTATTCCAAAATTATAAGTACTGTTGTTTAATTCACTTACTGTCAAGCAAAACAGGACGGCCAAAGACCTTTTTCGGGTCATCGAATCAAGCTGCCCTTGTGACTAATTTATTATTGTAATTATTATTAGTTTTTTGAGGGGTAATGATAATGAATCAATTTTTTGGCATCAATGAGTTCGTGTTTAAAGTTTGAACACCACTACCAGTAACGGTCGCTTCTTACCGAAATTCTTGTTTTAAGTTTTCGTGTAAGCAAAGTGTTTACGATTGGTTCTAAAATATGTAGGACCACATGGATCGCAACGGTTCGGAATAGGTTTTTTAGGGCTCTTGTGCTCCTGTATGGTTTGTTTTAGTAGGACCCTTTGAGATCACTTCAGCAGACGTTCCAGCTATCGCTTTCAGCAATTAACATGAGTAGCTTACACAATACAAACTTATGTGTGCTGTGCCTGAAACCATTTCATGCCCATGACGGCTTACCGTCTTAGACATATTCAATTGGTACATTAACTTTGCTGGAACAAATTATAACAAGCAGTAACGCTTTCGTCTCTGGAGCGGGAGGACTGAGGTTCAAGTCTCGGGCAGGTCAAATCGGACACAGTGTTGCCAACGGCTCGCCACCGCTGCGACATTTCTTCAAAAGGAGCTGAGTTGCCCTGGTGCATTGACGCGGAGATGGGCCCTGCCTACTCGTTAAAAGATTTCATTTATTTGAAAATTGCAAAAGTTGGGAAAGACCTGGGAGTTTCTAACGTTTACCGGCATTACGTTTACGCGTATAATACGTGGTAGTGTATGTATCACTCGTAGCACTTCATTATTTCTGATGATGTTGATCGGCTGGACCAACAAAACCTCAAATACACCCAGTATTTAAATTGTAAGGGAAACGCGAGTGGCGCGACCCTTCGACAAGAATTAGCTTTCCCCCTATCAAAATTCGGCGTCCCCCAGGAGAAAGAATGCATCCTGGCTGGTTCGGACACGAAAACCTATTTTTCTAATAGTGTTTGGACAAAAAAATGGTCAGTTCGGACGTGGAAACACTTTTTTACCTTTTGTGTGCGTCAATGTTTTTGTTCTTTCGCCCTCAAACGTTTTTATTCCAGGGTGTGTTCGGTTACAGTTGCGGAAGCATCCCCCATCGAATATTTTTAAGTTTAAGTTGTGAACACACCCAAACTAAAAAAAAGCTAGTTGAGGTCTTTTGCGTTATCGGAAAAACGTAGATCCTGTGCTAGCTTCTAAAAGCAAATTTTAACCGGAAACTTGGAAACAACGGCAACTCCGTAGAGAGTTGGGATTCGTCCTGTGCTTAGCGCCTGAGTCGCTTTCTCATGAAAGCAAGATATATACGTCGAAAGCTAGATAAAAACCATTGCAGAAAGGCAGAAGGAAAAAGAATTGGCCTCAGCTGGGCAAATGCCACACCACAGGGTCCGCAAATATTAATAAATATACTGTAATTATGACAAGTGCTACAAAGTTGTACTACAAGTCGTTCCGGGCTTTTCGGTTCGGGTTCGGGCTTAAAGGAGGTGAAGCATTCACCCAACTCCGGTAGTTTAGCCTACAATAGCCAAAATCAAAATATAAATTCATAATTTTTTGTTTTTATTTTGGGGCTGCAGTTGCAAAGATTAACCAATACAAAGAGATATCCCCTAAAAAAAACTTTTGGAAACCCTGAATTTGTTTTCTCAGCCTGAATTTCCAGGAAAAAAGAGAGACTGAATGATTTTAGCATTTGCTGTTCCAGTAATTTCTTGTGACCAATCCAACTTTGGTAAACCTCTTCCTTTTTTTTGGAAATTCAGGCTGAGAAAATAAACTCAGGGTTTCCAAAAACTTTCTAGGGGGATTTTTCTTTGTATTTGTTAAATATCTTTGCAACAGTAGGCCCAAAATGAGAACAAAAAATTCAAAAATAATATTTCGATTTTTGTTAGCTTTTGAAAAGTACCAGAATTGGCTGGATGCTTCACCCTCTTTGAATTTCGTATTGAATTCAAAATTGCTTTGTTCACACACAAGTGCATGTATGGTTATGCTCCTACATATTTGAAAAATTTCATCAATTCTCGTTCTGTTTCGGCAAGATATAGCTTGCGTGTTAATAATGATAATTGGCTGCTGCAAATGGTAACTAGTTTAAACTTTGCTAGATCCCAATCTATGCTTTCGTGTGCATCACCCAAAGTGTGCAATTCGTTGTCACTATCTCTACGTGAAATTGAAACTTTGTCCCTTTTCAAGAAACGTCTAAAAGCATTTTATTTTAATTTAGTATTTGAAGATATTACCACTGTTTGATGCCGGTATTTTGCTACTTATTGCTGTAAAATTAGTAGGCCTACCTCTGTTGTGTACTAACTATTAAATATTTCTGTAAAGCTATTTGAATGTCACTACGGCCTCTTAGTAGATGCATTGACATTTGTTGGTGTTACCTCAATCGGATATAAATTGCAATTATTGTTATTATTTAAGGTTGACAAAATGTCGGGCTTCATCTTCGTACTTGCCTTGTTTTCGCCTTTTAGATGCTGTAAACAATGTTGCCAAAGACTCTTTTCCAAAATTCACTAGATTTTTCCACAAAATCACAAGATCAGGAAAACAATCACTATAGATTCAAAAACTTCGCAATAATATGTCACTTTCTAGCTTAAAATGTATCAGTTAATTACTTTGAAAAGGATTTTCCGTATGCCATTTCTTCAGAATAAATCATTTTTGGGCTGTCAAATCTTTTTCCATCTTTTGTTTGATTTCTTTTCTGAATAATTGCGGCAAAATTAAAGTAAGTAATTACTAAAACAGAAAAAGATCTATTTTGTCTGTACCCCCGGATCACATTAAGTAATTTTCTCACTCGTGGCTTTTTAGAATCTAGCAGGCGCGCAATCAAGACATTGCTAAGGTGGGAGGGGGCTTGAACCAAAAGTTAAAACTTTTTTGTTCGAAAATTTTTACGATGGGCGGCGGGCGAGCACAAACTAGTGCAACTGCAATGTATCGCAAACAGGGGTTTGGGGGCGGAGCCCCCAGCCAACGGATGCTGTGGGGGCTGGTGGGAAAAGACCCCAGCTGCTGGATAATTTTTTAGAACAAAAAACCATTTGGAATGCATTTCGAAAGTTTTTAAAACAATTTGAAAACGCTTTTGCTAAGATTTGGAAGCGGGGTCAAGATTTAAATTGCCCAGCCTTTTCAGCCATGGTTCATCCTCTTTTTTTTTACTAGCCGAATCCAAAACACGTTCAAACGCTTGCAGTTTGTGATTAAATAGTCTAAGTGATTTGGCGAAGGAGGGGGGCTAAACTCCCCAGGCTGCTCCAATGAACCCTTGCCAAGTTTAGTTAGTCCACTTTAATTCCAGTTCCCAACGTCCAAATCACAACACGATTTCGAATTCCGAGTCAGAACGGATCATGTTCGACTTTTCTTTTTAAAACAAAAACTGAAAAAGCTAAAATCACTTACACGTACAACCACCTGCAGCAAAATTTTTGGCATTCTCATCGCCAGTTAGTTGCTGTCTCACCATGGAGAATACAATTTTGTTGTAGGCTCCATGGTCTCACTTTAAGGTTTTTCCCAAATTGATTTGAATGATTAAGGTGACAAATTTCACGAAGACAACAAATACTAGTCAGTATTCAAACATTTAGGCAACTTTGGCAAAAAATTACTAGATTGCCCCAAAAATCATTACATCACTAGATCAGAGAAAAAATTACTTGATCATAATATTTAGCGACTATGACTAGATTTAGTGAAAATCACTCGGCATAGCAGCAATGGCTGTAAAAGACTAATGATTTCGGTACAAGCATCAATTATTATTACCAGAGCTGGGCACCCGCTACTTCAAAAGTAGCGCCGCTGCCACTATTTGGCACGAAAAGCAGCGGCGCTGCTTATCTCTACTAAAATAAAAAAGTAGCGGCGGTGACAGTGGTGCCAATAAAGTTTGTTATCAAACAATGATTGTGGATCATAATTGTCATCAAAAATTGCTGTTGCTATACTTGTTTTTTTTCAAATATTAGTTTTGGAAGATACAAAATATACAATCATTCGTCAAAACACTCGAAGCAACTTTCATCGCTTTCACTTGTTTCGTGTTGTACATTGAAAGGATTGGGCAGTTTCCTCTGCCTTTGCATTGGCAGAACTCTGTACAAGAAAGCCCGGCCTTGTTGCACGTACACACTACACATCGCTGATTTGCATATCGTTTTGCAGCCACATTTGATGAGGTTGAGTACTTCTGCAAGAACAATTAATTGCCCGTCGGGGATATGTTTTGAATGAAGGGTTGATCGTCGACTAAGCCACGGATGGAGAAAAAAAGGATCAACCCTTCGTCCAAAATATATCCCCGACGGGCAATTAATTGTTCTTGCAGAAGTACTCAACCTCATCAAATGTGGCTGCAAAACGATATGCAAATCAGCGATGTGTACGTGCAACAAGGCCGGGCTTTCTTGTACAGAGTTCTGCCAATGCAAAGACGAAGGAAACTGCCCAATCCTTTCAATGTACAACACGAAACAAGTGAAAGCGATGAAAGTTGCTTCGAATGTTTTGACGAATGATTGTATATTTTGTATCTTTCAAAACTAATATTTGAAAAAAAAAACAAGTATGGCAACCACGGCCACCGAGAGGGGGGCAAGGGGGTACAATGACCCCGGGGCCCATGGACTTTAGAGGGCCAATGAGGAAGCCCATGGGCTTTAGGAAGGCCGTTGGCTTCAGAGGGTCCATGAGCTCGAGAGGGGCCCATTGAAATGACACTGAGAAATCAGCATGTAAGGCCGGAGGACCTTTTTTTTTGAGATCAAATCATACTTCGGACAAAACTGCAGCACTTTCTCCGTCTGTTTTGGTGTTCCCAAAACCGGAAATCCGTTTTGAGCTGGCCCCGGGCCCACCTTCGGCTCTCGGCGCCCCTGATAGCAACAGCAATTGTTGATGACAATTATGATCCACAATCATTGTTTGATAACAAAATTTATTTTTACGATTTTGCCTCCTGTGCGTCGGAATCAGCAACGAAAACTAGATGGGAGTTTGCCAGCAAACCCAGCGAACGATCGACGCATAGCTAATGCTGTGACGCTCAAAAGTCTTTTTGTCTACCGTAAAATCAGCAATTATTTAAAAATATCTGATTATGGAACCTCTAGAAAAGTAGAATCGAAATAATTGTGAGTAAAATATTTCCTGATATCATAGCAGACTGGCACGCTAAATTGAGCCATTCAAAAAATTGAGTTTTGGGGGCCATTTTGGGGGCCCGGGGAAATGGCACCCCCAAACTATGTCAAAATATTTGTCTGTTAAATACCTACTGATAGCAAAAAAAACTAGCAACCTAGCTTGAGCCGTTCAAAAAATGGATTTTTTGGGGCCCCATTTTTGGGGGTTCCCGGGAAAGTTGCCCCAAAAAATTTTGGGAGAAAAAATTGCGTTTGCAGCTCAACAACTTCACACAAAAATTAGATTTCGATGTTTTGTAGTTTAGGAGAAAAAGAGCGCACAAAAATTAGGAAGAAAAGAAAGGAATTAAAAGGGAAAAAAAAAGGAAAAACCTCATCGCGGCCAAAAGTGGGTTGGTTGGGATGAAAGTGTATCTTAAGACATGCAACCATATGAAATATTTTTACTGAACTTAAGCCGTTTTTGACTGAGACCGCTTTTTACGCCAAACTTGCGAGGCGGTTTTGGGGTTCTAAAACCAAAGTCACGTGAGACGTGACCTATTGCCTCGAAATTTGGTACAAACATAAAACTCATTAATCTCAAACTACTGTCAAAATTTCATGTAACTAGATCTAACCGTTCTCGAGTTATAAGCAAAAGTTTGAAATTTCGCACTCGTTAGTTGGAAAATGGCCGAGTAAAAACAAAAAAACACGCGACGCGAGCGTCGGTCGTTCCAACTAGCTGGCAATTTTAATGTTTAGGTCTTAGCAATCTTTAAAATTTTGTGTAAAAAGATCAAACGGCGGAAACCGGTGTATTCTTTTTTTTGTTCTTTGTTAATTGTGGGCACCTATGACGTCACCAACGACATCATTTTTCTTCAATGCACTAATGGGACAAACATAGGCTATCTTTTTTTCCTTGCGTTCTTTAAAAATTCCACCGCTAGAGATCGCTAAGTGTAAACTTTACGCTATGTTTTACAAAAATGCTCAAGGTTTGGCAAGTTACACTCGACGGATTTGGAATCAGCACCCTCGAATTGACCCAAAACCGTTGAAAAACATTGTATATGTCTCAGATCATGGTTCACTGCTCTGTAGCCTGGACTATCAAGACTCCAAACGATAACGTGTGAAAACGTGAATCGAAAAAATTTTGAAAGAAGTTCATCAGCAGCAAGGATGGCAGTACGGTACAGTACGTTCAGAATTTGCGTACTACGTATCTCGCATCTTGAACCGTACCGTACTAACGTCCCGTACCATTACAAAAAAGCGTACCGTACCAGCGTACCGTACTTCTTAGCAAAAATTGAGGCGTACCGTACTGTACCGTACCGTACTGCCATACTTGCAGTGGTGAATCCAGAAAATTTGTTGGGGGGATGATAAAATTTATAAGCACAAATTGTATATAATCACAAATTCAAATGGTGATGATTTCTGTTCTTGACCTCGCGCAAGCTTTGTTCGGCATGTTTTTGATCAGGCGCGTAGCCAAAATTTTGCAATTGAGAACTGTTAAAGAGATTTGGGGGTGTGGGGACGAAGCCCCATCAGTCACAGGCTGGGGGGGGTTTAGGGGCAAAGCCCCCAGCCGCCAGAGGCACAGCGCTCGAAAATTTTGTATTTTTTAGGAAAAATATCTTAATTTTAGGCCCATTTTGATAGAAATTAATGCTATTAAAACGTGGCGTAGAAATTAGCAGTGCGAAAACATAATTATACTAGTTGCATATATGGGCCATGTGGGAGATAGCTATTGCTAGAATTTCAGTTCTCTTATTTACAAGCTGATAAATCGTAAAATACAATACCGGTAGTTCAATAAAACTCTGAAGGAGTAATCTGTTTCGTCTATATTTTATAGAGAAAGATATAATTTGGGGGGCTAAAGGAAAGAAGTTTGAGAGAAGTGATTGGTAATTAACTACAGTAATACCAAAAAGTCCCCATCCCACATTCCTGAACTTACAGTATATATTTTTTGATAATTCCCATGGTAAGCATTTTTCAATAAGCGATCAAAATTCAATACCAATTTTTGGCTATTTTTCAAATTTTTTTCTGATTTATAAGTTTTGTTTTTGACAAATTAGCCCCCTAAATAAACATTTCAAGTTATGCTTTAAATCATTTTTGGAGTTTATTCCAGTGTAAAATACAGTCTCAGAAGTGCTAAAAACGTGGTATTTCCTTTATTCTGCATTTTGGTCGGCAGGCCAATGAGGGGGAGTCTGTAGCTCCTCGCCCCTCCCCTTGGCTACGCTACTGTTTTTGATCCATCCCATCCAAAAAACGTTATATATAATAATTTTTTAATTTAATCAATGCAATTCAAGTTAATAAAATAAAATACTTTTCGTCTTTCCTGCTTCAAAAATCGCATTTATTAAGCTTCGCCAAGTTTAGTAAACAATTATCTGCATCTCCACAGAATGCGTAAAAACTATCTGCATCAGACTTTAACATTCCTATTGCCAAAGGTCTGTTCTGTTCTAGTGTTCATTCAACATATCGTAACTATACCATTGTAACATAACTACAATCCGGAAGACATATTATTTGATGTTCTGTCAAATCGACATATTTTTTATGCGAAACCGCACTACGGAATAATCTCTTTCGCTCTGATTTTGCTCAGCAAGGATAGAAGATAATAAGTTAATAGTGTTGGTATGAATAATTAAAGTACGGTATTTGATAGAACACAAATATATCGTGAAAACGTAACAGAGAACAGTGAAAACAAGTCGCAAAATTATCGCACTTTAGACTTGAAAGGCATAATATTCTTCTTTATCTAGGTTTATTATTCATAACTGTTAACTATTCTCTCCGATGTTCGTAACTTATCAATCAGTATTTCGTTTGCAGACTTTAAATTCTCAACCTCAAAATTTAGATTGTCAACGGTAGTGAATAAATTTCTACAACACATTTTAGTTTCAATTAATTTTTACTGATGTCCAGATGTTCTGTATCACTTAACTTAATACTGCCTTTCGTTTAATCAAAATTATTCAACAGTTAACTAACTTGTATTACAGTTCCTTTATATGTAAGACTGCTTCTTGCTGACTCTGTAGAACTGAGAAAATTCTAACACGGCATTCGAACAAATGTTATTAATGGATTTTCTGGTCATAATAGGATGACGAGCGTTACAGTTCAATTGCTTTCATCAATTTGTCACAGAGGCGAAGCCGAAAACACGAAGGAAAATTTCATAGCCTCCTCCAGTTTTAGTCGACGCTTGCACGATGAAATGGGAAATGGCCTGTACTATTGTACGCCATGAGCTAAAGTATCGCAGTTATTTCCGTTCAAATTTTTCTTCAACATATGACATGCCACGATAGCCCTAGCATCTATGGACAATAGTTATGACATCACAATTGGTCATACTTGGGAATGTTGTGAGTGTGACTTGTGACATTAAAATGAAATTTTAACGACAAATTACCAGGCTATAATAATCATTACTTGAGAATAGCCTAGACTATATGCATGTCGGGCACGGTCGCACGAATCTTCATTGACGGCCGCTCTTTGCACATAAAACGTTTAGTAGGCAAATTTTGAAATTTAAACAGCGTACCAACGTACCGTACCTGTACCATCACACAAAAGGCGTACCGTACCAACGGAGCGTACCCGTACCATTACAAAAAAAGCGTACCGTACCAGCGTACCGTACTTCTTGGCAAAAATTGAGGCGTACCGTACCGACGTACCGTACCGTACTGCCGTCCTTGATTAGCAGTAGCGACAGCGGCATATTAACCGACAAGTTTGACGTCCTTCGTGGTCGACTCCTGGGAAATCATAACGACTTCCACTGGCAGTTAGGTGGCCAGATCAACCACCAACTCTGCAGCTACAAAGCAGTTCGAGTCAGAAGATGCACAGAGCTGGACAGCGCTGTTTCGAGCTTTCAGCTTCTCTAACAAAGTTATTCCCCAGCTGGACAAGACTCTTGGCCAAACTGGACAAACCTTAAGGGCTTGCACAGCGGCAGAGGCTTTGTAGGGAATAAACGATTTTTCACTTGTGGTACTTCAAAAAACAAGTGAAAAAATCGCTGAATCCTTGTAGTAAGGACAGCCATAGGCTATCCCTACTGCAAGGGTTCCCCTTGTGTGACCACGGAAATCATAACCGACAAGTTTGACGTCCTTTGTGGTCGACTCCTGGGAAATCATGTCCAGCTCTGTGCATCTTATGACTTGAGCTGCTTTGTAGCTGCAGGGTTGGTGGTTGATCTGGCCACCTAACTGCCAGTGGAAGTCGTTATGATTTCCCAGGAGTCGACCACGAAGGACGTCAAACTTGTCGGTTATGATTTCCGTGGTCACACAAGGGGAACCCTTGCAGTAGGGATAGCCTACGGCTGTCCTTACTACAAGGATTCAGCGATTTTTTCACTTGTTTTTTGAAGTACCACAAGTGAAAAATCGTTTATTCCCTACAAAGCCTCTGCCGCTGTGCAAGCCCTTAAGGTTTGTCCAGTTCGGCCAAGAATCTTGTCCAGCTGGGGAATAACTTTGTTAGAGAAGCTGAGGGCTGCTGATGAGAGCTAAAAGCTCGAAACAGCGCTGTAAAGCTCTGTGCAGTGGCATATTAGTTGCTTGAAATAGGGTGCTGAAGCGTTGCCGCTTTTTCGGCTAAAAAACAGCTGCGCTGCCACTTTTTGCTGGTGAGTGCCAGCTAGAGTGGAGCGGAGTGGCTAATTTTTACGCTCGAGATCGACTCCGGCTCCGAAATTTTACAACAACATTCCGCTCCGAAATACTCCGAGGCAAAAATACGCTTCAACAAAAAATTCAAACCAATTTTCATGTTGCTCAGTTGCCTGGTATAAGCCTAGTCTAGCTACATATTCTGATATTCTATATCCAGAATACAAAAATAGTTACTGATGTTACTACGAAGTACCAACAACCACTTCAACTTAAAAGACTACTTTAAAGTCAGACTACGGCTCCAATCCGCCTCCTATTTTTAGTAGAAGCTAGTCATGCAAAAGTCACGTAGGCAGCCGCATTGAAGCGTAACCCTGTATTGCCTTTTTCTCATACATTTGGTTTAAATACGACATTTCGTCTCTTCAATGCTGCAAGCTGGGTGGTCTAGTGGTTAGTACGCTTAGTTCTTGATCCGTGGTAACTGGGTTCGATTCGTGGATGGGTTGTGCATACGTGATACAGTATGCAGGAACCTCGAAGGTGAAGCATGTAATAATCTTTTTTTGCTTCTAAACCTTGCATAACAGTTAGGGTTATAGCAGCAGCTTTTTAGCTTACGAAAGCGACGTACCGTTACGCTTGAGTGCGGCTCCCTGCGTAAGTTTTGCATGACTAGCTCCTCGTCCTATTTTTTTTTAAACTTGTCACTCCGACTCCGACGTAAAAATGCAAAATCCAGCTCCGACTCCGCTCCGGGTCTGGCTCCACTCCGCTCCGGGTCCAAGCTCCACTCTAGTGCCAGTGGTGACGAAAAAAAGCAGCGGCGCCGCTGCCGCTACCGCTATTGAAAGAGTAGCGGCGCTGAGCTCATCACTGTTCATTATACAGTTATTAATATCATTACGTCCCAATTGATTAGTGATGAGTAGTTTTATTTTAACCCTATTTGAACAATAAATGTAAACCGATACATTTTTTACATTTAACTTACGTTTAAGGCTTTTTCGGGCCGGGCTTTATTTCACTTTTTTTCCGGTCGGGGTTTATGTTTTGGGTTCGGGAATTTATTTGTCCCGTTTACTACTTTGATGTGCGATGCTTTGCCATGTTAGTTAAGCGATTTGATGCTGGTTGCCAGAGCGTGGAGTCGAGGACACAAGGCTCGAGGCCAAGGCCAAGGACACAAAAAAAAAATCCGAGGCCAAGGCCAAGGACAGCCTTTCCGAGGACAGACACTCTCGAGGCCAAGGACAGGAATGCTCGAGGCCAAGGCCAAGGACCAAGGACACAAGCGCAAGTGCTCTTCAAAATAAAAAGTCTTCACAAAAATTTTTCAAGCGATCTCCACAAAAAAACGTTTTCCAAAAAATTTTTCAAGCTCCACAAAATTTTAACAATTCAAAAAATACTGCTGTCCTTGAGCCGAGGACAGGCCAATTTTTGAGGACTTGAGGCCTTGAGGCCAAGGCCAAGGACTTGACCTTCGAGGCCAAGGTCTAGGACTTCAAAATGTGTCCTCGAGGACGTCCTCGAGGCCAAGGACGTCCTCGAGGACTCCACCTCTGCTGGTTGCTTTGCTTACTTTAAACCACAAAACTTTTTTTGTTTTTGTTTAGTGCGGTCGGAGAAAAAAAAAAAAAAAAAAAAACTAAAAAATGCACCAACGTAGCTTAACCTTTGATTAACTTTGATCCATTATCAGTTCAGTTTTTTGTTTTTTAAACCTTTTGGTCTTATTGGATCAAAATAAAGTGAATTCGCAAGTTCAAAAAATATATTCTTGAATTCAGGTGTGCAGCCAGAAAACTGCAGGAGTCCTCGAGGACGTCCTTGGCCTCTGACGTCCTTGACACAGTTTGAAGTTCTTGGCCTTGGCCTCGAGGCCTCAAGTCCTCGAAAATTGGCCTGTCCTCGGCTCGAGGACAGCAGTATTTTTTGACCTATTAAAATTTTGTGGAGCGCTTGAAAAATTTTTTGGAAAACGTTTTTTTGTGGAAATCGCTTGAAAAATTTTTGTGAAGACCTTTTTTTTTGGAGATCGCCTGAAAAACTTTTGTGAAGACCTTTTTTTTTTATTTTTATTTTGGAGAGCACTTGTGCTTGTGTCCTTGGTTCATGGCCTTGGCCTCGAGCATTCCTGTCCTTGGCCTCGAGAGTGTCTGTGCTCGGAAAGGCTGTCCTTAGCCTTGGCCTCGGATTTTTTTTGTGTCCTTGGCCTTGGCCTCAAGCCTTGTGTCCTTGACTCCGCAAAGGGGGGGAGGGGGCTGTTGCGGGGATCTGGGGCCAAAAACAAGGTCTTCACTCTTCCACTTAATTTGGAATGGTTTTTCGGCTTAAATTCAGTTATTGACCAAAAAAAAAAGAAAAAAGGTCTTCACCAAAAATCGGAACGATTTTTCTGCCCGAATGTAGTTGAAGACCTAAAAAAAAGGTCTTCAACTAAAATTGGAACGATTTTTATACCCAAATTCAATCATACACCAAAAGAAAAAAAGTTTCCACCTAAATTTGGAAATGCCAATTGGGGGGGCAATTTTCTATTCTGGGGCAGAAATTGGTCTAAATTGTGCTAAAAACGTGATATTTTCCATATTCTACATGCCAATGGGGCGAGAGGAGGCATTAGCCCCCTGGCTTCGCTACTGCTAGAATGGGATAGTCATTGGGCCTATAGCAAATAGTCCAGTCATTTGTCAAAAATTTTTCCCGTAAAATTTCGTTAATCTGCGGATCAACATTAATCCACAACTTTGATTCGCATGGGTGCATGCGACTATTCTTGGTGCTACCTGGCCTTATCCAATGTTATGTTACGTGAATGTTTGTTTGAACAATGTTGTCTGTGGTTGCGGCTAAAATTGTAATTGTAAATACATTTTATTCACCAAGTTGCCTTGGCCAGGAGACAGCGAAGGGACCTTTCGGTCTTCGAGTCAAGCTGCCACCTGCCCACCAGTCTACCACACACGGCGGAGGCTTCATACTGTCCCTTTAATTGCTGAACGTCAAGCAGGGAAGCTGTGAATACCAATTTTTATAGTCTTTGGTATGACCCGACCGGGAATCAAACCTGAGTCTACCGCTTCAGTAGCAGACGCTCTATCCACTCGACCACTGATCGGTTAAAAATAAATTTTTTACTTGACTAAAGGTGCGTTTAGACTGGACGCGAAGCAACGCGAAGCGACGCGAAGCAACGCGAAGCAACCAAAATTTGACGTCATCGACAGCTCGCGAAAGGTTGCAACCGCTCGCAACCTTCGCGAGCAGTTGCGCTACAGCGCTTGCTTGCAGGCTGTAGTAAGATAACCTACTAAATCACTGATTGGATTTTTACGATCGCAGTTTGCTAGAAAATAATGTAAATAATATATTTGTATGGTTTAGCGCCTATTTATCAGTCCAAAGAGTAGGTTCTTGGCAAAGTTAGATTCGCGATAGCCCTCGGCTAGCCAAGTTAATTTGGATCTAGACAGCTAAGGCTGTAAATCCTAGAGTGATCTTTCATAGCTATGCTGGATCTCAAAGCTTCATTATAATGAATATACCAAAGCAGTAGGCCTAGCCCCACGACATCTAGCTTTTAAAACAAAACTTTTTATTCTGTGCAGCAAAGCATAAGCTATTGTACCGGTATCAGTCCAGTGGTTCTTTTGGCTGAGCAGCTTGTGCTTTTTTGTCTTAAAGTAAACTTAAACTAACATGATGTTGCTGTTTTTTTCAGAATATAAAATAACCCACCAACAGGTTAGTTTTGAATGTGTTGATAGTGTTTTTTCCCATTGTTTGTTAGCTTGTTGTTTTAAAAGAAACCACAATTGAACAATTCCTTGAATACTGGAAATCTCGCATAAGTTTTTTCACTGTCTAGCCTACTTGACCAAGCCAACTTGTTGAATAAAACTGTATTTAGAATTGGTTTCAAGCTACTCTGCTACATACCAGAGCTAGATAGATACAAAAAATTGAAAAATTCCTATGAACTTTTGGATTGGCCTAATTTAATTAGTAGTCACTTCTTTGAATAGCTACAAACATGGAATTTTTTCTTCTGAATGTTCTCTTAAAAGTCTTCTTGTTTCTGAAGGTTTGTGACCGTGATCAAGTTGAACTGGAAGCAATGGTTTTGGACTACCCCAAGTTTTATGATCATGAATATTGTAGTCTGGTAGTGATTTTTCACTCCAGTTCTATGTGATGAAAATAGAAGTGTCAAGTGTGCTAAATATTCATTTACTGTGTCTTTGTGTAATATCTGAATTTAGTTGTTTATGAATTTTAAAATATTTTTCCTGCCTTTTAAAATTTTAACTGCTTTACATGGTGAATAAAGTGATTAAGTAAACTATTTTAGGTCTGAAGTTCAATCATTACAATTACAGTCAGTGTATTAAGATGAACTAGAAAGCCAATACATATCTAACCAGTAGAAAGTGAGCTCTATTTTTTTGCTGAGGTTACTATTATTGATGGAGAAGTACCCGCCAAGCAACTTCATTATTATTGTTCCATTCTCATTCGTCAACACTAAACAAAAAACTTGATACTGCATTTATAATGATAATAATTGGACTGGGAAAGGAAGCGTCAGTTACATGAAAATGTGAGAACTAACAACACTTTTATTTCAGATGCTTAAGTAACAATTTTCACATAAAAAAATCTAAATGTTTTTTATCAGGGACATAACCAAAAACTTGCTAAGAAGAGGGGGGTTGACCTAACAGCTATGAGTTTGTCTGTATCTTGCAAACGGTGGTTTGGAGCGAAGCCCTTTGAGGTAAACGTGACCGTCGCAACGTAGCCTATTGGTACCACAAGAAAATGCCAACTAATGAAATTCTATCACAAGCATTAAACTTCGCACTAAACATCGATACGCGCTCCGCTAGCGGGTAAAACACCAAACTTAGTTTTAGAAGCTGACTTTTCCTCGAAGCAACTGCTGGTATTACTGTGCTAAATTCTTGTCCTTCGATGATAGTGTCAAATCATGCAAAAACTGCAATGTTTTTTTGCTTTCTCCAGCAAATCAACACAGCAATCCATTGCACAATATGCAAAAAATCCACTACATAACTGATGACAAATCCAGCTTTCAGTTTCACTCATAGCGTTAACATTGGGAGTCTTCATAAACAGCACTAAATAACAAATACAAACAATTGTTTAAGCTTACTACAGGTATCATAACATGCTTGCCTGAAAAAGAAAAATCACATCAAAAAAACAACATAGTTTGCGCTTTAAATGTACCTGTACACTAGCCTATTGGTCTACACTCTACAAGATACTGATAGATCTACCACTACCATAATGAGACATGGATGGTGAAAGCGTTTAAGGATTTGTTAACTGAGTAAACACCAAAAGAGAACTTTTGACATCTGCTTCCAGCTTTTTGCGTTTCTGCATTAAAACCCAGAACTGTCATCGTCAAAACAGGTTATGGCAAGTTTTCAGTGGAAGGATCTAAACAAATCATTGATGGCTAATAAATAGGCTCAGTACTACTACGTTTTTAAAAAAATGACTAGTCTTTTGATTTCCAAATTCGATCTACTGTACTTCGTTTTTCACTTAAACTTTACAAACTTTTCTCTCAAGATTGTCTTGTTACCTGAGCTATTAGTCTAGACTCTTCTTCACGGTTATTGCGTGATAACATAATATAACCTCAATTTTCGTTTTACCGGTAATTCCAGCGCTCTATGACAAAACCGAACCTGTGATTACTATAATAGCGCTTCAATAATAAAGTACACAAAGCTTTCTGCGCATTGAATACATTTTATTAAAATTAGCCTATGAAGCGACCAGTCGCGAAGATTAGCAACCACTCGCGAAGGTTGGCAACCTTCGCGAGTGACGTAATCGACCACTCGCGAAGGTTGGCGAAGGTCGCCAACCTTCGCTTCGCGTTGCTTTGCGTCCAGTCTAAACGCACCTTTACTCTTAGGGTGCGTTTAGACTGGACGCGAAGCAACGCGAAGCAACCAAAATTTGACGTCATCGACAGCTCGCGAAAGGTTGAAACCGGGTCACAACCTTTCGCGAGCTGTCGATGACGTCAAATTTTGGTTGCTTCGCGTTGCTTCGCGTCCAGTCTAAACGCACCCTTACTCGTACTCTTATTACGTAAATTCAAAAATCAAACTCCGTTTTTCTGTTCCGATATTCATAACATAGGCTACCGTAAAAGTTTTTTTTCAAGAAACCATAAGGAAGGATTTGAAGCTAAAGCTGGAAGATTTTCTCGCTTACGCACTAATAATGTGCTGGTAGCCAACAGCAGTATTAGCCTGGTTAATAATGCACCGATAGCCTACAGTAGGCTGTCTGCCTAGGCCATGTTTGGCTTTTAAGTTAAAGCTGAAAGATTTTCTAGCTTATGCGTTAATAATGTGCTAATAGCCCACAGCAGTATTAACCTGCAGTAGGCACTCTGCTTAAACCTATGGTTAGCTGTAAGAAAAAGCTCCAATGTAGCAAAGCATACTGGTTCCAGCAGTTGAGCTACTGAGAATCAGAGGTGGAGTCCTCGAGGACGTCCTTGGCCTCTAGGACGTCCTCAATGACACATTTTGAAGTCCTTGGCCTCGAAGCCTCAAGTCCTCGAAAATTGCCCTGTCCTCGGCTCAAGAACAGCACTATTTTTTGAACAGTTGAAATTTTGTTGGAAAACCCCAGAAATCTCTCAGAAAATTTGCAAAGACCTTTTTTGCTTTTCTCACTTGGAGCATAAGTGTAGTCAAGGGGAGGGGGGCAGGGGGTCCGCCCCCTCTCCAATTGAAATTTCACCAATGACAAAAATGTGACAAAAAAGCCTATAGTTTCTTTAGTTTCACATTCTTTTCAGCATTTTTTGCTTAGGCTACAACAGTATAACTAACAACAATATTGAAGACCAGGGTCCCCCTCAATTCAATTTTTGCCAGCCAATTTAAACGTATCATTATAACCCGAAGAAGACGGAGAGTTTTTGTTCTAAAAGTTACTCTCTCAGGCTCACATCTAGCCTTTTTATGAACATAATGCATTAATCAGGGCCGGATTTACCATAATATGACGCAGTACCAGCAATATCGTAGCCATGGGAAAGGCGGGGACTGTAGCCCCCTCCCACCCCATTAGCCTGTCAACCAAAATGCAGAATAAGAGAAATACCACGTTTTTAGCTCTTTTGAGACTGTTTTTTGCGCTGGAATCGACTAAAAAGTGATTTAAAGCATCATCTGAAACATATATTTGGGGGGGGGGGCTAATTACCAAAAATTAAAGTCACAAATCAATGAAAACTTAGAAAAATGCCTGAAAATAAACAAAGAAATTTGGTCGCTAATGTAAAAACGCCAAGCATAGGTTTTATCAACAAATGCATCATAAACTCAGAAATAAAGGAAAGAGGGGGGGCTATTCAGTGTTAGTTAATTACCAGTCACTTCTTTCAAATAACTTTCCATTAACCCTTCCTTCAATTATTTTTCTTTATAAAATATAGCCTAGACAAAATAGATTACTCCATGTGAGTTTTGTTGAATAATAGGATTTTATGATTTACCAGCAAGTAAACAAAAGAACTTCAATGTTATCATTAGCCACTTCCCATATAGCCCATTAATGCAATGGGTTGAGTCATGTTGGGCTGCCAATTTCTATGCCACGTTTTAAAAGCATTATTTTCTATTGAAATAGCTCTAAAATTAAGTTCATTTTGCAATAACATGCAAAATTTTCGAGTGCTAAGGGCTCCGCCCCCAGATCCCCAAAACAGCCCCCCATTGCGAATTTCTGGCTACGCGCCTGAGTACCAGCTAGGGGCCCCCGAGCTAAAATCGTAAGACTTTTTTGGTCTTTCCCTATATTTGGCAGAAAGATGTTGCGAAAATCTCCAAAGTGCTAGGGGTCTAGCGCGAAGTAAATCCGGCCCAACAATAGCATGGTTAGTTGACGTACCTAACCATCTATTTTACCATTTTTCAATAACAATTCAGTAATTCACCTCCAACCTCGCCGGTTTTTATGCATAAAATACTTTTTAAAAAAATTAGCCATGGAAAATGCTGATTGAACGAATCATTGAACTTCAATTGAGGGGGCCTGGGCCCCCTGGCCGAACATGTACTTCTATAACTGGTTATCGTCATGACAAAACAAAAATTTATAAAGAAAATCTTTAGGTGGATTATTAGTTACTGCTAAAATGTTGCAAGAGACAATGCACCTTACTTTCTCCTGCATGGACCAGATCACTTACTATTAAATTTAACTTCAAAATGCAAGATGTTAAACGTGTTTTGGACTTAAAATACAAGTAAAAGGAGTATTAAACAATTTGATTTTTTCATGTAGCTTTCAAATGTCAAAAATCTAGTGCTTTCAAATGGCTCTTAACGCTTGCAAAATGTAATTCAATGGCGCTAAAATAGCTTTTTTTCCAAAAAATTGCAAAAAATTGCCTTGAAGACTACAAGTCCTCAAAAATGCTCTTTTCTCGGTCGAGGACTGCACTATTTTTTAATTTGTTAAAAATGGGCCAAGATCATGACCTTTTTTTCTTCGCCTAAGATTTTGTGAAAAATGGTGATTTTTTGCGCGATCAATCAATCAATCAATTACGTTTATTTGTGCTCAAATCAGAGTAATCAGATTTCAAAATACAGCACAGAAAAATAAAACACCAGGAGATGGCGAAAATGACCGTCCGGTCTTCCAAGTCAACCACCACCTGTCACAAGTCATGTAGCGTGAAAGTATGTTTTGAGAAAGTACATTTACACAAATAAACAAAAACAAAAAAAATCAATGAGTAAACAACAGCAAAAAATAAAAACAAACCATTGTTCAAATATTTACATTACATGACTCTGATAATGTCACGTTTATTTTAACCTAATCAAGAGTATAATGAAATGGAATTTTAGTTTCTGTTTGAATTGACTGAAAGGTAATAATTTGAGTTCGTTAGGTACAATTTGACATACTTTTGGTCCCACAAAAGAAAACGATTTTTTACCAAAATCTGTCCGTTTCCGAGGAATGTTGTAGTTATTCTTTGATGAGAGTTGTGTGTGATGTTTGTGCATCTGTGTTGCAAAGCAAAAGATTTAATTATCGCACAATGTCATTTTGTTCTTTATTTGAAACATATTTTTTGCAATTTCTAATTTACAAATGTCATGTATTTTTAATAAATTTAGTTTGAAAAAGAGTGGAGTAGTGTGTTTAAGATATGGGCTACTAGTTATATTTCTGATAATACGTTTGTGTTATTTTTCAAGAGGATTGAGTGCGTTTGCGTGGGCCAGTCCCCACGAGGAAATGCAGTATTGCAAATGTGAATATATTAAGGAGAAATGAACAGTTTTAAGTGTTAGAAGGTCTACATATTGTCTTGATTTTAATCTTGCCCATGATCCAGAAGAAAGTTTAGAACAAATCTATTGAATATGCGGTTTCCAAGTTAATTTGTCATCAAATGTGATCCCTAAATACTTGATTTGAGATACTTGTTCAATTTTATGCTAGCCTATGGTAATTTAAAAATTAATCAAATCTTCTGAAATTGTATAATTTTTTATCAACATGTATTTAGATTTGTTATAGTTCAGTGATAGTTTGTTTAATCTCATCCATTCGTCAATCTTTGTCAATTCCTTATTCACATCATATTGTAAGGTCGTTATGCAGGAGTTGGTCATTGTTAAAACTGTATCATCGGCAAATAATTTTGTTGTGAAATTAGATACATAAGGCAAATCATTTACATAGATCAGGAACAGTAAAGGGCCTAAAGTAGAGCCCTGAGGTACTCCACATTTGACTTTATTTAAGTCAGACTTACTTCCATTCACCATTGTATATTGACGTCTATCAGTGAGGTAACTTTGGATAAGCTGTAATGGAATTCCTTGAAACCATAATTTTCTAGTTTCTTTAATAGGATTTCATGGTCAGCTCTATCAAATGCTTTGCTTAGGTCTATAAACACAGAGCAAGTAATTTTTTTCTTGTCTAGATTTTCCAAAAAATCATTGTAAACTTGACACACTGCTTCCGATGTTGCACAGTTTTGTCTAAATCTGAATTGGTTTGGGGTAAGTAATTTAAATTTTTCAAGATATGTGTACATTTGTTCATAAATGCATTTTTCAAAAAATTTTGAAAGTGGACTAAGAAGTGTTGTGGGTCTACAGTTGCAACATTCATTCTTTGGACCTTTTTTGTGTATTGGCACTATTTTACCGATTTTCAAAGAATCAGGAAATACTCCATTAATTAAACATTTGTTAAATAGATGTTCTAAGACAGAAGCTATGACAGATGCAGACATTTTGATGATTTTAATGGGAATATCTTCTTGTCCAGCACTTTTATTGACTTTTAGTTGTTGTATATAGGTTAAGATATCTGTTGTAGTAACTGGTTTAAAAAACAAAGAATTACTTCTGTTTGCAATTGATGGATTTGTGGAATTTGTGTTAGTTGCAGATGGTTTGTCAATCTTAGCTGCCATTTTTTGTCCAATTTCAGAAAAGTAATCATTTAACAGATTTGCCATTTTGGAGTGGTCAGTGACTTTTATGCCTGCTTCATCAAGTATTTCAGTAATTTGCAAATTCAATTGTTTATTTAATTTAGTGATGTCATTAATGGTTTTCGATAGTGTTCTCATGTTGTGTTTCGAATCATGAACAAGTTGAGAATAATATTCTCTTTTTGACAATTCTTTAATGTAAGACAACTTGTTGCGATTGGTTTTGTACAGCGTAACGTCCTCTGATTTTCCAGTGAGACTTATTTGGTACAGTTTGTTTTTGGTCTTGCTCGAATTTAGTATGCCTTTTGTGATTCATGGCTTATTGCCGAGTTTAACCTCTTTTCTTGATTTTTTTCTCAATGGAGCATGTTTGTTCAAGGTGTTGACAAAGATTTGGAGAAAAGTTGCAAAATCATCTCTTGAGGAAAGAAGACCTAAAGTGAAATCTACTCTATCTAGTTCTTCAGATAGATCAACTATGAAATCTTCTGGTTTGAAAGACTTGTAATCTCTTATCATACTAGCTACTGGAGTGCTTTTATTTTTTAAGTTATGTATCAAAACTGAAACAGGAAACTGATCTGAAAAATCAGTCAATATAACATTAGATGTGATGTTTTGGGTTGTAGCATTGGTGTAAATGTGATCAATAAGTGTGGAGCTAGTCAGCGTTATTCGAGTAGGGTGTTTGATTAAAGGAAGGCAACCAGAGCTACAAAGCATGTCTACATAGTTTTTGACACTGCTTTTTGATTCATAGTCCAATAAGTTAATATTCATATCACTACTAATGTAATATTGTGCCCTTTTCCCATTTAGTGTCACCAGGGTTAGTTCAAAAGATTTGCTGAATTTGGTAAAGTCATTTTGTGGATGCCTATATAAAACTTCAAAGACTTTTTTTGTGTTGTTTATATTAATAGTTATCCATAAATCTTCACAACCCTCTGTATTAAGTTGATATTTATTTAAAGATCGGAAAGATAAAGTTTCTTTAATGAACATTCCTACTCCACCTGCATTTGTATTAGAATTGTTTTGAATGAAAGTATAGTCTTGAAGTTGCATTTTAAACTCTGAGTGTAGTTTGGTTTCAGGTATTGCTATTATTTCAGGTAACTTTCCAAGTTGCGTCACAAATTCCTCAAGTTTTTCAAAATGTTTGTTTAAACTTCGTGTATTGATGTGCAACATGAAAAAATTATCAGTAGTGCTGGTAGCATACTGTTTGTGAAATTTTTCAAGGGTTATGTAGTTATTTGAAAAGTCACATAAATTATCATCAAACATATGTAGAAAATTGGACAAAGAACTTTTTCCCTTGTTTGAGTGGATTTCAGAAAATTCAGCTTTGTTTAAGTTGTGAAATGGAAAAATTGTTTCATAGCATTTGATGCAAAAGTATGGCAAGTTAGATTTACCCAATTCGGTAAACTCTTTCACTGACAGTTCAGAGCATTTTTGGTGAAGCCGTTTCTGGCAAATATCACACTAAATGGCATTTTGATTGGATTTACAAGATTTGGCACAGACAGTGCAAGGAAATTTCGAAGGCATAAACAAAAACGGTTAAAAATATCAAAATGAAATCTACTAGTTCATATGTTTATATTGGCTGAAAGTATTACAATTACAGGCAATTGTATGACGTTAACAACCTTAAACCCTCTGGCCAACATCCAAAGTAGTTCAGATAAAATTGCCTGGAAAATTAATGGTTGAGGAGTGTCTTCCATGCGATCTATCTATGTATTTTGTATCAACTTTAGCATTCAATCTACGTTTGGAAAAGATTAGTTTATCTGTGTATAGAAGTTGAGAATAACTATACATATTAAATAAATGATGCATTGGTAGAGACTAAATCTATTAAGAAAAGTGATTTTAATTAGCATGACTAAAACAATTACTTGCAGCATTGGTTATTATTATTACATTTACATTAATAGCACTACTGCTGCACTTACTGCGTAAAGCACTTATATTTAAATAAATACAGCATTGTTAACTGCTAAGCAATGTACTTCCAGTTTTAAAATAACTGTACAATTGCAGGTGTATTGTTTGAATATAAAGATGTTCTGTTAGAGATTAAGACTAGTAGGCCCTATAGGAGAAGTGAGTCTTGAGTATTATGAGTAAGGGACAAAATACTTGAAGAAATGACTAAAGCAATTATTTTAAACATTGACTTCAGCTAGTACACTTTCAACACTCAAATGTACTCAACAGTAATTAGACAAAAAACAATTACTTACGGCACTGCCAGCTGCTAAACATGTACAGCCAATCTTAAATAGGCCTACAACAATTAAGTATATACACAGATGCTGTTGTCAGGTTGTTGCAAATTAAGTATATACACAGATGCAATTGTTGGCGATTAAAACTTGGTGGATTTAAGGGGTACACGACTTTTTGGCATGGACCTTTTCGGCGCCAATATTCTGTATTTTTTACTAACACTAACCCAAAGCCCTAACCCTAAATAAGTGAACTGTCAAAGAGCACCGAATTGGCACCGAAACGATCTGTGCAGAAAACGTCCGACAACGAAATAGGTGGTGCCGAAATGGTCGCACTGAAATAGTCATGCCGAAAAGACGTGATCC
This sequence comes from Trididemnum nubilum, assembly GCA_963965965.1. NCBI lineage: Eukaryota > Metazoa > Chordata > Ascidiacea > Aplousobranchia > Didemnidae > Trididemnum > Trididemnum nubilum. The sequence goes on from OZ014483.1 coordinate 16,996,201, forward strand.
CGATTTAAGAGGCATGACTAGAACAATTACGTCCACTAATGACCAAAACAATTACTTACTGCATTAGTTCTGAATTACAGGTATTACAATTGCAGCTGCTGCACTTATTTCACTTGCAGCACTTAGACTGAGTACAATTTCTTATAACACTGTTGATTATTCAAAGTATGTACCCAATTGTTTTAGTCATGATGCACTGTTAAAAATTAAGACCATGAGAAAAACAAGCAGTGTGTGTGAGCAGCAAGACTAAAAAAAACAGCTATTTAAAAACTAAAATACTTCAAGAAAAAAAATCCTTATACAGCATTGCCAGCATTGGTTGATGCTTTATTAAGATTAACATCTGAGATACTGGTAATATGTGGCTAGATCTAGCATGATAGAATGAAATCGTGCATGTAGGTTTTATTAATGCTTAAAGTCATCAATTGATCTGAGGATTAGGATCTTGTCTTCTTTTGTTATTAGATATATACGGCCATCTAGAGTCCAGTATGAATTAACTTTCTTTTCTTTTTTTAATTTTTTGAGCATTTGGATGAAACCCATTCGTTTGGAGGTCAGTGACTCAGCAAAAGAAAATCAGATCCTTTCAACAGTCTCTTTTGACTGTAAACATAAGCCTTGAGATTGTGCTGTACAAATTTGACATTTATGGGTCTGGGATAATTTTCCTGATGTTGATTTTTGTGTCTCCTAAGTCGATGGCTTCTATCAAGTTCAAATTCATTTAAGTTAATATTCAATTTGCTTTGGCAGAATGCTTTAACTTTTTCATCGGTGTTTTCATTATCTGTTTCTGGAATTTCATGTATGAGAAGACAGTTTCTTTAATACTGCTTCGCCTCATCCTGTTTGTCTTTTAGATAACAAATTTCTTGTGTTGTTTGTTCAGCGTTCTCATCAATTTTTTTCATTACATTGCTTTCCACTTGCTTGTTGAATTCTTCACTTTTTAGTATTATATTTTGTATTTTCTTGGCAATATGATCTAGGGTTTCTTCAGAAAATTGGCCTATATGGTTGAGTCTAGGCAATGGAGGCTTGACATCAGTAACTGGTGGCTGCTCATTTACCGGTACTTGTTTTTTGCTATAGCTTCCTCAAGTACATTGGAATTGATCAGAATAGTTTTGATTATATTCAGCACCTGTTCTTCGTTGTCTCTACCCTCTTTTGTTGGATTCATGATTAGTTTCCAAAGCAAATAAAATTACAACCAGTGATAGTTAAATGTTTAATGAATAGGCCTAAAAAAATAAACCCCTACATACCTTATTCAATTATAATGAAGACCTTTTTTTTCTATTCTTTGATAACACTTGGATGTAGCGTTCTTGGCTTTGGCCTCGAGCATTCCTGTTCTTGGCCTCGAAATGGTCAGTCCTCAGAAAGTCTGTCCTTAGCCTCGTTTTTTTTGTGTTTTTGGCGTCTAAGGTTGTGTCCTCAACTCCACCTTTGCTATCCACACCTTCCATAAGCTTATTGTACTTAGACATGATGCTGTTACTTTTGTTCTCTTCTTGTCGGTTGGAACAAATTGATTCACAGTGGTTAACGCAGGTGCACAACACGGATTTGATGCCATGGTAACAATTCTGCTATCGTACCATAGGACTAAGGCTATGTCAGATACCATTTGCGTGCTAATTGCTCCATGACTTTTATTTAATTGCCTTGCAATCTTCCAGCAGCCACTTTTAGCCAGTGAAAACGGATTTTCAAATATTTACCATGTTTGTGTCTCCAGCTTGGCTATGGCCTTCTTCACATGTTGTGGTAGCAATTTGGAAAAATGTTTGAGTGGATATACCCACTGCCTAGTTGTTCTTTTACCAGCAGAACTAGTTTGTTTAGGATCTAATTTATCAAAATTTCTGGCGTGTGCAAGTTTGTGAACAGCTTCAGCCTTGTTTGTAAGATGTGCTGGAATAAACGATTTAGGTTTTTGTCATCTTCATTGTTCGTGTCTTCCTCAGTTTCATAAGCATCATAGGGGGAGACAAGAATGATAGCGTCAATCTCTGATATACCATAGAAAACTTTGAAGTTCCTTGCCAAAAAAACATGATCATTGCATACTGTTTCTAAGATTTCAACAAGTTTCTCCGAAGGGATACAAAGAAAATAAAAGAATTACTTGGGCTAAAATATTTTAGAAAATAATATCACAGTATAATAATTGCAATTAGAAGCACAGGGATTGATTTGGAGAGGATCGGGCACAGAACAGTGTGAGTGAACTGGCTGGACGTAGGTCTATAAACATAATTTTAGCAATCAGATATGGTTCTTATCTGAATAGCAATTGATAGTCAAAGAAAACATGCATTGCATTAGGCTGAATCAGTTGTATCATTTTCAAACAATGTTGTCATAGTGACCAATGTCACCCACAGGTGACACCCCGAATTTGTGGTCACAATGCAAAGGTACGAACTGCAGTTTCCAGACAATAATGTTTCGTACCTCTGAAACAATGCTTTTGGAAGTACTAAATGAGTTGCTAAAACTTAGCTTACCCTTTTATGTGGAACTCCGCTGCATATTTGTGAAGGGGTAGCGAATGTGACGAAAGAGTAAAATCAGCAAAATTTGAGCAGCTCTTATTTTCCAACTAAACTAGTTTTAAATAAAACACTTCCAAAATAGTGAAGATCAAGTTCCCAAATATCTAAAAAAAGTTTGAAAGTTAAATGGAAAGTCGTACTTTGCTTTTGAGAAACCTTCAAAAAAGAGGCACCTACAGGTGACACTGGGCGTTCCTGAGTTAATACGCCAATTTTTTTAATTGCTTTTGTCAGTTGTTGTTTTTAAGTTTTGTTAAAAATAGTTTGGGCTCTGTTAAGCAAATAAAACTATCTAAGTACTTCAACTTTATAGATGTGATTACGGATTATTATCTTTTAGATCATAATTGTAAGTTTTCAGTTTTATATGTAATCCATCTAAATACCAGTACAAAATTAACCTTTTTCCAGAAAAATTTTTACATTACTATTCTTGTTGACTATGTCATTCTCAGCATTATATGATGAAATTGAATTTAACGATCGATTAAAGCAACTTTATCCCTCTGTCGACGAAAGCAAAACGCCATTACCAAAAAAATGGAATACCAAAGACAAATTCAAATCCATTACTTTATCACAGGACAATTTAAGAGTTGTTTATAAAGGAGAAGGCAAAACACACAGAGATGCGGCTTCAGTTAGAGCAACTTATCCTATTCCAGCTGCTTGTGGAATATATTATTTTGAAGTGACAGTCATTAGCAAAGGAAGGGATGGTTACATGGGGATTGGTATCTCAGCCCAAGGAGTAAATTTAAATCGTTTGCCAGGATGGGATAAGAATTCGTATGGTTACCATGGTGATGACGGCCACTCTTTTTGTGCCACTGGTACGGGTGAATCCTATGGGCCGACATTTACTACAGGAGATGTAATAGGATGTTGCTTGAATCTAGTTGACCACTCCTGTTTTTACACAAAGAATGGATTGCACATTGGCACTGCCTTCAAAAATTTGCCGAATATTTCTTTTTTTCCAACTGTGGGACTGCAAACACCTAATGAGGAACTTTGTGCTAATTTTGGTCAACAACCTTTTTTGTTTGATTTTGAAGACTACGTAAAAGAATGGAGAAATTCCAATAGAGCAGCAATCAATGAGTTAACGATAAAGGATGAGTATGGCAACCTGCAATCAATTTTACACAAGCTTGTGTCGAGCTACCTGATCCACCATGGATATGTTGCCAGTACAGAGGCTTTCAACAGGAGCATCAGACAAGATATAGAACATTTTGAAGATATAACATCAATCAAAAATAGGCAAAAAATTCAGAAACTTGTTTTATCTGGAAGAATAGGTGAAGCAATTGAAACTACTGATCAATTCTTTCCTGGTCTTTTAGCCAAGAATTCAAATCTTTTGTTTTTATTGAAAATTAGGCAATTTATCGAAATGATCGACGGTACTGATAGCGAGGTGCGACACTTAACACGAAAATCCAGTGCTTCTTCAAATTACAACAGTCCAGTAACTAGTCCAAAGCACCCCCACTGGAATAAAAGTGCATCCAATAGCCCAGCATCTAGCCACAATGGCTTTTCACCACCACCACAACGCATGTCCAATCTCTATCAAACTAGATCTTCAGATCAAAGATCTGCTGCTCCCGTGCCTAGTGGCAGCTCTTCTTTGGTGAATGAGCCCTCAGCTGCAGAACATTCACAAAAATCAATGACGGGAAGCAGTTGCAGCAGTGACTGTGATGACATGGATACTGATTCAGATGGTGGAGGCAATTCCAAGGCTGATCCTTCAAATGGAGTTATATCAAATGGATTATCTGTTCATGATAACAGAGAAGGCATCCAAGGAGAAGAGGATGAAGACATGGCCTCAACAACTAGTTCGCTTTGTGGTGGAAACCAGGTTGCAATTGAAAAACTCCTACAGTTCGGTCAGCAGTTGCACAACATGTTTTTTGAATTGAAGCCTGAAGATCAAAGTAAAAAAAATGAAAAAACTTTACGAGATGCATTTAGCTTACTTGCCTACACTGATCCTTGGAATTCGCCTGTTGGTGGCCAACTTGATCCCATTGAACGAGAACCGATCTGTGCTGCTTTAAATAGCAAAATATTGGAATCTCAAAGTCTTCCTAAACGACCACCTCTTTTAACAATGATAGGCCAAACCAAACTATGCATTCAAAAAATGCTTGCTACAAGAATTGGCTCTGCAGCCTTTGTATCCATTTATGATTATTTACAGCCGTAACCAAACTTTTTATTCTTGCGCATTTCAAGCAGTTATCATTTTGTAATAAACCTAGGCTTGCATCACAAGTAAAAGGACTTGAATCTTGGTTTTGTGATAACACATCAGTACAGTTTACTTCAGGCAACTTGGCATGTTTCAGCATGAATTTAAAATTTTGGGATGGTAAACAGACTTGTTGTGTTGGTATTCGTCTGGTATTGGCCAGTTTGAAGATTCAATGTGGTTCTAATTTTTAGTATTATGTGGTATCATTTAGTGTATTATGTCTACAGGACTTATTGTGTTGAATTAATGTTATCACCATTTTGGTATGAATATCATTGTTTATGAATCGTGTTTAGATTTCAATGTCTTTTTTCTAGTTCTGTTTTGGAATAGTTTCTCAAGATTGACAGATTCTTTAAACCTGCCATTTGGTATGGGAAGAAGTTGAAAAGCAAATAAACCACCCATTGAGTTATACCGTATGTCTGTCATGACAGCCTTTCTAAAAATAGAAAAAAAAGTACAATTCAATTGTTACGTTCCCATCATAATTTAAGGCAGGAGTGTTCAACTTTTTTGCTATTGCCAACTACATTACATTTAGCTCTATTAAGTATGCCACCAGTGAGTTAACTACTTTTGGAGTTACTGGTACATTAGTTTTTGCAGAAAATTGGTAGTACTAGACGTGGAACCAGAATTTTGTTGAATGGAGGCATTTGAACGCAAAAGTTTGAAAGTCTAATTTTCCTTTGTTGAAAAATTGCTCCAGTGGGGGTGATGTGCGTAAGTAAAATAGTAAATCTCAAACATATCAGTATCATACATTGGGGTTTGGGGACAAAGCCCTATCCGCTGGGCAATTTTTGTGATTTTTTGAAAAAAATAGCTATATTGTAATGCCATTTAAATATCATTTTATACATTTTCAGAGCTGCCAGCAGTGTTCCCTTTAATTTTGGATCTACTGCGTAAATGCCAGAAAAAACACGAAAATGTCTAAAGTCGGTGCGAAAATGCTGTCACAAATCACAAACAACAATGCTGTTTAATTTACTCAAAGTTTTGTTCAATCTTAAACAAAAAAAAAAGGTCATCGCACATGGAGACTGCCAAGAGTTTTCTTTATCGGCATACTTTAAAACAAATGAAACAAAAAAGGTCTTCAGGTAACGTAGTGCATCTTCTTATGCGACTTTTGGTTACTTCTGCATCAAGTTTCGAAGAAACAGCGCCGGATGAAGAAAAAATGGCGTTGCACCAAATGCTACAGCCAAACAAAACGTCGTAATTTTGAAAATAAAAAAACGCCGTTTGCAGTTGCCAAAAAGTAGTAAGAAAATGCCTTAAAAATTTTGCGCTATTTGCACTTTTTTGTGCTTACAGGGAACACTGGCTGCCAGTATTTAAAAAAATTAAATTGGTAAAGTTTGGAAGTCAATCTAGTAAATAGTTTGCTCAGTCTCCTCAGCCCCCTTCCTCCTTTTTGGTCAAGTCTAAAATTTGTTTCAAGGCTTGCGTCGTAGGGTTAAAATTTTCCAACTGACTTAGCTGAAAAGGGGTTGTTTCAGCCCTCTTCGGCCCCTGGCTACTCCTCTGGGCTACTAACCTTTCATAATCACTTTGTCACATCGTCATTCCAAATGCTGTACATCGTTTATATTGATTTGGTTGTTGTATTTTTCCTTTGTTCTGCTTTGCTTTAATGTATGGTATGCCAGCACGGCCACATAATTTCCCATTTATATATATCTGTTGGCAGCGTGTCGGCATAATGTTGGCAGCGTGGCCGAATGGCGTCGACAGCATGGCCGAATGGGTAAAGGCGTCGTTTATATGACGACTTTGATCGCAGGATTATGAGTTCAACCTGCACCCTGGTCACGTTGTTGCGTTCTTGGATAAGATGCTTTACGATAATTATCTCTGCTTGGTGGCTTCGAACAAGCAGCAAATTTATGTGGGAAGAAGTCAAAACGTGAACAGGAAAGCTTGGAAAATGGTCAACTCCTAAGCGGGTGCGGATTCGACCAAAGCATAGCGCATTGTTGCTTTCTCGTGATAGGAGGATAAAGATACACCAATCAATCATTTATGGCAGGTTGTGCACTGCTGATCTAAGCGACAGTGTTCTCACTAAGTTGATTTTTGTCAGCAAATCAGCGATTTGTTGGATCATGACCAATTAATTTTTTTAAGTAATTGCTAACAAAGCTGTGGAAAAGTTGACAAATATGTGGAAATATGACTTTAAATATACAGGGTGTTCCAAGATGGTTGACACCATTCTAAATACCCATATCTCACAAACTACTTGATGGATCATAATGAAACTACATACATTTTATGTTGAAGGTCATAAGTTTTATTGGTTAAATTTACAAAGAATGGTAGAAATATTTGTTGGTTCTATGACAGATTTTCATAAATGTTCAATATGAGCGTCACCTGTTACTCTGCACACATAGAGTCTGTATTCGAGCTCATACCAAACTCACTGTAGCATATCTTCAGTAACAGTTTCCAGTGCAGCTGTAATTCTCTGTTTCATTTCTTCAATGTTAGCTGGAAGAGAAGGTACGAATACTATTCCTTTCACACAACCCCAGAGGAAAAAATTACATGGAGAAAGGTTGGGTGATCGTAGTGGAATGGAACCTACTCTACGTGTACGTATTCACAGGTGGCGCTCATATTGAACATTTATGAAAATCTGTCATAGAACCAACAAATATTTCTACTTTTCTTTGTAAATTTAACCAATAAAACTTATGACCCTCAACATAAAATGTATTTAGTTTCATTATGATCCATCAAGTAGTTTTTGAGATATGGGTATTTAGAATGGGATCAATTATTTTGGAACACCCTGTACTTTAATACTATATTGGTGCAAAATTTGGGGCGCATAAACATATTTTTACAGCTTTCTGCACCATTGTTTTCAGAAAATTTGGGCACCTGTCGATAAGTCAAAAAGTTCGAGGAAGCAGTGCTAAGGGATATGCTGGTGCATTAGTTTTGTAGACTACCAGTTCTTAACTCCAGGTTGTACACTATTTTCTGTATTTTTGGTTGTTAAGTAATTTTCTAATTTCCTTGATTCCAATGATTGTTGCAAGTTGCTCGAATGGAGTGCAGTAGTCATTTGAGGGTTGATAGGCATACCTAGGTAGCGTAGCAGATGAGAGCTGATATTCCTTGAAACAGCAGCCGTATTAGGCTGCTATATTTTATGTGTCGGCTATCACAACAAACATGTGGTGTAACTCATCGTATGGTTTATTTATTTTTTGACTTGTTTTGGAATAGTTGCAGTTAAAGAGATCCCATTTAAATGCTGAATTCCAAAATTTTAGATCTTTTTTGAATTTTGAAGAAAATTGAAAAGTTCTACCAAATTTTGCATGTTTTTTTAAGGTTGTATTGTAAAACTTGAGTTAGTGCTAAGTCATGTAAGCACTTTTAACCCCCAGAAATTCAGAATCTGTTTACCCTTTCAAAAGAAAGTTTCAATTTTTCAACTTGTAAATATAATCACGGATTGCATAATGCATACTTGAATTAACCTAGCTTAGTGGTGCATGAGATGCATTCAACCATAGCAATTTTGACAACTGTACTAACCCAGACAGGTTAGTTGTCGAGTGGTAACATATTTGTCTCTGGAGCAGGAGGCAGTGTACCTGCTAATCCAATTTTTTTCGGTGAATCAGTAATTTGGCAAAATGATTAACAAACACTAGAAAATTTGACAAACTTATGGAAATATGGCATTTGGTATACTTCAGTACCACATTGGTACAAAATTTAGGACACATAAATGTTTTTAAGAGCTTTGGGCACAATTGTTTCAAGAGAATTTGGGCACTGACTGATTAGCCAAAAAGTTGGAGAACACTGGCAGGAGGTCTGAGGTTCAAATCTCGGGCTGGTCAAATCGGACACAATGTTGCCAATGGCTTGCTGCTGCTGCAGCACTTTTTTGAAAGAAGCTGTGTTGCCTGTGTGTCGTAACGCAAAGATGGTCCCTGCAAACTTGTTACACGCTTCAGTGTATTACAGCAAGTATGATGAAAGATTTTATTTAAGTATTAACCCAGCATTGTGTAAATTCTAAAAATCTAAAAATACTACCCCGCCATTGTGTTAAAAGAGTCCATTAGAGAAATATTCATTTTGTCATTACTTAGAGAAAAGGCATTCCATCACCACTTGGGCAGCCACTGTTGATGGGCAGGTTATCTTTTCCAGCCTACTAAGCAGATGGTTTATTAAGGTCAGTGTTCTAAGTTACCTTGGAGATACAACAAGTACGGTAGTTTTTTTTTTTTCTTAATCGGGTGGTTTTTGACATTGATATGTATAGGTATTGTATGACTTGCTAAATTCAACTGCTTTTATATATTTTTTTAAAATCAAGTTTTATGAGTTGGCAATTGAGCTTGCTTCCACAGAACGATAACTAGCCTTGCAACTATGTAAAACCTGTAGAAAAATTTATGATTTATTTTGAATGTGTTTACATTACAAGATCTTGGGTTGTCTTCTCCAATCTCCATGCAATAGATGGTTCTTATTAATTTTTGATAAAAATGGTAACAAGCTTTTAAATTATTCACAGTCTTCAGGAAAAGTGTTCGTACTATTGCAGACATATGTAATAAATTTCTTGTGCGCTGATGTTTTATTAGTGGTATCTGGTACTCATGCTATCTATGGAAAAAGTGTGCACACTGCACAATTTTGGTAACCTTGGATCAATTGTATTTCAAACTCAAACATGTTTATTGCAATTTTCAAGAATAGCTTTTTGTTAAGCATTGTGTAGTTTTCCATGACTTGACTGTTAACATAGTCTGGATTTTTTATGGTACTGACGTAAATTTTTTGAAATTTGCTTTGGATGGTGTTTGTTCAAACAGTGATGAATTTGTGAAAATAAATTGTGAAAATAGATTAATTTGTAAAAATAGATCATGATTAAAGTGCTTTGGGGCTTGTATAGTTTTGTTCTGCAATGTGTTCTAATATTATGTCATTCACTAAATTTGTGCTTGTTGTTCATGTCATTTTTTCCCAAAAACATACTACGAAGCGTTTTTATGTGTACCGGTATGTGCTAATTAATGGATTTTTGCTTTTTCAATTGCAGCATAAATTAAGGAATAAGAATATTATGCTAAACTGATTGAAGTAATTCTCCAGCCCTTGGAAATGTCAAGTAAGCTCAGTTTGTTCTTTGTGGTACTAGAATTTATTACTATATTGCATTGTTTTAATGTTACTATTACATTCATTCTGAGTGTTTGCTTACTTGTTATAATATAAACTATCATTTACTACTAATCAAATGCAGTTTTTTGTTAGTGAATTATATTGTGTTCTTATTTTCATCAGTGGTGGAGGCTGGAGGCTCTTAGTTCCATCAATGGTGATATACCTCTTCAGTTTGGCTTCCCCATTCAAACAAAATACTTCTGAACACAATGTAAAGCTCATACTGTTTTTTAACTTTCAATTTGAATGTACTTCATCTTCAAGATTGAAATTTTAGGCAATTAATACAACATTAGTATTGCATGTACGTAAGTAATTAATTGACCCAAGCGCTGTTGGTTGGCTCAAACTTGTCAAAATGACCAGTGCTGCATTTTAGGCATATTTTACACTGCTAAATTTTTGCGATATTGATTTTTGTGCTAAGTTTATTTACCTTTATGAGTATAAGCAAACATTTTGTTTTGAGAGCAAATTAATTCTCTCTATCGTTAGGTTCGAGTGTATTTAATGACTATAGAGATTTGAATAGGCTTATGCATGTATGTTTAAGTAACCTACTGATCTGGGACTCCTAGGAGTACGAACGAACAGACCTCTGGGGGTTTATTAGATGTAAATGTAAAGTTTTTTGCAACATTGTAAATGTTGATTTTTCTCAGATGATTGACTTGTAATTGAAGAGTAATTCTACATGTAGCTCCATCATGACATCATCAACAGACAAAACTGGTAGGTAGAGTTTGAGTTCAAAATTGAAAATTGTTTGTGATAGAGTGTTTGCTGCTAAAGCAGTAAACACGCATTTGATTCCTGGTCAGTAGTCACGTCAAACAAAAGACTATGGAAATTGGTATTCACAGCTTTTCTATTTGGCATTTAGCAATAAAAGAGGAATTATGGACTGTGTAGCCTCTTCCACGTGTGGCAGACAGTAGAATGGGTGACAGCTTTACTCGAAGTCTACAAGCTTCCGTCACAGTGTCCTGGCCAGGCAACTTGGCAAATAATGATATCATTTCAAATCAAGCTAACATTTACGCGAAAACTCGATTGGAATTTGTTGGTAATGATTATTACCCATAGCTCACTTACCAGTCATCCACTATTTTTGAGTTTGTTTTCGAAAAGGGGCAGCAAAAAAAGGTAACTTAAAGAAAGAGAACTGAAAAACGTGCCAAAAAGTGGAGCTTATGTCATTACAATAAAAGAACAAGTGTTACAGCTTTAGAACTTGTACTTCACATCAGTTTCTTGTAGATATCGTAATTGCACTGATTCATGACGATGGGGAGATTGGTTCAGTGTGGAAAAAGTTCATGGAAGAAATGTTCACAGTTGATCTTCCCGAAAATTTTCGGTGTGTAGCGGTTGTGCTGTGGTTGCAATTATATTGCTTAGAATGGTTTTCTAATGGTTGCAAGTTGACATGCATAATTGAACTTTCGAATTTGAGACTCAATTACCCAATCCAATTTTTTTGTTTTTAAATTTTACTCTACAATCGCTATTTCAACAACTCAAAAACCTAAGGCTTTGAGAATTGAAGTACTGTAAATGATCCAGGCATTGCAAAATGTAAACAAACTTAATGAAAGAGGAATTAATAAACAATAAACTTCGTAACAGCCAATGAATGGCTTAGAAACTTTTTTGGATTTGGAAGCTGAAAGTACAATGTCTTAAGACACACTATGTGCATGTTAATTTTCAATACAATAAAAATTAATGTAGGTTTTATGGATGTCAAAGTTTATATTGAATTAACAGTTGTTTTAAAGCCACAGATTATTGTATATAGTTTTTGTTTGAATCATGCAAAGAAAAATATGAATTTTTTCAGTGATTTGGGGTTGGATGTCCATTGTGCTAGTATCAGCGACTTAGACGAAGAAGAAGTAAAGACGATTAATGCGTGTTCATGGAAACTCTTTCTTTTATCCCACGATATGCTGGATCAAGTCCAAAATGCGAAGGTAATTATCGCATCAGATTATTACTGCTTTGTTAATGAGCTTGATCTTAAATGAGCTGGATCTTAAATGAGCAAAGTTTGGATAATGACTCGCTTGAAACGATAATTTCTCACCAAAATGCATCTGCGTTTGAGCCACTCTGAAGTAAGGATAAAATATTTAGCTTTGAAATTCAGGCAAATACTGTTAAATCAGTTTTCGTTCGTGGTAGTTGCTTTCAGCGTGAAACCAATAGTCGAAGCTTATTAACAATTTGTCGTAGACAGCTACGACATCCAATGTCTTAAAAATGGTAGGAAAATTAAGTTTTGTGGGATATTTTTTGGACTTGTCTTGTTATCAATCTAAAACGGCGTAGGCCACAATGATCATTTAAAATTCAAAGAAACAGTATTTACTGCGTGAAACCATAGCCTCTTTATTAGTTGACTGGAAACTGACAGTTTTGTCGTTTTTTTCTTCGCGGTTCATTTTTCTAGAATATGCCGATTCGTCCAATCAGGGTGACTTTCAGCGTGACTTTTTTTCGGTTCACTCGCGCTAAGAATATGTTCAATCAAATCAGTCCAGTCCGCGTGACCGCAAAAAAACTTTGTAACAAGACCAAATTTTTTTCTTCAACGCTCTCCTCTTTCTCCGCGCGTCTGTTTCTAGTGTACTGATTAGCGTATGGTCAAACCAACAAAAATTTCTCGGTACATTTGCTTGGTTTTCATGTCTCAATTTTTGCTAATTTTTTGTCATTTATGGGACGTAATTTTAGCAAATAGACGAAAATTTTTACCATAAATGGTCCCCAGCGGTGCCAATCTTTGTTGAGCTTTGGGGGGGGGGGGATAATTTGCAATTTTACCCCAATTTTGCCCTATTTTCAACATTGGGGGGAGATGAACCTCGACCATAATCTTTTTTCAGGTGGGCAAATTAAGTGAAGACCAAAAAAAAAAAGGTTTGCACCAAAAATGGAACTTTTTTCCCCGAATTCAGGTTAAGACCAAAAAAAAAGGTCTTCACCAAAAATGGAACACTTTTTTTCCCCGAATTCAAGTGGAGACCTGCGCTCATATGCAGACCAGAGTCAAATTATTGGGCGGATGCAGATGTAGACCGTACTCAAATTATTGGGGGGGATACAGTGAAATTATTGGGGGCATGTATCCCCCATCCCCCCCGGGTATCGGCACCCCTGATGGTCCCAAACCAAAAAGATGGGTATGTAATTCTAATTTCCGTAAATATTTAATTACCAAGTTACCTCAGCTAGGAGGGATCGGAGCGACCTTTGTCGAGTCAAGCTGCCGCTGTCTACCATACACAGGGATGCTTCACTTTGTTATTTTTAATGCTGAATGTTAGAAGGAAAGCTGTGATAACCAACTTTTATAGTCTATGATTTAACTCGACGGGGAATCGATGTCAAATGTACCGTTTCATTAGCAGGCGCTCTATCCACTCGACCACTAATCGGTTTTATGGAATAAAGCAGTTCATTGCATGGAAATGGAATAATTGAAAACCAAGATTAGAATTGATTTTGTCGATTTTCAGTCGTCCTTAAACCAGAGTGAACTGCTTCAAACCCGATCTGACAAAGTGATCGTGCTTATCCTTGGCGAAGAAACTGACACACAATTCCATGATGACGTGAGAAGGTCACTTTGGGGTGAGTCCGATACGAGCTTGTATTCTAACGGAAGGCTGCAAACCGTTACTGAAGTACCACGACCCAAATCAATGAGAGAGGCTACTGGTTAATGATCAACCTGCTTCCTGCCAGACGCGTACCGCAAATAGGACTGTTTTCACACAAACCCCAACTCGGACCATAACTCCATGCCGTTATGGCACAACGGCGGCATCATAACGAGGCACTGGCGGCGTAAAACAGCGCCGCGAATGCATGGCATCACCGATGCATTTTAAAAAGTGTTATACACTTGCCCCATCGCGGCTAAATCGTAAGGCGCGTACCTCAGAATATTCCAGCAGTTGTGGCACATGCCCTATATTAGAAGGAATCGAAGTCAACTGACTGCGAATGAACTGACGGCCAATATTAGGGTTAGGGTTAGTTTGCGGTCAGTTCGTTCGCGGTTAGTTCCGCGGCAGTCAGTTGTGGACCCGAAGAAATTGCCGGGCATGTGGCATATTGATAACTACCCTGATTAAAATCATCAAATTTCACACTGCACAAACATAATATAGTTAACAGGTCATTTTTTTTGTATGTGAAAAGATTGACACAGGAAATCGAACTCAGATTTTTGAGTTTGGTATCCTCCATATTCTTACTCATATTCACAAAATTCCAAAACATTTAAATTAAAAGGTCTTCAATCGACAAGAATCGAAACCGCATAATTTTTGACGTCATTAAACGAAAGTGCAGAGTATAACGAACTATATTGGCCTTTCTATTTTATCTCTTCCGATGGTGTAAATTTTCGTTTTATATTTGCTAACACTTCCGCGTGTATTAATACTGGTCTCGAAACAGATTTGCTCGAACACACTATGAAAGTAAAGCTTTGAGATCTAGTCAGTCCTTTGCTGTAAATTGTGTAAAACTTGCTTTTGCAATTTTTGTTAGAGATTTGACGGCCCGATAGCAATTAAATTAAATGGTTTAGGCCAGGGCTTTAGGCTACTAAGACAGAGTACAACTGACTGCATGTCAATCTCGGTCTGTTTCTAAATGCGTAATAAGCAAATAAATGAAATAGCAATTCCTTGTTGCAGTTCCCATGTTTCACATTTTAGAGGTGTTTATAAGGCTTTCGTTTGGACTTCTCATGAGAGCTTTGGTGAAGCGCGCATTAGCGTTAAAATCTATTTATCTATATGTCACATCTTTGTTGTTGCATTTCGCAAAAAACTAATTAACTAGCTAACTAACTAAACTAAATAGACGTTTGAACAGACAAACCAACGCTGTAGGAATTCGTAGTGTGGTTCCAGAGAAGATTTACGGTCTGGTCAAGCAAACACCAATAATTTCATTTTAGATTTTTTGTTCTTTAAATGTTATTTTCACATTACATTAGTGAGTTTTGGGTGCTTGACTTAGTGTTTAGGTTTATTATAATGCTGAATGGAAGGCGCTTGACAGCACGTAGCAATTTTAATGGAAATTTTTTTTATAATTACAAGAGCATCCGGTACAGTGCTAAACGCTTAAGTGTGTTGCGCGACATTGGCATACACAAATAAATAAATGCACGTAGTGAAAAAGATCGTATTGTAGTAGAAGACGTTGCGTGCGGTACGAACATTCTTCTTCCAACTTCTGTGCCTCTTCAAATGTCCCACTTTCAGATTTTTTTTCGTATACTTTGTTTTGGAACATCTCTATTTCGGGAAAGAGAACTTTTCTACTTTGAGAAAACAAATACTCCTATACTCTTGGTAGGGAAAACTCTCCGATCTTTGTTTGATCATGGGATTTTACCAGTATGACTTGATTAATCAGCATAGCTATCAAACTTTGAATGTAGCAATTGTAATTTCCTTTGATGGTATTGACTCGTCTTGAACTTTCTTTCTACTAGCACTAAAGCGCCATCACGTTTTTTGGTTTTGTGTATCTGCAGTCGCAAGATGGCGTCAGGTAACCGCAATAATTTAAACAGGTTAGCTCTTGTACTGGGGAAGACTGAACTAGGAAGCATTTATATTAGAAATCGAGTGCAATTGATCGGATCTGTCTGTTTCCGTAATATAATCACTGTACTACGAATTTGCTTAGCTTTCAGCATCATCATTAATGGATCTCAATAAGTATTCAACAATCTTCTTTAAAAAGCTTGATGTTCGATCATCTCATTCATGGAAGAAGTTTCGTTGCTTGCGAGTACTTGTTGCCTGTATTTTCTTTGTTTATTTGGAAACAAAAATACAAAATATACCAATTGTTAGTCTGTGGTTCCTAGCACGGTTTCAAAAAATTCTCGATAACGAAGGATGGGAGCAAATATCACAGAATTTTGCCGGCTGTGATATTTGCTCCAACCCTTCTTTATTGAGCACTTTTTAAAACCCTGGTAGCAACGACAAGGTAATCTGGCAGTTACTATGTGCCCGTACTTTCATTAATTATTCTTCTTCGTTTTTCAGTATACAGAGATTTCTCCAAGTTTCACCTTGTTAACGCTACAACGCAAAATAAGATCCTTAGTGACGTCATAGACATAGTCTCTCCGCTTTACATCGTTTTTCATCCTAACATCATAAGTTCAGAGGTAACGTGTTTGTGTTCTGCTTTGTTTTGTGTTTTTTAAATCAGGCATTCTGACCGTAAGCATTTTCTTAGAAATTTCTTCACCTTAATGGCTTTTTTTAAGCAATGTTTCCAGCGCTGTCATGTTTATTCTTTGTGATAGAAATTGGCACCTTTTGCGGTATTTTCCGAAAATAATTACATTTTATCTTCAGAGTCGTTACGGCATTAGAAATGTCAAAAAAGCAGCTTTTACGCTTGTGCTAGGTCTATTTCGACATATGTAGTTTTTTTTTGTATTTCCTTTGATTTGTAGCGCAAAGTAGAATTTCTTTTAAAAAAAATAGCAAAATTTATTCAGATGAAAAACCATAATTACTTGCAGTTAGCCAGCATTGCTGATTAGGGATTAGTTTGGATTTGCTAAAACGTAGTTTTAAGGTTAGTCGAACAAACTTAGCAACAGTCGATATATTAGTCGCTAATCATTTTGCAAAGCTCATCTTACTGCATTGTTTTCTCGTCTAAAGATAGCAGCGTTTAGTGTAGGCTCGTTGTACGCGAGGAAATTACTTTACTGTGTAGGCAACTCAGCAGCCGACGTAAAAGGAAGATCTTTGTTGTCTATTTTGCCCACTCATGAGTTTTGCACCAGCTATTTTAAATTTTAAGCTTTCGCAGCGAAGCGCTATATCGGTTTTGATCGAAGGTAGAAGGACGAAATAGTAGAACTTCTTTTTTTATATCCTAAAAGCCATTAGTTTTTCTTGTTAAATCTTATCAAGAGCTACGTCACTAAGCAATAAGCATGCTTGAAAAGTATGACATCAGCCCCTATTGAGGCCGGCAAAAATCTCAATTGCTTCATTAGTCACGTTGAAATAATAAAGCTTTTACGTGGTCTAAATACCTCTACAATTTTTTTTTTGGTTGGTTCTGGGTTGCACTTTCTAAGTAATAAAGATCAGCAATTTTTAATGATTAACTTTCTAATAATCAATTTTTCGAGTCAGTACTTTTATAATCTTTAATCCTGATTTCATTTTGGAAAAAAGTTTATTTTACCATTTCAAATTCTCGATTCAGTGACCGTCTTTTTGGTCGAAAAGGATGCCCAAGCATGGATGTTGCTTAGGGCGGTTCAAAAAAAATTTTTTTTCTTGAAAACACGCTGTCACCCCCTAAAATCGTGAGGTTAACTGAAAAAACACCACAGAAAAAAATTCGGTTCGATTCCTCCAACATCCGCCACGGAAATCGAGTTTTTGTTTTTTCTTCAAAATCCGGGGATTCCCCTAATTTAAATAAGTAAATTCCTTAATTTTTATGCTGTTTTAGACAATTTTCTCGGAATTTTTTAAAGGAAGGTTGTTACCAACGATTGAGCTAGGTCACCTAATAGTTTGGTGTTGCGTCATCAATGACGTCATCGAGTTTAGAGGGAATTCCCTAAGCAATTCTTCACAATTAGAGCATTTTTTTACGAAAAATCTGCATTTACTGAACTAAACTCGATTTTTGGTTTTGAAAACATTGTATTTCTTCAATAATTGATAAAAAAAAAGTTTTGCTCAGTAGTTTCATACTGCATGTGTTAGTTAATTCAACGTCTTGTCACAATATGAACAGTAGTACAATAAAACAAAGCAGATTTTCAGCAACTTGCAGTTTTCTTTCTAAAATCTGGATACTTCTGCCTTATGCTTTCGACGCAATGCAAGATCATGTTTCGTTGTTCGTTGTCGGTAGTTTGAACGTCTTTATAGTCTTCAAGTATTTTGATGCCCCTTTCAGCTGTGTCATTTGTCACTTTTATGTTAAATACTAATCGTTCAAGCCTTTGGTATGAATCAGACTTGCACCATTGGCTTTGAGCCCGACGCAGAAACTGGACATCATCGATGGTGAATCGAAACCGCTGGAACAAAAGCACAGAACGTCTTCCCGCCAAATTTGAAATCCGTGTTGTCTCTGTGATGTGGGGCAATACTGGTTTTTGTGGTGCGAGCACTGTGTGCTGATTTTCTCGATAGAGTTGGAACACCCTACGAGCTAAAGCTTCTTTTTCTTCACATGCAAGTTGCTTAGAGCACAGAGCAAACGGTATCAGTTCTTCGGTCAAATACCATTAATGGCGTGACGGGGCTTTAGCAGCGTTGTGTGCAATATTGCCAAGTTTTGAAGAACTCTGATATTTCAACTTTGTTTTGTAAAACATAAGATCATTGTATGCTGCCTCTGATGCTAAAGGAGACTGAAACCAAAAAGACGAATAAAATATAGCAACAAAGTCTCCAAAACTTTGCAGTTTTTCAAGATCAGTTTCTTCAACTTGGAGTTGTCCTTGGAGCAATAACATTTTTAGAGAGTAAATACAAGACGACATCCATCTTGCTCGGTGTTGAGCTCCAGGGCGACAAAAATAAAAATTTGAAAATGATTTTTCATCGATGTAATATGTTAAATTTGAAAATGATTTTTTATCGATGTAATATGTTGCCGCAACATATTACATCGATGAAAAATCATTTTCAAATTTTTGTTTTTGTCGCCCTGGAGCTCAACACCGAGCAAGATGGATGTCGTCTTGTATTTACTCTCTAAAAATGTTATTGCTCCAAGGACAACTCCAAGTTGAAGAAACTGATCTTGAAAAACTGCAAAGTTTTGGAGACTTTGTTGCTATATTTTATTCGTCTTTTTGGTTTCAGTCTCCTTTAGCATCAGAGGCAGCATACAATGATCTTATGTTTTACAAAACAAAGTTGAAATATCAGAGTTCTTCAAAACTTGGCAATATTGCACACAACGCTGCTAAAGCCCCGTCACGCCATTAATGGTATTTGACCGAAGAACTGATACCGTTTGCTCTGTGCTCTAAGCAACTTGCATGTGAAGAAAAGAAGCTTTAGCTCGTAGGGTGTTCCAACTCTATCGAGAAAATCAGCACACAGTGCTCGCACCACAAAAACCAGTATTGCCCACATCACAGAGACAACACGGATTTCAAATTTGGCGGGAAGACGTTCTGTGCTTTTGTTCCAGCGGTTTCGATTCACCATCGATGATGTCCAGTTTCTGCGTCGGGCTCAAAGCCAATGGTGCAAGTCTGATTCATACCAAAGGCTTGAACGATTAGTATTTAACATAAAAGTGACAAATGACACAGCTGAAAGGGGCATCAAAATACTTGAAGACTATAAAGACGTTCAAACTACCGACAACGAACAACGAAACATGATCTTGCATTGCGTCGAAAGCATAAGGCAGAAGTATCCAGATTTTAGAAAGAAAACTGCAAGTTGCTGAAAATCTGCTTTGTTTTATTGTACTACTGTTCATATTGTGACAAGACGTTGAATTAACTAACACATGCAGTATGAAACTACTGAGCAAAACTTTTTTTTATCAATTATTGAAGAAATACAATGTTTTCAAAACCAAAAATCGAGTTTAGTTCAGTAAATGCAGATTTTTCGTAAAAAAATGCTCTAATTGTGAAGAATTGCTTAGGGAATTCCCTCTAAACTCGATGACGTCATTGATGACGCAACACCAAACTATTAGGTGACCTAGCTCAATCGTTGGTAACAACCTTCCTTTAAAAAATTCCGAGAAAATTGTCTAAAACAGCATAAAAATTAAGGAATTTACTTATTTAAATTAGGGGAATCCCCGGATTTTGAAGAAAAAACAAAAACTCGATTTCCGTGGCGGATGTTGGAGGAATCGAACCGAATTTTTTTCTGTGGTGTTTTTTCAGCTAACCTCACGATTTTAGGGGGTGATAGCGTGTTTTCAAGAAAAAAAATTTTTTTTGAACCGCCCTAAGTTGCTAGAAACTATGCCATTTTTGCGATGTCATGCAGCTCGAACGTAAGGAAGAACCCATCGTTCAAGTTCAAGTTTAACTTACGTCAGATAAAACCCAATCTACTCCAAATTTTGCAAATTTTCAAATCTTAAAAATCCTCGGATTTTTTTCCAGCAATCGGAATGATTTAGTAGCTGTTTCTTTTCCAAGATCAGCGTGAAATGATGTTAGTGGTTTGTTGAAACAGGATCGGGAACAGCATCTAACTTTAATAGCGAACAAGCCGTATCCGTCCGCTGCTGGAGCCAAGTTTCAAGTCGAATTCAGTAATGAAAGCAAGACCGTCGAAGCTTGTGCCAATTTATTTAACCCTTGTACTTTGTTACTGCAAAACCCAGGTGTGTTTTTAACTGAAATTTAATGTACGTTTCTGTAATATCTGCACATTTGTACTGAGCTGTGATCTCAGATGTAAGTAGCTCAAGGCCGCTTGAAACCTGCTTGATGTATTCTTAGAATGAGCAAAAACTGGACCACAATATCTGCACTGTGTATGACTGTATGCAAGTACCACTAACCGATTTTATGCACTAGAAGGAAAAAGACAAAAGCGCTCCGATTTCTTTCCGAACCGGAGTTTCGATACCGATATTCTGCTTCAGTGCAGTATATTTAAGAAGGTGTATTTCACTGTGATAATTTCCTTAAAAATCTAAAACGAAAGTCGATACTCTCGATCTTTCTCGGTTCACTTCTTTATCAATACCCATACTCCCACATGACTTTGTTTCTATTCGAAAGTTTCCTTGAAAATTTTAATTGTTTCGAACTTATTGAAACTGACACCGCTTTGCTTTGTAATTATGCTAGGATATGACGATGGGAAATAATGCGTGGACTTAAAATACGCTATAGAAATTTTCGTGGAATATTGCAAAACTCTGCAACTTTGTAATTGAAACCCACCTTGAAATTGTTTAGGGTTTTTGATGTTCCTTGTTTTAGTTTATAGTTTTCAGGGGATTTTTATTAAACTTTTTTAGAACCGCATAGGAGTTAGGGTGGGATTAGCGGTCCTTTAGTGTAGGTTTTATATATCACATTTGTTCAATGCTGATCGTGCGTTTTGGGTTAAAGTTGAGTTAATATACCGGTAACTACTTTTAGTGTTCTAAACCCTAAATTTTTCGAAGTGGCGCAATTGGAGTTTTGTTTTTACAGCATTTTCTTACCTTGCCAGTGATATTTTCAAGCCGATAAAAATTTAAGCAAAAATTTTTTTAGGCTTAAGTACCGGTATGATCGATGCCAAAGCTTACGTTCTGGTTCCAGAAAGTGAAGACGACAATGCTCCTGTTACGAAAACACAGGTGATTTGCATCACTACAGTCATAAGCTTGAGAGCTGTATCATCCATTTGGTTACATAGCTTTTTTTAGTTCTGCAAAATTTACTACTCTTCAACTACGGTCAGCAAAATTTCTGATTATTTTTATCAAGCTTAAAAGAAAAAGGGTATCACCTACTTATTATATGCTATCAAAGTTCTATAAAGCTGCTGTACTATGCAGTATCGTACATGGTTGTTTGATTAAATTAAAGACTCCGACCTGTCGATATGTGGGAGACTTTAACATTTTTTTCGTAAACATATACGACCAAACGAACGAATCTTGTATGGACAAGAACTTACAGTAAAAACTTTCTTCTCTCTTCAGCTCCACAACAAACATTTAGTCGAGAACCTATTGAATATTTCACGCTTGATGAATGGCGATTTTTAAGTTTTAACTTAAAATCAAGATTTTCGATTCAAAATTAGCTGCCGTACTACAAAACAAGGCAAGACAAATTTATTTCATCGCTCAGTAATATCACAAAGAAGAAATTTTAGTCAGCATTCGTTTAAGAAGGCGACAGGGAAGTTGCGAAAGACCTTACGGGCATCGAGTCACGCAATCACCTACAAAAATCATCACAGTTTTCAAGCAAAATTGGTTAATTTCAGCGCAAAACCACTTCTTACATGAAGTTCCTGGTGCTAGTCAGTGGTCTAGTGGATACAGTGTGTGCTGCTGAAGCAGTAGACTCTGGTTCGATTTTCGGTCGGGTCAAATTAAGTTCGATTCCCGATCGGGTCAATCGTTATTTCTTATTTTCTTGCTTAACGTTCAGCAGCAGAAAGAAACAGTGTGAAGCCTCCACCGTGTGTGGTAGACAGATGGTAGTTTGACTTTGCTGTCTCCTGGGCAAGGGAACTTAATCGATGGCTTTTGCAAAAGGCATAAACAAGCCATTTCTTAGGACTTCTTTATTTCTCTAGTTCTGACAGACTACTCTTTTCACAGGTTGGGGACGCTATGAAGGTGTGGGTCCAATCTGATCTCGATAAACTAAACTCGATGTTGGAGAAAAACAACGATCCATTTCATTTTCTTTGCCAAGCCTACAAAGTTGATGCGAACGATCCTTCCGCTGTTGACGTCATCGACAAGTAAGTTAGTTGCCAGTGTTTGATTAAAACTATAGTTACAGATGCATTAATTGCCCAGTCGCTAAAGTGTTGCATTAATTGCACGGAGAAAAACAAAAAAAGGAATAAATGAAACTTTAAAATGCTTAGAATTCGGCGACGGAATAGATGGCAGCGAAACAACGTGTGCCCCGAAAACATTGTTTTACTCTTAAGAGCTTGTCATATTATTTGCTTATTTTATTTGATGAAGGAAACGTTAATTTTCTTCGCCGTTTTATTCCGAGTCTGAATATTGGATCTTGATTGCTTTTTCGGTAAAGTATGGATGATAACACTCCTCTCCTTGAATCAGTTTTCAGTTGTAATATTTCCTTTCGTTTTTAAAAATGAGCGTTTACAAATGCTTGTACTTGTTAAAATGCTTGATCTTTATTCTACCTCCCTCCACACCGAAAAAGAATCAAGCCCCTGCTGGAAGTTTTCAAACAAGCCTTTGAAGCCTTTCAAGCAGAAGCAGAGATACAATTTTAGCATGCATAAGCACTAGGTAGCGGAGGCGTTTCTATGCTTGCTACTGGAACAATAATAAACGAGAATGCTGGCGTTAAATAAGGAAGAGGAAATGAGGTGCCGCTTTTAGTAAGAGCTGACTCTATAAATCATCACACAATACCGTCTCAGTTTCAGTATAAGACATAATTTCTTGCAGTAAGGTTTTTCTGTGTCGGCTCTTAGTACAGGGTTGAGGTTACGCGTAGAATTTAAGTTTTTGAGTTTTATCATTTTTTGAAAATTTGAGCTTGAAAGTTAGCAAATACTAGTATTCAGAATGCAAGCACTGTTTCCGTCATGCTCTTGTAAGTATATTTTGATTTGCTGCGATCAAATTAATTTTGTGCATTTTTATAATATTTTTGATTTTAAATTTAGGCGCCCAAGCGGATCTTAAAGAAGATAAAAAGAACTTAAAACTAAACTGTCGAAATCCGAGCCAAGTCAACTGACCGCGACAAATTGACCGTGAACCAACGGTTTCGTCACAGTAATTTCGTCACTGATTTCGTCATACTAATTTTGTCACAAAGTGAGGGTTTGGGCAAGATGGCTCCGGGAATAGTAAAATATTTTTAGAATCGCCCTTCTCAGCCAATCGGCGTTGTTCGCGGTCAGTTTGTTCGCGGTCAGTTTGTCGCGGTCAGTTGTCGTGGACCCGTCGAAATCTTTCAAAAGGCCACCACAAAATTCAAATGCTTTATTTCTTTCAATGACGGAGCGTCTGAATTTTTAAAAACAAAGCTATTTTCCGACAACTAATTACTTCTTATAGGTGGAGTGCCATGGAAAATACCAAATGCTCTTGAAACTGCCGAAAAAAGGTGCCCCTAACCTTCATTTAACTCCTTAAACTTCTAAGAGGAGAACTTCGCCCGACGCTAACAAGCATAGTGAATCATCGTTATGTCTGCAGTAGATTTCTTTTTAGTGTAGTTAAAAAAAAATTAGTTATCGATTCACAGAAAAAAAAAAATTACCCCCAGTTGATTTTGCTGTTTGTTTAGGTTTAAAATGACTTTAAATTTGCTGAACGTTTCAGGCGGCTTACGGACACCTTCCGAAAAAATGTGCCCGAGAATCAGCTGGCTCGTGTGTTCGGAACCGATCAGGGATACAAACCGGACGCAGGCGAAGGTAGGAAACTCCCATTGGAGCTTAGACTGTGTTTCGAACTTTTTGAGTTTTAGTGGCATTGTGTTGTTGAGTAGTTAGACAAAAGACATACCGTGCTACTAGAACAGTGGAACATCCAATTTTGATTTGCTTTAAAATTTGTGCTATTGGAAATCGTATCGGCCAAAAGGGAAAACAAACCAGTAGCGTTTGGCTCATTTCCGAATTGTACCGTTTCTTTTTTAGCACTTTGATTTAGTACAGGCTGGCAAAGCTAACCGAACCCTAACTCTCATGCTAGGTCACAGAGACGAAGTTGTCGAATGGTCAAAATGCCTTAATTTAATTCAGGAAACCATAGATTGAAACAATATGGGTACACATCGGAAAAATGCGATGGTACCAGTCCAATGGTGCATAGCCAGAAACTTGTTTATTTTCATTTGCTGAATGCAGACTTATGGTGTTTATGAATTAAAAAATCTCGGTACTGCTGTTATCAAGTAAGAAATTTTTGAATCCCTTTTTGAATTTTTAGAGAGAAGCAGAGAATACGCTCCCACTCTTCTTCATTTTGCTGCCATGCACGGTCTAAAGAATTTGACCGCCCAGTTGCTTCGTTGTCCTGGTGCTGTGCGAGCTTATGGAATGGCAAATTGTGACGGCGACTATCCAACCAATCTCGCTGAAAAATACGGACACTGGGACTTGAAGAATTACATGCAATCATACATGGTAATTTTTGTGCTCAACTAATCTCGCACGCGACTCAATTAAAAGATCGTCGCTGACAAAATTTCCCATAACAATTTTATCCTTCGAAATAAAAACTTTTCTGTGGCGTTACGAGTAATAAAAATAGATCTCGATTCGAAAATTTTGTGGCAAAATTTTTGAACTTTCGATTTTAGCCAAGACATTTTCGGATCGTTCAAAATGGTACCGAAATTTATAAAACGGTTATAATACTATAGGGTAGTTTTAGTATTAAGAATGAGGACGTACGATTCTTTTCCATGAGCTGCTGAATTGCACCAGTACTATTTCACTCCGTGGTATAGACGTTCTTCTACCACCGATGAAATAGTATCCGTGCCATTCAGCTAAATCACCGTCTCCATTATCAGCCATTAGTTGTATGCTCATTGCACTTCACGTTTCATTCCACATCCGTACCCCCACAACCCACCCAGCAACATGGAAGTTTAACTTGAGCACCTTTGGACCTCGTGTTGCAACGTAGCTCGGAAAAGAAGTAATTGCTTGCTAATTTTCTTGTTTTGGCTAGCATGTACGGCATACTGGCGGGTGCTAGTACCATCACGCGCCATGCTATTTTTTCATACCGCATCGCACATGATAGTACGATACACACGTACAGCTCTTTCATCCATCAACATTGAAAACGTTTTCAGTTTTTGCTTGTTTTCTTTTTTATTTTGATTTCATCATTTCCGTTTTTGCTTGCTCTCCATTATTTACCTTTTTGTTTATGTCTAAATTGGTTGAAGCAAACACCAATTTTGCTTATTTTCTATTAGGAAGTTTCGGCGATGGTCGATTACGAGATGGGAGATTCCCGAAACACTTCGGAGATGGTCGCTCAAATGGTTTCCGGACAATATCTACCAGTTCCTGAGTCGTAAGTGCTTTCTTTGTTTTCTGGCTAAACTGCCTTGCTCCGTTTTTTTCCGCATAGTTTTAGATTGAGTAACAGCTCAGGAACGCGGAAACGCTTTTGTTTTTTAAAACGTGTCAATGGAGTGGAGCACACGAATTTATCACGTAGTGTTTTCATAGAATACGTCAGTTGGATAATAATCCTATTTTGACTGAATGTTAATAAAGAAAGGCTTCAATGATACTTGAAAGGTTTATTTTACTATCGTAACAACAAAAAAAAAAACTTTCAGCTTCTTTACCTATCTAACCACTCTAATTGATTTTCATGCCCCATGACTTGAACAAGAAAAACTTGAGTTTTTGGTGTTGCTCGAAAAAAGAACAAGACTAGTCCAAAAAATGCAATTCGACTTACTGTTTAGGGTCTATGGATCGAGTGATAGTGACATCAACGAAAAGCCTGGTTACGTCACTATGAAGCCTCTGACGGGCAGAGCGGTAAAGCACTACGACTCCCCATTCGTCGTTCCCATACCGCTGTCCGACGATATTCCTAGCTACGAGAGTATTCTGGCGCAGATGATTGAATGTTACAGTAGGTCATTTGCTGTATATTATGTAGACACTGCATTCAAAAGTTTTTTTTTTTGCGGTTTAGTTGCTTTGATGCAGTTGTGAAGTCTTGACCCATCTTGCTTAATTTGTGTTTGATTGGTGGGAGCTCGTTGCTGGCCATTTCTTGTAGGTGAGAGATTGAGCGGCGGAAATTATACACCAGAATCCGGCAGAGAAATGTGGCCATTTTCCTACCAATAAAAAATTGGGCATCCCACCATTACACAGGCAGCCACCGCTGAAGGATGCCCATTGGTCGTTTATTGCGACCCACTGGTTTAGCGTTTTTGATTTTCGCTAAGTAATGCATTCCCTCTCCCTCCAAAATTGGTATTTGTTAAATACTTTCCCTACTGAAGTTCGTCCAGTAACAACAATGCAGGAGTTGACCCATTTGCCCTTAAACCAAAATTCAAAAATTTGAAGTTTTGAATCTTATTCTGTTGTGCAGCTGAGGACACATACATGGAGTTTGAAGGGCCAGCCGATGATGATATGCAGTACGGCTTTGGATACGGTTCGTTTTGTTTGATTGTTCATTTTTTTTCGCGGAGAAAGCAATGGCGGCCCTACGAGAGGACGGATCTCGGCCCGCTAAGTTATCCATGATTTTAAATTTTCTGCTTCACTTTGTTTAGTTGCAGCCATTTATGTTACTAATTAAGCGTCTTATTTAAAATCGTAACAGATCATCATAACCTCGGTAGGAGACGAACTCAGATTATGCGAATTGGGTTGACCTGAAAACAACGGTTTATTTCTTGCCCACGCTGCTTCATAGTATTTGCTTGAAATTTCCCTGAGGAGAACCAAAAAAAAAAAAAATTAGGCCTAATTTTGTACAGGAAAGGATGCTCCTCCTCCGCCCCCACGTGATGACGTACCAACTCCGCCCCCGCTCGATGATTATCCTGTGCCTCCCCCGCGACTTCCTGCGCTCTCAGAGGAAACCCACTTGCCTCCGCAACCGCCTCCACTTCCAGTAGAGAGGAGTGATGAGAACGCGAGCATTCGAAGAGGAGGAGCCGATCGCGTGTCATACGGATCGTGTATGTAGAAACTTTTTTCCTTTGACGTTTTGAAGCCGCCGTGGTATAGTGTAGAAGATTAACGGTAGGACTTGGAGT
Organism: Trididemnum nubilum; assembly: GCA_963965965.1. Classification (NCBI taxonomy): domain Eukaryota; kingdom Metazoa; phylum Chordata; class Ascidiacea; order Aplousobranchia; family Didemnidae; genus Trididemnum; species Trididemnum nubilum. The sequence continues at coordinate 17,023,778 of OZ014483.1, forward strand.
CTTATTAAAGGTAGACCAGGTTCGATTCTCGCCTAAACCACGATTGATATATGCCAGAAAAGGATGTGCAATTCTAAGTGGTGGAGTACTTCTGAAGGAGTAATATTGTGATTACATATTTATTCAACTAGTTGCCTTGACCAGGAGAAAGCGAAGGGATTTTCGGTCTTCGAATCAAGCTGCCCACCTGTCTACCATACACGGTGGAGGCTTCACACTGCCATTTTATTACTGAACGTCAAGCAGCGAAGCCGTGAATACGAATTTTTATGGTCGTTTGTTTGAACCGAACGGGAATCGAACCCTTATTTACCGTTTCAGTAGCAGACGCTCTATCCACTCGACCACTGATCGGTATGTATTCTAAGAGTCTGTTAGCGATATGTGTTTGGGTAATTAGACTCAACATCCAATCGCTCTGAAACTTAGCTATGATTAACCGCGGTTTAGTTGAGATAAGCAAAAGGAAACGCGGATGTTTATATTTTGCTTGGTAGACAATATTTAATTAGATATTGACGTGAGTTAATAAGCATAAAATCGCACAGCGTTGCCAGCAGCTCGTTACCGCTGCATCATAAGAAGCTGTGTCAGTGTGTAGCCCAGGCACAATGGGCCAGATAATTATGTGGCCTGACTAACTTCTTGCTCGTTTCAATGTAATCCATTAGTATTTTGAAAAGAAAGTCTTTTCCATTAAAAAAATAAATGAATAAATTGCCTTTGACTCTGCACCGATAATCAGACTCGTGTATGAATTCGAATTGTGTATTGTCTGCAGTATCGATTCCTAAAATCCACTCGTACGTGAGTCCAGCTCAAAGAGAACTCATTACACTGCAACAGAAAGTGAAAAATGGAGAACTAACCACAAATCAGGTATCTATTCTTTATATTTGTCCCATGTTTAATAAGTAATGCTGACTGTAGTAGCAAAACTGGTTTACTAACGATTACAACCTTCTTTATTCACTTGCCAAGTTGCTTAGACATTAGCAGCAGACTGACCTTTAGGCCTTTGAGTCGAAAGTGGTTTTAGAGTTTTTTTTAGACCACACTTAATACTCTAATAATAACAATTACTGAGAATGTTTTCCACGTGACTGTGTTTAGGTGTTTGAATTTGGAACAGTAAAGTTGTGTCTAATCGATGAATTTGGGAGAATCATATGCTTCATTTCTCACTGTAATCCAGGAACTTCATGTATAATATGAGATGAATTTACTTCTCCGCTTTTTCAGGCTGTATTCCGGTTCAAGGAGTGGGAGCGCAAGCACAAAGAGCAAGCCGCTTCCTTTCAGTTCCAACAAGAAAGTTTGCAACGGCTGCGCAACAGTTTGATGAAAAGCAGAGAAATGAAGAGGCAGCGAAGTTAGCTTTCTAAAATCTATATCCAAGCTTCTAACTCGTTTTAAGCGCTTGTAGAAATGCATAGCACAAGGATCAACATTTAGTGCTTTTACATGTCCAGTTTTTTGACCCGGGTTTTGGTTCCGGATGCTTCTTGTTCTGAGTCATGCCAAAAAATTGCCAAGTCACGAAAGAACTTGCCAATCAAAGAGTAGTAGTATGTTTTTCGTGATTTGGCTCTTTTTTGACATGACTCAACAATAAGCGAGCAGGCATCGTTACCAAGAACCCGGCCTAAAAAGTAGAAACGCTAATTTTTTATTATGATTTGAAATTGTATTTTAGATGAAAATGATGACATTGAAATAACGAAACCTATTGTAGCCGGTTCTTCAACTTACGACATGGTATTGAAAAAAACGATCGATGCCGATCCATCCGAAGTTATCTATGGTTCCACTACTGTAAGTTAATTTGCTCTCAATTTATTTACGCTTAGTTTAGCGACTTTAAGCTAAGGGAAACATTTAAAAAAAAAAATTTGTAAGAGAAGTTTCAGGATAAATGCCAATATTGTAGGCTTGTTCAAACCACATTTTTTCGCCAACGGTAAACATAGAACAAAAGCGAATTTATATCGATAGATTGTTTTTTACGAGATGGGCTATTGTTTTATAATAACCCAACGTATTAAATTTTTGTGATTTTGGCTGCTTTTCTCAGCATTTCAGCAACGTTCTATCATAGACAGCAATAGCTTAATTGGTAGAGTGAAGAGTGAGCGATCGAAAGTTTGCTGATCCCGGTTTCATTCCTGAACTGGCAATGCATCGTTGTGCTCATTGAAAAGACACTTTACGCTTATTTCCCAGTGAGGCCAAGCTGTCTACTCGCTGTGGTAGCCCAGCCTGATGAAAGACTTGCAAACAGAATCCCAAAAAGGTGCTCTGCGTTGGTGTTGTTAGACAGGCGTAGAGAGCCTGGCTCGTACGAACGAACGAGCACCTTCAACAGCCGGTATACGCCTGGCGTCAAATTGTGAGCGTACGTACGAGCGTTTTCGGTACGCTTTTCTTGTGCCTTTCTAGCATCATAAGATTTATTCAAATCAACAAAGGATACGCTTGTACGCTCACAAAGTTATGTCAAGTGGGGGTGGAGCTTTAGTTATAGTAGTTTTACCAAAACCAGGCGACAATTAGTCAAAAATCCACCCTCGTTCCACAACGAAGAGTGTTCAACTGTTCATGTCCACAGAAGCCACCAAAGCTCCACGACGGATTCACTCGCTCTTCCATACAATCCCACGATTCTTATTCTACCGATAGCATGCGCACGAACGCATCCAGTGTCTCGAAGAGCTCCGACGACTCCAGAAAAAGCAGCATCTCGGCTCCAGACTACCACGTTGACTATCGAGCTCATACTACCATGAGAAAATCGGACCCAGCTGTTAACGTCTACGCCGCTCACCCCAAAACGAAACCCCGGTCACCCAGACCTCTATCCCAAACAATGCGACTCCCACCAAATCACCCGAATGAGTACACGAAAGAGTAAGTGTTATTTTAAGTTGGATTAATTGAGTTCTGAAATAACTGACCTTCATAGAATTACGTAAGTGTTTTTCATCGAAAAATTCTGTCTAGTTTTTTATTGATTTCAATGCAGATCGAACCTAAATTCAAACCCATACTCAAAAGCCAGCTCTAATTATCCTGGTATCTCCTCACTCAAACTCTTAGTAATACCGTTGAAAACGAGTATGAAAAATTAACTGTTTTTGAGAAGGTTTACTGTTTTCCAACAGTGCTACCAACTACGAATTAACTCCCTGTTTAGCAGTATTGCTTTTACTGTTTAATTTTTATGTTATGTCTTGCAATGTACATAAAATATATAGATTTTTGGTCGTTGTAAAATTTGTTTATGCTGCGCTTGCAATCCTTTCGGGCAAGCACCATCGTGACTCCAAATCCCTGCGTTGCTTTAACTAGTTCCAAAAACAGTTCATCTTTAAGCAGATTATGATATGTTATTTTCAGGACGAATACCGGACACCGTCCTCCCCCCGTGCCCCCTCGAGAAGGGGCTCAACCCCCGTTTGTCCCCCCTCGTTTTCATTATTGAACGGAAAAGTTGGTAATGCTTTGATTTGACGTCTGATATTCTGCTTGGTGTCTTCAGTACTGAGGCAAATATTATTATCCGTGACAACTTATACTGACGTTTTGCGAGAGGTTTTAGTTTCCATCCACTGTATTTGACGGCAACTACGAAGTGTTTGATAAGCGAGTTTGCCATGACGTTATAGGAAGCTTTTTTTGATTCCGCATTGAAGTTTGCGTTCGCTATCTTTTTCAATCAAAGTCGACTGGCGTGCACAAACGTGAGTGCGGAATCACGAGATCTTAGTGTATTCTTAAAAAAAGGTTTATTTTGTTATTTAGTGTACTGTAAGTACTTAATTTTGTTAAATTGAGTGAGAATAGTTGAGCCTTTTCGCCTGTTCACTTGCCCGTTAACAATTATCTTTCACTTTGATTTTTCTCCCGTTCGCGACCCAAGGCACTTTTATATTTTTGTATCTCGTTTAAAGCGATCGCGTGTCAGTCACTCGTTTAAAAACAGATTTCAAAAAAATGAAACGGTTTCGGACCTTGCAACTATTTTCAAAAACTTGGCGAATTTTGTTTATAAAATGTTGCTTCGTTCTGTTACAATTTGGTGTTTCAAAGGCTCGTTTTTGTAATTGAGTTCATGCAAAATCAAAATACACATGTTCTAATGTGTTATTTGTTGCATAGCCTTACGTGAATTTGTGCAATAATAACTACCAATCTATTTTCGAATAGAAATCCTAATCTACCCTGCAAGTTCCTTAAATTTGTTTTCGTTTGTAATTGTTGGATAAATTTTTGTGTCAAGTTCATTCTCAAGCCGTATGCAATAGTCTCAAATTTTCCCTCAGACATAATATTGGTTAAAAAGGTGAAAATTTTATTGATTTATGCAGTTTTACATTCGATGTTTTAATTCACTGTTGTAGCCATCTTCAATTAATGCACCTGCTAGCCTTTTGTTTCTATTTGTACCCATTTTCATGTTTTATATCTAATTGGACTTTCTTCATTAATTTGTTTAATTGGTTTGGTGTAATAAAAGCTATGGATACAGTTAATGATAGTTCAGTGTTAATTAGACGCGGTAGCTATCACTTGTTGAGAATATATATTTTATAGCTTAAATTAATCTCTCCTTGTCTGCAATCTTAATGGCTTTTACGCATTCGTTCTTATTGGTACTTCCGCCACGCTTCGCGTCGGAAGTCCCTATGTTTTTTCCGGAAAAATTACAAATTCGGCAATAGAGGTAAAAAGCGCTATAACTTTGAAACGGCTAAAGTTAGAAACTTGAATTTTAGAACTTAGATGGGGCACATATAAATCATTTCTCGTGCAAATTTTGGAGGCAATCGGTCTCGTGATACGGGTTCCCGAGCCAAAAAACTGAAACGCAAATCGGAGGTTTAAACAACTCGAGCTCGAAAAGTAATCGCACGAGGAGAATAAAAGTTTCGAATTTAGAAGCGTCCGGGCATGCAGTTTCAGCTCCCAAAAATAATTTATGACGATTCCGACACTTTTCTTTTTTCTTTATTTATTTAAGCAAATTACTCTCTGGTGACAACAACTCCGAAACCACCAAAGCTAGAAACTTGAAATTTGGACAGATGGTACGTTTAAACATGAAGTTGTGTACTTGCAATTTTAAAAGGGCATTCAGGACGTTTTTGTTAAAAAAATTTTACCGTGAAACCATGGTGAAACAACTTTGGCAATTTTTTAGAATTTTTTCGCACCAATTTTGATTCTCTTCGGCCAAGAAGTCGTAAGATATTCGCAATTATTTTTCCCCTTAGAGTAAGTAGAAACGCTTTCCGAACATACCAAACTAAACGGACGTGGATCAAAATCGTTCCCAATGACTGACTAGATTAGCAGCTGTCGAGGAAATGGCTTCGTAGGTACCTGCTGATTACCGTAGCAAATCAAAACGAAAAATGCTAACTAAAATGCTTTGCATTGAAGCTTGCAATTGCATATTTACGTGAAAAATTAACTGGCCTTCTGACCTTTAGGCCTAAACCAATTGCACAATAATCGCATAAAACTTACTGGCTCACTAAGACTGGAATCATAGTCAAGATCTAGTCAGCTTCGATGCTTTAGCCTTCAACATGCAATGATTTCTTTGGATAGGCTATCTATAGTAAGCAATAGTCACAAAAAGCTATAGGCTACTACGCCTAAAGCACAAAACCTTATCTTGATTCCGCATACTTTGCTAGCACTTGGCGGACGACGCACACTAGGAAAGCATCTAACCTCTCTTTCTAACAGCAGTTCCACTAATTTATTTACCTGTACCTTCAGCACTCAACTAGTTCCAAAAGCCCGGTACTTGGCTAGACTCCAAATAGAAGTTACGCACTGATTTATTGCGCAATCAACTTAAAACAAGGTGGCCGAAATTTGGATTCTAAGGGTAAAACATAAAATTTTTTCTCTTAAACTTTCTTAACCTGATGAGTTGCAAGAATCGCAATGGGGTTATGTTGGTAAACATACTTTTTAAGATTTTTTCTATGTTTTTGAAAATTCGGGTTGAATGCCCTTTTAAAGGCGCTACGTCTCGTGGTTTGGGGCAGATGCACTCAAAACGTGTGATAGCGAAGTTTGTTAAGTAATTTTAGTCACGTTCGCGCGCGCGCTGCCGAGGCCGAATGGTTAAAGGCGCCAGTACTTGAAACCTAAGACCTGGGTTCACTTATCTAGTTGACCATCGCTTTTATCAAACCAAGATTATTTGAATGCACCACATGCGCATGCGTGCGGCCGTGGCCGAATAGTTAAAGGCGCCAGTGCTTGAAACCTAACTCCTGGGTTCAATTATCTAGTTGGCCTTTGCTTTTATCAAACCAAGATTATATTGAATCTAACATATTAATTTTTTTTTCGACTACTTCAAAATCGCTTTTGATGTGTTTTGTTTGACACTAGATATGATCAGAGAGTATCAGGTTTCATTCTCTGTGAAGACGCCCCAAAACTCACTTTTTTAAGACCTCAAAGCTAGCGCGCTAGTTTTTCGTTGCTATGAGTAGAAATTGAAAAGACAAAACTATTTTGACATAGTTTGAAGGTAGTCACCTACGCGCGCGCGTTACTGTGGCCGAATGGTTAAAGACGCCAGTACGTGAATCCTAAGACCTGGGTTCACTTATCTAGTAGACCATCGCTTTTATCAAACCAAGATTATTTTGAATGCACCACATGCGCGCGCGTGCTACCGTGGTCGAATGGACAAAGGCACCAATGAAACCTAACACCTGGATTCAGTTATCTAGTTGACCATCGCTTTTATCAAACCAAGATTATATTGAATCTAGCATATTAATTTTTTTCCACTACTACAAAATCGCTTTTAATATGTTTTAATTTTTTTCCATATTAATTTTTTTCCTCTACTACAAAATCGCTTTTAATGCCAGTGGAAGTCGTAATGATTTCCCAGGAGTCGACCACGAAGGACGTCAAACTTTTTGGTTATGATTTCCGTGGTCACACAAGGGGAACCCTTGTAGTAGGGATAGCCTATGGCTATCCTTACTACAAGGGTTCAGCGATTTTTTCACTTGTTTTTTTAAGTGCCACAAGTGAAAAATCGTTTATTCCCTACAAACCCTCTGCCGCTGTGCAAGCCCTTAAAGTTTGTCCAGTTCGGCCAAGAATCTTGTCCAGCTGGGGAATAACTTTGTTACAGAAGCTGAGGGCTGCCGATGAGAGCTAAAAGCTCGAAACAGCGCGGTCTAGCTTTGTGCACATTACAGATGGCGTGGATAACAAAAAATGCATCCGCATGCTGCGCTGCGTCCGCAAACTTTGTTCGCATGCTGCACCGCACCGCATTCAAACACAACTAAGTTCACGCTGCACCGCGCCGCACCGCAAATTAAATATCCTTTAAATTTCCACTAACATCAGAAAAAAATTAGCTCTCTAGCTTATGACACATAAAAAAATTGATTTTAGGGGTATTATTTTGGAGAGTTTTCAAAAGAGTCGCTCTCTCAAACCATGCCAAAATATTGGTTTTTTAAACATCTGCCGGTATAAAAAAAGTAATGCCATAGCTTGAGCCATTCAAAAAACTAATTTCTGGAGAGGCCATTTGGGGGCCCCAGGGGGGGTGGTACCTCCATATTATGTCAAACTATTTGTCGCTTAAATATCTACCAATAAAAACAAAAAACTATTACCCTAGCTTGAGGAATTAAAAAAATTAGTTTTTTAGGCCCCTATTTTGGGGGGGGGTTGGGGAGAAGCCTCAAAAAATTTAGGAGACAAAATTGCATTAGTAGCCCAACAAATTTACACAAAAATTAGATATCGATGTTGTGTGGATTAGGAGAAGAAGAGTGCACAAAATTTAGAAAGCAAAAAATGAAAAAAGAAAAAAAAACTCAATGTGGCTAAAAGTGTAGGTAGAGACGAAAAAGTATCTTACGACATATAACCATGTGAAATACTTTTTGCCGTACTTGAGCCGTTTTTGAATAAGACCGCTTTTTACACTAAACTTTTGAAGTAGTTTTCAGGTCCTAAACCTGAAGTTAACAAGACTCATTGCCTTTAAATTTGGCACACACAAATAACTTATGAATCTCAAACTGTTGTCAAAATTTTATGTAGCTAGACCAAACCATTATCTGTTATTGAGTTATAAGTAAAAGTCTGAAACTTCGCACTCGTTAACTTTGAAAATGGCCGAGTAAAAACTAAAAAACATGCGACGTGAGATCAGTGGTTTCAATTATAGGCTTTCAGGTTTTATCTGCCTTGTGTGTGCTTTCTATCAGTTTTTCTGCACTATGTTTTGGCAATCATAAACAATCTACCAGTCTACCTGATGATTCCATGCAACTAGTGTAGCCTACTAATCCTGATCCAGCAGCTCAAATAATGAAATATAAGGTATCACGTGCTCTGCATGCTGTCACAAGCTATTACACTTGTATGAAACTACTCTATGTATTATACCTTTGCGGTTTAGATGTGTTGGATTGTGGAATAAATTTTGCTACTACGTAGGCTATTTTGTTATTGGAAATTTGTGTAGCCTAGTCTTCGTACTCTAGGCCTACTACATACAGACATAGGTTTACCAGATCTGAGATAGGCTCCAGACATAGGACCGAAAGCTTAATTCTTGATGCCATGACCTGTTGACGAATAGGCTACACTGAACTAACTCTGCCAATATGAAATGCAAGCGCATGTGTAGTAGAAACTGTTGTCTAGCCTTGGGCTTGTACCAATACTATAGGCTTACTGCGTACAAGGAGGGTGTGTCGCCAGGCTTTGTGTTGTGCCTCTACTCTGATGATTGTTTTCCACAAATCTGTTTCTTCTACATTTGTCTGCCTTTGTTTCATCTTCTCACCGACAGGGGTGTCGAAACCCCGAAGGGGGGATGGGGATATATATCCCCCCAATAATTTGACTGTGTCCCCCTCAATAATTTGAGTAATGTCTGTATTTGCATCCCCTCAATATTTGACTTTGGTGTGCATTTGAGCGCAGGTCTCCACTACAATTTGGAGAACAAATTTTTCCTTCTTTTGGTGAAGACCTTATTTTTTGGTCTTCACTAAATTTGCTCACCTGAAAAAAATCGTGGTCGAGGTTCATCCCCCCTAAGTTGAAAATAGCGCAAAATTGGGGTAAAATTGCAAGTTATCCTCCCCAATGCTCAACAAAGATGGGCACCCCTGCTCACCCAACGTCCTAAACCTTTCCTGGTCTAGCCTACCAAAACCAAAATCTTTTTGTTGGTGTAAAAAAAAACACGTTCAGCTGATCAAAACTAAGTTTCTGGTAGCCAAAATAGCCGATTCTAGGATGCTCCGAATTCAGAAAAAATAAACTTGAACCGAAGGCATCTTTTCCTGTTTTAGTAGCATGCATTGTCTTCAATTCATATAGCCTAATAGCTACATCCAGACTAACCATTGTTGTTCATAAAGAGAAAATCACCAACAATAATTGTAAAAAAAATGTAAAAAAATTTTTGTACGCGGCGCTGCGCTGATGCTGTGACGTAATGCAGATTTTAGTTGCCACGCTGCGCGGCGCGGTGCACCAACAACAGCGCGCGGCTGCGTACGCTGCGCTGTTGCCATCTCTAGTGCACATTATGGCTCGAGCTGCAGGGTTGGTGGTTGATCTAGCCACCTAACTGCCAGTGGAAGTTGTAATGACTTCCCAGGAGTCGACCACGAAGGACGTCAAACTTTTTGGTTAATATGTTTTGTTTGACACTAGATATGATCAGAGAGTATCAGGTTTCATTCTCTGTGAAGACGCCCCAAAAATCACTTTCTTAACACCAACGATCAGCTAGCGCGCTAGTTTTTTTTGGGCCATCAGTAGAAATTGAAAAGACAAAACTATTTTGACATAGTTTGGGGGAACCAATCCCCCGAAACCCCCAAATGGATCCAGAAAAAAATCAACTTTTTGACGGCTTAAGCTAGAATGCACCTTTTTTTGATATCAGGAGATAATAAAGAGACAAATACCTTGACATAGTTTGGGGGTACCACCCTTTCGGGAACCCCCTCAAACTTACACCACCAATATCAATTTTTTGATCGGCTTTATTTCGGATGCCAGTTTTTTTTTTGATATCGGTAGATATTTAAGAGACAAATACTTTGACGTGGTTTGGGGGTACCACCCCCTCACGGGGACCCCCAAAAATAAATTTTTAATTCGCTCAAGCTAGGGCACTAGTTTTTTTTTATATCAGCACATATCTAAGAGACGAATGTTTTGACATAGTTTGAGGGTGCCATCTCCCGGGGACCCCCCAAAATGGACCCACCAAAAATTAATTGTTTGATTGGCTAAACTTAGGTACCATTTTTTTTTGGTATCAACAGATACTTAACAGACAAGTATTTCGACATAGTTTGGGGGTGCCACCCTCCCGGGATCCCCCCAAAAACATTTTTTGAACAATTTATTTTACGGTGTCAGTGTTTTTTGATATCAGTAGATATTTGGAGGCAAATATTTCAACACACTTTGGGGATACCACCCCCCAAAAAATCAATTTTTTGAATGGCTTAAGCTAGGGTGCCAGTGTTTTTTGCTATCTGTAGATATTTAAGATACTAATATTTTGACGTGGTTTGGGGATACCATACCTCTCGATGATCCCCCAAAAAGCAACTTTTTGAACGACCTAAATTACGGTGCCAGTGTTTTTTGATATCAGTAGATATTTAAGAAGCAAATATTTTGATAGAGTTTGGGGGTACCACCCCCCGGGGCGCCCCCAAAGATTGACTTCTTAAATCACTTAAGCCAGAGTTCTAGTTTTTTTTTTTGATATCACGAAATCCTAAAGAGACAAATACTTAGACATACTTTGAGGGTGCCACTCTTTGGAAATCCCCAAATGAACCCCAGAAAAATCAATTTTTGAACGACTTAATCTAAAGCTTCAGTTTTTTTCATACTAGTAGGTATTTAAGTGACAAAAATTTTGACATAATTTGGGGGTACCACCAAGGCCACCTAGAGAGAGAAGGCCTTTCGCGTGCGATATGACGTCACTCTATGTAGTGACAGATAGATTCACTAGTCACTACACATTAGGCAAAAGCGAGAAACCCAAAAGCGCATAGCTCGGCAGAACTGAGTAGTAAAACGTTAGAAAGTAGTAGCTTGGGAAACTGCAAAAAAGATTGAAGTTTTGTACTGTGTATAGGTTTTTGTGAAAATTTTGTTAATGTAACGTTAGCCTGTAACCTACCTTTCAAGACTGCCTTAGAAGCTACTGCTGTTACAGAAATAAGTGTTAATGCAGCTTGTCCTGTCATGTAGCAGTGTAGATGGTATTTGTACCGGTACCGTGAATGTAGAAGTTATCAAGGCATAATGGTCGCAGCAGTAGTTGTACAGTTAATATTCATTTCTACTGTTGAGGATTACCAGTATATACACCATGTGAAGTAAAATATTTAGCAATATACCGGTACTCGGTGGTATGAAATTAGGCACTGGTAGGTTATATATACTTACAGTTATGATACAATTTTAGTGCAGTAGTTTTTTTTAAAATGGTTGTTCTAAGCACCTTAGCCAACAGGGTGAACCAAAACACAGTTTTTTAATCAACTATTGAAAGCCTATGCTTTAAAAAGTGCTTGATGATATACTGTATAAGCAATTGAGCACTATGAACCAGTGGTTATGATCTAAACCAAACCCCCACTTTTAGTAACTGTATGAGTGTATCTACTTTTTGCCCACCTTATATATATCATATAAATATGAAGATCTACTGATTTTGCGCAATGCAAGATGTTTAAACAACCATGAACCAGTTTATGTGACAAAAATGGTTGCTTTTATTTGCTCTAACATTTTGCTGAATAACTTCTGTTCTTTAAAGAATGATACGATTAAAGCACGAAAAGGAGTAAGCGTAGGAAACTTCAAACGTTGGTATAAATTCCTTACTGATAGTTTTACAATTTTGCTCTGGCTGTAGCGCCGCTTTCTCTGCTTTGTTCAAGATTCAAACCCGGACTCATTTATTGGTCATTTATGTGCGTTGTTTTATGTACCTTGGTTTACTTGTTTATTTTATACACGTAATCATTGCCAAATTTGGACAATTTAATTTGTACAAAGCACACTATTTGACTTCTAGCTGCTTTTCAAATCCGGTTGCTTATCACTTGTTTATTCCTTTATTATGTAAAATAGTATGCAAATTTGTTGGTCTTGCAAGCTGCGAGCTTGTGATGCCAAATCACTCAGGATTTTAGTGCCATCGAGAGAGGAAGTCATTTTTGATCTCCAGAGAAGCAGGCAAAAAGACCCAATAGCAAATCAGCAGTTGCTGTCCTATTTTTTTATTTTGGACTGAGAAATTGTCCTTCCCAGAGCCTATATAACTCAATTTTGGAGCTTTTATTGCACGGCAATTTCAGAGCCGTGTGCATTAGTCTGCCGATTTTGCACCCCTTGGACAGCAAGCAGTTGAGACCCCGGTGTCTTTCCTACTTTCGGGCCTTTCTCTTCCTTCTCTCTCCTGCGTCATTTGACAACCAAGTTTCAGTAGCAAGACCAGAATATTTTAAATTGGATTCAGCGTCTACATCCGGATACTCATCGGTGAGTTAATTAATAGTTATTGCATTTGGATTCTCCATACTGAATTACTACTGAATGTTAATGCTAAATTATTACTAATTATGTAAATCTTACCGTTAAATACTATTTGTTTAAGTTGCTTGGGCTAAACTTTATTTACAGTTTAAAATGTTACGTGTCTTACTTGCTTTGGATAATATTTTATGCGTCCGCAAGTTTTGTGTTTCACATAATGTTGGTATTTATTGTTTGCGTTTTTTAGAAACCGCTTACCGCTTACTGGACCACTTTGGATTGCATTGGATTAAATTTTCAAATTGGCTGCGAGTAGACGCTGTAAATCAAATCGTTAACAGTGGCCTTGAAATATTTTTTGTTTAATGTAGTTGACGCAAACATACGATACGTTAAGTTTCACAATTTATGACTACTGTATCTTCTCGAATACCGTAATACGTCTAATCGTCTATAGCGTAAATTTTGTGTAGATATGTATTCTTTTCTTCCTACTCGAAAAGTGTAGACCCTGCGTGGATATAAAATGTGATTTAAGGTGTTTTTTTTGCGGCCGTATTCACTTTTAGAAGTTTTTGGTTTGACTTTTAAGCGTAAACAAGTGTACAAATGACTTTTTGCAAATACTACTTGTTTTCTTAGACTCAATGTTGAAAATCATGTCACACTCTAATGATTCACTTTTACGTTGATGCGTTATGTTTAGGGTTGCCAACTTTGCGTTTAACCTTTCCGGGACACCTTAATGCTTAGAATTTGAAAACTGATGCAAACCGAAGCTTACGACACACGAATGACATCAAAAGCAACAGTACGTGCTGCGCGTCATAGAGTGATGATCCAGCTGCGTTATCAACCAACTCCCAGCCTCTGAATAATTTTATCATAATCAAAGAAACGTGTGAAATAGTGAATCTTTGAAGCATAAACGCAAAAAACACTAAAACAGAAAAAATACACCATTTGTTCTAACTCTAACAAAAAAATAAGGGGCGGTATACTGCTCAACTTTTGTTGCACTTAATGCAATGCGTTAACTTTGCTTGTTATTATCTCTACGATGCGTAGAGCCGCTAGAGCGCGACAAAAAATTGAGTAGTATGCCGCTCAAGAAGTTGCAAGAACTCTAACAAAAAATTAGTATTGGACAAAGACACTACGACGAAGAGTTGTCAGCAAGGCATCCTATCAAAAGGCCATGTAAGCCTAAAAACTGACTGAATAATGAAAACCTGCTCATAAAAAGCCTCACAGTAACAGGGCAATATAGGCCTATAAACTAAATAGGTCTATTAACTAACTTTTTACAAACTAATCAATCTAGTCATATCTTCACCTTTACTTTTGAACTGCTTTCTTTACTTGCCTTTTACGCTTACATCTACGAAACCATTTTAAAATGTATCTGTGTTTTATTATTCGATAAACGAAGTCGAATGATCGTCTGAAATTAAGGGACTGATGATTTATCCTCCATTTTACGATTGTTTAACGTATTTGATTGTTATGTCATCAGGACGTCACGCTTGTCAAAACGTCTTGTCTACAACATTACTTTCAACTCATTTTTACTTGATAACGCGTGCAGAATGATGTTTGTATGCTATGATAACGTATATTTACAAAAATATTCGAGTGAATTACATCCGTTTCCAGTTTTGAACGAAGCCGACAAGCTTACATGGCCTTATATGTTAGAACTCCTTGGTTGTCAGTAAATTCCGGAACAGACGTGGCCCGGTCCGGGACACGGGAAGCCTGACGCAATTCCGGGACTGTCCCGGGCATTCCGGGACGGTTGGCAACCCTAGTTATGTTAAAAAGTATTTTTGTGCATCCTTTCGTTTTACTGCTATGCGAAGTTAATACATTTTCTAACAAGTCTTGTTTTTGCTTTGCTTTTGCGCAAGTAGGCGACCGTGTGTCGCATCATTGCTATCGCGAGACGACGAAAGTGTAACTATTTGCTGTGACGTCACGCGCTCGAACGAAAGCACGCGAAAGGCCTTCTCTCTCTAGGTGGCCTTGGTACCACCCATCCGGAACCTTCCCAAATGGACCCCCAACATTCAATTATTTCGAACGGCTTGAACTAAAACGCTAGTTTTGTGGTTATCAGTAGATATTTAAGAGAAAAACTTTTTTGCACAGTTTGGGGGTACCTAACATCTATCCAAAAAATCACTTTTTAAAAGCTAAATTTAACAAAAACCCTGAAACCACCAAAGCTAGAAACTTGAAAGTTGGAGATATGAGAAGTCTATATGTGAAGTTGTGCACCTGCATTTTTAAAGTTGGTACGTCACGTGGTTTTGTGGCAGATGCACCAAAAATGATAATGAAGTTCAAAATACGATTTTAATAATTGGTTTTTGTCGTGCGTACACATGTGCTGCTGTGGCCTAGTGGTTAAAGGCACCAGCATAGGAAACCATTGTGAATGAATATACCTGGGTTCAATCATCTAGTTGTCCATCAGTTTTCTAATTCCAAAAGTCATACTGAATCCTTCACATTTTTTTTGATTAAGACAAAATCGTTTTTAAATTTTTTAATTTGACGTTAGATATGATCAGAGGGTATTCGCTTTCAATCTCTATTAAACTCCCCCAAAATCAATCTTTTTTTAATGGCTTAAGCAAGGGTGCTGGTTTTTTGATAACAGTAAATATTTAACTGACAAATACTTGGACATAGTTTGAGGGTATCTCCCTCAGAAAACCCTAAAAGTCACATGTTGAACGGCTTAAGCTAAGGCTTCAGTTTTTTTTTTATATTAAGAGATACCTAAGAGACAAAAATGTTGACATAGTTTGGGGGTACCACCTTTCCGGAACCTTCCCAAATGGACCCCCAAAAATCACTTTTTGAACGGCTTAAACTATGGCGCTAGTTTTTTTTTTGATATCAGTAGATATTTAAGAGACAGTTTTTACATATTCTGGGAGTATCAACCTCCGGAACCCCCCCAAAATCACTGTTTGAAAGCTAAATTTAACAATTGATTTTGGTCGATTGGGTTCATATGCTGAGCTGGCATAATGATTATAGGCGCCAGGGTTTGAAATTGCCGTGATTGAACAGAGCTGGGTTCAAATACTTAGTCGGACATCGGTTTTACCCAAACCACAAATGATTTAAAATCAACATTTATTTTTTTCATGAGACAAAACCACTTTGTTTGCTTTGCATACAGTTAAGTTTTACAGAAATATCGGTAACCTTCAAAGTGTGGAGGGAAGAATGATGGTGAAATGGAAGTGGCGGAAGTCCCATATTATTTTCCTCCGGGAAAATGAACATCTTGTTACTTTTGACAAAACTTTGGCGAGAATAGAATAGATATTAAGTACTTTCGATTAAAACCAAACCATAAGATTTCGCGTTTTAACATTTACTATATTTCATGGATTGGTCAAAAAAAGCCAAACACAACAGCAAAAAAATTTTTTGGACATTGGGCAACAACTCAAAATTGAGCCACTCGACAGTTGCGATCAAGTTTAATACACGATATCAAATTGCTATTTTTCTCACAGCGTATTGAAATCAAGGGGTTTGCTTAGTTCTTACCTTCTAACTGTAGAAAAACGCTTTCCCATTGAATTAGCGTCCCCATCGCCAAAAAAAAAAAACAAAAAAAACGCTCATGTAAAGTCAAGCAGAGAAGCTGGATACCAATTTTTATAGGCTTTGGTTTGACCCGACCGGGAATCGAACTTAAATCTGTCGTTTGAGTACCAGACGCTCAATCCATTCGGCCACTGATCAGTTAACATATTTTTTTCATTCAGAAATTTCAGATATAATCGGTTCAAAATTTACAGAATAGCCTTCGAAACAAAAAATCATACACTTCACAAAAACCCTCTCAAATCATCTCGACTCGAGTACAGACCATCAGGGATGTATCCAAACCAGTGAAGTGCACTGTAGCCGTTGAGAGTCGTAAAAGAATCGATTGGCCACTTCAATGTTGGGACCAGAAATGTTATTTTTCAAATTTCATTCGTAATAATCTTCTTCATCCGGCTGCACAGCCAAAACTCTTTCGTAAGTCCAATTGTTGCGACGCCTCTGACGTATGTGCTTCATGTAAAAGCCGATCTAAACAAAAGAAATATTTCAGTCAGTATTCTGTTAACAAATCAAAACTTAGCTGACCACGATGTTTGTTTATCAACATGTTTTGGCAATGTTTTTTTTTCGGGCTATAGTTAGTCCAGGGGTTAAAGCATACTTTCTAGAAGTGAGATCTTGAGTTCAATTCTCGGGCTGGTCAAATCGAGAAGTTAGGCGCATTGTCTTTCAAATGGTTCCGGCATCACAGTTTGCTGTTCCGGTACTATACGTCGTTTATGGACAAATTTCCAAATCAAATCTTTCATTATACTTGCTGAATTACGCCGAAGCGTGTAACGAGTTGGAGGGGCTCATTTCCGCGTCATTGCGTCGAACCAAGACAGCTTTTTTCGAAAAAATCTCGCCGCGGTGGCGAGCCGTTAACAACACGGTGTCCGATTTGACCGGCCCAAGATTTGACCCGAGATCTCCCGATTCAGTGGCGGAGCGTTACCGCTCGACCAACTAGCCGACAATTTCCGATGTAGCAAATACCGGATTGGACACGAATCTTGAACGGGCAAAAAACGAAACGGACAAAATCCATTGGAGTAAGATATTTTGATTTAGAATTAACAACAAATTTGTGTTGCTGTTTATTGATTTAGATTTAAAAAGTACCTTTTTTCTGACACTAAACAAAAGAAAAAAGCAGACGACTGCCAGAATCCCCGAAATTGCCAGCACAACCGCAAGCATCGGCATTTCTTCGCTTCTGTCCAACCTATCCACATATCCGCGAAGTTTGTGACGTGAAACTACACAATAAAAGCAATGTGCGTTGTACCCTTGGGTTTCACAAGAACGGGGGGTATGGAAACCGCCCACCCAGTATGTCGTAATAATTGTAATTACGTTTTATTTACCAAGCTGCCTTGGCCAGCAGACAACAAAGGACTTTTAGGTTTTCTATTCAAGCTGCCACCTGCCCACTTGTCTATCATACACGGTAGAGATTTCACACTGTCTTTTTTATTTTAAGCTGTAAACACTGATTTTTATAGTTTTTTGTTTGGCTCGACCTGGACTCGAGCCAAAGTGTACCGCTTCAGTAGCAGACGCTCTATCCACACGACCACTAATACCATAGGTGGGCACTAGTCCGTTAATCGTTAATCCGTTAATAACGAAGCTAACTTTTTCATTAACTCGTTAATCCGTTAAAAAGTTTTTTCATGTTAACGGACTAAAGTAACTTCCGTGACGTTCTGTTAACTTCCGTTAAGTTCTGTTAACTTCCGTTAAGGTTTTATCGTTAATATCTTGTACCATTCATTCATCGCATCGGTACAAACCAATTTGCACTGGTAACATTTGTTGCGTATTAGCTCGAGTTTTATTTCTAAAAATTTTTCGATCGCAGCCCCTCGTGGTGCATTTGAACTTATTTTTATCTTGAAATTAGATTAAACTGGAAAATGTAACTTCCAAAACACAAAAAGATCACCATAGCAATAAATATTTTCTTACAATCAGCTCAACAGCGTCAATACGTGTTCTAGAAGCAAGTGAATAAAACGAAATGTAAATTACATGCAAAATTTTAACGGATTAACGGACTTTATTAACTTCCGTTAATTAAAGCTGAAAATAACGGATTAACGTTAACGGAGGTGTGAAGTTTGTTAACGGACTAGTGGTTAACGAAGCTAACGTTTTGCATTAACTTGCCATCTATGACTAATACCCATGAGCAGTTGACTTGTGTGGTGAAGGGATGCCCTCAATCCTTTAGAGCTCTCAAGGGCATCGTTGGGATTCTTTGGTGCAACATTCCATGGCACCACCAACCTCCATGCTCTGGTTCACAGGAGAGTCTGACTGTTTCAACCACTTAACGAATCACACAGTATATTCTGTGCTGTACCGTAAACTTAAAACAAAAACGAATTGCGGACGTTTTAGCGTTTTTGTTAGTGTTACACGATATTGCCAACCCTTATTAACACATAGTAGTTATTGCGATTTAAAACATGCAACAAAATTTCAAGAAACAACTAGGATTGGACTGAATTTGAATCCACCCACGAGTTATTGATGAATTTGAATTTGTATTCGACTTTTGCAAAGTCAATGAATTTGAATTTGAATGTCTTAATTAAATATTGGATGAATTTGATTTTCTCAAATCAAAACTTACACTGTGAAAGTAGTGATTTATAAACTGGTCAGGAAGGGCCAGAATCAGATCAGAACACAACTAATATGTCGCTGAAGATTCAAGCAACTGGATTTGTTAGTTCATTGCGCACCTGTGATGCTCTAGTACACATCTTCGACTGCGAGACTGCAACTTGGTAGATGCAAACTACCAAATCCTCTTTAAATGTTTGGTGTGAAAACTAGAAGGGTTGGATTGAATATGAATCTTGAATTTGAATCTGCTCACGAGTTATGAATGAATTTGAATTCAACTTTTGCAAAGTCACTGAATTTGAACTCAGTTTTTGCAAAGTCAATGAATTTGAATTTAGTTTTTTCAAAGTCAATGAATTTAAATTTAGTTTTTTAATGTCAATGAATTTAAATTTGAATTAAAAAAATTAAAAACAAAATGAATGGATCCAACTCTAGAAATAACCACAAAAAATATAAAACCTTATACAGTAATAATGAATTACTTATTACTGATGTTCATTTTTTATTTTAACATAAACCCAATTTCACGTGGACAAATCAATCAATGTTCAATAAAATAACAAAATCACTTTTTTTTTGTCAAAACTTACCTGGAACATTGCCAATGTTCATCAAAAATTCTGGGGGAAGTTTTTCAATTGGAACATCCGGATCAAACGCAAATTCACTATCGTCTAAAATATGGTTTTGCTGTCAAAATGTAATACTCAAATAATGAAACGATTTGGGTCCGGAGTTTATAATTGCAGAATGCGGAATGGCAATCAAAACATCAGCGGGCAAACAGCTTGTTTCACAGAAATACTAAAGGCTGGTGCTGCCGTCGAGGGTTGGCCCGGCCCACCTCGTTTTTTTGGCAGGGCAGGCTCGGGTAGGCTCCCGGCTTCTATACAATTCGATTTTCCTCAGTTCTCACTGATTAGCGATGTCTTCTGATTGATATATGGCAGAAAATTGCAATAGTTCTCCACGAAGACCTTTTTTTTTAGTCTCCACCTAAAGTTGGCCAAAAAGTACTCCAAATCTTGGTGAAGACCTTTTTTGAGGTCTTCAACTCAATTCCGCCCACAATAAAGACTTTTCTTGCTGTTTTCACCAATTCTTTGGCCGGATATTGTTCGAGAGCCTACCCACCTCTTTGGTTAGGACGGTAGCGGCACTGCTAAAGATAACACTAAGCCTTTGTTTTGAGTATGCTGCTTTGCAGTGCATATTACTTGTTTACTAATATCGATATTTAAAACAACATAAACTTAGAAATTCAAAGCGCTCCAGAATAACCTTGCTTTAACCAAATGTTTTAAGAAAATTTCATTGTCATTTATAGCATGACTGCCGTATATTTTTCCATCGTCAATCTCGAAACTTTAAACCATTAATTTTGAAATTCAATCAAATATCCTTTAAAAATCGTAAAAAAAGGAAAAAAGGACTAGCAGTATTCATAATTTTTCGTTATTGAAATTCTCAGCATTTAATTTTAATTTGCATTGCATTTTAACTAGTTAATTGCTGAATTGCGTTTTAAGCTTTTCACCTTCAGGCGAATGGTCGAGGGAGATTCCGTCCAAGTCAAGAATGTCAACAAAACTGATTGGTGTTTTGTTAAGTTTTACCGGATTGGTGTCAATATTTTCTTCATCCAAATCATCTAAATATTTACAGTACATGGATAAAACAAAACACAAAGTCACTGTCTCTTTTACAAATCCGAATACGTTTATATTCGGATAAAAACGGCCCCGATCTTTTGGATACGACATTAGGGAGACAGGACTTTAGATGAGAACATATTAATACTACAGATCTTAAAATAATTTTGAATGAACTCCTCCGACTAGATAATGGATCGTAAACACAGTCCTTCGCTCCTCCTACTAGGTGCTATATAGTGGGGACGGGGTCTTTCATGAATTTATAAAGTTTTCTCACTTCTTGTCTCAAATTCCACAATTATCAATTTTTTAAGCTTGTTTTTTCGCAGTTTTCAAATCTGTAATGCGAATTAATGTTTCTGTCAATTCTATCGTTATTCTACTTTTCAAATTCTGCCAAACCATCTAATCACACCGAATATTACAGTTCAACACCTTAGCGGCATGATAGAATATATTTTTCTTTCGTAGCCTATACACATATACAGTGCTTGCATGATCCCGTTAAATGTTAGTGAAGATAGCATAACGGAATACTACTGACTACAAAGCGTCAAGCAGTGACCCACCAATGGTATCTAACAGAAATAATTGCTCTGGGTCCAAAAACTTTGCTCCGATTAATTTAGGATTTGGTCGTCGCGGTCGAGAAGAATCTTTCGATCCAAACTGAATTTTGACTGCTGAATTAAGTGCATGATTGCCTAAAGAAATGGTACGGAAATCAAAATTACCAAACGGGGAGGAAATTTAAGTGAAAAAGAATGAAGTAATGGACACATAAATCTCTGAATTTTAATTTATTTTTGATTTTTGTGCTTAATCTTTGCTTTTGTTTTATCTTGGAAATAACATTTTTCCGGACGTCTTTCACTTAACAGCAACCAGCAGCATCTTGTGATAGATGAAAATATGATAGTTAACTATTTTTGAAGTAAAAATATTTTCTCCCAAAACCTCGACTCTGCATTAATCTAAATAAAGCTGATGACCCTAATGAACAAGCTATGTAAATATTACGTACAGTACCGGTACCACATGCCATTGGAATGAAAATCAATGGAAGGTCTTTACACCACAGTATAATTTTTACAAATCTTACCAACTTTATTCTTCTTCAAATTTGTGTCCGTTTTTTTTTCTTCAGGTGTTTTCTGAAGTAATAAAAACAAATTAAATTTGTAGCTCATACGGAATGCACTGTGAAAAAACGGCTCGGTGCACAAAACAATGCTAAACCTTAGTGAAAAGTAATCAGAATCATTTGCAGCAAAATCATAAAACAGTTCTCAAAACTACATACAAATAAAATCTGTCATTATACTAGCTGCAGTACGCCGAAGCGTGTTACAAGTTTGTGGGGCCCATCTCCGCGTTATTATGTCCCCGCAACACACCTCCATTCAAAGAAATATTTCAGCGATGGCGAGGCATTGGCAACACTGTGTCCCATTTGACCAGCCCGAGATTTGAACCTTAGACCTCCCGCTCCAGAGACGAACGCATTAGCGCTCGACCATCTAAATCAGAATAAATGCAAATAAACATAAAAATGATGTAATAAGTTCACTGTGAAACAGGTTGAAATAGTTATACAAAAATACCAAGCATATTAGACCTTTTTAGTATCGTTTTGGTCGGAGGATTCTTCATTTTCGTCATCTTCGCGACCTTTTTCATCATCTTCCAGTGCCGCTTGAAGACTTCCAATATACTGGTAGTTGAGCATGTAACCAAAACACAGAGGGTGTAGGTTTCCAATGCTGCTACAAGCTTCGCTTCACTACAAGTATCAGGAGAAAATATCAAGCTGTTAATCATCTCGAGCCACTTTTCTTTTCCAGAGAAATCTGAAAAATTTCTACAATAAGAGATTTTGTCCAGTCAATTGTAACTTTACTGTCAAATAAACTTAAATTTGGTCACGTGAATTCTTTGTTTATAATTATACCGTAGATAAGCAATTAGTCGGTACTTCAGTAGTCGAGTGACTATGATGTCTGCTACTGAAACAGTCAACTAAGTTGGATTCTCGCTAGGGCTAAACCAAGAACCATTAAAATTGATATAGCCTATTCACAGTTTTCCTGCTTGGAGGTTCAGCATTGCTGGGACAGTGTGAAGCCTCCACATGTGTGGTGGACAGGTGACAGCTTGACTCGAACACCAAAACCTCCCATCGCGGTCTTCTGGACAAAGCAAGTTGGTGAATTAAGATGTAGAAGAATTGCAATTGTGAAGAACTGGAAAATTTCGCTTTACCTGGCCTGGTTAAATTTTGCGATGCGATTGCCAACAGAAGTTTAGTTTATAAATTTTTTGACAGAGTTTAGCTGAAAAACTACGAGTATGTACGAAAAATACAACATAAAGCAGTCCAGTTGCAATTCGAAAAAGCTAACCAACCTGCCGTTTTTGGAAAAAGAGTTGGGTTATTTTCTTTCATCTCAGCTAAAGTATCGCAAACTTCATCATCGTCCATTTTCGACTGATAATCATGGATGCTTAACATTGTCTATGCAAAGGGAAAAAAGCAGTGTCAACGATGTAAACTAACAATTATTATTCCAAATAAATTATTTGACTTTGCTTTGACAAAAATGTAACAAATAGCGCTACTAAGCAGCAGAAAGTTTCATAGACAAATTCGAAAAACTGTTAAAATATCGTGCATAGACATCTTTTCTTCCACAGCACAGTCTTGTTTATGCCGTACTTGAATTGAAACTTTAGCTACACAAAATAGAAAAGCTTTTTTCACTGGAAATTGTTATCTACTTTTTATTAACTCCAACTCAAATCTAAGCCAAACTTAAATCCTTACTTTAAAACCAACCCAAAATCTATCCCTAATCTAAACCCTAACTCAAACCTACACTTTTCATTTTCGCTTTAATCTCTTTTACTTAAAATTTTTAGGTAAAATAGTCACTTCCTACAAATATTCATAGTACAGTACATTATTCTACTGTATTTTACAGTAGGCCTATTCTATCAGTTAGTGCTTTTTGTTTCCATTACATTATCAATTACACAAAATGTTGATAGTACAGTACAGTATTGTACAAGCTAGTGATTTGTTGTTTACATTATAGACGACTTACAGTAGAACCAGAAATATATTTACCAGAACATGTCGTTTATACACTGTGCGTCAAAACTGTTTCAAACACACAAAGCTTCCACAAGTTTACCTGAACTTCGTCTTCACTGGCGCCTTCCAGCTTGCAAAGATTTTTTGAACTGTTAAAAAAAGCGTGACAAATTCCCGCTGCAAAGTTCTCTGCTTTGAGTTTGACATCGCAGGCATCACGAAACATCGAGAAGAACGCCTGCAAACCGAAAAACATGGCAATCATCATTACTATTTCATTACAGAGCTCAAAAATAATTGCATTTTCAACATTTATTTTATTGAGTTCTAGATTTTCTTGGTTAGGGTTTACAGTTTTGTATTTCTTTGTACGTACATCCAGAAAACATCATATTTTAATTGGGAAGAAAAAGATTTGAAATGTTTTCCAAGACTAAAAACAAAGCAGAAAATACTTTCCAATTGCTTGTATGCGCCCGATTTTACAGTATGTCTGCTATCAATGAAAAAAAATAGAACGTCTCTGATCTCTACTTTTTCCAACATAAATCCACAGTACTTGTATTTTCACGTCTGCAGCGAAAAAACTGTACCTTTGGTGGGTATTTGCATGCGTTATCGATCCAATATTCCTCCGCCGTGTCGGCTACAGACCGAGTAGGTTTCACTCCCGGTTTCTTCGGAAAAGGACTTCTGCTTCGGGGTTTGATTAAGTTGGGAGAGATTCCAACTTGTGCCTCAATGAGTGAAATAAAAAGACAAACGTTAAACAAAAAATTAACAGTAATTGTTTTCATTCTGCGTTTGTTTTAGTTTCTGTAAAACAAAAATTTATACGGAATAGAAGGTACGGCTCGCTAAGTTTTTATTTGATGAGGTAATTGGGCAAGTCCTACCGTTCTCTGAATAGAAAGAACTGGGTTTAGGTGGCTACTTTAAGGTTTAGCTCAAGTAAAACTCGACTGACTGCCCGTAAATTTAACTGTAAAGCGTTTAAGTTTTCGTTTAGCCACTTTCACAAGCCATATTCTAAAATAATCGCTCATTGCCAACTGCCAAATTCGTTGGATATGTTTGAGCCTTAGACATTTTGCAATTTGTAGCAGCAAAATATGAGAAACAAAGAATAGAGCAAAATGTAATGCTGTGCACTTACGCTTTAACTGTAATTGTAATTACATCGCTTATTCACCAAATTGACTCGGCCAAGAGGCTGAATAAAGGGACCTTTGAGGTCTTCGAGTCAAGCTTCTACTAGCCCTCCTGTCTGGCCCCACTGTAGACGCTTCACACTCTCCCATTTTAGTGCTGAACTTCAAGCAGGGAAACTATAAATACCAATTTTTCTAGTCTTTGATTTGACCCAACCGGGAATCGAACCCAGGTCTACAGTTTCGATAGCACACGCTTCATCCACTCGACAACAAATTGTTCACAACAGGAAAAAAAGCAAATAGTTACACATCAATACAGACGCTTTTTGTTATGAAATCCTATTAGTATTTGCTTGCTTTCTCAAAATTACAGTAACTCCACGACAGGCGAAATTAAAATGGAAAACTTATGAGTTGAAGTCCGGTTCCTAACAATAAAAAGACCAACTGCTTCAGTGCTGCCCAGTGAAAGTTTTTAGCATCAACAGTAACTTTCTTACTCCTACTCGGACACTCCTCTATGAATTACCGATTTTTCAAATTCAATTTATCCTCTATCCTGCTGGCTCCAATGTTGACCACTGTACATAACACCAAAAAGCCAAATGTTACTTCTGCGGCAGCGAGGCATCAACTGGTTCACTAGAATTGACTAGTTTTGCGTCAAAATGTCGAAATATTGATTTATATCAAGCAAATAGCACTCATTAAAGCAGCAAGTGGTTTTTGAAATTGTCCCGTTGGATTATGTTTCTTCTTTCAACAACAAAACAAAGTGTTTGTTTTTGTGTTTAGAATAGAGTGCTGTTGCGAAAGTTACGGGCTTTGCTTTTGATAACCGCTCCTAATCCTTGTCATTGCACCCGCTCGTTTCCTATCAAAGTCACAAGGTTATAACGTAAACTTATTGTCGCTTTACAGAAATTATATACTTGCATTAAATGCAGGCTGTTTCTTGCTTTTGGGCCCGTTTCACACTGGCGACCAAGTCGATACGACAGACCAAATTGAATTGTCAAAAGTCCGAAGTCGAACTAGATTGAATTGATTTGAATGGCGTCTTTCACACTTGGTCGTGGTCGGACATTTGGTCGCTCGACACAAATTTTGGTCGCATCACATTCAATCTTGACCCAGCTGGTCGTACGACCCGCTGTCGCCAGTGTGAAACGGGCCTTAGGGTTACGACTCACGTACGACCCCCTAAAAAAGACCAATACCTGTAGGTGCAAACAATATCTCAATTACTTTGATGCTTTTAGAAAAATCTGCAAAGTACGAAAGCAAATACTAAAAAACTTTTTCAGTACTCCGCAGAAAATATTACTAAGGCTATTCATTGCTTTTTTTTAATGATATTTAGTGAGAAAAAAGAGCTACCAAATGAATTTAAATGCAAATATTTACTGTAAACGACCTATGTACTTAGCTAATTGCGAAAGAGGCCAAAATATCAAAGACATTTTTTTCTGATTCTGATTATGTACTCAGAATGTAGGGTTTATTGGGTGATATACAGAGTCTACAATGTTAAGAAATGTATATGCCAGACAAGAGAAATCATTGAGTCCTCGGTTTCCACCACGCGGAAAAAAAAGTTGAATAGCCGAATCTTATCGTTATGGCAAAACAGAGTTGTAAACGGGCCGACTGGTTCAGGCCCGAACCCAGCTCGAACCCGGCGCAAACCCAAAAACTAATTTGAAGCCCAAATCATGCCCGAAAAAACCCGAAAGTTAAGCTACTTTTGAAGAATTTAGCAATGTTGTCAAGTTATTTTGTTCATATTTTTGTGCATCTAAGAGAAAAAGCACGTCTCAGGCCCGAATCAAGCCCGAAATTTTCGTCAACTTTAGGCTCGAATTCGGCCGAACCCGACCCGAAAAGCCCGGCCCGACTTACAACTCTGTGACACAAAACTACAGCAACATGTTACATAATTCAAGCTACTTTAGAAAATGCAAGTTTTTGTAGTTTAAAAATTATGCCAATAACTGCGTAAATCGAAGAAAAAGTGTTAATCAAAACTTTTATCATGCTTTCGAATCGTTGGCCTAACAATTATTGTAGTGTAGTGTAAGTCAATAATTTTTGTATTTTCCATATAAGAGCAAAGAATAGTGCTATGTAACCCAACAAAGCAGGGATAATTCTGCGGTTATAGCGCACGAGGAAGAGTTTTCTTGTTTAACATTTCGTAGATGGAGTTTTAAAATGTAACTAAATACGACCAAAGAAACTGTCAATATTCTAATTGACTCAAAGCGCGACTTAAAAAAATAATAAACGCAATTCCATAAAAGCTTGAAAGTCTTCTAACACGAATCGAAATACTAAGTATTGGTAAAAGTTTCAACGTGTAAAAGATGTATGCTCTTAGTCATATCTACGTAGAAGAAAAGCAACTGTGGTTTTAAGAGAGTATCAAATGATAACAAAAAATGTTAATTTAGCTATTTTTGTTTTGATCTATCGTGTTTCACCGTAATAACACCAATATTTTCTTGTTTCTGGGTATCGGGAGTTCTTGAATGAAATCTCTGAGCAATCAAGCTTTAAAAATTTGCTATGATATATGCTAACTAGTCAGTACTGTTGGTGAGTGATAGAGGAAGGATTAAGTTTCCTCAAGGCTTTTATTGTGTTTTTACGGTATATTTTAATGCACGCGTTTTACAGGTGTACAAAAAATACGGTTAACGATAAAAAAATAAACAAATAAATAAATAAACACAAATTTTGCTTGGTATTTATTTATTTTTTTGCTCTACAATGCTTGAACGATTTAATTCACTGCTACCCTGAGAATAGCGCAGCAATGGAGGATCAAAGTTACAATCAAAAGAATGATTTTTTGATTTCGCGACTTTGCAAATTCCGCAAATGCGTGTAATCATGAGTGAAAGTAGCCCATCTGAGTTTGTGATGACTTTACTTTTTTTTAACTAATTTTTCACCGCTGATATAAATGCTTTGCCGCCTTGGTCATTATTAAGTAGTAAAGGAACAGCAATCACCAGACTTACAAGAAAACCAACAAGATCACTGTATTTGGGAACAGTATTAATCGGTGTTGGGTAAGTTAATGAGAAATGTTAACTTCGTTCAGAGTTAATTCGCTAAGAATTCTCAGGTATTTGTTTAACTAACTTAAAGTTAAATAGTTAACTGAAAAACAAAAGTAACCCAAGTTAAAGTTAAAAGTTAGTTCGTTAATTTTATAAAAAATTCAATATTAACCTGCAGTTGATGCTCAATAAAATGATTCCATTTCCATTCGAGATAAAACTTACTCATTCTGATTTCTGTTACTATGTTATTTACGATTCTAATAAAGATAGACAGAATGGAAGTATGTTTTTTATTTTATTTTTTTATTTCTACTATATATGGCATTAGGACGCTTGGTGTAGCCTAGAAATTTAACTGATTAACGTAAAAATTAAAGTAGTTTAACGAAAGTTAGAGTTAATAAGTTAACTCACAAAAGCTTTTAAACTTTTTAACTTGTTAATGAAAAACTTAACTTCATTATTAACGAATTAACGAGTTAATGCCCAACACTGTTATTAACTACTGTACAGGCCTGAGTTCTACAAGATTGTTTTGTTCGTGAATAAGCATAAAAGCAAAACCAGCAATGAACTCTTCAATGTTTATTTG
This sequence comes from Trididemnum nubilum, assembly GCA_963965965.1. NCBI lineage: Eukaryota > Metazoa > Chordata > Ascidiacea > Aplousobranchia > Didemnidae > Trididemnum > Trididemnum nubilum. The sequence continues at coordinate 17,052,205 of OZ014483.1, forward strand.
ATTTATGATTTGAACAATAATCAAATGAGTCATATCCATCAAGTCACATGTCACGATTGATTCTATTTCCTTATTCCGGGTCTACAGGCAGACTATGCACTGCATAAAAAAAGCGAAGATCGTACTAAGTCTTGTCGAGGAACACTAATTTTGCTAAAAAATTATTGCTTTGTGCCGATTTTTTTCCTCGAGTATTCTGTAAGGGAAAGTTTGTGATGTATTTATAAATATAAAATACTTGCATTTGTTGCAAATGAGTTCATAAGAATGAAGGAATATGAAGAAAAAAGATGAAAGGTAGAAAACCATAAAGAGCTTGTAACTTCAGAAATATTAGCCATTGTAAAGTGTGAAAATACATTAAAGAAAAGCGGTAGTGAGGTCAGTTAAACAGAAAACTTGAAGAATATTTTCGTAACAAATTTATAACACACCGCCATTAGTTTTATTGAAGTCGAAAAATTGCAATTCTTCTTACATAAACATAATCTACATTGTTTTTGTCAATAACGTTGCAAAGCGCTATGACGTAAAGGTTCTCATTATAATATATTTTGAATAATTTTGAAGGAATTTCAAGTTTTGCGAATCGTAAATTTATATAATTTCTTATAGTTTTGTGTAAGCTTACAGCAATAAAACTTTATGTTTAATAATTCTTTTAAGATTCTTAGAATTTTTTATTAAGCCTGGGTGGTAGTAATTTCTGTAATCTCCCAAGATGAAAGGAGCAATGTTAGCCACTGGAGCTTGTTTTATGCTATTTATTTTTTCAAGCAACCTCGTTTGGTCTCAATCATCTACCGGTTGTAATGGCGCTTTCGACATTTATTTTGTTCTGGATCTGTAAGTATTTCCTCTTATAGCTATTAGAAGTATTAACAGGTCTTTAGTTAAAAAATAGTTAAATAGTTTTAGAAAGAAAAAGTAAAAAAAAAAATTTGTGGTTGCAATTTATGCGTGCTGATTTAAGCTGTAAAATTATTTAGGCCTTTGTCACGAAATAATTTAAATTTGACCTCAAATTTAAAGCATGAGTACCACGTACAGTCTGTTGTAGGACTTTAGGCAAGAGAATTCTGGAGGTAGCAAAAGATTCGACGTTTTGCTTTACCTCTTTGACCTAAAAATACAGGATTTTTAAGTACAAAAACGGGCTGAATTTTTTAATAAGTTTGAATTCCTATTTTTAACCTTATTAAAATAATATAAATCGAAGATCAGCAAGTTTGGCGTTAAGTCTTTGGCGATATATACCATATAAGTACAAAAACATTCCTTAGAGAAAAATAAATAAATATTGCTTCGGGTATGATTTAACTTCCAAAATGTTTCCTGCAATTCGTGAATCTTTTTTTTTTTGTTTATCGACAGATCAGGGAGCTTAGTCAGCGACGATGGTAAAAATCATTTTCAAGATGAGACTGTATCTTTCGTTAGAGAACTGGTCTCGAGATTTACAAGTCGCCTGCAAAGGCTGTCTTTCATCACCTTTAACAGCAGGGCTCAAGTTGTCCTTCCACTAACTGATGACAGGTGAGACCAACTTGAAGATGTTGTTTGGCGTATTTTTGGAAGCTAAAAGATATTATGGTGCATTACAGTGGTTTTCAAACTTTTTTAGATTGTGGCACCCTTAGATTAGAAGTATTTGATTCGATTTCAACTGCACCTCGAACTGCTGCATCAAACCTATAGCTCTGCGTTTACCTTGCTAGTTAAAAAACTTTATTTAAAACATTGCTACTTTGAACGAATTATGCAAAACAGAAAAATTCAGTAGTCATTTTAATGTCAATCAATACAGTGCACTCTGCACAGTATAGTGATGGAGAAAGATGTGCTTGTTTTTGCGCGCAAAGTCTCTGAATTTTGATCTTCACATTTGTCTGATGCCGGTATACCATGTTGTGATGTCATTACAGACCATTAAAAGGTGATACGGTAGGCTACGTAAATTTTTATGAAGTGATTATGCGATTAAATGCAGTTACTGTAGTACTATGTATTGCAAAGTAAATTGCCAATTATTTTTTCAAAACCCGCAAGTAAGATAAATGGACTTTATGCATAAGTATACATTTTAAAACCTCGCGGCGCACAGTTTTGGAAAACTTGGTGTATTCGAATAATGCTATACCTGTAATCCTGCATAGCAATTCCTATTTTCCTTTCTGCATTCTCGTGTACCGTTATGTATTATACCTCTATTTTTGATTGGGATGTCACCGTCACCGTATTGGACTTCTTAATGAAAACGTCACCGTATTGGACTTCTTAATGAAAACTGCAGTAAAGTCCAGCAAGAGTCAAAGCTGTATTAAAAGAAAGGTACATTGATACATTCTTCACTCTCCAGCAAAAAGAATTCCCTGTATAGTAAAGGTCGTACTTTAAGGACTCAGAAGAAGAAAAGATCGAAAAAATATCTTCAGCCATTTTTCGATTTTAAACAAAATTTTGAATGTGAAGCAAGTCAAGACCAAAATACAAGAAAGAACAAAGGTCGTAAGCACTTTGACATTCAGCTTGATTTCACTTTGGTCTCCTTGGAGGCCCCCACTTATGCCCCAGGCCTCTATGTCTTAATATACCCATGCAAAGAGAGCAGCATTTTTAGGCCACTTATTTAGACTTTTTCTGAATTTCAGGCATGATTTCACTGAATAAACTAAAGGATATTTTGCAATAGCGGCCAGCACTTTTTCAAGACTAGAAAGACTTTATACTCCGGGTTTAGATTAAACTAGTTTTGTGAAAGTTCTTGTTGGTTGCCAAAATTCAAGACCTTGCGATGACTTACAAAGTCTGATGTATATTCACAGCAACACAATATACTGTATTTTTTACAGAAGTCTGTAATTTTGTTTCTAATTTCTATAGAGACGAGGTGGAGGCAAAATTGCGCCAGTTGGAAAATGCGGAACCTCAGCGTTTGACTAGGTTGGATTTTGGACTCCGCCAAGCGAACAATCAAATCGAAAGACTCGGCGAAAGAAGAGCAAGCGTTGTCATTCTGTTGACTGACGGGAAATTATCACCGACTGTAAAGACTAACGCCGTTAGACAAGTAAGTTTGAAGCCGTTTTTTTTTTAACTGGACTAGTTTTTGATTTCAGGTGGCTGGTCAGAGGCTGGTAAACTTTAGGTCATTCCAGAACGATTCAGTGGCAAAAACATTGCATCACCGGAAATATTCGTCTCATAATCACATCAAAAAACGAACAACAAGAAACTGTCTTGTCAGATGTTTAACTATAACGTGAATTTGACGAAAACCCAGTAAACAAAATTATGACAATTTTGCAAATGACAGAACAGCATCAATAATTTGGGTTTGGAATCGTTCGCTTGAGGGTACGATTTCCTCTCCCGGTGCTGATTACGCAACTAACTATATTGCACAATCCATGTTTTCTAATGTTTGTGTTTTTTTTTTGTTTACCACTTGTTTGGTGTCTCAAAATAAGGTACGACTCTGATTTTACAAGTCGAAAAAAAGAAGCCATATTGAAAACAGGACTAAATTAACTATTGTATTCAAAAAAATATACACTAAAATGCTGTTATGTCGGTATTCTGAGTTACATAAAAATTACGAATCTTTCTTACAGGAAATTTCTTGGCAAAAAATTACCCGGAAGTTTTTGCAAACTTGCAATAGATCACGTATTGCGTTTAGTGCCGTCGCCAGAGCAAATAAAGTGGGTGGGCACTAGCCGAAAGTAAGGGGGCCCTAAAATAGACTAAATTTTTGCATATTAATACTCATCTTGTACGGTTACAAATTAGGCGCATTTTTAAAATTCTGTATTCAGGTCTAAAAAAAGATCCAGTAGGCCGGCAGCCTTTCTGAGCTCTTTCGTCTGCGCCCCATATTCGCTTAAAAAATCTGTCTCAAGAAGTGACTACGACCTAAACAATCTTGAGTGGTCTCTAAAAAAAAAACAGCTAGCTAGTTTTTTAACAAAAAAAGTTGGATTTTACAAAAGGGGGAGGGGAGGGCTTGAACCAAAAGTTAAAATATTTTTCTTCAAAAATGTCTCAGTTAGGTGACATGCTGAGTAAACTGGTGCAACTCAATCGTATCTTAGACTGGCGTAGCCCCTAGCCGTTTTATAACTATTTTTGCAAGAAATAACCTTTTCGACAGCATTTTGATTACATTTCGAACGTTTTCAAAGCTATTTGAAAGAACCAAATTGCTGAAATTCGAAAATCATTCGAAAGAATTAAATTTTCCATTCCTTACAGCCCCCTTACTTGCAGATCAAGTGCAAAGCATACTTAGCGCAAGTATTTGGGGGTTAATTAGCCCCCCGGGCCCTCTTGGTAGCGCCACTGTTCACGTATTATTTATTTTATTTCCTGTCATGATCACTAACCAAGAAACAATTCAGTAGGCCTACATCTCTACTCCGCGACACATCCTTAAGCCCTTAGCGACCCAGATGTGCGTCGCGACCCTTGGTTTGGGAAACTCTCAATAAATATCGAAAAAGCAAAAATGTGTTGTAGTGCACACCTTATCAGTAAAAAGAAGACGGATTATAGCATCAAAATTATGTTACAGCAGTTGGTTGGCAGCAATTTCGCAAAAGATCGAGTAAACGTCAGATGAGAATTAAATTTGAACGTTATTATTCCTTTTTACATCATTGTTGTCTTGAGACTACGTAATGTTCCAAAAAAAGTATTTAGAGTATACCGAAATGGGGAGGCACAAGCAGCCGTTAGGGGTGGGGGGTATGGCGCCCCTGGCCACTCCGTAGCGACGGCACTGGTTGTATTCATCACCTACACGCAAAGTTACTGCAGTTTTGCAGGTCTATATGCACTTACGCAGTAGGCTGATACTGCTGTGTTATCTATGCTATGTATTTTCTATCTATACTACAGTATGCAATAATATCGAGTGCTACATCGTCTTGCTCTCTAAACTCCAAATTTGGAAAAATGTAACGTTTACCAAAATGATTCCTAGCGACAAACTTTGAATGAAGAACGATTTTTCTATATCTCATACTATCATATATATTGTGCTATAGTAGATTGTGTGCTGATGGTGCGTTGGCAACTTAAATCATTTCAACCTTGTCTATCAAACATTGGTTTTGTTGAGCTATTATTATTATTTATTGTGCTTAAAGAAGCAATTTTATACCAGGCCGACACTACAAGACGTCTTGGAGGCACAATTTTTTCTGTCGGAGTCGCAAATTTTGATCTGGATCAGTTGACAGAAATAGCAGGAGGATCAGATCAATTTGTGTTTCAGGTGTGCATGTTTTAGTAGTTTGCCACATATTATGCTTTGATGATGTTGATTGGTTAACTTCAAAGTTTTTGCAATAAAAATAAAACTAGACAAAATATACTCTTGTCGCAAAAATACATGGTATGGTGTTTCGTGAAAGTTGGCCTCTTTATTGGCATGTCTGGCTGCAAGTTGCAGTATAGATGAAGATTGTAGAAATCCTATTCAAATTTTAAACTTTAAGCTAACAGTAAAGAGCTAGAGATTTCATATAGTGATGGTCTTTAATCCAAAGGCACTGGAAAGATGTTGCACGAAAAATATCATTTTACTGTTTTCGTTGCAATAGGCTGTCACATTTGAAGACTTACAGAAGCTAGTGGCTCGGATTCTTGAAGAAGCTTGTGTTGAAATCACATCTGCTGAACCAGACGTCGTTTGCTACAACTGTAAGTACTAAATTATAGTTGCGCTCTTTTTTTAATTTTTGATTGATCTTGTGTAATAGCTTATCGAACGCAATTTTTTACGAATTCGAGGTGAAGACAAAGGAAAATCGTCCTTACCTTAAAAATACCGAAATTTCCGCAGATTTAAGATAAAGACCAAAAATGGCCTTCACGTAAAGAAAACGTACGATGAAATTATGGAAATCAAAGATTTCGGGAAAAAATGGTTAACCGGGTGTGACACAGGTTCGAGGCCTCAAAAATGAGACTATTCGAGCGAAAACGAGACGTGCGGCAACCCCAGTAAAGAGCCACGTTGTCTTTTTTGACGTAGAGCATCAAGCAGATATGGTGCATTTTATACTGACTTCCTTATATGAATCAAGCATTCAGAGTCTAATTACAAAATGCAAAGCACTGTTTTAGGAATTTCGTTTTGGAAGTCTTTTGTCTACCTGGCTACCACGACGGTTATAGACGAAAACAACTAAAACCCGTTTGCTTTTTTTGATTTGTTAAACATTTTAAGCTTAAAAACAAGTTTTCATTTTACTTTTGCAGCAAGTTTTGAGGTCGAACTTCACGGACGAGGCTTTGATAGAGGTGGGAGTCCAGAGCTTGTCATGTGCAATTACTGGTTTAATGAAATGGACAACTACTGTAAGTTTTTATGTAGCAGATTTTTTGTGATTTACTGTTGAAAATTTTATCAAGTTTAACTTTTTTCGTATCCACTCTTTCTTTTTGTTAATTTCAATCTAACCCGTATCTGACGTTTGTTAAGTTTCGAACATTTTCATGTGCTTTTAACAAAAATTTGCCATCAAGAAAAATTTGCTTTCGATAAAAAACAGTCTGCAATTATGTTTCATGAAACGAATGTTGAAACTGCGATGTTTTGACATTTTTGAGGTTTTACTAAACATTCACAAAATATATTTCAATGTTTGAAATTTACCACGCTTTTTTTTTTTTTTCGTAAAAACCAAATAATTTTTCTATTTTGATCATACTATACTTCATAATTTTAAATTTAACTTTAAAATTATCATATTTTGAAATTCTAGTGGTTGCCCCAACGGCTTACAGTCCCACAAAGCTGGTATGCCCGTCTCCAGACAATGTCACTCTCGACCTAGAGGATGTTGTAACGCTTCAAGTATCGCTGAACGGAGGAGTCAGTTTCATATCAAGCAACATCACAATATCAGCATCTTCTTGTGTAAGCATTTTCTTTTGTAATATCCCGCTAAGTTAAAGTTTGAGTTATTGTGGATTGATTTTTTTTTTCATTACACCACCAAACGTTTTTGCTTATTTTGATGAGGTATGAATGACAATTACCATACTTCTAGTCAAATAGAATCTAAACAATTCACCAAATTCGGACAAAATTTTCTACGATAAGACAGAATAATAAATTTCAATCAAAAAGCTTTGTTGCTAATACTATAGTCATGATCTACATTCAGCGCAAGAACTCGATTTTGCTTAACCTAATTCAGAACAGATTAGATAGAATAGACCGAAATACTACTGTTTAAGCAATACAAAAATCAGAGCAATGCTGAATTACGAAATTAAAAAAGAAACACAGCATGATAATAGAAAGAAAAGAGAATGCTGACTCGTGACTTAAAGAGTTTTAATTCCGAAAAATTTACTAATGAAATATTGGAAATCGAATGTGCGATGATGATACAGCAATAAAAAGTTAAATCGATGTATTGAGAAAGCATTTTAACACTTACTGTGTTGCTGAGTGACAATTTTTGTTGTTTCAGGCTACTTCAGGTGTTGTTTGGTTTTTCTTGGCCCTCTTCTTGCTCCTGCTTCTTCTGCTTCTTTGGTGGTTTTCCAGGTTGTGCTGTGGCGGGGTATGTACAACATCTAAGAAGTTAATTGCTAGTAAAAATTGACAAACTTTTTGATTTTTTCCGACTTCCTTTCCACAAAGCAACTACTGAAAAAATTTAAGCGTTTTCGGAAAATTTCAAAATATTTTGGTTTCTATTTTAATTACAGTCATAATTTTGTCTTTCATACTTGAATAGCAAACTGGTTTATGCTATTCTTTTGTATAACAGCAAAGTTTTACTATCTTTTTTTTTTTCAATTTACTTTGGTTGCACGTACTGCATGCCCCGCAAAATTTAATATTAAAGTTCATATTAGTTCTAGTTTTAATGACTTGTAAATTTACGTTGGTTTCTAGGCCGCTGCAACGAAAAAAGAAGAAGAGCAGCCCTCACGACCCAAACCCCCTCCTCCTCCACCTCCTCCAGTCATAAAGCCACCAGTATGTATTTTACAAACTTTCGGTTATTTTTTGAATTTTGTTTTATTTTTAAACGTTTTCGGTTTTTCTTAAACCCTCATCATATGCGAATGACGAAGCTATTATTGAAATGAAAATGTTACTGGCACTACAACAGGTTAACTAACATTTTATCATTATTCAAGTATCTGTACAATTTCTTAAAATGAGGTCTTGAGATGAGTGATTTAAAATTGTTTGAAGCAAATGAAGCAGCTGTTATGATATAGCGCTGCAAATTATTTCTAGACATTATCTCACCTAATTCAACAATATTGACTTCCAGTCATTGAATAATTGGGCTATTCATATCACAAGTGTCATGTTTAACAAGAGATTTTTTCCGACCCACAATTTTTTCTGCCCGCCAATAGCCAGTCAATATGACGTCATCTCAAAGAAAACGGTATTGCTTTGCCATTTTTAGAGAACACAATATTTGTGTTGCAATCCGTCAGCTGATACATCCTTTTTCCTGGAATGACTTTCAAACTGCTAGTAGCTCTTATTTTAACATTTTGTTTCCCAAAACGGTTAGGCCACACAAGAGCTACAAGGAAATGCTGTTCTGTTCACATTTTTACCATGTCATGACTCACATAGATAAAATAGGTATAGAGTTTTAAGAGTTGGTGGAAATACCGTAGTTTTGGAATAAAATAACTACTATTTTGAAGCAAGACTAAAATCGTCGCAAAATTATGACTACAAGTTTCGATCATGGGTTTACAGTTGAATGGTTTGTCTTCTGTTTTACATACCTTGACTTTCAAAATGAATGTGAACAACTATTTTGCTACTGTGCTCGTAGAAAATGTCGTTTTTTGAAATTTGATCAACTTTTTGACTTTTGAATTTTAAATTTATACGATTGAATTTTTGGAATGTAAAATTTTAAAAAAAGCAACATTTTTTTTTGTTTTTTGTTTTATTTTGCCGATCAAATAACAAATTAATATTTTTTGTTTGGTCGGCCAGATTAAATTGAATAACAAATCAATCTCTTTGCCAAATTTTTATACTACTCTGAACTCATAATCAAATGGTTTCTTAATATTTTTTGGTGCTTATTTTATATTGCCGATTACTGTTTTGTTCAAAAATTTATACATTATTTATAGACAAACAAAATAAGAAATTTGGAGTTATACTGTGAAACTACTAAATTCTTTAACAAGTTTCATGAGTAGAACTTTCTCACGTGCAGTTGCTCAGCTAGTCTTAATACAGAATTTTTACTAGTTATTTTTATATGGATCCGATCCATAAAATGGAACCGATCCAAATCTGATTGCGAAAGTGCTTCCTAGTTAAAAGATTTCAACATTTAAATCCTTAAATGGTAGCCATGCAAAAATATTAGTTAATTTTTTAATATCGTACACCATGTAATTTTTAACACAATTGTTTAGACAACCACCAAGCAATGGCCGGTAGTAGACGCTTCGTACTACGGAGGAAGAGGAGCAGGAGGAATGCATCCGATGAAGGTAAGTTGTAGTAGTTTATCTTAGACGCTAAATTTGGTTGCAAAAAATTCACGTGAGTCTATAGATTTTAATGTATTTATTTGATTTTAATCATGAATATTTAACTTTTTTTGCATCTCTCAAATTAGGCTAACACAAACAAATACACCAACAAATAAACGATCGATATCCTAGTAGACATAGCGTTGCTTACTGAAACGGTAAAATCAGATTCGAATTCAAATCGAATCAAATCAAAAACTTAAAATTGATGAAGTTTAATTTCTCGCTTAAACTCGAATTGTTTTAAGGAATGGACTACGCAGAGTAGTGTGACTATTAAAAGGTCACTTCTGGTATTCTCATCTTCACAGTGCTATGTGCGTCATAAGTTGAACTTTGCAGTCAACTCATAGTAACAAATGTTTATCAACTTCTACGCTTAAAAACTTTGCTTATAAACACAGTAAATAATTTATTGTCCGAAAAACGCTTGAGGATTTTGAAGCATTGGCCACTGCTCATTCAGTCTTTCGTGATTTAAAAGATACATGGAATCGTTTATCTTTTAAACAATCAATGATTGGAGTTCATGTTTTGTTAAAAATAACTGGTACAAACACAGAATTTTAAAACAAAGGTGTAAAAAAATCATACCATCCAGTTATTTTCAGCTCCATAATGATTAGAACAATAATTGTTTTTTTCAGTATTATCGGGAGCAATGCAAAAATATAGTAAAAATTTTTTTTTGGATTTGGATTGTGACAAATAAATTGTGAGAAGCTAAAAAACTTTGCAGCCTTGAATTCACTAAAATTGCTAGTTTTCAATATTTACCATTCTCCGAATGTCATTTCCTTGGACTACTTAGTTTGAAAGAGTTTATGGCTTGCCAAAATTTGACTACTAAACTTCAGAATGTTTTAACCGAACGAGAATTGAAGTAAAAGGTAAAAAATTCAAGAAGTTAGAAAGAACTTCTTGAAGTCTATAATCACAACATCCACTGGCGGAGTCTTTAAATCATGTTGCCATTAAAAATAATCGAATTCTAATGATTTTTTGCACTGTTTAAAATTTCTATAGATGCAATAAAAATTTTGAGCAGTTCAATTGGAATTCATTTTTTTCGGATTAATTTCCAAACTGAGCAAATTTTGGCACGGTTGTGGCTCTTTAGCGCTTAACTGCGGAATTTGAACGAGCTAGTTTGTTTTTGCTATTTTAAGATTTTTTTTGCGTTATAGAAAATTGTCACAAAAGGTTAGTTTTATTTAATTTTTAATGACTCGAACAGGTTACATGGGGAGGAAAAGGCTGCACTGAGGGGGCTATTCATCTCGAAAAAACGAAGACTGCCCAAGAAGTCGGATACATTGAGAAAGAAGTTCAAATATCAGATGACGAATCAGCTGCGCCGATAGAAAGACGTCCGCGATCAGCTACGGTTCAGTCCATCAAAATGTGCTGCTGTGGACTATGCAAGCCTAACGTAGGTTATTTTTGTCTATACAATAAGAATTTTAAATCAACATCAATTTACCTCTTAATTATGCTGTTGTTGACTTACCCTAGACTTCGGCGCTAAGGCCAGAAAGCACGCAAATAATTAAACGTCAACATATTCCAAAATACAAAAATATTTACGAGTTCTTCAACTTTGATCTATTTAAAGGAATTCTTGGTTTCTTAACTACGTTAAAAACTATTTTCAACAAAATCAGCTTCTTTATGCGACTGTAAAGAATGAATTTTATTCGTTTTAATATTTATATTTCATTGAGATTTTAATAGTTAATCAGTTCTGCTACGATAATACTTGTCATAAAATTACTTTGAAAAACATAATGCTCTAATTCAAAGTATTGAATTTTTGAGCTTTTTTGTGATTCTCCTATTTTGTATACTTACACTATTTTTTGTATAACTGATGTTATTTCAAACCAATTTGTAGTTGCTGCAAATTTGCTCATATTTTTTCTAAAAAAGTTTTTCGGCTTACATTGTGTTCTTGCGTTAATTTTTATGTGTTTTTTTTGCATTAGAATAACTAGGAATTCTTATTTCCAGGGCAAACTATGTCACATTTTTGCTCCTGTCACGTCATTTTTTCATCGATTGTCACAGAGAAGACCGACCAAAGAAGATGTGGTAAGTGATTTGACAGTTGATGAGTGATAATCGAGACAATAATTCAGCGAAGGAAAACATAGTTTATGTTCCACTTAAAGATTAAAGTACAGTCTAACTATAGCAAATGCATTGATTTCTCAATCCCTAATTGTTTTTTTGTTAAAGAAGATGACAAATTACAAAATAAAACATGGCCTCTCAAGGTCATCAAAAGTATTGTACTACTTTTTTTTTTCAGAAAAAATTATCACACTTTTGCTTTATCAATTTTGCTTACAGTAAATTTTATAGCAGTGTAACGCTCTTGAGCAAAATTTTCAAATGTTTTTAATTGTATACTAACAGTGGTACTAACAGTTTGAAAAGAAAGTCAATCAGAAGGGAGCAGAGAAGGAAATCAAAATTAGTGTCAATGATAATTTTTGTGATTAAGCAATAGCATATGCTTTGCATCCGAATATTGTAATGTCAGCCGTTTATTTCAAAGTTGATGTTTGGTTCAAAATACATAAAAAATTATCAAAAACGGCCAAATTAGCTCAAATTCATAAAAAACCACAAAGTCCAGAAGCGCCATTGGCCTTTGCTAATGTTTTCCATATTTTTCTAGCTTTCACTTTCTTCGAATTTATTATTCGGCTTATTGTTTTTAGCGAAATTGCCGGTTTATGAAACCGTCACAACATGATCAAAACGCCAACCTCACTCTCACTGATCCCGGTGATAGAAGAAGCTATTTGGATACAAGCGGTTGAAGTTTCTCCGAACTCTAAAACTCACAACTGTGAATGGACGATTGGGCTCTTGAACACCGCAACTTTCTTATTTTGCAAGGAAGTGCTGCTGTTCTGGTGGTGATGCAGCTTTCTGTCTATCTAAAAAAACTTTTTTGCGATCTTTCCTGGTTTTTAAGCCATTTGAGCACCAAACTTTAAGGCATTTGGAGGCTTTTTAACAAATAGCGTAGCTATTTGAGGACCAAAAATTTTGGGCCGCAACTGGCCCGAAGCTTTCGTGAAAAAGTGTTTTATTATCACTTGTTATGTTGTTTGAATTTCTTCTCTTTTATTTTAGCTTCCAATTACGTGTCAGCGTTATCAATGTTTTTGGTTTATAATTTTTGTACCGGTACTTTTTGTTCTGTCAGATAGTAACAAGCAAAACAACGTGAGCTATTACATGTAGGTAGGTGTTGTGTTTGACAAAAAGACAAATGATAATTTTGGGGGGATTTTAGTGTTTTAAGTCTAAACAAGATCCAATATTTTAACGAAAATATTTGAATAAAAACTCTCACTGAAAAGCCAAATTTACCTTTTTCAAACTGCAATAAATTCAATTTTTTTAAGTACAAGACCTCGATTACTACTTAGCGGTTAGACTAGAATGATATTTTAATTGTTGGGTGGTATTATGAGCAACTAAAATCAATAATTGACTTTTTGACAAAGTGGTGCCACCTTGAGATCAAAAATAACTGTCATAAAGAGGCAATTTTAGTTTTGTTTGATGTTGCTCAATGCTCTAAACAATTGAGCAGTTTTCATTGAATCTTGATGTGCTTTTTACACGAGCAGTTCAAAGTTTCTGAAATTCTTTTCGTTATAGCTGTTAGTTTATTTTTGATGATTTTTGTTGCTTGCGTTTAATTTTATTTCGTTTCTTTGCTTACTGTGTTTTTGTCGTAACAAAAATTTTGAAATAATGAAGAAAAAAATGCGCTGAACCATCAATAAGTTATGCAGTTATGTATATTGTTGAAATAATTTTAAATAATTTACTCTAATACTACCGGCCACTCGATCGAGCGGTAACGCTTTCGTATCTAGAACGGGAGGTCTGAGGTTCAAATCTAGGGCCGGTCAAATCGGACACAGAGTTGCTAACGACTCGCCACCTCTGCGGCATTTCTTTGAAAGAAGCTGTGTTACTGGGCGCAATGGCGAGGAGATGGGCCTTGCAAACTCGTTACATGCCTCGGCGTATTACAGCGAGTATAATAAAAGATTTGATTACTCTAGTGTTAATTAATACACTTTCAGTTGAAAAATAATTTGAAATCATATTTTATTGAAATATTCGACGAATTTTTGCACATTTAAGGCGATTAGCATATTTGCTTCATATTGTGCAAGAATCATGCAAGCAGCGAAATCAAAATTACAATGAAAAATAAATGAGATTGGAAGGCAAAATTATACAGCGATACAAGACAATACAATACAAGCTTTACGGAATATTAAAGAGCGAGAACAGCGCTCAATAGTAAATACGATACAAAAAAGTTTGAAAAAAATTTGTACAAAGCGCTATTCTGAAAAATAGATACTATAAACTCTCGCAAATCAATGTACCGAAAAGAAACAGCCACTATTTAACATACAATCATAAATACCGAGTAATCTTAGCCATTATTTTGGCCTAAAGTGCTAACGGATAGCAATAACAGCATATGTTGTAAATCTCACATAGGCATTTTATAAAGGCGTTATGCCAAAAGGCAAATGTTAGAGCAATCTATTTTGACTTGGATACCTTTAGACCAGATAGTTTGAAAAGTAGAGCTTCAAAATGTGTACATAGGACATTAGAAAGTCGACGTTAGAAACGTAAAACATTTTATTGACTTTGACTTGATGATTTACGCTGGCAGTCGAGCGTTTTTATGGTCGCTGCAGACTGGTCTTTCATTGACGGAGAAAAAACCGCTGTTTTTCAAATCGATTTGACATACCTAGAATACAACATGCAAAAATTTATGATCGACATCTGGAGAACAAACTTTTTAAACATAAATCAACGCAAAGTCAAAAGAAACACGCCTCAATTAGCGCGGCTGAAAGGATTACGACCCGATTATTCCTTGCGTAAAACCGAAAGCGTACGGCGTCTTCATTGTTTATTCTGAACAGAATTTGGTACGCCAGACCAACACACCATCACATCATTACATCTTACGAACGTACCACCACATTATCTTAAATATGTTAAAATAAACAAAGAAAACGGTACGTTCAAACGCTTACAATATTGCAATCCCAAATGTGAAACGTGACACTAGGCTATAATGTGCTATTATTGGAATATTAACATGCAATATTGCCAGCAGTCTATCAGCATCCAATAGCCGTTGAAAACTCAGCAATGGTAAATTATGGCCAGATTGAAATCAGCAAAATGGCAAAAAGGAATACAATACTTCTTGGGATTGTTTTATGCGTTAACACTAAAATAGGCCTAGAGAAAATATGATATAATCATGCAATCAACAGTGAATCTGAATCGCCTCTTTAGAATTCTTTGATACTTTGGTATTTTCTTAATTTAACGTAAAGATCTAACTTGGGTGAAATTTAGTGATACGGGTGTTATTCATTTATTAGTAAGGAGAATACAATGCAGGCCCAGCGCCAGAGCAGCGTGATTGGGGGGGGGGGGGGGGGGGGGGGTGGGCAGCAAAATATTTGGGGGGCAGAGATAAATTTTTTCCTCATCTTCGGGAGAGTAGACCAAAAAAAGGTCTTCATCATGGCCGTTTACTTTCTTTCGAGCACAAGTCTCGCTCGGGGGGCACGTTCACTGCCTAGCGGGGCGGATCTCGCTTTTTGCCCACAAATTCAGGGGTGAAGACCAAAAAAAGGTCTTCGGCGGGAAATTTTAGGCTCAGTCTTCGCGTTCACCCTCGTTTTTCGTCCTGGAACAAATTTTACTCTCGCTTGGGGGGGCACAAGCAGTATTTTGAGGAGACACAGGCCCCGAAATGAACTCCAGAGGAACGGGGCCTGTTACTTTCTTTCGGGGCACAATCCTTGTTTGGGGGCACACTTCTCGGTTGATTTGGGGGAGCACGGCCCCGAAACGCTCCCCGTGGCGCCGGGCCAGATACAATGCAGTCTTACAAAGTCAAGTTTAATAGTGAAAGCAATGCTAAAAAATCAGCAATATGATTTTGATTACAGCAATTATTGTAATGCCTGAGGCACTTAGTATTAAGCCATCAAAAATTTTAATCCAAAATGAAAAAAGCAAAGTCGCAAACCTACAATATTTCGTACAGTATTAGCAGCCGGATGAATTAAAGAAGTACTGTAGCTAAAAAACGTAATACTGGACTCCGATGAAATAAATATCAACTGCTGAACAGTGCAGCTGGGTAACCTAAACACTTTAAATTTTGAGAAATAATGCCAATACTTCGGCAAAATTTTTAGCACATACGCATATTGCATTCTATATAACCATCATTAAGATTCGTTTTACATCCCTTTTCTTGGTTTCAATTTAACAGCAGCTTCCCAGCGTAGCAAAAAATCGACCAGAGATTGATTGATGCTATAGCGCCATGGTACGTCCCTTGTCTAACTACACAACCACATATCGCTACTGAACTTTTTTCCTTATACTGCTCTCGGCTAACGTTTCATAAATATACTATGCAATTAGGAATGTACAACAGAGTTGTAAACGGGCCGACAAGTTTAGGCCCGAACCCGAAAAATGGTTTGAAGCCTAAACCGAGCCTGAAAAAGCTCGAAAGTAAGATTACGTTTAAAAAAACATGTTTAAGGATAATTGCCTTTTTCTTTTTTTTAGTCTGCTGAGACTAAATATAACAACTCATTGACATATTGTGACGTAATAATAATAATGTGTACTAATAATTGTATTGATACTTAAATGAAGTCTTGATTCAAATTCGTAAGTTGTTTTGATTATGTATTTAGTTTTTATAGCTACCTAAAACACAAGGCACGTATTACACCCGAATTACGCCCTAAATTTTGTCAATCTTAAGCCCGAACTCGACCTGAAAAGCCCAGCTCGACTTACAACCAGTGTTCCCACTAAGCCGATTTTTTTCAGCGAATCGGCGATTTGTTGGAGCAAGGGCAAATAATTTTTGGCAATATAGTAAACAAAGCTTTAGAAAATGCTACAAATTTGTGGAAATATGACATTTGGTATACTTTAATACTGGATTGGTACAAAATTTGGGCACAAAAAAGTCTTTTTAGAGGTTTGGGCACAATTGTTTTAAGATAATTTGGTCACTCGCCGACTAGCCATAAATTTGGGGGGAAAAACAGCTGACAACTCTGATATACAATGCCAGTTCCACAGCGCGCAGCTCTATGCAAACCGTTTGAACTGAATTGATGTTTTTCATGTTGCGTAGAATTCTAGTACGGAAAAAGTTCGGTACAGCACCCGATTTAAGTTAGGCTAAATCACATCTTTTAGTGGCAAATCACATCTTTTAGTACTTACCGCGCACGTAAAACACTTATCATGCCAGTGAGCCTTGATTGCTTCCACGTAGTGATCTCCGGCTCCTATTGACTGATCGCAACCCTTGCATCTCGTTCCAAACAACCTGTTGTAATCTGGAAAATAAAATAAAGCCGTTGTCGGGATAAGCATACGTTACTAACAGCTATGATATGAACAGAGGAATTGAAAATCAGCTCATATTCGAATTGAAAAAAAGTTAATGCTTTCTAAAATTTAAATTTTTCGGTTAAAAAGGCCAGCATGTAACTACCCATTGCTTCCATTGTTCTGGAACGAAATTTTGGGGTTGGTTTTTGAAAACGAGAAAAAGAACTGCAAAAAGAGAAATGAACCGAAAAAACGAAAAAGATGCCACAAACGTAAAAAAGCAAACATAGCTCTCAAGGCCACATGTTTCTGTAAATTAATGTAATTCTGAGCTCCAAATTTACGCTTTTAAATGATGAAAAAAAAGCAAAATGAAAGTGCCCTTGTTGACCTACCGGCTACACAATAAGGTAAATCGTTTTCCATCTGAAAGACGCCATCTCTGAAATTTTCTCCACACGCGGTACACACGAAACAGGTCACGTGCCAGGTCTGGTTTAAAGCGTGCATCACTTCCTGCAAAACGAAGTTCAAATTAATTAAGATTTATTCATAACGGATATGACGTCATCATATGAATTGATGCATGCTTGGCGTTGCCCTATGCTAAGCTTTTTAGTGGTGAACAAAATTATGTTTTAAAGAACTAATTCTTTTTTAGAGCTATTGGGCACTTTGGTCAAGTTCTGCTATCCAGCGGATAATCTTTGAAAATCAAGTTTTGGGCTTGATCTACAATTCTACACTGAGCGTAAAAATCGTGAGCGCACGAACATGTTTTTAGTTTATTTTAAACAGAAATTCAGTACGCCCAGCGTTCCGCCTTACCAGCGTAAGAGCTCGCAGTTGATCAAAATAAAGTAAGTATACGCTAATACGCCCACGATTTTACGCTTAGTGTAGACCAAGCCTTAATCCCAACTTTACACTGGGTGGGGACATTTTTGCCGCTCCTCTCGTTTATTTCGTGATAAATTCCTTCCAAACAAGATTCTTATTTCAAATTAACTTGACATTAAGTTAAATTTCATCACAAATAACTCCTGAAAATTTGAAGTTGCTAAGATACGGGGACGTTTCCCAATTTTACGGTTTGCCAAAGTCACTCTCCGAAATCTGAGTAGTTTATGGCCAATATTTAACTTAAATGACGTCAACAAGACGTTTTTGTGATGTAACCAACTTGACATAGGCATTTTATGATTCTGAATAAAAAAGAAGCCTATGTGCAAAATTTCAACTGCTTGTAACGTCATCGCAAGAATGACGTAATTTTTCGAAAATATAGTTGTGACGTCACAATGCTGACGTCATCAATGCAAAACCTGTTTTTGTAAAAAAGTTTGGTGAACACCTACCTGCATGCCAAAATTAATGTTTGCATGACCTTTGGTTTTGGAGTTAGATTGGGGGCAATTTGCCTCCTCTGGTGTAAAATGCGTCTGTCAAATACCCGCGTAAAACAGGGTTCAACCAAGCTTAAACTAGAGTCACTTTTTGCATGTGGCCCTAATTTTCAATCAAAATACAGTTGCTTTATAGGCAAGACTTTGTAAAAGACTTAAATTTACATTAGCACTTAGCCTTGTTTGTTCAAAGAGATAGGTAAAGAATTAAGTGAAGTTAATGACATAGACATTCCATTTGTGATGCTTTGAGACATTGAAAGAAGAGGCATATGGCGCGACTTAAGCAAATAAGCGTGACATTGTGTAGCCCGATAAAGAATTTTTAGGCTACTAACAGTGTGCCAATTCAAGATTTGGACCGAAATTAACGTTCAGCGCTATATTGTAGTACATTACGTTAGTGAGAATATAGCTCGAATAATCTAATTAAAGGTATTAAACAATTCGGTCAAATCATCAACAAAAAGACTGCTACTACATAGAATCGCTGAGCTGAATAGCATATCCCAAAGATCCCGATGGTAATTCGTAATTGCTTATAGTCTACAGCATGTGCTTTAAAGATGGTACTACGTTAAGAATTGTATGCATCAACATGGATTAACATTGATGACTGATTATCAATTTTTTTTATCTTTTACACTCCTTAGTTTACTAATAAATTGACCTTTTACACCCCTAACCAACCTGAATTCGCAAGTTCAAAGACGCTGTTCTTGAATTACTTTTTAGTTATAGCAATTTGTCCGCCATTCGTTTAAACTTTACCCCTATAAAGTTTTGTTAATACTCAGATCAAAGTTAATCAACGTTGGTGTACACGACCATAAGTGTAACAAAAAACAAAATATCAGTTGGTGAAACTCAAAAGCTAGACCTATAAGAGCTTGCTGCGACATTCCCAATGCAGTCTCCCTCAACCTTTTTACATGAGGTTTTGCAATGGTGTTGATGAAAATTTTCAATGATTTCGTCATAAATAGTGGCTATTGCATCACAGAAACTTGTATCACGAGTAGTATTACGATATAAAGTATTCATAACAACTATGGGATCTTTTATGACGAAATCATATTGATTTTTTTCCTAAACTTCATTGCAAAGCCTCATGTAAAAAGATTGTCTAAGGGCTTCAAACTCAACAATAACTCAATTGGGTTTAAACTAAATTGTGATGTTGGACCTCTTAGAGACGTTGTATTTTAATGCGGCTTCGGATTCCATGCACTTTACGAACAGAGCACCAAACTTATATTCCGCAAAGCAGGCCTTACCCCGACAATTTTTTGGTGGCATTTCCCACACAGATGTGCGTAACTTTTTTCATAGCAGTCAGAGCAGTAGCGTTTTCCTTTTTCTTCTACGAATCCGCAATTTTGAAGCGACTTTCCGCAATTAGGCGCGGAACACACAAATTCCTCTGGATGCCAACACTTTCCTTGCGCCGTTAAATAAGAGCCTCTAAAAATTGCAGACAATTAAGACGGGTTAAAGTCAGCGCTAGACCTTAAATGGTCATTTAGCAGCGGCGTCACCAGTTGACGAGGTGTTATATTTAAAAATTTTAATGACCGGTTAAAAATAATCACCACACACACCACAACTGAGCACAATGAACATGAGCAATTATAATTTCAAGAAAATCGAATTCTTGGTAAACACAAAGACGACAGCTAACCAACATGATCACATACATCAAGCAACTAAATTGTGACCGAAGTTTAATAGGAACAAGTTTCCAAAAAAAAAAAAAAATGCAGGCAAAATAAGAGAATAACTAACTAAAGATTAAATTGGCAATGGTTTGACAACTTCTACAGTATATATTTTGTTGATGCAGTAAAACAATGTAAGGAAAAAAAAAGATAATTTGTAGCCCTATTGAAGATTTTAAACTTTTTCTTCAAAATATTTAAAATCGCTGTATACCTCTCTATCAAATTACTTTTTATAAAAACATAATTTTTATTTTACGATGATTAGTTCAAACGAGAACTGCCGGCAAAATCAATTGGAATTTCTACGTTAGGATAATCGTATTAGGTTAGATTGGCGTTGACTTCATCCTTCTTGATCCAGCTGTTCCAGAGATATTCTACTTCAAACACGACGCAGAGCCCTCACTAATTATAATTTTTATTGGCAACCCTGACGTTAAAATCATTGGCAACGCCACCCCCGTTTGATTATAAGGCAAAGTCGATATTAGGCTAGGACACAAAGGCCTATGATACCATATACGTAGGCTAATATAGGCCTTTGTGGGCTAGGCTACTGCATTAAAACGTTAGCGTAGATAGTAAAAATTAAAATCTAGGAAGCCCTATACGTTATGTTTAAAGTGGAATATCTCTGAACAGGCTGTGTCAAGAAGGATGAAGTCAACGCCATTCTAAACTAATGCAATTGCCTTAACTTTAGATATACACATTGATTTTGCTTGCAGCCTTTGCTTAAGTACTGAAATCTACCTGATTGGTTGCTTGCATGCTTCGCATATGATCTTTTCACTGGGACTGGCTTCTTGCGTTTTTAGCTTAATGGCGGAAGGGGGTGGCGGAGCAGGAAAATCATCTTCAGCTGCTGGCTTGGCTTGCATCTAAAAAAAAGAACTTTAATTGGTACACTCCCGAAGGTTGCACTGGT
This sequence comes from Trididemnum nubilum, assembly GCA_963965965.1. NCBI lineage: Eukaryota > Metazoa > Chordata > Ascidiacea > Aplousobranchia > Didemnidae > Trididemnum > Trididemnum nubilum. Next base: position 17,073,267 of record OZ014483.1, read on the forward strand.
AATTTCCTTCGCAAAACAAAATACTTTTTCTTTTTTTTTCAAAGCTTTAAAGGCGGTGAATCATCCAGCCAATTCCGGTGGTTTACAAAAGCTAAAATTGAACTATAATTTTTGATATTTTTTTGTTTTGATTTCGGGGCTGCGTTTGCAAAGATATTCAACAAATACAAAAAGATGTCCCCCCGAAAAAAGTTTTTGAAAACTCTGAGTTTTGATCTTCCCGCCTAAACCACGGTTCTCTAAACTATTAGGCCTACTGCAATCTTATTAAACTATTAGGCCTAACTATCTCTAAACTATTAGGCCTAATAGTTTAGAGATATTTTTAATAATAAGTTCGATTCCTGTGGGAAGACAATTTTTCGCATTGCTTCTTTTAAGTAGTCGCCGTTCTGGTGGCTCTTCCCTAGGCTTCCGAGCTGGTAGCCTTTAGGCCAGAAGCACGCAAAACGATTAAATAGTTTAGAGATAGTTAGTCCTAAACTATTTAGAAATAAACTATCTCTAAACTATTAGGCCTACCACAGTTCTCTAAACCATTAGGCCTACTGTGGTTTTGGCGGGAAGAACAAAACTCAGTTTCCAAACACTTTTTTCGGGGGGACATCTTTTTGTATTTGTTGAATGTCTTTGCAACCGCAGTCCCAAAATTAAAACAAAAAATATCAAAAGTTGTAGTTCAATTTGATCTAATGTAAACCACTGGAATTGGCTGGATGATTCACCGCCTTTAAGTCTAATGATACCAGCAATTTCGCACTTGTAAACTTACGGGAAAAAGTCAACCATGCCCTCTATACTTGCAAGCGAACATTTCTGTTTACTATGCAGAGAGCAAAAATCTTTCTAACTGTGGCAACATGATCGACAGCTACCCTAAAAGCAATATTCAGTCAAGTAAGCTTTAACTTTAGTCGTCGTTGAGGCGTGCCCTTCAATTTGGCAGATTATTTTGCAGCTGCACTAATATCAATTTGTTTAGCTTTGATGTATTAGTTTTTTTTAACAAATCTTTTTTTTTAACAAATTATTTTTAACAAATTTTTTTAACAAATCTATTCATTTTTTTTAACAAATCTTTTCCCTAAAAGGAAAAAGATCGCCCGAAAAAAAAAACAAAAAAATTCTTTATAATGTTTTCCATACAAAATGAATAGCGCAAAGAATTGGGACACTGCACTTGCTATAAATATAACTTTTTCTGGCAATACATTTTGGCTAATTCTACAGAAACAAAAGACTCTAAAGGCACCAAAAGAAAGTGACGTTTCCATAGGCCACAAAAGCTGATGATTATGTTTTCTGCGGCTGTAGTAATACGTTGGCAAGTTAGTATCCATAAAAGTTACAAAAAAATGTCCTGAATTGAAAAGAGCGCTTATTCAATTTCAGAGAAGAAATTTCCTTTCCTGTGTCAATTGTATCAAATGCAATATTAAAGTCAATTACCACTTCCACTAACCGTAGGTGGCAATTAAAAAGCTTGAAATGCCATCAAAAACACAATCATGCAATTTCGTAATAGCAGTATAATTACAGTGCGTAACACAGTACAGCTTATCATAGCATCATTCGAGTTTGGCCCAGCTAAAACACGATAAAATACGAAGAGGAAGCCTATGGCGTCATCACTAAAACCGGCTAAAATGAAGTGGGTTACTGATTGCATGGGTAGTGCAAGCGTGACAACGAGTTTTTGATAGCACTTTGCGTTAAGTTGGCTGATAACACTGCACTGACTGCTGTCCATATTAGCATAAATGAATTAATTATTACAAAGTTACGATATTTTGGCAGCTTTTCCAATATTTGATTCTATTTTTAAAGAACTAGAACAAAAACAAGGTGGCCAAACCATCGGAATATCCAGTGAGCAGTAACCTTATTTCAAATATTTGTACTACAATTCTACACGCTAAAGTAATATCAAGCTAGTACAATCTTTTTTAGAAGAAGCAGTCAATTTTGGGTCGTGGCTGGCTGATCTTAAGTTTTGACGAGTTTTCAACGTTATTTATTCTTAATTTTGTTCTAAGCAAGTGCGCTTTTCTAAAACTAAAAAATGAAAAACGATCAATTTTTGTCGATTGCCTAGGTGTCCACCTGCAATAACAAAGCAGACTACAGTCTACTGGATTTGGTGGCGAGACCCTGGTTATTTCATTACGAATAGGGCAAGTTTTTTCAATAAAGTCAATTTTTTAGTAGTAAGCTGGAAGGATGTGATTTTTTGCAAGAACTCTGCACAGAAAGAGTCAGTTTCAGATTCTTAATGTTATTGGTCAATCAAAAGTCAATTTCAAACCGTTAGGTCAATATCTCTTTTTATAGGGCAATAGAGTAAATTTTTTGTATTTATCACTCATTTTTCGGTTTATCACCCATAAATAGTAACAACCAGGCGCGTAGCTAGAAATCTGCAATCGGGGGATGTTTGGGGGTGAAGCCCTCAGCGTTCGGGGATTTTTGCAATTTTTCGCAAAAATATCTTAATTTTAAGCCTATTTGGATAAAATTAATGCTTTTAAAACGAGGCATAAAAATCAGCATTGGCTGCAAAAAACATGATTAAACTGGGTGCGTAAATTATAGGCTATGTAGGCAAGGCTAATTTCATTGTATCGTTTCAGTCTTTTTATTACAAGCCAGTAATATCATGAAATCCTATAATCAGGGCTGTAGATCTGGAGACTGGTCTTGGTCTGGGACGAGTCGATCTCGACTACAGCCCTACCTATAATTCGAAAAAACACACAAGTATTAATCTAATTCGTGTGCATTGTATAAAGAACGATAATTTGGGGCAAGGGCCTAATGGAAAGAGATTTAAAAGAAGTGATAACTACATTAAATCGACTACTGAATACCCCCTCCCAATCCATAATTTGCTTGATGAAGTCTGCGTTAAGCATTTTGCATCAAGCAATCAAATTTAATCACTTTCTTTCAGCCATTTTCAAAGTTTTACTGATTAGTGAGCTTTGTTATTGACAAATATTAGTTTCCCCTAAGCAGATGTTTTAAACGTGGCTTTAAACCACTTTAAAGTCCATATCACTTCAAAAGACTGTTCAGAAGTGCGAAAAACGTGGTAGTTTAGTTCTTGCGCATTTTGATCGACAGGCCAATGGGGGGAGAGTTGTAGCCTAAAAATACTCTTGGAACTAGCAGAAAGTCAATCTCTTCGGCTATTCTCTGATGCCACAAAATATTTGTTGGCTGCAGATGTAACACTGAAATCTCTGTATCCTAACTGTTTCACGTGACATTTCTTGCACATATTGCGCAATTGTGCAATGAAAGTCAGATCTGAAGATGTTGATCGGCTAATTTTCAGACGTCAAATAAGTTAAAATTAAAAACAAAATCAGTAAAACCAAATTCGCTATTTTACGCTACCCTCCGAAGCTTGTTCATACATGATGGGAATCGTGGAAGCTGGTTAAATGCTACTTTATACGCAAAAAGAATTAACCTGAAGTGAAAGCAATTGTCAATGTTTTGAAGGGTTTAGTGTTTTGGCGACTCTAGCAAAAGTTTGTTCAAACGCCTGGTTTAGCTGGTCAGCTTCTCAAAATCAAAGTACAACATCACTATCATGATTTTACACTTTACCCGGTCCGCCTCGTGATTAGCTTGCAGTGAGACTGTTTATCGCAATACTTAAAAACTTATTTTGCAATAGCACTTAGACTTGTTTCGCAAATTTCGTTGAGAATTTGACAATTTGTGAGCTTTCGTTTATTAAAATGTTTGTTTTGATATAAAATCATGAAAAAGTCTGAAAAATTAATAACTTTTACTCGCTCAAAATTTTGTTACTTCAATAAAGTCAATTTTTTCGCATTTTTAGGTCAATAAAAATTTACCCTAGATGTTACTATAAACAAAATCAATGCTGTATTTTATTTGGTTTGTGTTCTAACTATTTTTTTCAGGGTTGGCATTCTTTTCTATGTGTTCTTAAAGGCGGTGAATCATCCAGCCAATTCCAGTGGTTTACATTAGATCAAATTGAACTATAATTTTTGATATTTGTTGTTTTAATTTTGGGACTGCGGTTACAAAGATACTCAACAAATACAAAAAGATGTCCCCTCGAAAAAAGTGTTTGGAAACTCTGAGTTTTGTTCTTCCCGCCTAAACCACAGTAGGCCTAATGGTTTAGAGAACTGTGGTAGGCCTAATAGTTTAGAGATAGTTTATTTCTAAATAGTTTATTTCTAAATAGTTTAGGCCTAACTATCTCTAAACTATTAGGCCTAATAGTTTAGAGATAGTTAGGCCTAATAGTTAAATAAGATTACAGTAGGCCTAATAGTACAGAGAACTGTGGTTTTGGCGGGAACATCAAAACTCAGAGTTTTCAAAAACTTTTTTCGTGGGGACATCTTTTTGTATTTGTTGAATATCTTTGCAAAGGCAGCCCCAAAATCAAAACAAAAAATATTAAAAATTATTGTTCAATTTTAGCTATTGTAAACCACCGGAATTGGCCGCATGATTCACCGCCTTTAAGTTTTGAGCAAAAACAAACCATGTGTTCTCATAAAACTGTTTTCATAAAAAAGTCAGTACTTAAATTGTAGGGGGGACGTGTCCCCCTATCGAGAGTTAGCGTCCCCCCATCGAGATTTTAGCGCTGGTTAATCAGACGAAAATGGCCTGTCAGCAGTAGCGTAGCCAGGGGGGGCGGGGGGGCTCGAGCCCCCCCATTGGCTTGTGAAGTATGCAAAATCGCATGTTTTTTGTGCTTTTGAGGCCAATTTTTTTTTGGAGATCACCTAATTTTGGGCGGAAAAAACCTTTGAATTTCGGATTTCGGCCGAAATCACTCTGAATTTTGGCGAAGACCTTTTTTTTTTTCTTTTTTTGGAGATCACCTAATTTTGGGAGGAAAAAACCTTTGAATTTCCGAGCTTTCCGAGACATTTCGTCTCAATTTTCGGACAAACCATCTGAAACTGATTCAAGATCAATGAAAATTCGAGTCAAGGTCGTTTGCACACTTCTCACTCTTTCAAAATAGCCCCCTCCTTTTCCAAATCCTGGCTACGCGCCTGCCTGTCAGCACGAATAAATCCCCACAAATTCCGGCCGAATTTAGTCCCGAATTGCGGTGAAGACCCTTTTTTTTGTCTTCACTCGATTTCGGGGAAGGAAAGACATAATTTCCACTAAAGTACTTTCGCATTCCGAATGTGTTTGGTCTAGGATGCAAAAGCGTCCCCCCATGCAAAATTTTACACTTTAAGTACTGAAAAAGCGTAATGCACTTGGCGATTTCAGCCTGAAAAGCATTTGATTTTGATAAAAAATAGGGCCAAAATTTTAGCGATAGCAGCACCACATAATCTTTAATAGGAAAAAAAACTCTCCATGATATATGCTTTATTACTTCTAACATCACTACGCTGAAGATGTGATGTCACAATGATGTCATTTTAAACCCTCTGACAAAAAAATCCTACCTACAACGCTGGAAACAATAAATTTTAGTGCATATCGACTTCAGTAAAACCTTTTATGCATTAGTAAATCAATCTATCGTGATGAACATCAGTTTCCTAATTTGGAAAATAATCTACGCGGTTGTCAAGCGACTGAAGCTGTAACATAAACAAAACAGTTTACATAGACTTATATAGCAATCGGACCTACAAGCAATGAAACCAAAACAAGCAAAAGAGCAGCACCATTAAATGAGGTGTGAAAAAAGATCCGTGATATACCGCGTAGTGGATTTACAGTTCCAGATGTTGGGAACAATTTCGAATATGGTAGCTGCATAAATACAACCAAGACCCTCACTTTGTGCTGTAATTGTCCAGAAATAGCCAGAACAACTTTCACTAGAATTCAGGAGAGGATAATAACAACTAACAAACATGCATTTCCAAGTAGCTCCAGTTTGTGCTGTTATACCTGCACAGAACAGAACAAGGCCATTTCGAGCTATTATTCGCAATTTTGTAGCTCTCACTGAGAGCTGGTAGCGCATCAAGGAAAAAAGACGAATCCCAGCCAGGATGTAATTTGTTGAAGGTGGATTTAACGCTTTTTATTATACTGAAGGCTGCTGGCGATAGCTAACGGCTAAGAACAGCGTTGGACTAGCTCGTTGCCGATTTATTTCGCAAACTGTAGCAACCGATTCAGATCATTGACCCACCTGACGCAGAATGTCATTTGAAGGTGGTGGAGGTAGAAAATCATCGTTACTTGGTGGGGGTGGAGGAGGGAAGGTTGTCGGAGAGGCCTGAGGAGCAGGATTTGCCTTTGGAGCAGGATCTGCTTTTGGAGCAGGATCTGCCTTTGGTTGCCATGAGTGCTGAAACAACGAAGATTAATAACGATATAGCAATTTCTGTGTCTCCACTACCAGCACGAAGCGACTGACGAGAATTCCAAAATACTGTACAATAACTCAGTCTAAATATTGGCCTTATTCTTAATCTAAATCTTTATGCTTCGTTTTGTATTACTTATTGTTGTCGCTCTAAGACAAATTAAATTAGCGAAATTTGGCTAGCAAAATACTCAAATGTACGAATCAGAAAACGATTGCAAACTTTTAAAAATTGAAAATTCTAAACTATTCAATATTTTCGTACAACTGCTGTTGGGGAAAAAAGCATAGGTGGGCAAGTTAATGCAAAACGTTAGCTTCGTTAACCACTAGTCCGTTAACAAACTTCACACCTCCGTTAACCTTAATCCGTTATTTTCAACTCTATTTAACGGAAGTTAATAAAGTTCGTTAATTCGTGAACATTTTGCGTGTAATTTACATTTCTTTTTATTCACTCGCTTCTAGCACACGTATTGGTGCTGTTGACCGAACTGTAAGGAAATGTTTATTGCGATGGTGGTCTTTTTGTGTTTTGGAAGTTACATTTTACAGTCTAATCTAATTTCAAGATAAAAATAAGTTTAAATGCACTTACGAAGCTGCGATCAGAAAATCTTTTTAAATTGTAAACAGCGACAATTAATCGACCTGCGAGGCTGCAGCGTATTGTTTTCCACAAAAAAGACCTCCTTTCTTCGCTTTCTTTCAAAAAACTCGTGCTAATACGCAACAAGTGTTATCAGTGCAAGCTGGTTTGTACCGGTACGATGAATGAATGGTGCAAGATACTAACCATAAAAACTTTAACGGGACAGAACTTAACGGAAGTTAATTTAGACCGTTAACAGAACTTAACGGAAGTTAATTTAGTCCGTTAACATGAAAAAACTTTTTAACGGATTAACGAGTTCAAGAAAAAGTTTGCTCCGTTATTAACGGATTAACGATTAACGGACTTGTGCCCACCTATGGAAAAAAGATTAAACAAAATTGCAGTATCTTTTTGCACTCTTACCGATGCTGTTGATGAATAGGACGCGTGTTTAGGTGTATAAGAAGTTGGAGTGTTGTTTTGAACAGGTGGCGTTATGTTGGGCGGACTTGTAACCGCCTGTGGTGGTCCACCGTTACTGCAGGGTCTGAAATAATAACGAAGCGCAATCACGTATAGATGTAGTCTCTATTTTCAAATCAAATTTTCCATTGTAGTATTTTCTGCTGAAGCGTGTAACATGTTTGAGGGCCTATCTCCGTGCCACTGCGCCCGAGCAATACAGCTCCTTTCAACGAAATATTACAGCGGTGGCAAGCCGTTGGAAACATTGTTTCCACTTGACCTGCCTGAGATTCGAAACCTAGGCCTCTCAATCTCTCATTTGAGAGAAAAGTATGTTGTCGCTTAACTAACAGTCTGTTTTTTATATCAAACAATTGGCTCTTTTAATATTGGTAAAATATTCTAGGGTCTAAAAGCTGAGCAGTGTGCAATTTCACTGTACTGGAAACAAATTGCAGCAAGAGAAACGACAAAATGGTGAAGAGCAATTCTAGGAGTTCAGTATTAAACGCCAGTCCCTTTAGGCCTTTAGTTTCCTGCGATTAGGGGCTTCGCTGTTTGGTTTCAAACTAAAGAGAACTTATTCCAGATCCCTCGCTTCACGCTAGCTGCAGGGTAAATACATAGAAACTAATGTAAACTTACGTATTGATTTTCAACAATAGCGTGACTGTTGCTGACTTGACTTGGTTTTGTGCTTCAAGATGACTTAGTTTTTCAGTGTCTGTGTTGTTTATAGCTAATATGACGTCACCGGCTTTGAGTCCGGCTCGATCCGCCTTTCCACCTGGGGTCACCTAAGTTCAAATAACAATAATTAAATTAAAGAATGACTGGCAAATTGTAGCATAAAGTTCTATTGAAAAATGACTGAAAAGCAGGCCTCATAAAGTTGACGTTAGCAATTAAGTCATAAAAAGCAAGCCGATTTACAACTGCTTTTATTTCAATAGTAAGTAATGTTTCCCGCTCCTTCCAAGGAATGGGGGTGCTACGAATATGGGGAGACCAAGCAGCAAGCCCTAGACCAATCATCAAAGATGCAAACAGAGGAAGTAAAAAAAACTCAATCTTCTCGATCAACCTTCTATTCATCAGCGATAAAACATTAAAGTTGCGTTCAAGGCTGACACTGATTTAGTACGACGATCCTGTTAAAAATGGGGATTGTTTTCAACATTACATTGCATTTCAAATCATATGTCAACGCTCTATATCTTGATTTAAGTCACTTTTAACCAATTTTATCAGCTTTTTTAAAAATTAGTTTGTTGTTTGAAGGAGGAGAAAGTACTACAAAGCGTTAGAAGGCTAACTGACGATAATATAAAGATCTGCCCTATAGAATTTGGTAGAAAGGGGGGATTTCCTTCAAAGCTGCATATTTAATTCTTGTTTTCTGTTTGACTAGAACACCATTGATCCATTTGAAGTCTCTTACTGCTAATTTTTTAAAATCTTTTTTATTTGTGTTTTGTTCTGAGTTGATGGTCGAAAAATTTATAATAGTACGTAACGAAAATTTTCTAAATGCCCTGCTCTGTAATTACAACGATGGTAACAACAAAGTATACCTACTAAATTTTATCTACACGCAGCTTTGCCAAGAGATAACAAGGAGGATCCATTGAAGATGGCGTCGCGTTTTCACTGCCTTTTTTCAATGGACAAATTGAATGCACATAGCAAAATTTGCTCACAAAAGTAATACAATCCAAATATGCATGCAAAAAACTTTTGCCATAAAAGTTCTATTGGCATGCTTGTAATCGTGAATCTTTTACGCCTTTAATAAATAGAACCAAGTCTAAAGATTCTAAATAAAGTCGCTTGGCATATAACTAAATCATCTAAATGCCATTGAAAAGCATTTTGTAAAATGTGTAAGTATTGATCTTATTAAAATCGATTGTTTATTCGGTTTATCGATTTAAATGTCAACTTTAGTGAAAGTACCGTTTGCAAGACTGTTTTATTTAAGCTGGGATGAAGTCTAAAATGCATGCAATAGAGCAAAAAACCGTATATGTTGACGAAACAACCCATGAATGTATTGTGTTGATAAATGGATACCGTTCAATAGTCTTAGTATTATGCGACTGAGTTTTATGACGTCAATTTTAAGTAGTGTGACGCCAAAGCACGTGCTTCCATATATGGTCAAAAATCATTCTTGCGAAAAAATTAACACTTCCGTTTCTCATAAAACAGGAAAAGCATTTTGGAATTCATGATTTATTCGTTACTCATCGCTCTAAATTCGAGTGAAATTCTATGATAAAAGATTCGATATATGATGAAAAATCTCGTAGTAATGCTAAGAAGCTAAAGGTTGAGGAGAACTTCCAAATTTAGGCTTCGAGAATCGCTTATTTCACAACAGAGTGCTTCGGGCAAAAATAGCCTCTAAAAGTGTTGTCTGCAATAGCTCTGATTTTCAAATTCGATTTGCTTCCAAAACTTTTGCTTCGAATTATTTAATACCACTCACATTACATAAATAATTCCGAGGGGGGGTGGTTAATCATTAAGTCAATTATTTTGATAGCGTTTGTGTATAATCATCAAAGAAATATTTCGAACATTACAATTAAGTCCTGATCATGAGCGTGGCAATGGTGCAAACGTACAAATTTGAAATTTGTAATGGGATATTACTTCGTAAACGTAAACATCTAGTAATTTTTTTCTTCTTTTACAAATGTTTTTAGAGACTTAAAAGGGCATTGAGGTAGGAAAATTTTTTGCAGAACTGAAGACTAACTTCACCAAATTTGTGCTTTTTATGACCTTCCTTCCTGAGATATAACAGATTAAATATCCTTTTGAAATTTTGTCAGAGTTGCCAATTAGAAACAAAATTTCAAAAAGTTACTGCCTGTACCTGATTCTCATAAATGTTTTGCGACATAGAGTTTTAGTGTAAAACAAAGTGGAAGTTTATAAAGTGTAAATTAAGCTGCTTTTCAATAAATGTAAGCCAGCTTTCCGCAAGTTAATCATCTGTAACAATATTGACAAAATTGCAACTCTAAATTAAGAGAAAAATCGTTATTTTTGAACTGCAATATCTTGAAAACGGGAAGACGTAGAAACTTCAAATTGGTGAGAATCAATTTTGGGTTTATCTCAACATTTCAAAACCACAATTCGTGCGATCGACATACTCTGTGATCGAATATGATCATGCACATGAAAATCATCAAAAATCTTTTTGATTTTTTGAAACTGTAGACTGTCTTTCACCTAATACGTCAAAAAATTCAACGCAATCGGCTGGATGCGTCAAATAACAAAAGCAGAGAAAACTTACTTTTGATATTGCCAGGGTGGCACGAAAGTCTCTCCCACCAACTAGTCTGAATCCCCATGGGCTGCCTCCATTTAAAGTGACAGTTTTTGCCATCTTGAATAGTTCTTGTTGGTTAGATCTTGCACACAAGTAGTTTAAAAGCAAATAATGCAAACTCTAATATTCAGTACCGGTATTACCAGAATTTTTCTTCACCCCTTCAAAATAACATGCGTTTGCGCTTAAAAGTTGTTACTAGATCACCATTACTGATTATCTGCGTCGATACTCGATACACCTTGGAAAACTGAAATCTGAGCTGATATAATGTACTCTGTAATTCTTCACTTCTCTGAAGTACGGTGTAACCACAAATTGTGGCCTGCATTGGTAAATTTGAAATTCTGTAACTGGTTTTTGCTTAGGTTTTTTTTTATTTTCTTTTACTCGTAATTTTCTTGAGTCATTTTTATGCTTGAATTTACATTGTAAATTTCTCAAATTCTCCACCTTATAACTAACTCTCCTTGAGTTAAATTTGATAGTCAAGGGCATACAACTACTGCAAGTTAATATTCTCAGATTGTCGATTCAACTTTGTGAACGCCTATTTCAGCATGATATGTCACAAGCCTGCCAGGAAAAAGCAATAAACCTCGCTTTCTTTCAACGTAGAGCACGTATAACTGTATTAGGGCCTAATAACGCGTTAAATATGTCTCGGAAAAGAAAAAAATGCTGATAATCGGTCAAGCTTAGGCTCTCAGCGCTTGACCGCTAAAAATGGGAGAATTTTTTTGCGCTTGACGCATAGTTGTAAACTTCACGTACTTTTGTTTATAATACGATAGGCGTTGTAACGTATATAGTTGAGCCCAGTTTTTTTAATTTATGACAAGAAATATCGGTCAACTAATTTGCATCCTACCATTCGTGCCTACTAGATTGTGCATGGTAGTTTTATGAATTTTGGGGTTGTCTTTTCAATTTGTATACTTAAAATATTGAACTGTGTTGCAACGTTTTTTATTCCAAAGTTTATTTGCATTTTCAAAAGCACAAAACAAAGTCCATTTTAATTGGTGAAAAATGAAAGCCGCATAATTTTACTGGTCTTCATAATGTTGAATTTTGTGAAGTTGCAATAATTCGGCAACCGAATTGAGCAGTATTTTGAATATGCAATTATGCAAGAAGTTAAAGCTGCTGATACACAGTTAACAACAAGCCTTTTTCCTCATATAACCTTGGCGTGCTTAAACATGGCAACCTGCAGCCAGAATGGAATCACGTGGGGTCAAATAAATTACTGTAACAAGATAATAAGACAGTAATTTCAACAAAGAGGTTTACGTCATAATGATAAAATAATGTTTTCATTTACTTATGTTTTTTGAAAACTTAAACTAAATAATAAGTAACCGTGCGCTTGTTTCTGTAGCTAGTCTCAGACCCCCGTTAAGAAGCTTAGAGCGCTCTCCCCCAGATCAATCCTAGATGGAAAAACAGCTACTGTAGTGTTACCAATTCTCAATGAAGTACATGAACAAATATTAAAGAAAAATTAACAGGTTTGTGCAATATTTTTGCTGCAAAGAGTTTCTATTCAGTATTTGTTAAGTTAAAAAACTGCAAGTTAAAATAATTAGTTAAAATAAATCAATAAAATAAAAGTTAAAATAAATGAATAAACCTTTAGCTCGAAAACAGTAGAAAGTAAAATCTCAAACTTTTGATAACGGTTTATTCATTTATTTACTCTGGGGAAGGATTGAATATCTAGTATTGAAATTAACCAGTCAGTTTCTGGATAAGCTGGTTCTAGGACAAGACAACAGAACAAATACGACGAAGGTAGTTTCATTACCCTCTAATCTCTAGATCCCATGTAACTGAAATTGCTTTGTGATAATTTGAGCTCCATTATTTCTGTTTCAAACTATACAGTACAACGGAGAATTTCCACTACAGTAACCCCAGATATTGATTGGCGCTTTGCTTAGACGGAGTCCCACAGAAATCCACAGTTTTTTTAGCATAGACGAAACGTCCTCTAGTACTCACTACTGCGGAAGCATAGCGGGTTGTGTCATCCGCCGTTACCACGTTTGCCTTGCGTTGGGTCGTGTTGATACAATCTTCACTTTATTGCTAATGTGCTTCGGGTTTTGAAAATGCCCGAACGAAAGACGAATATTGAGGCATCAGCAGGGTTTCCGAAGAACTTTGTATCCAGGAGCAAGTGTCTCGACTGGCTCGATTCTGAAGTCTTGTTTTTTGGGTTAGTTTGTCGTTGATTAAGATTTGTACTGATCATGGACGACGAATCGAATATTTTTTAAACGTTAAATTCTGCTTAGACACATTCAATCATGTTAATTTCTCCTAAAAATGAATTCGAATTAACGCAGGGAGCTGCTCGACTCGATAACCGCAAGGCCCCTTCGCAGCTCCCTGTCTCTTTTTGTGTAACAAATTAGAAAAATCTAATTTTTCTCCATAACGTGTTATGACACTTGTTTATATTATGTGTTAATTTTTTGAGACAAACAAATAAACTTGGACTCGATTCTTCTAGATACAATTTATTGTTCAATACTGACTCACTGTACTGTTTTTCTTTTAAGCAATACTTTTAATTGCCAAAGTTAGAAAGAACAGCTTGCAATAGATAGTGCAGATGATACCATAATTGTTGGAGTTTTTGCTGAAGGTATGCAGAATTTGATTAATTGTCCTTGCAAAATAAATCCGACTATAAGCCTTGTTATACATTGGGCGCGTGAAAGCGTAAGCGTACGAACGTACCGTACAACATTTGTATTTTACCCAAAATTTTGGAACGCATCGCACAAGCGCAAAATTCTACCCGCGCAAATTTGAAAAAATTAACAAAAAACACGCTTCAGCGCTAGCAATTTTGCGCCAAAACCGTGACTATTAGTGTGGCGCCTCAATCTTGATATGTACGGCTGCTTTTTTCGGAACACTCGCAAAATACCGGACCAGGAAAAAATCAGAAAATAGGAGAGTCTGTGGTATAATCCGAAAGAGATTCGAACCCAGTTGACAAGCTTTTAGAGTCACAATTACTTCTCAGCAACATGCTTTTCTCAAAACTTTTTGTTTCAAATTAAAGAAATAGCGTCATCTTGCGACTTAGTACAAAGTAATTTAATTTTTGCTTGGGCTGATAGGAGCTGGGTTGAAGGAGATTTGGATATTTATTAACAGTCATGGTTAAGTTCATTCGGTAGAACGCCAAAAAATTCATTAAAGTTATTAATGCTAAAATCGATTTTTAGAACTTCCTGTATACGCCAACAAAAGTTTAGCAGTTTTTGTATTTACAAACTATGCAAAAGGTAAAACACTGAAAATTGGGTGCTGCTTTACGCACAAATAATTTTAAAAACATTCAAAAAATTGTTTTTTTTTCTAAAATTCCAAAAAATTGATATTTTTCTATCATTAAGTAAGCTTTTCTTACAGTTACAACGACACTATACGTTTGTGAGTGCTTGTGTGTGTGTCTTGTGTTTTTCGTGAGCATTCCAAAAAAATTAATTTAAAAAATAAATAAAGAATAGCCGAATGAATTTACATTTTCGCGAACCAAAAAAAAACGTAGAAGGAAAATTTGATGCCTAAAGGCCAATTGAAACTGAAAGCCAAAAGTTTAGAAGAGAACAAATCAAATAATAATACGAGAGCCTTTTCCTGAATTTTTTTAATGTCCGTGATTTTTGTGATGTCGAAAAGAAAACCTGAATAAACTCATCATTTTTTGAAACTAAAAGGACCACAATATTTTCAAATAGACCGAAGAGGTCAATACAGTATGCACTTTTTTTTACTAAAACCAGTCAATTTTTGGTTGAGGCTGGTTGTTCTTAAAATTTCAGGAATTTTCAGCCTGATTTGTTTTTAACTTGTTTTTAACCTTTTTGGAGAATAAAGCGACAGAAATTTTATTTTTGCTTGGGTAGAATTTGCCTTTTTGTTATAGTACATGATTACTGTTAGACAAATCCACACTGGAAATGTAGAAAAAGCCAAGAAACTGTGCAATGTGCACTGTCCAGATTATGTACAAATGCGTTGAATTAGCCAGTGTTCTTATTTATTTATTTCATGGTGAGGTTGGAATTGTTCTTACGTTGTTCTTAAATTTTGAGCAAAAATGGATCTCGTATGCTCATAAAATCGTTTTTCAAAAAAGTGGAGTGAAGGTAAGAAACTCAGTCAGTTTTTTGGTGCAAAGAGTCGACACTAGTTTTATTCTAAGTTTTTCATTAATTCTACTTTTAATTATTCTAAATGCGCGGTTGTCATATTAGAGTGTAACCGAATTTTAATGTTCTTTCAATTGAAAGATTCAAAAGTATGAAGTTTTGCAAATTGTTAAACCAGGTACTCAGACGACGAAAGGACGTAGATTTTTTTAAAGTTGACTTTACGTCAAAATCAATTTTACGTCAGTGACGCACTGCGCGTACGAAAAAAAGAAAAAGTTTTTACTCGACTTTTGGGCGAAGAGAATTATTAGTCAAAGCATAGACGAGACAAAATAACATTGAAAGAAGTACGGAGTAGAAACGCAAATGCGCTAAATTTGCTCAAATTTATGAACGAAAGTTGGCAATGTTTGGTGTAACCAGGACAAAGACTGTTTTTCTTTACTGCCTGGTATCAATATCGAAGGTAATATTTATACTGTAGAATAAGTTAAATGTTTGTAGGCGTAGTGTGTCAAATGAAATTATTTAAAATCAAGGTACTATTTTTAAATCATTTTTTGCAAAGCAGTTTATGGGCAATGAGTAGCAACAAAGTTTGTGTTAAAGAGATATGATTTGCATTGGCTTCTGCAAATTTGGTCGAGCAGACTGGATTACACTATGTCAATTTATTAACAACTGCTAAGCGCTTTTACGGTTTTCGTTGCTTCAAATGCTATCAAGGCAGGTTAAACAATTTCCGAATTACCTTGCCGTTGTAGTGCATGCGAACCACGCTGCAAGCAATCAAGTTTAGAGAAAACTGTTATAAAACTGACAATCCAATCCGCCAAAAAATGTTAATAACTGTTTGCATCGCAAGCTTAATCAACAAGAAATGAAATTATGCGGTTATGATTTTAAAATAATCTTAGCAAAAACAAAACAGTAATTCAAATCACGTAAAATAATAATTATTGACATTCTGCTGTTGCTGAATGGTACCAGTTTCCGGACTTCGCAACGTTTAGTACAAGACAGTTACAACTTGCAAGATTGAGAATGAAATACATAGCATTGTAATACGGTATAATAGGCTTTTAATCACCGTTGCGCATGCTCAAGAAACTACTATAGCTTATTCAAAATACATTTTACGAAATTATTTGAACTGCACTTAAGGATTGGACAATGTGTTGCTTTCCATATCAATATGCAACGAATTAAAATTAATTTCGTGTGTTTTAAGCTAGTCTCCCTTTTAATTGATTTCTTCGTTATTCTGATCTTATCCGTAGCCTTCACAGGTGGTCAGGAAATGACAGATACCCAGACACGTGAAATCATTGCGATTAGAGTAAATTGAAATCCAGATTTGTAGCTTGTAAATAAAATGTGGCAAAAGCTGTCGAAATTTGTGATGGCTGGCGATTCAAATATATTTTGAGGAAACTAAACAAAACATTACTCACCGCGTCATGATCATGTGCGTTTACTCTATTAAGTATGCATTGCACAATATCATTAGTCACTACCCCCAATCTGCTCTCGGGATTCGCACGCGGAAACCCGCTGTTCGATGATGAAGAATAAAAATTTCTTTTGTCGCATTCTTGTTTGTACTCAAGACTATTGATTGATTTTTCCATTTTTGCCTGAATGCCAGGTTTTTAAAGCTATTTATTTTGGACTAATTTGCAATTTCATTTTTTAAGTACGTGTTCTTTTACTTCTTCCTACTTTCAGCACTGTTTGTTGGGCCAATTTGCCAAAATAATTGTCGCAAAATAGTCCCCTTTTTTCGGGACCCAACAATGCAAGCAGATTCACCCATATCATGAGATCAGTGTCGTCATAGTGTTTCTGAGCTTTTGGTCTGGTTTGCAGATTAAGATCTGGTCTACTGCGTAAAATCATGAGTGTCTGAGCGTATCTGATAAGGTGGTACGCTGAGCATACCAAATTGCTTAGAATAAACTAAAAATACGCTCGTACGCTTACGATTTGACGCACATTTACTGTAGTCTTGGTCTAAGACCAGATCTACACTCTGAACGTGAAATCGTGAGAATTAGTACGAGCGTAGTCTTAGTTTGTTTTAACCATTTAGCAGTTTGCACTTTGATAAGGCGATACTACGGGCGTGCCAAAATTCTGTTTAAAATACGGATAAATTCAACCAAAACTACGCTGGTACGCTCATGATTTTACGCCCATTGTAGATTAGGTCCTAAACGTATGCTGTACCCCCTGAATTGGGCTATACAGTACGTAATAGAGTTTTGTTCTTTGTCAGTTAAATCCAGTAACGTCCTGTTCAGTTTGCTTGTACAAGTTACAATGCCAGTTTCGGCCGAGCTCGAGTTCTCGCTTGGATGTTTAGAATTTCTTGCAATAAACAGTTGAGCATTATGATATACTTTTATGTTCAAGACCCAATAAAGTTTGGTTTGAGGTTAGCTGTTCTTATATTTTTACAAATTTTCAGCTTCAATTGTTCTTACTTCTTCACGAGAAAGTCAGAAAACGAAATTTTGTTGATTGTCAAGATGCAAGAACTGCACAAGTAGCCTACAGTCCACTAACTATGATCGGTAAAGTCCAAAATCAAATTCTTCCCGGTACTACAAAACTAAACTCTTCAAACCTAATCCTAACTCAAACCCTAATCCGAACCATTAAAGACGTAAATAAAAATTCACGAATAAATATTCCTCAGTTTTTGTTTTACTCTCGTCGACTTAAAATTTTGCTGTAAAATAATCATTTCGTTTATGTTTTAGATCGCCGGCGTGCTGCAAGGATCCAGCGAAGGTTAGTTTTGATGAGAAAACTTGTATGAAGTAAAGGCGACTTTTGTGTTGATGTCTATTTTGCTTGATATGCTGAAGAGAATTTTTTGTGTTGTTATAACACGTATTTTTTTTTTATAAGAACCAATAAATTTTGAGTTGAAGTTGGCTGTTCCTAATTTTTTTATCAGTTTTTAACCTCAGTTGTTTTTAAATTTTGCATTTTAAAACTTTTAAAGTTTGAGAGAATTGATGTCAATTTTAACGGCCAGCATATTCGCAAACTGTTAGATTCCGATTGGTCTGTCAATTCGAGTAAACGCTTTTTTGTTGCTCTTGCACCGTCATAAAATTGCAAAAGCGAAAAAGCGAGTTTTTTCATTATTTAAACGACTGGCAAAAATTTTCTCTGCCGCCTGCGCAACAGCACTCTGTAATCTCTGAATTGCTGCAATTTTGCTTACATATATTGCAAAATCACTAAACTTTCATCATTTTTAATCAGTACACTATGTAATTTCTTTTTAGATTTAAAATTTATTTTTTTCGTTTGTTTTTAATTTTATTTTGCCGCTGAGGCTGGCATTGTTCTTAAATTTTAAACAAAGATGAGCCTCGTGTTCTTATAAAATTGCGCTTATTATACAAAAATAATGTTTTTGAATTTGCGCAAAATCACATTGAAAAAGATTGCTACAAAATAAAAAACAGCAAAAAAGAACATTGTATGATGTATACGGACTGCATGAGTATAGACTTACTAAGCTTTTTTTAGCTGGATTCTGTTTTAGTGTTAACTTCAAAATATTTGCTATTTTTAGATGATTTACGTCGACTTTTGCCTGAGTATGAAATCACCATTCCTTCAGTGGTCAGTTTTGGAGGCGAATATATCTCGCACGATCTCGAAAACGCGTTATCGCTCACACAAAAACACTACACCAACCGGCGTAGACGTTCCATCGCTCCAGACGCTTTCGTAATGACCTTGCTCGACAATAATCGCGTGCCAAAGTTCAACACCACCATTGACATGCGTAACGACATGTATTACGGCGAAAACGACACGAACCTCACATCGGGTAGTTCAAATATTTCGGCCGAATCAGAAGGTCATTTTTCCGACCAACAATCCACACAAAACCCGATCTTTCATCATCGACGTTACGTGCATTTCAACGTTTCTGCTTTTGGCTCGAGCCTTCAACTCAAAGTTGAAATGAAAGCAAAGCTGATTGCCCCAGGAGCGAAGTCGGTTTATTTCACGACCGACGGCCACAGAATCGAAAAGGACTTGACCTTGGATTGCTATTATTTCGGCAAAATAGCTCATCAATCTCGATCTAAGGTAGCAATCAGCAATTGCAACGGATTGGTGAGTTCTATAATATTTTTTTCTTATAACCTTGAAATTTTTTTTGCAGCTGATCCCCAAAATAGGGAGAAGCCTTTGTTCCCTAATGATTAAATTTTCATGAATGGTTAAACGATTTAATTTACTGGCGAAAGAGAATTTCGGATTTCTCCCAAAAAAGTTGCAGTATGTCTCCTCCATCAAATACAGCTTAGTGGGAAAAAATAGGGGTGAATTTGTTTACCAGGCATTGTAGTATTTTCGTGTAGTAAAAATAAGAAAGCTTAAAGCGCACATAGTCCCCATTAAAATGCTTGCAATAAATTAGTAGTTTTTCCAACTTCGAAGTAAATTTTCTGAAACATGTTGAAATGGAGATGCTCCATAACGCTGAAATAATTAGGTTGCAACAATTTCTTTTTCGTGTATTTTTGTTTGTTTCTTTTTATTTGAAAAGCAAAACTTTATTTTGTTTCTAACAATCAAACAAGTCAAAAGCTTTAAAATGTTATAGCCTGGTTGCACCATCATCAATCTGTGTACACATTTCTTGAAAAATTGATTTCAAAAAAGTAGTTTTTTTGCTGATGACGTAAATTTAGCGATGATATTTATTTTTGCGGCAAGCTGGCGTCGTAGCTACGTTCAACTTCAAAGACAAAAAGATTACTAAATCTATATTTGTTTAGCTAAAGTTTGTAAACTTATACCGTTTTCAAATAGAGATGCCATTTGGCCGGTATTAATATTGAAAATTTTTGTTTACAAAACGAAAACAAATATGCAGTGCCAACTACCGTGTCTAAGACGCTCACAATATTATGTCATCTTACAACGGCATTCTTCAAGCGTATACGCGTATCACATACAATGTATTTAGAGACGTAATTAAGATGTCGAAAAACATTGTTATTCGGTAAAATTTAACACCTGTAAGAAAGGTTTATAGCTGTATAGATTCTACACGCAAATTGGTTTCCATTATGAAAGTTTTGAAACATTTAGCGGGTCGTCAAGCACCTATGCCTTTGATGTTCTCAATGCACGCAAAGCGTCCTTGTAGTATTGTCATAATTTCATAAGCGAAGACGAATTAAAAATATTTAACGACTGCTACCACATCCTACTATAATAATAATACATGTGGTTTTAGTTTAGAACCCCCTAAATTAAATTTCCTGATGTTTGGAGCTAATATTGTAGGAAACACATTCAAGCGTGACGTTTGGCAAAATGTTTTTTCTAAACTTTCAAAAATTACTTTTCATTTTAAAGTAATACTGAAAGTCGCGAACAAAACGTTCGAAAAGCGACTTCGTACAGGAAAAAATACGACCAGCTTTAAATCTGTATTCCCACCCTTTTTTATTAATTACTGCTCCCTTGGTATATTATGGATTTCTAAACCGGCTGTGTGCAGATCCATTTGAAAATCCGTACAAATAACTAATGATCAAAAATTGCAAGCAGCTTAATTGCTACCGTTTAGTCGTATCAAAATATTTAGTACATTGCAGCAACCAATGCACTTGCTATGATAAGATTGTTATCGTCAGTGTTATGACGTTTATGGCCACCGGGCTGCGGTAATACCTTGACTTTGGCTCTTGATAGCCATTTGATTGATAGATGTGGTTTTTCTTGTAACAATTCCTATCAATTTGGATATCTCAATGTTACGAAGCATCACTTAATCGAAAAGCTCGCTATAAAAGACGTTTTTAACCGTATAAGTCGATGAATTTACATCAAATTCTCGTGTTTTTGTCCTAATGCATCTGATAATAATCAACATCAGAAGACTTTTCAATATTTTTAATCGTTTAGCGACATTCATTTGCATTTTGCTGCTCATTTTTGCTCGCAGCAATACGAGGAAGCGTGTAACAATAGTCCTCCAGTAACAATAATTGTTCAACTCGTTTTTATTTTTCTTCTGTTATCTAATTTTGGCAGTCATGCATTACGAGTGGAAGATTTCTAGATTGTACCTTGGCGGTCTTGCTTTGCAACTGCGCACATAGGTACACTAATTTTTGGGAAAAAGGTAGAAGTGTTTCAAAAGTATTTCGAAGTACCTATTTCACCGAAAAATTTAAGGAATTTTTATCCACATATTTTATATTTGCTTTTTCAAGAGTCAAGATTAGGATTTGAGTCAGGTTATTTTTAGAGTAAAGATTGCATTTTGGGTTAGATATGAAAAATTTGCGGTGAAGTAGAGTGTTTTAAAGATAATTACGATAATGTTGAGTCGGAGTTAGTCACATATTAGAGCCGAACAGAAATAGAAGGACCTGTTTTAAGAGCGAGCATGACAAATTACACCTACTGGCTAATAGCAGGTTCTTTCGGGGGTCTGGGGCGAAGTTGCCCCCAGTCGCCAGAGGCACTGGGGTCTAGGGGCGGAGCGCCCAGCGCTAGAAAATTTTGTCGTTATTTTGCAAAAGTAACTTAATTTTAAGCCAACGTATTTTGATAAAAATTAATCTTTTTAAACGTGGCATAGAAATTGGCTCTGCAATAGCACGACTAAACTAGTTGCATAAATGGACAATGTGTGTATCGGCTAACGGAAAACTTCCAGTCATTTTAATCACAAGCTGGTAAATCATTAAATCCTGTATTTTATATGGGAAGACAATTGGTGGGCTAATGGGACAAGATTCGGAAGAAGTGAGTGGAAATTATATAATACTGAATAATCTTCCTCCCCACTTTTCATCCTTAAGCTTACTGTATATATATTTTTTTGATAAAAAGCTATGTTAAGCATTTTGCTACAAACGATTAAATTTGATTGCTTATTTTTGGCTATTTTTCAAAGATTTACTAATTTGTGAGTTTTGTTTTTGACAAATTACCCTCCTCCCCTAAACAAATCTTTCAAAGGATGCTTTAAACCATTCTTTATTCCATTTCAATGCAAAAGACTCGCTAAGAAGTGCTAAAAATGTGATATTTTTCCTAATCTGCATTTTGGTCGACAGGCCAGTGGGGGCTATAGCTCCCCCTGCTATGTTATTGGCTTAAAGTGTTAACTAAATAAATTGTATTTTTCTCAGGCAGGCCTGATTAAAACAGATGATGATGAATTGTTTATCGAACCTCTAGACGCTGACAGTAGTTCACCGCAAAGGCATGTCGTTTACAGAAGAAAACGATCAGTGGGCACGGAGGAAACAAATCGTAAGTGCAGTTATTGCTGATTTTCTTTTGGGCCAGAACACCAGGGTTACGTCATTCTTTTTTCTTTTTTTGAAGATTTGCGGCTGAGAAGATTTCGATAAGTTCTGTAATTTTATAGACAGTTCAATATTTGAAAGGCCTTCATTTCATTTTTTCTTTTAACTTTTCATTGTCCAAGTTTTGGGTCAGCTACGGCTAGCTTGCACATGCAAACAATCAGTCTGCAAAGCAGCAGCCTTTTTTGTCTTGTGAGAAAAAGCTCGTGTACTTGACCTAGATGAGGTCGCTTGGCTGCTACCTGAGAGCGTAGCAGGGACCTTATGACGTCACCTCGCAATGTGTGGCAAACTCTTGGAATGGCAACGTCAAGTGCACATGTAGGTGGCAGTCCATCAGTCCCATTTAAATTGAAAAACATTTTGTAAGTTAACCTTAAGTTAATAAAGGGTAGAGTGGGTTTAAGTTGCGAGGCATGAATTGCCCTTTATTTACATCCCCTTATCAAGATAACGACAACAACACGTGAGGAGTGATTAAGTAAAACGGCCTTGCAAACGCTTCCATTGCCCATCTCGCTATCCGCTGCTAATGAAGCTTGAAATCAAAAATAATTAGCTTAGTAAACTATCCCTTGGACATTTTCACTTTTCAATTGACCGTCAACTCTGGTTAGCGTTCAGCACCCTAGACCGAAAAGGACTAAAAAAAAAGAAAGTTGTCTTGAATTTAATATTTTTTGGCAACGATCTCTTTTGCGAGCTTAGGCATTGATGCACTATTACTTAGAAAACTTTTTTTTTCTCATTTTGTTAAAATAGCCCAGAATGTGGCTTTTTTGTTATTTTTTCCAATATATAGGTTACTAATCTACACTGTGCGTAAAATCATGAGCATACAAGAGTATCCTTAGCTTATTTTAACTAACTGGCAGCTTGTACGCTGTTAAGGCAGTCCGCTGGGCGTACCGAATTTCTGTTTGAAATAACTAAAAATACGCTCGTACGCTTACGATTTTACGCCCAGTGTAGACCTGGCCTAAAAAGTACGGTTAAATAATATCTTTCCTATCTTCATAATATCTTCATTATATATTATATTCAACAATCAAACCGCAAAAAAATCTCTAGCAGTGTAGTAAATTAGTCGCATATTTGCTGCATGGCAATTTAAATCTTCTATGCAGAATTTAGACTGAAGTCGATCGCATTTATGCAGAATCTTGTATAAAGGATTTTTATTTATCCGGATAAATTTAATTCGCTTAGATTAAACAATTTGTTTGATCAGATCGGGACATCTGATGTATTCTATATTTAGGTTTAAATTTGTTTTGGTTAATTGATGTTTGTTTGAAATGGCTAAAGATATTTTAATCTAGAACTAAATTTAGCTACTGTATTTGTTTTGAATTTATCTTTCTCTAATTTGAGCTGGCGCAATTTTTCTTTTGAACTAGTGATAAAAAAAACTGTATAGCAAAATATTGCGAAGATTATAGCATTAGGTGGTTTCATTTCCGACTGAAAAGATTTCAAAACACTAGCATTCAAATAAAATTCAATCGGCTTATTTACCATGTCATTAACTTTGTGCGAACTTTAGAAAATATTGAATTTTCCGCCAGGCCCAAAACTAGTTGTGCGAAATTTTCAAAAACAGGCATATTCAAGGCACCTTGAATATTATAACTGTTATCACATATTTATTCATCAAGTTACCTTGGCAAGGACTCCTAGGAGACAGAGAAGAGCTTTGCATTCTTCGTGTCAAGTAGTCACCAGCCCACCTATTTACTGCACACGTTGGAGACTTCACATTGCTCCTTTTCATTGCTGGGCGTCAAACGGGAAAACTGTGGGTATCAATTTTTGAGTCTTTGGTTTGACCCGGCCTTGATTCAAACTCGCGTCTATCGTTTAAGAAGCATACGCTCTATACACTCGACTGTTGAGATTGCTTCTCTACTCAAATCTTTTTCCTGTTTATTACGTTTTCGTTTTCGAGAAACAATTAGGAAGAACGCCAGAACAATACGAGTGAGAAAACATTAAATGTGATTTGAGACAATCCTATCACATTTGAGCATTGGGCTCATAAAGGCAGAGTCGTAGACGAATTTAAACTTTGCATCAATATTCGTGGAGGATCAAAATGAGAAGAATTAGGAAAGAAATTTGTTCTCAAGTTTGTTTTAATATTACATCGAAAACAGTATCAAATACGTTACGCATATCGGAAGTGTCCGTGGCATTTACAAAATGGGTATAGATGGTTTCAATTTTAGGAAAATCAATTTCCTTTTCAAACTGCTCTCGAATAAATTCTGAAGCTGGCTCGTATTCATTTTCGCCGATGTAATTCTCGAAACAAATACTGAGTGGGGACTTGGTTATTTTCTCCTTAAACAAATCCTTCTTGTTGAGGAAGAGTATAACAGGAGTTCTCGAGAACAACGGTAGACTACTAATCGATTGAAATAATTTCAAACTCTCTCTCATGCGATTCATGTCTTCGTCTTCATTCAACACTTGATCGTATTCCGACATGGCAACACAGAAAATGATAGCTGTCACATTTTCGAACACATGAACCCATTTTTTTCGTTCACATCTTGCCCCGCCTACATCAATTAAACTGAAGCTTAAATCTTTGTATTCAAAATTGATCTCAATCATTCCAGTTGTTTTCACACGAGAATGGAGAAGGTCTTGGTCGGTAGGAATATAAGACGGATCACACAAGCGGTCTAAAGCGTTGAAGTAGTATTTAGCGTTGTCACCAAGCTGGTATTCCCTCGATCTTTCATAGCATTCTTTGACTCCGCTATCAGCCCACAAAGTCTTCAATGAATAAGCCACATCGGTGTGATAATGCAGATCGTATTTCTCATTACGTTCAGCTTTTTCTATCGTTTCACCATCTTGTACACGATCAGGGTTGCCGAAAGTAATACCGAGATCTTTCATTGCTCTGATAATGGCTAGCATAGATTGAACAGCATTAACATAGACCACATCTTCGTAATTCTTTCTAACTTCTTCAGAAAAGCCGTTTTTAGCTAAAATTTCCATTTGCTTCATTATAGTACTTTTTCCAGATTGACCAGTACCAAGCAAAAGAATTTTTACTTGTCTCTCAGATTCGTCATCGTTTTGATCTTGTTTATCAGTTTGTAGTTCATTCACGGCAGTTACTTTTTCTTCTGTGTTTATCTTTTGTCTTGATGCGGCACGTCCCATATTGCAGATCACCAAGCTCTGAATATACTATTCAAATTAGTGCAAAGTTAATTGCTTTGAAACTACCAAATTTAAGTCATAAATATAAAAAAATTGCCCGTTATCTGCGGGGAAAGGTTTTGAAAACCTGTAATACTGTATGATATGTTTCTATCACTAATCAAAATTTTTTCTTATAACTCGGTGTCACTTAATTAACTACAGTATAATTTATTAGTACTAACAGATCTTTCTTTCTTCAAAACTGCACACACCAACCAAATTCCAATACTAATAGACTAAGACTATAACGCGATGTCAACATAATGATTATGCATATTTCCTTAAATTAGTCATACCTTAAAGAGGAAATAAAGTACACTTTTAATCGATGATTGATAATAATTTATTGCTTTTTTCCTAAACGACAAAACCTGAATTGGCATTTTAGTACAATAATGGTCCAATACCTTCATAGTCTTACTATTACACTAAGGGGCGTAGGCAGGATTTTGCAAATGGAGAAGGATTATTTCGGCTAAACTTTTGCGGGAAAACCAAAAAAGTTTTGTCTTTGTGAGACTGGTGTGTTAGTCCATAGCCATTGTCGATAATGGTGAGTTGCATTTGTTAAGTTTGCTTTTGGGTTTGATATAAAACTGGCGTGGATACAGAAAAAAAGAGAAGGCCATGGCACAACACCCCCATAAATACGCTACTGACTACGCTGGTATATTCTGCATTACAACAATATGATTCCAAATGTTGCTGGTGTTCAACCTTCAACAATTACAACTCAACCATACTTTGTGGAATACTGGAACATTCATGCGAAACCTATGATTTTGATTATGCTAATAACCAGTGCTGGGCACCGCAAGTTTTTTTTTTTAAGTTCGCAGTCCGCAAATCCGCAACCGAATTTCAATGTTTCTAATCCGCAACCGCAAGTTCGCAATTGGACGTTTAAAAGCTTAGTCCGCAACCGCAAGTCCGCAACGACTTTTCAGGATTCTTGAATCCGCAACCGCAAGTCTGCAACTTCCTAATTCTTGAAGTCCGCAACCGCAAGTTCGCAACTTCCTAATTCTTGAAGTCCGCAACCGCAAGTCCGCAACTTCGTAATATTTGAAGTCCGCACCGCAAGTCCGCAACTTTTTATGAACCGAGTGAAAGAGTTTTGCAATCAACCACGTCCCGAAGTGAACTGCTCAGAGTTGATTGGCAAAAATAAGTCAAAAGTTGTGACTTGTGGGAAGTATAGCAAACGTATGGTGAATACATTCCACGCAATAGAAGAAATTACTCACAATCGTTGATTGCAGTAAATGTACCACAGCATGACTTGTTATTGAGCTGCTTTTTCGGATGGCAAACTTAAGAATAGCCCAGCTCTTCTTACTTTCAGGTCCAACTCAAAACAGATTCAAACGCTTGTAATTTTGGTTAAAGTTTTTAAGTGACTTGGCTAAGGGTTTTTAGCCCCCAGCCCTCCTGGTAGCGCTTCTGCTTATACAGTAGGTGCCTAAGCTGCGTGGAAGCATAATGCACAACCCACTGGCGAACCCTTAAAAATGCTACAATGAAGCTAGGGATTTGGAGATTAAAAGCCATCAGATTACAGTGAGAAGCCATCAAATAGCAAAGCACAATCCGCATTTCCGCTTGCAAGAATATATTCTATGAAAACAATTTTTTTCGAGGCAGGAAAAGACAAAGGCAGTAGAAGGCAAAAAAACATTCATATCACTAATCGTACTGCTAAATTTTTAGTCCCTAGTTTCAATAAATACTCTAGGAATGAGATAAATAAGCACACGCTACCAGCAGTGTCGTCGGCAGACCAAATGAAGTGAGAGGGCCCTAGCCGAAAATTGGGGCGGGGGGCACTATAAAATGGACTGAACTTTTGCATATAAAAACTGATATTTTAAAGCTACAATTTTGTATTCATCTTTGGAAAAAGATACATACAAGCCCGGCAGCGTTTATTAGCTCGTTTCGCTTGCGGCCGGTATAACTCTTGAAAAATATGTCTACAGGAGAGAATGCGACCAGAAGCGCAACCAGGGTTTTGTTAAGAGAGAGGGGGCTTGAACCAAAAGTAAATGTTTGTTGCACAAAAATTGTCTAATTTAGGTCCCGTGCTGAACAAACCGTTGCTACTCAAGCGTGTTACAGAGGGGGCTCACCTGCTAGGTGGTTTTTGCGATTTTGCGGCAAAAATAGCGATTTTAACCCCATTTGAATCAGATTTCGCACGTTTTAAAACCATATCAATAATTATAGTAAATTGCTAAAATTCAGAAGTCATTGAACGATTTAAATTGTCTAGCCTCTTGAGCCCTCATATACATTAGGTCAAGTCCAAAATACGTTTAAACGCTTATTCTTTTTTTGGTTATATTTTCT
Source organism: Trididemnum nubilum (assembly GCA_963965965.1). Classification (NCBI taxonomy): domain Eukaryota; kingdom Metazoa; phylum Chordata; class Ascidiacea; order Aplousobranchia; family Didemnidae; genus Trididemnum; species Trididemnum nubilum. The sequence goes on from OZ014483.1 coordinate 17,101,153, forward strand.
AAATGACTTGGTTAAAGAGGGTTGATGACCCTTTAGCCCCTTCCCCATAATTATGCCACTGACTGCGAACTAAAATAAATCTTGAGTGTGCTCTAAAAAAAAACAGCTGGTCTTTAAAGAAATGTTTTCACGCATTGCTTCAGTTCATAATCACTAACGAAATACCGGTAACGCTTCTATAGGCATACATCCCTATTCCGCGACACATCCGTAAAGGCTTGTTAAAAAGACCGATTATTGGGTTACATTTATGTAAGGAAGTGGCTATGTTGCCTCTAGAGGCAAAATAGTGTTTTTCCTCTGTTTATGTTCGGGTTTGGGTTAGAGTTAGGGTTAGGATTAGGGTTAGATTTTTGCTCCGGGTTAGGGTTTGGGTTAGGATTAGGCTTAGGGCTATTTTGGCACTTGCAGCAAAATAGCCGCTAGGACTATTTTGCCTCCAAATGGCAAAATAACATGAGGCTATTTTGCCTCTAGAGGCAAAATAGCCACTGCCTTTATGTAAAGCAGTTGGGGGCCAGCAATTTTGCAAACAATCGAGAAAACTTCAAACGAGAATCATGTTTGAAAATTATTTATTCCTGTTTCCATTATTGCCTGTTGTATTGTCGTTACGCGATGCTCCAAAAAAGCATTCTGAATGAACCAAAATGGGGGGGCACAAGCAGTCATTAGGAGGGGACGGCGCCCCTGGCCCCACCGTAGCGACGGCACTGGCTACCAGTACAAAAAATGATAACCCAGTGGCTAATTTTGTGAACTCACGGTAAAAAACAACAAAGCCATATTTTGAACCAGGGCTGCAAATTTGAACTTAAACCCAAAAAAAGTCGATTGTTTTGCCGAACTCGAAAAAACAGTGTTGACTCCAATTTGAATCAGGTTAGAACCTCTTGTAATAGCCTGTCTCGCCGCGTGCCGTATTCTTCATATTTCTGGTCATACCACACTTTGGATATACATACAACAATGTTATTCCTCACAGAACACCAAAAATTTGATTCATCCAAAGGAACACGGCAAAACAAGAAGTCAATTATCAGCTAGCCAAATCATAATTATCAATTAACTAAAATTTACTGGACCAAAATTTACGCTATTGATTATACTAACACTATGCTAGACTTTACTAGACTATGCTATTAAAAACTGCTTCGAGATCGCACTACAGAAATAGAAACATCAGCAACCAACTTACTACACAGCTAACTTGATACACTAAACTACGAAAATTTGAAACTCCATATCAATCGTACTGTCGAAGACTATCTAATTTGAGCACTAGTTGCAAACTTAAAGATTATGAGATTAAAGGTCTAAAGACAATACAGTTAAAATTACCACAAAGAAAGTTCTAGAAGATTCTTAAAACAAGCACAAAAGTGGCTTCTAAAATGTTCTAAAAAATCAACCAAGTATTTGCATAAAGGATGAGAACGCGGCATGTATTCGTTTCTCACATTACCAAACAGTATATCAACAAAAAGAAAGCGATTAAGTCGAAAAGCAGACTTAGTATTTATGTCAGCCAGAACTCGAAAAACTTGATATTTTTGCCTAACTTGAACTCGAAAAATTACATTGATTTCTCATGTTTGACTGGGTAAAAACATGAATATCTTACGAAAATAATAAGAAATTTCAATATTTGTATAAAACTTGCGGAATTGCGGACTAAAATTAAAAATAGTCCGCAACCGCAAGTCTGCAATTTAAACTGCCAAACTCCGCAAGTCCGCATGTCCGCAACTTTTTTCGTTAGTCCGCAAATGCGGATTTGCGGACTTGCGAACTAACTTGCGGACTTGCCCAGCTCTGCTAATAACAAATCGATTGCTTTCTTGCAATGTTGTTATTGTTGTTGTAGTGCATATTTTTCCTCCGCTCGCCGGACAGCATCAGACAATAAGTATTGAACGATCGGCACACTTTTCATTACAATGACTACACTTCGTGATTGGAGGAATCCGCACCTACTTAAAAGTTTTTAGTAATCCAATGTTGCTGCGGATTTTTTCGAATTCGTGTCCACTGAATTTGCTGCTTGCTCCGAGCCACCATGCAGAAATAATCATCGTAAAGCGTCTTTTGCAAGGACGCCCAGGGTACGGGTTGAACCCAAATCATGCGATCAGGGCTGTCGTAAAAACGACGCCTTTACAGTTTTTGCCACGCTGCTTTGAACAGTGCTGTGTCACGAATTTTTCAATGCATAAATAAAAAGGTATAGTACATCGTCTTGGTCAGGTAAAGTTGCTAGACATCTCCATTGTGTGTTTATTGCTGCATTGAAAAGTCCACGACATAGCACTGTTCGCCAGCTTTCCGTTAATACGTCCGACAAAATTACAAACATCAATCCTAAATTAGTTTGACTAAAGAATCACAGAGAACACCAGCCTTGATGAAAGTTTGGTGTTCCCATGATCTTTGGTTTATGATTTAGATAGAGAGGCATTATTGCCCTCCCGTTCTTTGGTCAAAAAACCTACGCATACTAGTGTTTAATGATAAAGTCATGTATATATTTATCGTATAGACATAGCAAATCAGCAATGATAAAAACCAATCATAGATCTATTTCATATCTGCACCGATAAAGCAACATGAACTGATGAAACAATTTTGACTCATTAAGAGCACAAGTACTTCCACGCAACACAACAAAACGGTCTAATTATTATATTTAACCTTATAGATTGCTTCCGTTTCAGCTTCTTGAACTTTTAATCAGAATCTCTAGTGATTTTGAGGAAAGTCAAAACTTATTTTTAGTTCCATGATTTTGGGAATAAAGCTTAAACCGTCATTAGCATAAGCTGTGTTTAGCCGTGGAGATCATGTTTACAATTCGAACATTTACTTATGGAAACCAACAGTCCAAACACAGTGTTGTTTTACTTTAACTCCGTGAACAAAATGTAATTACGTCATTATTTATCAAAATGCATTGGCCAATAGACAGCAAAATGACCTTTTAGTCTGCGAGTAAAGCTTATCACCTGCTGCTTACTTTTTTTTTAGTGTCTACTACTGGCTCCACGTTGTTCCTTACCTTATTTTCAGAGGTGGAGTCGAGGACACAAGGCTCGAGGCCAAGGCCAAGGCCAAGGACACAAAAAAAATCCGAGGCCAAGGCCAAGGCCAAGGACAGCCTTTCCGAGGACAGACACTCTCGAGGCCAAGGACAGGAATGCTCGAGGCCAAGGCCAAGGACCAAGGACACAAAGCGCAAGTGCTCTCCAAAAAAAAAAAAAAAAAAGGTCTTCACAAAAATTTTTCAGGCGATCTCCAAAAAAAAAAAAGGTCTTTACAAAAATTTTTCAAGCGATCTCCACGAACAAACGCTTTCCAAAAAATTTTTCAACCGCTCCACAAAATTTTAACTTACCAAAAAATAGTGCTGTCCTCGAGCCGAGGACAGGCCAATTTTCGAGGACTTGAGGCCTCGAGGCCAAGGCCAAGGACTTGACCTTCGAGGCCAAGGCCAAGGCCAAGGACTTCAAAATCTGTCCTCGAGGACGTCCTCGAGGCCAAGGACGTCCTCGAGGACTCCACCTCTGCTTATTTTAATGCTAAACTTCAAGAAGTGAAGTTGTAAATATCAATTTGATGGTGTTTGATGGGTTAACTTGACTGGTGATTAAGCCCCAAGTCATTATTACAGTACTGGACGCTTTACCCACTTGAACTTGTAGCCTTATCAAAAGCTATACTTGAACAATGCAGAGAACAATGCAGAGACAATGTTAAAGCCAATTTGTCCTTCTATCTGTGCCGGCACCAAGAAAATTGAATTTACTATCTACAAGAGGATCAATGATAATGAGCAAAAAACGTTCCATTGATTTTAAGTGGTTTTTAATATCACGTCGAAAACGGCATCAAAAGCCAAACGCATATTGGTAGTGTCTGTTGCGTTTACAAAATGGGTGTAGACTTCCTTCGTACCAGTATCTGAAGGAATAATTTGCTTTTCGAACTGTTCCTGAATAAATTTTGAAGCTGGTTCATATTCGTTTTCCCCGCTGTAATCCTGAAAGCAAATGCTGAGTGGAGTTTTGATTATTTTCTTTTCAAACAAATCCTTCTTGTTGAGAAACAGAATTTTGGGAATCGTCTGAAATCGCCGGTTGTTGATAATCGCTCCGAATAACTTTAGGCTTTCTTTCATTCGATTTGTTTCTTCATCTTCGGCTAACAGCAGATCGTATTCCGACATTCCAACACAGAATATGATAGATGTCACATTATCAAACGCATAAATCCATTTTTTCCTTTCCGATCTAGCCCCACCAACATCAATCAGGTTGAAACTAACAGTTTTGTACTCAAATTTACAATTTAATATTCCAGTTGTTTTGACTCGAGTTCGCAACACGTCCTCTTCAGTAGGAACATAAGACGGATCACACAATCGATCCAGGGAATCGAAGAAATATTTTGCGGAGTCGCCAAGCTGGTATTCTCTCGACCTCTCGTAGCATTTTTTTACCCCGCTATCAGCCCATAATGCTTTTAACGATTTACCAATATCAGCAAAGTCTTTGATCTCCCATAAACTGTTAGCTTGCTTGACTAGCTTCTGATCTTCTTCATGATCAGAATTTTCGAAAAAAATATCGAGATCTTTCATTGCTCTAATAATAGCCATCATATATTGAATAGTATTTGAAAAGACTACAGATTTATAATAGCTTCTTTCTTCTTCGGTGAAACCATTTTGACTTAAAATTTTCATCTGCTTCATTATGGTACTCTTGCCAGATTCTAGGCTTCCCAGTATAAGGATCTTAACCTGTTTCGTTGCATCAGCATCTCTCGCATTTATTTGTTGATCAATTTCTTTTGTCGTTTGCTTGTATTTGGAATACAAGTGCCCCATTTTAAGTTTTAGTTCTCGAGGTTGTCAATGAAAGGCCACTGCGTTTACTTTAGATTAGTGTGAGTGTATATCACATTTAAATTCTTTGCTATGTACGAATATCGATGAAAATGAGAGAACCTCTAAAACAGTTTTTCGACATTAATTCGAAAATCCAAATTTAAACAAGATTTGTTAATAAGTAAAAGGAAGAAACAGTGCAAAATCAATTAGTTTTCTAAAATCACAGCAGTGCCTTACTATTATAAGTATTATATTTATTGCATTCATTCCCTCCTTATTGACACAATTAGGAATCACTACTTCAGACATTATTTGCCCTTAAAGTTGAAATACTGTACTTCGCAGATTTGTAAGTCGGGCCGGACTTTTCAAGTCGGGTTCGGATCCAAAATTAACATTTCCGGCTTAAATCGGGCTTCATACGTGCCTTGTGTTCTAGGTAACTATAAAAGCATAATCAAAATAACTTTGCAATGCTGAATGAAGACTTTAGTATAAGAGTTTAAGCATCAATAGGATTATTAGTTTTTGTTTTTTGCTATTGCGTCACAGTTTAACTATAATTTGTTTTCAATCACAGCAAACAAGTAATTCAAAGGAAAGGTCAGTAATTAACCGCATACAATTTTTTTTAATCCAATTTAACTTTCAGGCCTTTTTTAACATAGTTTAGGCTCTAAATGTTTTTTCGGTTTCGGGCTTATATTTTCAGGTTTGGGCCTGAACTATAGTCGGCCCGTTTACAACTTCAGTACCTCGTCGGGTCTCCTAACTTCAGCGCTACATTGACGACTTTAGAAAGCAACGCTGACGTAAATGATATTGTTTACGCCATTCCAGCGTATTGCTGAATAATGCGGCAGGGATTAGCGATGCGTTACGATGCCACAAATGTTACTTAGCCCAGTTTACCCACTAAAGTCGTCAATAATGCGCAAAAGCCGCAGAATACGCCGACAATGTGTATCAAATTGAAGTTCTGTTGAGCCACGGAAAATAGAGACAAAACAAATAAACCTAATAAAGTGAATGGCATTAAGTTGTAGTTTGACCCGACTCCGAATCGAACTGAAAGACCTCACTTCATTAACTGACCTTGTTTCCACTTTACCAACTGATCTGCAACTTAAAGGGCCATTCAGGTCAAGTTTTTCACTATTGATCGAAATCTTGGAAAAAACTTAAAATGCATTCCTACCAAATTTGAACTTCTACGCTTTCCCATATTCCAGATATTACAGTTTAAAATTAACAATTTTTCTCTAACGTCAGTGTTGCTCTTTCGTCAGTGTTGTGACAGAAAGACTATTTTTTTAAAAGCTAACTTACATTTTCTTGAAAAGCAGCAAATTTACAATTCTGAACCTTTAATTTGTCTTACAACAACTCTACCGCAAAACACTTATTGAGACTATACATTAACGTTTTGAAATTTTGTTTTCAATTGGCAACCCTGGCAAAATTTCTGAGGGGAAAAATCTTTTAAACGGGAAATCCAAACTGTTATATTTCCAGAACGAAAGATCGTAGAAAGCTTAAATTTGGTGCAGTTAGTATTCAGGCCCGTCAAAACTTTTTTGAGAAAAAAACGACGAAAAAATTATTGGACTAAAATTTTTACAATCTTTCTTATTTTTACACTTCCTGTTTGTAGCAAGCTATGCTTCCTTTTCACGATAGCTGCGGTAGTTCAAAACACGTGTCTTGATTTAAATTAGGTCTAAAGAAAAAACTTAAATATTTCATGGATGAGCTGTTGTCTGTTTGTTGCGAACTAATAAGCAAGAAGGATCCTCATAATGTATGACGCAAAAAGCGGAACGAGGAAATGCTGTGTTCTAACACAGTACAGTGTATTACGACTACGCATACATGTCGTTGAAAAGAGTGAAGGTACTTTTGTTACAGCAATGCAAGTAACCGTACTGCGATTTAATAAAATACTATCATCGGTCGTGCATAAGTGATAAGATTAGAATAAACCTTTGGAATGGAAATGGGCCTCTGGAATGGGAGGCCCGGATTTCCTTTTTATGGCCAAAGAGTGTGGGCACAGCGTTAGGGTCTGCTAGCCACGAAGTAAAGGAGTTAATATTAAATTAAATCTTTCATTATATACTTGCTGCATAACGCCGAAGCGTGTAACAATTCTGCGGAGTCCATCTCCGCGTCATTGCGTCCGGGCAAATCAGCTCCATTCGAAAAACTGTTGCTGCGGTTTCGAGCCGTTGGCAACTCTGTGTCCAATTTGATTAGCCCAAGATTTGACTTTCAGGCCTTCTGCGCCAGAGACCGCTTGACTAAGTGGCCGGTTACCTTGAAAAAAATGCAGTTCAAAATCCGGTGCTTAATTTTATCCCGGTGCTTCGGAATTGGGCCCTGCAAACACCGCTATAAAAAGCCTTTTTTGATAAAAATGATAAGTCGTATTATTTTTCTTGCAGCGAACGTTGAACGTGATGCAGTACAGGAAAATAATTCCGAAACTCAGGCAAACTCGTTGGACGTCATAGTTAACCACCAAGAAGGTATCTACCAATCGAGTCTTTAAAAATGTCTTGACAGTTTTAGGCCCTTATTGTTTTAGTTCTATTACATATCAAAGAAAGAAGAACAGAAACCGGCTCAAAATAACTTTATTGAATTGAAATGGCTTAATTGCAATTTCGTGTTCGAAAATGCAATACAATACGTCCCTTTTCGAACTATCTGCTAAGACTTGCAAGTTTTTTTTGCATTTGTAGCTTCATAAAAATATGGTGAAAAAATCTGACAAATTATTTTAAAGTAGCAATTTTAAGAATGAAGGAAAAATGAAACTTTTGTTTTCGTCTGTTCTCATAAATAGGTTGTTGATCACTATCAAATAATCCAAATGCCATAAAATGCATTGATTGTGTTTCGGAGACTTTCACACAACTTTAATTTGCAAGAGACACTTAGTTTGTCGAAAGAAGATCATTGTTATCAAGTTCTTAAAACTGATTTTCAACCTTATCGTGCTACTACAACCTCTTCTCATGTAGTTGGGTAACAATGAGAAAAAAGATGAAAATGAAGCTTTTAATGCGTTGTCATGGCGACAGTATGACGTCAAAGCCCTGTCATCACGGCGACTTGCCTTTATGACCTTGAGGCTCTACGCCAAGTGGACTATGAGGGGGCCATTTGCGAATTATTGAAACTGAGTGACACGAGCGAAAAGTGACAAGCATACGCAAACAGGCGCGCGTAATGCGATTCTCCGGCACTTAACAAGAATTTTTAACTTTTGCCTGCTGCAAAGAAATTCGAAACTGATAAAACTGGCCTGAGCAGGTTTGTTTAAGTACGGCGAGGTTAGATCTCTCGATCTTTTGCAATTAAGACCCTTTCTGTTTGTGCTAATGATGCCGTTGCTGAAAGGACGACCTATCCTTGATATGGGTTATCGGGGGAAAGAAAATCGAAGTAATAACGTGACAGAAGAGCTGGTTCGCACGAAAATGAACTAACTTGCATATTTTTTTACACCTTCGACCCACGCGAATAAGCTGACTGAAAGTCAAATCAAAATTTTTTGCGAGTTTTCACGTATATGATACTACATAATTGTAATTGAAATTACGTCTTCATTCTTACCAAACTACCATCACGACTAGACAGCAAACTGTTCTCGTCTCCGAGGCAACTCGAGTTTCCACCTATGCTCAATGTCCATCTTTTACCAAATCAACTCATGATTACGGTAAGATTTCCTTACGGTGGTTGCTGGTGTGATTCAAAAAGGGACGCTGGTTTGAGCCGAATGTCGACGTAGATTTGACGTCAAGGCCGAAAGTGGACGGAGGTTTGACCCAAAAGTGGTCGTTGGTTTGACCACAGACTGTTTGTTTAGCAGAGTAGAAACAGATGCGCGGAGAAAAAGAGAAAAGCATTGAATAAAAAAGTTTGCTCTTGTGGCGAAGTTTTTTTTTGCGGTCACGCGTATTCGACTGATTTGATTGGACATACTCATAGCGCGAGTAAACCGAGAAGAAAAAAATCATGCTGAAAGTCTCGCTGATTGGACGAATCGGCATATTCTAGAAAAATGAACCTTGAAGAAAAAAAAGTCAAATCTGTCAGTTTCCTGTCTAATAATAAAGAGTCTATGGTTTGACCGAAAATGGATAGAACTACTTTTCAGTAACAGACGCTCTATATCTACAGTACTACAGATCGATTTAAGTTGTTTGATGTCTAATCAAGCAAAAATATGTAGAGAGCCACTATATCTCTGTATAAAAACTGAAGAGAAATTGATATTTTTTTTTTGATATACTGTAATTCAGCGAATGACATGCAGTGTTTTGGGCAGGTAGCTTTGGACGGACGAAGCGACATTCGAAACGCAACGACTACAACATTGAAGTTTTGCTGACGGCTGACAACGAGGTCGTCCAATTCCACGGCAAAGATCGTGTCGAAAATTATTTGCTAACCCTCATTAATATCGTAAGTCTGAATTAAATTACATTTTCATAACATACATATTACAAACTTCCACTCCGAACCATATCCCGTCCTTTTTTAGTGAATTTTTGGAAAAATTCCTGCATATTAAAAATAGTTTAGTGTAATTACAAGGCTATTGTAAAATTTTTTGTGTAGAAATTAACAAAATTTTTACTTTATTATTTTATCGTTGTGACCAAAATGTCTATTTGCTTGGTTTTCAAAATACTCACTGACATCAAATAACCAAAAATTATTATAAACCCGAATCGCAATTCCATAAGTAGAGGAAAGCCCTAATATCCCACACATTTGGAATAGAATGGCAATAATAACTACAGAAGTTAAATAAAAAAAACAACAATAAATACCTAATCAACTTTTCAAAAAATTTGGTACGTTGCGGAATTCCAATATTTACCGTATATGCTGTACTGAGTAAAAAAAGTATCCACTTTTGATAGGTAGAAAAGCTTTTTTCATGGGTTGAAACATCCCCAATGCATTTGTGTGAATTGTGCAACAAGCTAAGCGGTCAAATCATTATTTGAAAAACATTTATACTTTCTCAGAAAGTTTGTTGTTGTTGAATGTAAATAAATTTTGTAATATTTTCTTGAGCGTATATTATCACTAATTGTTTATTATTACCGAGGCTGAAACGTATTTTAAACGATTTTTGGCCATAATTGTTACGACATTAGTCACTGGCCATGACATGCGCTGAGCTTAACAAATTATTTTTCACGTCGAAATAATTGTGAGAAACTTTCTTAATTCTTTGAAATTTAGAAAGGTAGCGTATTTATAATACATAAACAGACACAAATATTGGTGTATTTCGATGAAATTATTTTAAATCTTGCGCTCGTTATTCCTGAAATTTGATTGGTTGGTTTATTTCTTGTCAGATGACGTAAACTATAAATCACGTGACACACATGCCGGTGGCTTTGTTTTGACTCAGACTGCCGAATACTACGTAACTTCATTACGTCAGTGCAATTATAGGTCGATCAAAACTGATTTTAGTTCGAACTAATTTATTTTGACTGGTGGAAAAGGACAGTGCAATTTAAAACTTGATAAATTTGTAACATGGGACTGTTTGGATGCACAATTTTTTATACCTTTAGCAAATCAATTTTTGAAGGTCAAAATATCTAACTTAATACGCGCTATCCAGATTTTAATTTCGTGGTAGCATCGCTGACGTCATAGATACGTGACACCTCTGGCACAGATATTGCCGAGACATTTTGGTTATTGTGGCATTTCCGACAATCAAGCACTTTAACGGAAGCTTTCAAGGTGATAATACTTATTTTGACAACAAGCACCAAAACAAGAGAACAAGATAAGACAAAAAGGGTAAAAAGAAAAAAGTTGAGATTTATCGGAAGGAAAAGTCAGAATTTTATAATAAAAAGACATGGATTACGTTTTTTTTTTGTAAAGTTTTTTTTTCTGATGCAAACTAATTGTGGAGATAGACCGTAAAACTGTCGAAAATGACAGCAACCCACACCTACGCTCGCTGCACTGTTACAACTATTCCTGATGCTTTGGCCTGGGGATAGTTAATCAGTTTCTCGTTTATCTTTTGTGTAATGGCATTAATGCTAATAAATAAGCGATTTTGTATAATCTTGATTGCGCACAGGTACATGATAATAAATGCGTGATCACCTCAAACCGATATTTGCAAAGTTGCTCGTATTCTGATGATGTTGGTCGTCATGACCAACGAAACGTCAATAAAAACAAAGCTTTTAAGATCAAGCTTGCTGTGACTTTGACTTCACCGGAAGAACGCAAGAATTTGAGTTAGTTTAAAAGGTTAGGCGTTAAAACGCCGAATTTGCAATTCATAAGGTTTTGTTTTCGAACCAAACGCTAACATTTACTTATTTGAGCTACAGCCATCATCTGGTATTAAACAAATGGCGATGTCCGAGCAACTAAATATCATAATGGCTGACCTAAATGTTTTGTTCACACTTCGATTGGCTACTATGACCTAACATTTCAAAACATACACGCGGAGCAAAGTTTATGGGTTCGTATATGAACCAGTAATACTGTAGGCTAACTATTGGCGCCTCAAAACCCATACCCAAAATATTTGAACGCACTGGGTCGTTTCGAATAAGTTTACAATCAGAGAAAGACACTACTTCGTCATTTAGAGCGTAGGGCGCCTATTGCAATAGTGGTAAAAATACAAAATTTTGATGAAAAAAAACGCTACTGTAAAGAAGTTTCTGACTACTCAGATATGTCCTTTAGTCAGCAGCTTATCGAGCACAAATTGATGTTACACACGCACATTCAACGAGGACTGAAAGGAAAATCAATGGGGGTATCGAAGGTAAGAACAATCGTAATAGATTACATGGCGTTGACTCCGTCCTCCTAGACCAAGCAATTCCAGAGATATTCGCCTTCAAACACGACTTAGGGGCCTTTCTAATCATAATTTTTTATTGGCAACCCTGACGTTGATAACATCGGCGACGTCATGTAAGTTCTATGCTAAGACAACGAGGCACAGCGCCGCTAAAGACGACGCTAAGCCACAGAAGCCTTTTAGCCTATGTATAGGTTAACGTAGGTGTTTGAGGACTAGGCTACTACATTGAAAAATCAGGTTGCCAATAAAAATTACAATTAGGAAGGCCTCTACGTCGTGTTTGAAGAAGAATATTTCTAGAACGGCTTGGTCAAAAAGGATGGAGTAAACGCCAATCTAATTTAATACGATTGGCCTAACTTTAGAAACCCCATTGATTTTGCCTTCAGTCCTCGTTGCAGTAAAATAAAAATACAAACAACTGTCAAAGCTAAACTGCTAACAGGGATCAAATTTACCGCAGATTCGGGTTATGTTTTGTATTGCCAACTGCCCATGGCTCAGTGATATATTAATCTGATGATTGGACACTCATTGATTTTAACACTGTTTAATATAAACAATGAAATAGGTTTCAATTAGTTTGCTCACTTTCAAACTTTGCTTCAGGGTTATTTTTGCATTCGTCATATTTTGGTCAGACATTTATTGCGTAAAATTGCCTACCGCGAACTGGGAACAATTTCTTCATAATTTTGTTGTTAACACAACATGCATTTATGAGAAAGTCTTAAACTTTCCCACATTAAAAATTTTACAAGTTTTCAAATTTAGTCCAAACCTACCAAATCGCCGTGCGATTTGCGCTTGTTTCTGGAACAGGTAAACTGAGGTTGAATTACTGGCCCGGTCAAATTATCATAGCTCTGGTGTAATGAGTCGGAGTAGACCCCGCGGACTCGTTACACACTTTCTTTAAAGCAGCAATGCATAATAAAAAACGACGTGGCAGCGTGGCCGAAAAGGTGAAAAAGCCACTTTTTTGCGACATAATCATCATAAAGCGTCTTATTCAAGGATGCAACAATTATAATGTGATCAGGGTGCTAGCTGAACCTAGATACAATCAGGTTTGTGGTTTCAAACAAGCAGCAAATTTATCTGGAAAGAAGCAAACGTCAACCAGAATACATGAAAAATGGTCAACTTCTGAGCGGAAGCGGAAAACGCCACCGCCGTTTTTTCGTGACTGGAGGACAAAGTTGCATCAATCAATTAATCAATCAATAAAGAAGATTTGATTTTTTAAATTGTGACCTTATTCTCTAGGTTGATGAAATTTATCACGATCCTTCCCTAGGAGAGCACATCAACATCGTGTTATCAAGGTTATACCAGCTTGATGAAGAAACGGTAACTTAAAATATATGCATGTAGTATTTTGCTGGATACGGATTTTGGCTAGGCATACTGTACAGTTATTTTAAGGCATTGTTTGGTACTTTGGTTATCAAGTCATCAATTTGAAAATACGACATCTTCGGAGAACTAATTGTTCCCACTCCTTTGATGAACAAAAAATCAAACGAACCTTGATATTGTTATGCCAAAGAGACACATTTGCGAGTGCAGAATCAAACTGGTCTCTAAGATATTTGATGTCAAGACGGTTTAGCATCTATTTTGAGCTGCCAAACTTCGGAATCAATTTAGACCTTATAATTGAATTCTTGAAAGTTCATTTATTCAAAACCAATGAAACAATTATTATAAAAAGTTATTCTAAGTTTTAAAATGTTGTTGTTTTACAGCAGTTAGTCATTGCCTTATTTACAGTATACAACGTGATTTCGTATTCTATATTTAACCTTGAACGTGAAATTTCTATAATTTTTGCGGTACTGTTTTTTGATTATAGAAACAAGCAATTTTAATCGACCAATTTCAACAGTTTCTATTTTGTGTTTACGTGACAGTAAACTAAGAAACAAACAACTCTTAAAACAAAGACGTCAATTAAGAAAATTCGTTTTATTCGTTTTGTACAACTTTATAAATGCTCTAACTTTATTTCCATTTTAATCAAATTTCAATCACGAGAACCGATCACGAGAATCGACATTTAATGAAATTTTTTGCGCTAAAAAAACTTCTAACTTTTGGCTTTAGAACTTGAATTTTAATTGCTAGAGTACACTTTTGAAACCTAAATTGCGAAAAGTATAGTCGTAAAGGATCTACGTAGGAATAGAAAATGCAGTAGCGATGTCTCTCTATCTATAGGGTAGAAAATTAAGCCTTTTGCAAAATTAGATATTGCTAAAAAGTATCAACTGGTATCTATTTTAAATTTTGCAGTCGTCGTCTTTGATATTGGAAGATAATCCGTCTGTGAGCTTGAAGAACGTATGCAAGTGGGCACACACTGCGTATCAAAGTGATTCTGCTACATCTGGGAGAACTCCTGATCATGTCATATTTTTGACAAGAAAAAAATTTGGTCCGGCAGGTGCAAAATTATTATTGTTCATGTTTTTTTTAGAAGTATATGATGCAAATTAAAAAGTTATGTTCGTTATATACCTATCAGTTGATCAAGCGGTAACGCATTCGTCGCTGGAGCTGTAGGTCGAAAGCTCAAATATTGTGCCGGTTAAATCGAAAGCAGTGTTGCCAACGGCTCGCTACCGCTGCAGCATTTCTTCCAAAGCAGCGGTGTTGCTCGGGTGCAATAATACGGAGATGAGCCCCGCAGAATCGTTACACGCTTCCGCGTAATACACAGAGTTTGATAATTAATAATCTTTCCAGACTTGAAAAAATAAGGTACGTTGACTTGAGCAAAATTTTTTAACCAAGCACAGCAATGCTAATTGTCTTCATAAATATTCAAAACGCATTTTATATTGCGTATTATGCTGTCTGTAGGTTTTCCAAACACCCGTTTTCAGCGGGACTGTCGCGTTTTTGCGGCCTTGCTCCTGTGTTCCACCCTGGCTTAGGATGTTGCCTCGAAATGATTGATGTTTCAGCGATTTCACCGCAGGACTACCGGAAGTAATGACCTCGTTTTTTTGGTTATCTTGAGAGGTGAACACTTTTTTTGTCTTCACCTTAAATCTGCTGAAATTTATGATTTAACACTTCAAAATCGAAAAATTCCGAACCCTGTTCCGATTTTACACTTCAAAAATATGGCAACCCTACTGTATATGTACAGTTAATTCCGCTTTATTTATGCACCAATTTACAACTTGCAGGATACGCTCACGTTGCTGGGATGTGCCAGTACCTCCGAAGCTGCTCACTCAACTTTGAAGATGGATTTTCGTCTGCATTCGTCGTCGCTCATGAAACCGGCCACGTGTGAGTATCAAGATATGGTTTTATTGTCTCAGTATTGTAGCTTAGTCGCTCGTTTCTGGTGTGGAAGATCTGGAGTTCAACTCCTAGATTGGTCAAATCGAATCAGTAGCTTGCCAAATGTAATTGTGTTTTGTGTGGGATTGTTTTCGAATTTAGAGAGATCTTTCAACTGATGTCATTGTTACACTTAAAAAAAATAGTAAATTTTGAGTTGAGGCTGGCTGTTCTAAAATTTTCACAAATTTCAGCCTCATTATTGTTCTTAAAATTGTTCTGAAACTGCAGTTTGTTCTTAGAAGGGCATTGAGAGGGACATTCAACCACAGTAAAAAATTACGTGCATTGGCGAAGATTCCAATAAGTTCCTAAATGCCAACAAGTGATTTTCCGTCTTTGTTTCTCAAATCTTTTATTGATTTTTATCAGTTTAGGAATGGAGCACGACGGAGAAGGAAACAAATGCGGAGACGAAACAAGCATGGGATCAATTATGGCGCCACTGGTCCAAGCTGCTTTTCACCGCTACCACTGGTCCAGGTGCAGCCAGCAAGAACTGCAAGCCAACTTGGGGTATGGAAACACAATTTCACGATATAAACCATTTCTTGCCTAAAAGAAAGCAAAGAATGGTGTTTATCTTATAGCAAAGCCTTTACGTCTGCGTCTGTCTAACTGCACCAACGCAGTGCTTATTTTTTGGGTTCTGTTTGCAGTCTTGTATCAGACTGAGCCACCATACGGGAATAGGCTGGTTGACCTCAGTGGAAACAAGCGGTAAAGTCTGTTTTCCAAGGACACAACGGCTCATTCCCAGTTCGGAAATCAGCAACCTTTCGGTCACTAACTCGTCGCTATAGCAACCGAGATTTTGCGGTTGCTCAAGATCGTTTAGTAAATCATATGCTTTATCCAGCAGTACAGACCAGCAGTTGAGTTCAGTTGGTGAAGTTCTTTCATTTCATACTGTGACTATTGAGGTGTTGACACTTTTGTTTGAGGGGTGTTGCAGGACTGATTCTGCGCAACAATGGCTTCAATGTTTTTGGATCACGCCTCACACCTTTGTTTGAAACGCAAACTGATCCTTAATTACTTTTAAGTTTACAACTTTATCAAACGTCCAGACATTCGTTTTTACAAGGAAAACCTATTAAATTTTAGAAACTTTGCTTGCTTGCAAGATGACCCTCATGAGCGAGAATGGGGACCCACTCCCATATATCCAGGGGTGACCTATTCGATGGACGATCAATGTAGATTCGATTTCGGTCAAGGATACAAACGTTGTACGGCAGTAAGTACCAGGCGTCTATGATCAAAACAGTATAACGTTTTCGTTACTTCACACCTATTTGTGCGAATGCAGCTTTCTCTTACTAAAGTGGATATTGAAAACGGCGAAGTCTTTCCATCAGCAAAAATTGTATTCTTTTTTTACTTAGGAACCAAAAACCCATGGAAAGTTCAAAATACCAAATTTTTTTGTCAGGCTACAGTTTTAGTGTTGTTCTATACTATAGCTGTATAATTGCTATAGTGATAGCCAGTGCAGTGGGTATTTATTGGAGTCGAATGCTTTTTCAGATTTACGCTTTCTTTAGTTTTAAGAATGGAGCACAAATGGAGAGCATGATATAGGCAAATTAAGTGAATCATTTTACATAAATGCTAAAAATCCTAAAATATTTGTAATGTCACTGCAATTTTGAGCTACAGCAAATTATAATTCAACATTACAGAATAATTAAGATGCTGCTTTTGATCGTGCTATCAAACCATTCCGTCACCATCTATTAAAACCAGCTGCTCTCTGGTGTTTGTTTTCCGTACTAGTACAAGAGTATCTTTTTTAGGTATTCCATCCGATTTACAGTAACTATTACAATTCCTCTATAATTTGGAAGCTCTTTTTTACTTCTATAAAAAGAACAGATAGTTTTGGAAGGTCAATTGCGTATAATGCCTGTCCGAAACAGAACTAAAAGATAATTAAATTTTGCCGGTAGGAAAAGTCTATGCGACTGAAATTCTTAATGCTTATCGTACGCTGGACAGTAGACAGCAGACGATATTGTAAAGCAAGCAGCATAACCGCCTGCTTGTCTGTAGTATCAAGTGTGTTGTATACAGTACAGCAAATGTAATTAACCAATAGTTGTGCTGAATCTTGCATGTAACTTTTGACATGACATTATCTCATTTCGATCATAGTAGATCTTGCTATTACTTCCTACTTTAAAACCGCAATTTAGATTACTTCAATGCTTATTAACCACTAATTTTTGAAACTCTGGGTGGTTTTTCTTTCTTCTAGAAAGCGTTTTTCTAAAGTTCATTTTTCAAGACGGATTTCCATCGACTCATTTTGGTAAATATTTCATGCAAAAGAAAATATTAATTGAAATTAATGACCAGGTCATTATCAGCAAAAACGCATTTACGTCATCGGCGCTTTAATGTTTTTTTTTTCTCAAAATTGCTAGAGAAAAATAATCCGAAGTTTCGTGCGGCGACAAAAATGTACTATTTACAAAATTGGAAATAAACTAGAGGTTAAAAGTGACACAAAACATTTTGCAAGAAATTACATTAATTACTCAACTAAAAGAGCATTTTGTGTAGTGCATTTGCATCTTTTATAATCTTTATGCAATTTCAAATCTTTGTCTAAGTTTCATTACCGTTGAGAAAGGGGGGCAAGAGTACTTAAATTCGTGACTTTTGCGGGAAGCCGTCCAGATTTGGGGGGCTTAAGCGATTTGAATATTGAATTTAAGCAATTGCCTTGAAGTATATACAGTACAGCAAAACAGCGAAGTCACGGTAAGCCTCAATGTCAATTATGAGTGGTGACCCTTTTTGTGTTTGATTCTACCTCAATTTTGAGCGAAAAATAGGTCCAAATCCGGCAAAGATATTTTGGTCTTTACTCTAATTCCGGGATGAAAAAGTAGCTGCCCGGCTGTAAAGAAATTACTCTTGTCATCGGGTTTCCCAACGGCCCTGGCAGTTTTAGCTTATGTCAAGCCCCTAACACACCACAGCTAATCGAATATAAATTAATGTTGCAAGCGTTTCGACTTTGCTTTGCTGCCATTGTCAGCTCGAAACATAACAAAATAAGCTACTCAACTGCAAGCAATTATTCTACGTCATATTGCTTAGAACTAAAAACGCGAAACTTTTAGTTTCGAAATCTGGACGTGTGTCGAACACTGTGGTGCAGTCATGACGATAATCCACTGTTTTGCAAAACGAAGAAAGGACCACCGATTGATGGGACAAAGTGCGGCGACAATCAAGTAGGATTTATGTGAAAATGGTTCTTAAATGATTTTCATTGCACTTTTTTTTTGAATTTTACTTATTCTTTTTATGGTGCGCCATATAGTCGCGAGCAGATGTTTATTTTCACCAAATGGGAACACAAAAAACAGCTTGAAAATCGAATTAATTGGAAATTTTTTCAAGCTGTATAAAAGAACTAGACAAAAAATTTGCTGTACCTGTTACTGAAAATAAACATAAGCCAATACGTGTTCTCAAAATTTCTCACAATTTTTAAACAATTCGAATACAATTATCAGCAGCAGTGGACAATTTTTTTGTTTTAGTGGTGCTTTAAAAGCCACTGTGTGTGGCAAGATCAGAGATATCGGCCTGTGGATGGTGGTTGGGGTCAGTGGAGCTCCTATAACGATTGCTCAAGATCCTGTGGTACAGGAGCCATGTACAGAAGCCGACAATGCAACAACCCTGTGTAAGTGCTTGAAAAGATAGTCTGATCATGAATTCTGAGTGCGGAAAAAATTATGCTGTGTACTGTATAGTATCTTGAGCCTACAGTGTGATTACGAATCTTTCAATTTTTGTAACAAATCCAAACCTTTGTTTTTTTCGCATTTTAGTTTGCCTAAATTAATTTTTAAAGCCGCGCTAGCGTTTTAATTTCAGTGTAAAAAGTTTAGCTTCCTTTAAAATTTCTTTTTCATGGTCCATGTTACATTATGATAGTTATCGTTACACCCAGTAGCTCTAAATTTAATGCAACAATTTCAAATGGTACCGAAACCATTTTCACTTTTCTCACTTCAAAAAAGCGTGGGTAAAAGGATTAGCAGCAGGTCGGCATTCTACTTTAAAACAGTTTCATCTTTCAAGAATCAGTAAAATTTCGCGTCAGCATAGTTTTTCAACAAGATCCTAACTTGTTTTGGCCACCCTAAGCAGTTGTTGAGACGTAAATGTAGTGCTCAGTTGCATTTTTTGATGCAAATTTGAGCCAAAAATTTTCGTCGCAATTGTCAGTCGCAATGCAGGTGGCTTTGCGGCTCGAGTTGTCTCGAGATCAACAGACCACTTTTCTGAAAAACGATCAGGTTTCGCCTTTGAACTGACACTCCAATTAACATTCATCTCCCATTCAATGCATGAATTTACAATTTATCGCAACTTCGTCTGCAATCTGTTTTGCTTGCTCCAATTTTTTTTCCCTATATCATGTCATTTTTTGTCAAACTTGTACTTTTTCTAACAGCAGCGTGTACTGTAGCTTGGTGCTCTTCCTTATATAGTTTTCCAGCATCATTCAAAAATGCAATAAATCGAAGCAACTATAAGCGCCGGCAGGGCCTCGGAGAGAAAGCTTTTCATGGGGTTTGAAGACTGATATCGGGCCCGTTTGCCGATACCAGGGCCGGAAATTAGATGAAGACCAAAACAAAGGTCTTCACCGGAAATCCAACCAACTCCTTCCTGCATGCACACCGAACTACAACTAATCGAGTGCTGAAGAAACTACTTAAGTGTGCATGAACTTATTGGTTCTCCCGGTCCCCCTAGCCCCAGGCCCGGGTACGACGTACCCCCTGAACCTCCCTTTCGCAGGCCCTGAGCGCCGGAGTACATACAGCTTATTGTCGAACGTCAGGCTGATGCTTGACGGAGATACAGACTCCCGATGAATCTTGAACCAGTCACGTCGTTGTGTCTTTATAAAAAGTTATCACGTTTTTTACTTCAACGGCCAAACAATAAATCACCTTTATAGATGACGTATTACTGGCTGTTATAAAATTTCAAAAAATAACACCTCAAAAAAGCTTCATAAACAAACGCAATGTATATCAGATTCACTCGCACGAATAAGACAGTGAAGTGATTAACCACCAGTTTTTGCAGACCAATGCTTGGAGGCAGCGATTGCCCGGGAAGAAATATCGAATACGACCTATGTAATAAGCAACCCTGTCCAAACGACCGCGATTTCAGAGCTGACCAGTGCATGTACCGCAATAATGAAGTTGAATACTTGAGCCAGCGCCACAAATGGCTTCCGTATGAACCTTTCGATCGTAAGTAGCAGTGAGTTGAGAAGCTTGGAATCTTCTTCAATTCCTAGACAAAAGCTGCAAAATTGAGCATTCTCTTGCAGGATTCAATAAATGCGTTGAAGGTCTGAAAGTTGCTGAGTGCTGATGAGGACAAAGAGTTCAAAAACTGCTCAGTGTCCAGCTGTATGAATTGTGATCGACTTACTGATTTAAAAACTTGTTTAAACAGTATTTTTATTTTCAATGCTTGCAACGTTCATTTCAGAAAATTAGACAAAATTTTGGCAAAGTTAAAAGAAAGTTGATAAATATTTCAAACAGAGTAAATCATCCTCCAAAAATCCAATATTTTAAAGGAACTAAAGCTCCGAATAAATTTTCGGCTCGATAAAGAGATAGGCACGTCAGATTAAAGTTATATGGTATCACCTACACCGTATCAGCAACTACTTCTCTGCTGTGTCATTTGGGATGCAAGTTAGCTTACGTCAATGAAATCGTTTGATTGACAGCTGATCTAAAGTGCGAACTTTACTGCATGTCAAAGAAGACCAACGACGTGGTGACAATGGGGGATTTTGTGATTGACGGCACACAATGCAGTTACGATGACCCTCGAGGTATTTGCATCGGCGGAGAATGCGTGGTAAGGTGTTTTTTTCTTTTGCGGTATTTGCTGATCTGTGCAAAGTATTTGATACCATGCTTCTACTATGTAACCATTCAGTTTGTCATTGATTGGCCACAATAGAATGTTTAAATTTTAAAATTTTCTTTACCCAACTCAATAAATCACATTAAATATAACTTGAGGCAGGTACAGAAATTCCGTTTTTGACTCTTCTTATTCGGTTTTTCTATTTCTAAATATATTTTTCTAATATTTCAAATAACATTTAACGTTACATTCCTTACGTATTGAGCATCTTCGCGGGAACCATCTAGAGCTTCACCCATTCAAAATCAACGAAGGTGGTGGAAACCCAACAACGGGTGATTCTTTCTCGAGGTGTTTTTCCTGAAACCCCTTAAGGAAATGGTGGGCTTCAAGAAAATAGATGGAAGCCGTATTTTAAATTCAAAAATAATGTTTGAAACTTTTGATCCATTTTATCGCATAGCAAGATATCTTTTGGTATTGCGTCCTATAATAGGATAAGACTTTATACTGAAAAGGTCTGTTTTAGATATGTAATCTTTTCTATCATTTTCTAATGACCGACCAAATACAGGGTCAATGCCATTAGAATCAAGGCATAGTTTTATTATTGACTTCCGAAGCCTTTTAATTTTATCACAACGTTAATTAGCGGCCCAAAATTGTGTACTTTTATTTCTAATCTTTCTCTTTTGTGTAAACAACAATCTGTGTAGAACGATTCAAATTCGTTCGGAAATTTTGATTTCGAAGAGCTAAGTGGTTTCGATGATGTAACTTCCCGCGTAACTCTTCATTTGACCTCCAGTTGCTCTTGCTTTTGCACTAGAGTAGCAGTTTTTTGGTAGAAAAAAACTTTGAACTAGTCAACCAAAATAAATAATTATTAAAGTTGATTACGCCTGACAATATTGTCAAAATTCAATCTTTTTGGTTTTAATACTTTTAGGTGGCAGATCTTTGTCAATTTACACTGTAAAAAGCATAGGTGGGCACAAATTCGTTAATCGTTATTCCGTTAATAACAAAGCTAACTTTTTCATTAACTCATTAATTGGTTAAAATATTTTTTATATTACCGGACTAAATTAACTTCCGTTAAGTTTTGTTAACTTACGTTAAGGTTTTCATCGTTAATTTTTTCACCATTTATTTATCGTACGGATACAAATCAGTTTGCACTGGTAACACTTGTTGCGTATTTGCAAGAGGTTTGTAGAAAAAAAAGCGAAGAAAGGAGGTCTTTTTAGTGGCAAATAATAAACTGCAGCCTAATAGGTCTATTAATCATCGCTGCTCTCAATTTCCAAAGATTTTCCGATCGCACCTTTGTTAGTGCTTTCGAACCTATTTTTATCTTGAAATTAGATTAGACTGTACGATGTAACTTCCAAAACACAAAAAGACCACCATAGCAATACATTTTTCCGTTCAATCAGCTCAGCAGTGTGATTAAGTGTTCTAGAAGTGAGTGAATAAAAAGAAATGTAAATTACACTAAAAATGTTAACGAATTAACGGACTTCACAAACTTCTGTTAATTACAGCTGAAAATAACGAATTAACTTTAACAAAAAGTATGAAGTTTGTTAACGGACTTGTGGTTAACGATGCTAACGTTTTGCATTAACCTGCCCACCTATGGTAAGAAGCCTTGTTGTGAGTCTTTCCTTTTGCGTGAGAAGCTCGTTAGGCTTCTTGTGCCAACCATAAATATGACCATGACTAATAACAACAGTTCAGGCAGCGGGTCGTAAAAGGCGACCAACGGGTAACCATTGGCAATGGCCACTCATTGGTGATGAGGTGCCCACTTTTTGAGTGGTGTAAAAATGGCCACTTTTTACTCGCTGGTTCTCCGGCTAGCTAGGATGCTGCCCTGTAGCGCTTTTATGGCACCATCCTCTCACCACAAGGAAAAAACTGGACGGCATCAGCCAACCATGCTGGAGTCGTATCGTAATAAAAAATCAAGTTAACATCTCTAATCTCTTTTATAAATTTTTATTTTTCGATTTTGATTTTTTGCAGACACTCAAGGCTGATGGTTTTTGCAATTGATCACATAATAGCTTTAAATTTTTATCATTATAATGGTTTTCTGAAGTTACTGAAACTTAAGAAATGTAAAGTAGGATCTAAGGTTAAAGCGATACTGCTCGAAATCTTTTTTTTTTAATGGAGAAATGAGAACTACTTGAGGTAATAAAGGGGTGCCCCAAACCCTTTTCCACAATTCCCCTTATTCGCGAAATTACGTTTTAATTCGTTTGACTCCGTACCATTGGCAACCCTGCATTTCGCAAGATTGTGACATCACAAAAGGCCTACTATTGTAGATCAGACTGTACTAGTAGCCTAGGTCTATAGGTTCCAGTAGCAGTAGCCAAATTTTCAGATATGGTTATAGGCTACTCACTGCTATCAGTTGGTAATCGCGTTTCTTAGTCTGCGAGAATTTTTGCAAAATTATGCCTTTTGTGATGTCACAAAATTGCGAAATGCAGGATTGCCAATGGTATGGAGTCAAGCAGGTTAAATCGTATTTTCGCGAATAAAGGGAATTGTGGAAAAAGGTTTAGGCACCTCGTTATTACCTCAAGTAGTTCTCATTTCTTCAGTGAAACCGATTTCGAGCAGTATCTTTTTAATGACTAGCAATACGAGTTGGCTGAAAAAGTATATTTTTGTACTAGGAAGTTGGTTGTGACAAGATTCTGGGTTCGAGTCTCTATGAGGATGATTGCGGAGTTTGTGGAGGAAACGGAAGCGAATGTAGGAATATTAATCATCGGATCAACAAAAGGACGGGAAGAAAGATAAACGGTAAGACTAACCTGAATTGTGAATCCGTCTAATTTTAGCGCTTTTATTTTGCTGGCCGAGTTTTTTAAAGTTTTTGTGGATTACATTTTCTTGTTACTGGTTCCTGTTCACTTCACTGTTTTTGGTTCATTTGCAAAGAAATGTAAATGACTAAAACAAATCACAAAAAAACAAAACAAAAAAAACAGAAATTGAAAAAACGCCAGACAAAAAGAGGTCCGGTAAACAAGCAAAATATGTAATTGGACTGAAATCGCTTAGGACTTCTTCGGAGCGAGATAAAGGAAGTTGTAAAATACCGTTGTGAATGAATTGCTTTGAATTCATGATTTTGAGCCTAGACTTAAACATTAGCTAACTTTAGATCAGTGAGAATGCAGTCAAGTCCACACTGTTGCGTTTTTGTATCTTGTCATTTTGACTACTTTTTCCTCATTTTATGTTGAGAATAGACCCTTATTTCTTTTTCATTTTACGCAGTTACAGCTTTTTGATTTAAACGCAGGTTATATGAAATTGTACAAGATTCCAAAAGGTGCACGTCACATCAGAATAGAAGAACTTTCATCGGGATCGGTTAGCAATGTACTCGGTGAGCAACAGCCCATATATGGTGTTAATTATTCCACTGCAGCTAATCCATCAAGGGGTATTTGAAGGAATCTTTTGGTGCGGAGGAGTAATCTGCTCAGAATGGTGATAGTCTATTTTACCACCCAGAGATTTGCAAATGCAATCAAAACCATTGGTTCCATGCATTGGTTTTAGAAACAGTTAATTATAGACGGGGAGGCTTTAAGATTGAACTCTTTTTTTACATAGAAAAAGGAGAATGCCTTTTTTGTGATAAATCACATCACGATTCACGATAAAGCTTATTACTTTGACTAAACCTATCAAACAGCAGTGTTTGAGATCAGAACAGAAAATCAATCGAATATTTACATGATTTTCCGACCATGTAAAAGATTTTTAAAATCTCTTTATAAACGAATTAGTCCCTGTTCAGACAACCTATATGTTGGCATTGGAATCAACATTTTGGGCACACCGCTAGATCTTCATCATGCTGCGACAAAACCTTTTTTACTGTATTTTTAGCTTTGAAATCGAGAGTTGAAAGAAAATATGTTTTGAACGTCAAAACGCGACAAATAGCGGAGAGCAACACTCCGTATCAATATGTAAATTCTAATTCGCTGTGGACTTATGAGAGTACAGACGGAGTAGAGGCTATCACCACTAGAGGGCCTATCAACTCTGACATTTTTGTGATGGTGAGTTGCTATTTCTAAAGTGGCCAGTGGTATTTTTACAGTATTTCAAAGAGACAATGCTAAAGACTTTAGGCTAAATAATAATTGTATAAGGGGTTTACACAGAGGGCAGATATCATCGACATCTTTTCAATGTCTTCCAATAAATTTAGAGAATGGTTATTTTTTCGACTGTTTATTCTCAATAATTACAAGAGTAGGTTACATCAATGTTGCTAGATTCCAAAATAAACGTAGAATCGGGGCTGTGTAACTGTATTACGCGACGTTTTACCGGAGTTACAAAGTTGTCGATTTTTAAGCTTTAAAGATTTAAATATTATCGTAAACTCATGATACCGGACAGTTGGTCGAGCGGTAACGCGTTCGTCTCTGTAGCGAGAGGTCTGAGGTTGAAATCCCGGGTCGGTCAAATCGGATACAAAGTTGCTAACGGTTCGCCACCGCTGCAACATTTCTTGGAAAGGAGCTGTGTTGCCCGGGCGCAATGACGCTTAGGCAGGCCCTGCAAACTCGTTACACTCTTCAGCGTAATAGAGCGAGCATAATGGAAGATTTGATTTGATATAAACTCATCCCCCCCAAAGAAAAAAAAAAAACAAAAAACAATTAGCATACTACCGTAACAACTTGCCAACTTTTGTTTATTGTTGCAGGCTTTGATCAAAGAAAGAAACACTCGGTTTTCCGTTGCCTGTCGCTACGTCATGCACTCCAATGGCGTCACTGAATCTCGTGAAACGTATCGTTATGAAATCAAGCGATGGAGTCCGTGTTCAGTTACGTGCGGAACTGGCATCAAGTACGGTAGCTCTGTTCTTTTTGTTTTTAAAAAACAAACTCCGGTGCTCGATTTTCTAAACCTAAAATAATAAGCACATCCAGTTCTATTGATAGCTAGCTTGCTTTCATCTTTTGCAATACTGTAATTTGGCGTCATCAGGAAGCACCTTGATTGGATAACTCTAGTGTTTTTTGGTGTTTTCTGGCTTCGTGGTAATATTGTGCTGTTTGCACTTTATCTTTGTCTATAAGTGAGCTATTCTTTTTGCCATTGAGCAAATAAATTCATGTATATGCATGATCATATGGGACTTTTGTTTGCGTATAGCTACTTTAAATGATCCACAAATCTTCCGCTGGGGTTGATTGTGCATATTTACCGCGCCTACTCAGTCAGTTAATCAAGCTAACGAATGGCAAAACTTTTTGTTTCTGCAGAAAAGCAAAATACGGTTGCAGAAGCCAGACCCGACGCAAATGGGTAAGCAAGAGGAATTGCAGGGGCAGACCTCCACGCCTCAATAGACATGGACCAAACGTACAAACCTGCTCGGTTGAATGCAGGATGCCAGCCAGGTAAGGACCAAAGAAAATAGCGATGCTGAAGGCTTTTGTATTTTGATAAGAGCTAAATTTTATCATATTTTAGCACCGTTTACTTGGCCCACCTTGCATGTCAGATTCGTTTTTTTTCATCCAGTTAAAAACGTTATTTGAGAGATTCTCAAGTGGTTATAAAAACAACCTTCTTGTTTTGGAGGAGTGTAGATTATTATGTGCGCGACCAGATTAGCTGGTTATGCCACATTTTAGAATAATTGCAACTGCATATTTATTTTCCCTGCAGTTGCTTTGGCCAGGAGACAGAAAGAGATCGGCCATTTTTTAAATAAATTTCCACCACCTTTTTACAGTGGATTCTCCACACTAATCCATTTGAAACTGTACGTCCACTATAGTGAAGCTGTATATACCTAGTTTAATATCTTCGGTTTGACCCGAGGAGCATCGAACTCGATTCTACCGTTTCAGTCAGCTTATCGCGTGATCTTTCAATTAGAATGGTTTGTATGTTGTGGTACGTTAACTTATCATCTTCAGGTGGGTGACGAACGACTGGGGAGCCTGTTCGAAATCGTGCGGAAGCGATGGGGTCCAACAGCGCAACGTCAAGTGTCAACGAGCCTCCGCAGACGGCCGAATTCGGGTGATGGCCGAGCGATATTGTTTGGCTGAGCAAAAGCCTCCTTACAGACAGCTCTGCAATCCTCCCCCTTGCCCAGCCCGTTGGAGAACCGGCCCGTGGTCACAGGTGAATATCATACTGTATAGTTATATTGAATTACAAAATTTGAAATCAGAAAATGCTTCATCATTAAAATGGCGCTAACAAAGGGAAGTTTTTAAACACTCTTGCTGCACAGCTACTTAACTAAAGCCAGGTAAAACAAAATAAATTTTGGAACTTTTTTAGAGCTTTTTCGTTTCTTTTTAGTGCAGCGTCACTTGCGGAGAAGGAGTCGAACGAAGACAAATTTTGTGCCGCACTCCGGGAAAATCAACGCCGAATCCGCGGGATTGTCTGCAAGAAAAGCCAAAGAATGTCCGATCTTGTCAAATGGCATCGTGCAGCGGTAATAGTCTGTTTATTTATTTATATAAAGTTCTTTTTTTATTTAAAAAAGATATTGGGAGGATAATTCACCTTTTTGACTATCATAGTTAATGGCAGTCTTTATGAAGTAAAATAGCTTTTGCTATTCATGTAAGTTAGCCGAAGTTTATCAATATTGCACAATTTACATTGAATTTTTCACAATTTGCGGTATATTTTTGTGAATTTTTTTGTATAGGACCAGAATCGAGTACAACTTCAGTTCCTCCTACGTCTGCATCGAGAACACCGAGCTCTGCAAACAGAACGAAGCAAGGTAACGAGTAGTGTTAGTATGCTATGGCAAAAAACCGCTAATGAGAGGGTTGTTAGTATGCTGCCTTTTTCCGAAATTGAGTGACTGAAAAGCTGTAAAGGCGATACATTTCTTTGAATATAGCTGTGTTGCCCGGGCGCAATGACGCTTAGGCAGGCCCTGCAAACTGGTTACACGCTTCAGCGTGTTTGAGTGACTGAAAAGCTGTAAAGGCGATACAAAGTTTTTTTTTAAGTGATGATAGTGGACAACATTATCCCAACTTGTATTTTTCTTTTGATGCCAGGGCATCATCTCGTGGCAGTTGCAATCGAACAAAGCAAAATTTTGTATGTGCAATCCATTCGATTTATTCAAGTAGATCTTCTAATGTTCTAAACGAAGGACGAAATTAACCAAGTATGAATGAATTCTTACGGCCATGCAGCACTCACAATGCCAGTTTGGAGACCATTTTCATGCAATCAGCTCAGGACTTTCAACATTAGGTCCTATAAATTGCCGAATTAAAAAAGTAGAAAGGTTTGCTTGTATTCCCAATTTTTTTGTCAGGCAATAATTGTCCCGAAGACGAATCACCTTACTGCACTGTTCCCGCAATGATGGCGCAATATTGCGGTTATGCTGCATATCGCAAGATCTGTTGTCAGTCTTGCCAAAGTTTTCTCAGTTCTGAACAAGGTCGAGGGATCGGACGAAGTACTTTTGAAAGGCCGGAAACAGTCGCGATTTTTTCGGAAGAGCAACTCAACATGACCGGTCTCTACCAAAGCTCGATCAGCAACCAGGTAAATGAATTGGAAATGTCAAATCAGGATGTATTTTTTGTTTTATATTTTTGGTTTATTTCCCTCTGTTTAAGAAATACTGAAAACTACAACTTAGAGAAAGCACTATTGCATTTCCTTTTTTTATTCCACTATTTTTAAAGCAACTTTCATAAAAGCATTTTAATCGTTTGAGTGCTTTCTGACCTATAAATGCATAGGCTTAGCCAGGGGGGGGGGGGGGCAGCCCCCCCCCTAATGTAAATGCCACCAATGATAAAAATGCGACAAAAAAGCCTATTGTTTTTTCAGTTTTAGTTTCTTTTTAGTATCTTTTCGTACAATAGTACACGCGTACAACAATACTTAACAATAAAGTATTATTGACAACCAGGGGGCCCGGGCCCCCTCAGTTTAATTTTGCCTA
Organism: Trididemnum nubilum; assembly: GCA_963965965.1. Classification (NCBI taxonomy): domain Eukaryota; kingdom Metazoa; phylum Chordata; class Ascidiacea; order Aplousobranchia; family Didemnidae; genus Trididemnum; species Trididemnum nubilum. The sequence continues at coordinate 17,130,238 of OZ014483.1, forward strand.
CCAATTTGAATGTATAACCGGATGAAATTAAGGCTTTTTGTTTAAAAGTTGCTAACTCAGGCCCTCATCTAACCTTTTTATGAAAGTAATGTAATAACCAGGGACGGATTTACCATATGGCACCACCTATACTTGGCAGGAAGATGTTACAAAAATCCCCAAAGTGCCAGGGGCCCCGAGCAATAACACGGTTGGTAGGTGTAACCATCTATTGTACCATTTTTCAATAGGAACAATTCACCTTCATCTCGCCAAGTTTTACGCGACAAAATATTTTTGAAACATAAATTAGCTAGGGAAAATGTTCATTGAATTTAAATTGAGAGGGGCTGGGCTCCTTGGTCGTACATGTACTCTTAACCTGGTTATTTTCATGGCAAAACAAAAATCTCTTAAGGAAGATCTATGAGTAGATTATTATTTACTGCTAAACTACCGCAGGATGCAATGCATCGTAATTCTTCCTACCTGCGCCAAATTACTTACAAAAATTAACACCAAACTACAAAATTTTTAGCGTGTTTTAAACTTAAATTGCAAGTAAAAGGAGAATTGAACAATCTACTTTTTCAATTGGCTTTCAAATGTTAAAAATTTCGCTCTTTCAAGTGGTTCTGAAGACGTGCGAAATGTAATGCAATGGCATTAAAACAGCTTTTTTTTTTCCAAAAATTTACAAAAAATCGCTTAGCGGCTAGGGGCTTCGCTCCCAGACCCTGTCTGTGATACGTTTGAGTTAAACTGCCTTACTCAACACGTATCCCAATTTATGCATTTTCGCTTTTTTTGCTTTTGGTTTAAGCCCTCTCCCTTTAGCAAACATCCTGGTTTAGTGCAAAAATAGGTTACGGTTTTTGATCTTCCTTTCTACGATATCTTTGCCCCACAAAAGTTCCTCTTTCGAAAATTTCTGATGACGTCATTGCATGTGATTTGTGGTTTGCCCCCCTTCCCCCAATCAAAAATCCTGGATACGCCTATGTATAAAAGCTACCAGCTCGGAAGCCTTTCGGAAGAGCCAAACTGAGGGAAGAGCCTAGGGTAGGGCGAACGTCAAAAAATTTTAATTAATTGTTTTTATATCATAGTACAAGCAAGTTGCTGGGTTTAAACTTAAAATAGGCAAACCTAAGCTTGCGAGGATACGTCCAATCTAGCTCAAGTGGTAGAGCAGTGGACCGGTAATCCAAAGACTCTAAGTTCGAATCCTGTGAGAGAACAACTTAGTCGCGGTTCTGGTGGCTCTTCCCTAGGCTTCGCCCTGATAGCCTTTAAGCCGGAAAGCACGCAAGCGATTAAAAAACATTAAAAACTCTGGTCCGCAAACGTCAAAACATCACAATTAATTATTATTAAAAATTATCAAATCATTTTTACTGACAAAGATACCAAATTACATCCGTCGCAATTATAATTCACTCGAATGTTAATTTTGTTCATTTTCTTCAGAATAACTCTATAACCAGCTCGGACGGTAGAAATTCGGACATTGATAACGGTTTTACAAGTAAAAGAAGTTTTTCAAGAAAAGGTATGGATCGAGAAAACACGGATTCGAATTTGAGCTCCAGACGAAAGCGATCCGCAAACAGATACATTTCAAAACTACTCAGGAAAGAAGAATGCAACTTGAACTCTGAATGTGGGGTAGGAATCAGGTAACAGTTTAAAGTTATGAAAGCTGCATTTCGTCTGAAAAAGATAGCAAATTTTGATGAAGTGAGTTTGACAATTCATGCACTGTAGTTGGTGCCTTTTCTTATTCGATTAACTTAGAAGATTTGAGTGCTTATTCTCACCAATTTTAACTCAAATTAAGTAGTAGGCAGCAAAACGCTGTTTTGTATGCATATTATCAAAAAAGAGAGTGGATACCAGCAGCGTAGCCAGGGGGGGCGGGGGAGGCTATCGCCCCCTTCCAATTGGCCTGAAAAGTATGCAAAATACCACGTTTTTAGTAATTTTTAGGCCGATTTTTGCTCCAAAAACGAAAATAGCCCCCCCTCCCCCCCATTGGGATTGGCGATGAGAATTGGTCAAGGACTTGTTGTGATTTTGACCAGAAAACTGGGTTTCAGCCTGGCTGAAGACCTTTTTTTTTTTCTGGAGATCACCTGAATTTGGACAGAAAAACGGTCTCAATTTGAGTGTAGACTGACCAAAATCTGGGTCAAGAGTGTTTGATGTCGTTTCCAGCCTCCGAAACAGCCCCCCCTCATTGCAAATTTCTGTTTACGTCCTGGTGGACGCACATACCTCTCTATTTATATAAAATCAGTTTGATTTCGGGCAATGAACTTTCAACAACACGAATGTTTTAAAGAATTTATTTTATTTTCAACGTAAAAATGATACTGTATTTTGTTTTTAAATTCAGTTAAGGGGGTTCAGGACAAGAGCATTTGGGACATTGTTTCACAAAATGAATAATGATTTAATGACAATATGATAATAAATGGAATTTCCATTTATTAATGATAATAAATGGAATAATAAATGACAAAATATTTTATTAATATTTTATTAATGATAATAAAATGATAATAAATGGAATAATAAATGACAATATGATAATAAATGAAATTTCCATTTATTATCATATTGTCATTAAATCATTATTCATTTTGTGAAACAATGTCCCAAGTGCTCTTGTCCTGAACCCCCTTAACTGAATTTGATTTACACTCACCAAGTTAACGGTTTGAGCACTCTCGGTTTAGGAATCTCTTGACTATGACCCTTGTCTTAGCCTTTCTCAAAATTTGTATTTTGTTTTTATGTACGTTGTAAAAATATTATACAGTGTTACTTGCGTTCAGAAAAATTTTGCTACGCTGTTGGGACAACATCAACAGAGTATTCGTGCCAGAGCTTTATTGTGGGGGCGAAAATAACGTAGCTGCGACAATTTGCCACAAACCATGTCACTCTTTATCAATGTAAGTTGAACCGGTGTGCTTTCTGTGTTGACGTGAATCTTAAAATTTTTAAGAAATAAAATCTTGTGGGAAGAGTAGAAACGGCATACATGAGTAAATGATCTAGGTCAAAGTGTTTTAACTACACGATGACCTACGTCTACATTTAGACCAAAACGACTGCATACTTCACACCGACGACTTGATTGAGAGGGGGACTTAATTATTTTCTGATCAAAACTGAGATTTGTTTGGCGTGTTTTCTTAAAGTAGGTGAAATAGTTCAAACTGCCGCTCCTAATCCAGGCACTAATAACGCGGAAATGGTCTCAGCCAACTCGTCACACTCTTCTGCGCAATACCATAAAGGTTTAATACGTAGTACGCATAAACGAAATGCTGCTAAAAATAGCAAAATATTGCTCTATTTACTACGTTGTTTTTGTTTTAGACCTTCTGCAGTGGCGTTTGCTGACGTAAGAGCAATCCAGCGTTCAAGTATAACATGTCGAAATTCAAAACAAGGCGAATCAGGGCCCCGCGTCCGTAGAAGTTTGTGCTACGGGGCTGCGCATCGGAAAACATTGAATAGAACTGTAAAAAATCTAACTGAATCATCTCGATGTAACAAAAGAAATCGCATATTTTCAGCACTTGCAAAACTAAAACATACAAAAAAGGTCACGTGATTGTTGGCATTTTATCTTGAAAATGTCAGAAAAAGTTTCCCCAAGGCAACGATTGGCAATGGAAGTTTGATGCAGTTCAAATTCTGGTTCGATTAGACTCTTGACCAAGTACTGTCAATGGACACCAATCGGCTATTCGGAAAGTTCGAAGAAAAGAGATTCAATGGCAGGGCACAGAACTTGAATAAGAATAAACTAAAGGAAATTCTTATGCGCTTCATTGGTAAAACTATATACCTATACCGTAGGTCTTTACGATAGCCGGAGAGCGGTATATTATAAATATAATCACCATACGTGTCTCAAACTGATGTTGGAGTATAAAGTTTTTTGTAGTGTAAGAAGTTTTATTTTTCTGTTTTTTTTCCCCCCCTCATACTTACTCTTTTTGCTTGTAATTTTTGACGTGGTCTTGGTTTATGCATTGCATTGCCCAAGATGTCTTCCGCTGGTTTGGAGATAAATTTTTCGATTTATCCGAAGTAGTATTCGGCAGCGTGGCCGATAGGGTATATGCGTAGTTTTACGACGACCCTGATCGCATGATCTGGGTTCAGCCCACTTCCTGGTCAAAGTGGTCATGTTGTTGCGTTCTTGGATGAGACACTTTATAAGATGATTATCTCTTCTTGGTAGCTTCAATCCAGCAGAAAATTCAATGGACAAAAATTCAAATAAAAAATTACAAGAACCTTGGCAGGAACATATTGGATCACCGGAAACTCCTAAGCAGGTGCGGATTGATTCAAGCACTTAATGCTTATCGCAAAGAAAAGTGTACGGATCATCCAATAGTTAGCATCTGAGGCTGCACCGTGGCAGGAGGATAAATGTGCAAAGTTGTTGTACAGCAGCAACGACTTTGGTGCATATTTGTTTCCCTAAGAAAACAGTTTTGAAATTTGCCTATGTACACGTTTTCTATGTCAGACTGTATTGTAGAAGTTTTATCTGAACGTTCAATAGTAACAGAAATTGTGCAGAGCACCTTTTTTTTCTTCTCACCTAACTGAAACAATTAGCCTTTCTAGAAATCCTATTACCAAACAAGCGAAAAAGGGCCAATGTTGCTTTTTTTTGCTTTATTTTTGTTATTTTTTAGTTTACGGTAGATTTTGGTTGGATTCAGTTAAAAGTTTGCACCGAAACTTGGTAGAAAACAAGTTTTATTCTGAAAAATTGAACTTATCAATATTCGAAAATTCAATTAAACTAGTGCAGTACATTGTTCTCAAAATGCTACCTGTATATGATGTTGATAAATATTATGCATCATTTTATTTACTGTTTCCTTTTGTGCCAAGTGATCGCTATTCAGTATATTTGTTATTTGTTTAATTTTACTACTTTTTTTCATAATTTTATATTCAATTACTTTTGCAGTATTATTTATACAGTACGTATGTTGTTTTGTGAATTCGCGAAATATTATTTGGTTTTGTTTGGTGCTATAATATTACAGTACACTATGAAGAGGCAATGCGGTACAGGCTGTTCTTTTAGTGAAGAATGTTCACTATCCTAAGCTTCAGGTCAGAGGTGGAGTCGAGGACACAAGGCTCGAGGCCAAGGCCAAGGCCAAGGACACAAAAAAAATCCGAGGCCAAGGCCAAGGCCAAGGACAGCCTTTCCGAGGACAGACACTCTCGAGGCCAAGGACAGGAATGCTCGAGGCCAAGGCCAAGGACCAAGGACACAAAGCGCAAGTGCTCTCCAAAAAAAAAAAAAAAAAAAGGTCTTCACAAAAATTTTTCAGGCGATCTCCAAAAAAAAAAAAAAAAAAAAAAAAAAAAAGGTCTTCACAAAAATTTTTCAAGCGATCTCCACTAAAAAATGTTTTCCAAAAAATTTTTCAACCGCTCCACAAAATTTTAACTTTCCAAAAAATAGTGCTGTCCTCGAGCCGAGGACAGGCCAATTTTCGAGGACTTGAGGCCTCGAGGCCAAGGCCAAGGCCAAGGACTTCAAAATCTGTCCTCGAGGACGTCCTCGAGGCCAAGGACGTCCTCGAGGACTCCACCTCTGCTTCAGGTTTCGGTGGTGTAGGCTCTGGGCCTACGAAAGGGGGGTTCAGGGCGTATCCAGGCCCGGGTCAAGAAGGGCCGGGCCAGTGGCGCGACCAAGGGGGCAAAGGGAGGCTTCAGTCCCCCTTAGCTAAGTCGCTTAAAAAGGTTTACTCAAATTGCAAGCGTTTAAACATATTTTGGACTTGATCTGTGGGTATGATGGGGGGGGGGCGGGCTTCAAAGGGCTGGGCGATTTTCTTCAACTGGCTTTCAAATCTAAGCATCTTTGTTCTTTTAAATGGCTCCAAAAAGGTACAAAATTTTATCCGAATGGCCCTAAAGTGGCTATTTTTTTCCTGAAAAAAATTACAAAATCGCCCAGCGGCTGCGGGCTTTTCCCCCAGATCCCCATCTACTCTGTGACAAGCGTGAATAACATCAGTTTGCTCAGCACACAACCCAAATGAGACATTTTACAAACAAAAATATTTCCCTTTGGGGCAAAGTCTCCTCCTTTACAAAATCTTCGTTGCGCATGGCTAGGGTTCATGGGGCCTGGAAGATTCAATTAGTGATATTCTTAGCACTCAATTACTTATAATTATGCTGCTTGCAGGTGAATGGAGCGACAGTGAAGTAGGTTGAGAAGTTCAAGTGTCTTGCATTCACGAGAAAGGAAGGTAAGGCGAAGAACTAGGTACCGAATTGGCAAAGCAAGTGCAGTTATGAAAGTTTTGCACGATTCGGTTGCCATGAAATGAGAATTGTCGAGAAAGGCAAAGCTTTCAATTTTCAAAACAATTTTTGTCTCCATCATCACCTATGGTCATGAATCTTTGGTAACGACCGAAAGAGTGCGATCGCAAGCGTAGACGAAGCGTCCGAAATGAGGTTTCTACGAACAATTGAAGGAGTTGCATTTTGACAAAGTGCGTATAGCTCCGAGATTTGAAAATCTCTAAACATCGATTCGCTACTTCTCCGAATTGAAAGATCCCAGCTTAGATGGTTTGGCTAGCCCTACCATATTTTCGTTACCCGAAAAGAGGACGGGTTTCGCCAGTTTATCCCACTAGCTTGAATTCAGCAAACGTTTTGGCAAAAAATAGACGCCTAAGCAAGATGAAGACAAATTTATTTGTCATATTTAGCTCATGAATAGTCTATGGTTTCCTGAACTTTTTTCAATAAGGAAGGAAACTATACATGATCTTAATAATTATCATCTTAGAAACTTTAGCGTGATCATAATCTTGTGATGTAACTAATCTTGTGATGTAACCAGGGATGTGGAAGCGCGAGTTTGTAAATCGCTTCCGCTTGAACCCCCATCGCTTCCGCTTCAGCAAAGTCCTGGTTGCACACATAAGGTTTTATTTGATGCAGTAGATAATGGATACGTCATTTGCCCCCTGAAAAAATTTCTGCGGGCGCCTATGTACATACATGCGATCCTTGAGTTCTAAAATTGAAAATTTGTAGCACCCTATATCTTCCTAGCGTCAGTTTAAACTGACGGAACTAAACCGTACAAGCTTGACGTCCTTCGTGGTCGACTCCTGGGAAGTCAGAACAACTTCCACAGGCAGTGAGGTGGCTATATCGACCACCAACCCTGCAGCCGCAAGCAACTCGAGCTATTGATGCACAGAGCTGGACAGCGCTGTTTCGCTCTTTTAGCTATCGGATGTCACAGGCTATCCAAATGCATTCCACAAGATTGTTCATTTATTTTTCGTTATTTAGAAATCATTTAACACAGGCAATTTGTTAGGTAGTGACTATTTCACAGAAAATTTTCAAGTTAACGAGAATAAAACAAAAATGAGAGATATTCATCCGAGCTTTTTTTATTTGCTTTTTTAAAAGTTAAGAATAAAATTTGAGTTAGGGTTTGGGGTTAGTTTTAGAGTAAGAATTTGAGTAGAATTAGATTTGGGTTAGAATCTGGGGCGCCCGCAAGCTGGGGCGCCGGCACTTGCCCCAGCTTGCGGGCGCCCCAGATTGCGGGCGCCCCAGATTCTAACCCAAAATCTGGGGCGCCGGCACTTGCCCCCCCTGGAAATTAAGATGTCAAGAATCTTTTATGTTTAAATTGGCAAAATAAGTCAAATATATCTATCTAAACTGAGAAAACAACCCTTTGTGGAGCTTTTTTACCTTTTTTGCCATGGTGCAGAGGGCGGGGGCAGGAGAAACAGGATTCCCATAGGTAATCCCTATTTTACCGAAAATTTTCAAGTTGAAGAGAATAAAACTAAAATGAGAAATATTCATTCGCGCTTTTTTCATTTGCTTTTTTAGAGGTTAAGATTAGATTTAAGTTAGGGTTCGATTTGGGAATAGTTTTAGAGTAAGCATTCGAGTTTGGGTTAGATTTGAGTCGGAATTAATAAAAAAGTAGATAAAAATTTCCGGCGAAATAAAGCCTTCCTTGCCCATTTTACGTAAATTATCATACAGCATTTTCTCAAAAGCGAGCGTAAGCAATGCTCCAGGATTAAGCATTAAACTGTTTGATAAAATAATTATCACTATCAAACGTTTCAGGATTCTGTCAATGAGCTCTTATTAGGATCTAAATACGATAAAGTGTTTAGTATTTCAAATTTACGCTGCGCTTTCAAATTTACTAAAATCATAATTACTCCGTCATTAAATTAATCTTGCCCAGAAACCGAAATCAAAACCAAACTTGCAATCAATAGCGTAGCCAAAGGGACTGTGCTCACCTGCATTGGCCTGTTATAGACCAAAGTGCACGATAAAAAAAATGTCACAATTTTTGGCCTTCTGAGGCAGTCTTTGCAGTAATATTGCCTCTGAAGTTATGCAAAGCCTTTTTTAAAACATTTACTGTTAATATTATTACCGATATTCTATTTATAATAGTTTTTTTTTTCAGGGAGGTATTAACTTATTTATCAAAAATACAGCTAACAAATTAATCGATAAAAACTTCAAAACATGGCTAAAAACTAGCAGTCAAAATTGATCGCTTAGTGCAAAATGCTTGACGTAAGCTTCATAGAAAATAAGAGTGTAGGGGGGGAGGCTATTAGCAGAGGTAGAGTCCTCGAGGACACATTTTCAAGTTCTTGGCCTTGGTCTCGAAGCCTCAAGTCCTCAAAAATTGCCCTGTCCTCGGCTCGAGGACAGCACTATTTTTTGAATGGTTAAAATTTTGTAGATCGGCTAAAAAATGTTTTTCTAGACCGTTTTTTTTTTTGGAGATCGACCGAAAAAAAAATTTTAAGACCTTTTTTCTTAGGAAAACACGGGGCCTCTGCCACTTTGAGGATTTTCGCGACATCTTCCTGCCAAATATGGGTGAAAACAAAAAAGTTTTTACCATCTGAGTGCGGGGCCCCTGGTACTGTGCCATAAGATAAATCCGGCCCAGATTATTGCATTACATTCATAAAAAGGTTAAATGAGAGCCTGATGTAGCAACTTTTAGGACAAAAACCTTTGATTTCATCCGGGTTATACATTTAAATTGGTAGGCAAAAATTGAATTGAGGGAGCCCGGGCCCCCTGGTTGTCAATATTGTTGTTAATTACTGTTATACGCGCGTACTGTTGTACGCAAAGATGCTAAAAGTAGCTAAAACTGAAGAAACATTGGCTTTTTTGTCACATTTTTATCATTGGTGGCATTTCAATTGGGGGGGGACTGCCGGCCTGGCCAGGGCTTCCTGCCCCCCTCCGGCTACGCCTATGCTACATCATTGATCTTTAAATTAATAGAGGTTGGGGGTGCCCCGGACGTAGTGAAAGAAAAACTTTAAAAAGATTTCTTTGTGCTGGTTTATCGAATAATTACTTTGGTCACATATTTTACAAAAAATTGCACCACATTTAAGTTTTCAACATTCGATATGAATGAACGAAGTGAAAGCAAAAGATGTACCCTATTACCGCTTTTAGCTTCCCTTCCATGAAAATTTACCGCCACCGCAACACTGAATGTAACAACAGAGTAAACATTGAACAGTTACCAATGGGTGTTATGGTTTTGCAATTAGACCAGTGAAAGTAATAAAAATATTGGTAAAAACGAGGACATTTCGCTACTTTTGAGGGACCTCGGAGGACCATTCATTTTTTCTTGAAAAAAAGAGGAAAAATCCTTGTAAAAGAGGACTTATGGTAGCCTTAGATTTGGCCATGTAAGCAGACAGACATCCAAAACAAGCTTTACTTGCCAAAGCAAATGGGAAAAGACCAGTTGGACAATCTAAAACCAGTAGGTAGCCAGGGGGGGGGCGGTGCTTGAGCCCCCCCCCCTTGGCCTGAAAAGTATGCAAAATCGCACGTTTTTGGTGCTTTTGAGGCCGATTTTTGCTTAAAAAATCAAAACAGCCCCCCCCCGAAGGGTTTTGGGTGCCGAAGTTGTGAAGGAGTTGCCGTGATTCGGCCAGAAGAACCGTGTGAATTTCCGATTTCGGCCGAAAAATTCGTCTCAATTTCGTTGAAGACCTCTTTTTTTGGAGATCACCTGTTTTTGGGCGGAAAAACCGTTCGAATTTCCGATTTCGGCCGAAAAAGCCGTCTCAATTTTGGATAAACCGTTTGAATCTGATTCAAGAGCAATGAAAATTCTGGTCAAGGTCGCTTGCAGTTGTCTCACTCTTTCAAAAAAGCCCCCCCTTTTCGAAATCCTGGCTACGGGCCTGTCTTAAACTACAGTAGATGGACCAATGACATTAAGGATCTTGGATGGAATTGCTTGGGACTACACCCAAGCGAAATGATAGAGGTGATGGAAGCTGCAGCCCCGCAACCCTCGCGGAAAAGGGGGCAATGAAGAAAGAGAGACCTAGTCCGTTAATTAGGCCAAATCCTGGTGAAGACTTTTTTTATTATTTTAGTCTACATCTGAATTCAGGCCAAAAACTATTGAGAGTTCCGGTGAAGACCTTTTTTTTGTCGCAAACACTACGTTTTGCGCTTAAAAACGACGAATCAGTCTCAGAGCATGCTTTATTTGCATAATGTTTCAAAGTGTAAGGACTAAGGAGTACAAAATTTTTAAAAAAAGCAAAGAAAAAAAGAAGTGCATGTAAAGGAACTGCAATTTCGCCTATCTGGCATGATGCACTTGAAACCGGTTTCAATCGTAAGATCAAATCGAGATCGCGAATCGCAACGTTTAACGTAGTTCTATCTTCTCGCATTTTACTGTTGTTGTGTGTTAACTGTTCTGATTAGAGTTCAGCGTAAAATTCCGACCAATGAAGATTTGAATCGGAGTATGCTTTCCTTAAATCCGCTCCACTATTAGATTGTCATAAAATTGCTGCACAAAAAATACTGTTTTTTATTTGAGAGTTGCTTTGCTTTGCGAAGTTTTCCCACCCAGAGTCTATGTTTTTTCTGATTCTTTCTCTGCAGACCGCAGAGGTAAAAATTTTTGAATTTAAAAAGAAAATCATTCAAGCATGATTTTACTGGCTTTTATCAACTACGTCACTGTACGTCATAAAAAAAATTTAAAACTGGTAACCTTTCACCTCCGACGAGCATTGTGGGAAAGGCAAATTGTTTGCGACGCCATCTTGAGTTAACATTTTATTGTGAAAGGTGCGCCCTCCAGCAAGCTTGTAAAGACGATCGATCCCACCAAACGGCAGTGCTGGGTTCAAACTGGTAAGTTTTACATGCTTAAAAATAGTCTACTAAATCAAATAACTCTTGGATGTGCTATTGCAGTTAAACTCTAAACTGACGTTTCAATTTGTAATTTGCGCTCTCTGTAAAACCCTACTAGGCCTATCGTACATCCACAAAGCTAATTTGTTGGCGTTGGCTTAGCACGCCCGAGCTAATCTTCTAATCTGTTCATTCCAGGTCTAAGCTGTCCACAGTTGTAAACCAGCCAGGGTCATTAATCTCAGAAATCTGAACGAACTCTTTAATGCTCGTTGTTGTAGTCTCCACACTGCGTCAGATGCTAACTACAGACTAGCTACGTATTTCATTTGTTGAAATTAAATGAAATCCTAGTAGAAGTGTAATGATAAACCTGTATATATTGTGGAACAGAAAAAAAAAACGAAGAGTTGCCTTGAGTAGAATTTTGTTTTTATACTTAGCTAGGTATCTGGGAAAAATTTCAGATCTGTTTTTTTGTATTAAAGTCATGTTTTTTCAAAAAAAACATCCCTCTACCTTATTTGAGAATGTACCAGTACAGCATGCTCTCTGCTTTGGTTACTGTGTTAAATTAGAAGCATACTGGTATGAATTGCATAAAGCGGTGAGAAGACATTTAATTGTAGATTACCATATATATCAACATATGTTCATTTACTAATCACTTCGTCTGTGTTTTGTTGCTTGAAACAAACCTTTAAATTGAATGCTTTTGCGATGATATTTTCTCCGAAAGATGATTTAAGCTTCCCTCTTAATTTCAGTACTGTAGCAGTGGGGCCAGCGTACCGGTTAGTCCTATGCTTTGCTCACTCCATTTGTTCAAGCTTAGTAGATTAGACTTGAAAGTGCCCAAAGTTGCTTTTCTATGCTACAATACTGGTAGTATACCGTATTTCTTTGAATATAAACCACCCTTGGTTAGAAGCCGCACAAAAAAGGAAAATAAAAAAAATTAAAGCCGCCTTTGTTTAGAAGCTGCATAAAGAGCAGGTGCCAGTTGGTAGGCGTAGAAACTAATAGTTAATCTTGTTAAATAACGCACTTAAAAGCACCATGTGCAAACGCATCTGTAAATGAGTACGGAATTCACATAGCAGGATACCAATTACAGTGTTTTAAGTCGCTACTGTAGGGTATTTACAGGCAGTTGCAAACCTTAAATATTTTTGTCTGGAAGAAGTTTGTTCAGCTCTTTCAATAGTATGACGGCTAAAAATAATAATACTGCCCTTGAATAAAAGCCATCCTTTAATAGAAACCGCACAAAATGACCACAAAAATAAATAGAAGGTGCGGTTTATGTTTAAAGAAATACTGTACTACAGTATACAGTAGGCTACCATGATATAGTGATTTTTATAAAAACTTAGGGAGAAGCAATCGTTGGTTTAGAACTTAGTTGCTGTAATTACAGGTATTATGAAGATATTGGTAATAGAAATGAATTAGATTTAGAGATGCTTTGGTTTGTGTATCTGTATATTCTTTAAAAAATTATCAATCTTAAGCAGTGTACAGTACCTTGAATTTTAAATAGGCCTAGAGCTGTGTTCACGATGTTTTATGAAATTTTTGACAGTCTGACCTGAAAATCTATTTTCTGTTATTATTGGGTTAGTCATTTACACATTTAATAGTTTACTTTAGCACTTAAAATCTCTTGCTTTTACATGTTCTGATTTATTGATACACTTTATTTTTAGATAATATTTAAAAATGGATGGAAGTAGCCCAGAAATTCCGATAATAACTGCAGAGACTAATTTGCCTCCTGACTCCCCATCCCAACAAACCATAACTGTAAGAGAACTTGTCTTTTGTGTTTATATATATTTTTAAGTAATCATTTTGTTCTTACCATGCTTGAAGACCAAAGTGTGCAGCAGTCTTGAATCTGTGCATCTCAAATCTCAGGTTTTAAACTTAGCTTGAATATTTAACTACGTTTTTAGTTTGAAAAGTTTTGGTAAATGCAATATCATCCTAATATCCTTACCACGAATGAAATTACTGTTTGTGAAAGTCTAAAATAAACCAAATGGTTGGCAAAGTGTGTTGAGATTTGATTGGTTACAGTATATATATTATTTTGGTTCAAATCATACGTATATATATCAATTCTGAGGGCATCTCTTTTACGCATTGCAAAATAACAACCAATTTTTTTTTTAACTACACATATATGAGTTAAAAAGCTAACGACTATTGATGTGGTAGTTGACCGCTACCATTTATGTTGGGTCACATTTACTGGTGACTTTACTAAGTCATCTACTTTACTAGTACAAGTCCAACCATTAATCTTAGATACAACGGTATCAGTTCAATTAATTCATAATGATCATTTGAGGAAACCACTGATGATGTGTGACCATTATCAGAGTGGAGATCATAGCAAAAAATTAGCACAAATTTGGCGTTTAATTATTCAACACAACTTGTACCCAGATGGAAGCTGGCATGGTATAAGATTTGTGTTGTTTATAGGATTATATGGTGTAAGAGTTCATCTTTAAACTCCCATACCCAGCCAACAAACCTTAGGATACAATCACCATTATACACATTCTTAGCATGGCAGCTTCTACCTGCGATTTATGTTGCGGGGTAGGCTATAGCACCAAGGCAACTAATAAAACATAGCAAAAAGGAAAAATTAAAGCAAAAAAAGGTTAAAAATAACACTGTAAGCACTTGAAATATAGTACAAAGATGTATCATGGCTGCAATTTTGGTGCAGTAATTACAACACTTGAGCTAAAACACTTGCACAGTGGCATTTAAGATACTTGAAGAATTGAAGCTTGATTTCACTAACACCTGGATAATTTAGTTTGATTTCACTAATTGGTTCAAATCAAAGAACTGTGAAGTTTTAAAATGCATTGTTAATTAATTACCAGTATTGCAGATTGGTGAATTTAGTTTTCAAAATGTGTTTAGGAAGCTATAGCCAAAGTTATTAACAATGAGGAGTCGATCAAAGCCAACTCTGACGTAGTTCCAAGTGTGGAATCAACATTAAAACCCAATGCAGAGGAAGCTTTACCGCTAGAAGCAGTACTCGAAGAAGTCAATCAGGCAACAGAAAATACAAATGGGTCTAATGAGATTGCTGTTACAAACTGTGAAATTGTTGAAAAAGCATCCAGTGATGTTCCTTCAACTGAACGAGAGGTTATGGTGAGAAGTACTGATCCTGCACCATTGTATGAAGCAGCAGGTTCAAGTCAAACTGTTGATCTTCTAGTTGCAACCACTGAAGCAAATGCAAGTGGAGCCAATGATTTTACTAACAATGCAGACGCAATTGAGGACCCTACTTTATCACAGCTTACAAATTCAGAACAAACCATGGATCCATCTGTTGATGTAAGTTATTTTTCTTCATCCTTGTATTAATGGCTGATGAGATTTCAAAATGACATTATTTGAAGTTGGCTGGAGCTTATACAATGTGTGGTTTTGTTTGTTTGATGCATTATGTTGGTTTTTCATGCTTATGATATTTAGTGTATTATTTTTTTAAGTTTGGTGTTAGATTATGATGTACAGTATTCTGTTAAAGTTGCAGCAAGTGATTTAGCCTGCATTCTGAGTGAGTCTAATACATTGAATTGTGTTTTACAGCCTACAAGTGAGGAAGGAACTACTACAACCGTTCAGTTCATAGCTGTATCAGCAGATGAGCATGCTCGCATGGTCTCTGCTGGGGAATTGCCTGAAAGCGTTCACGGTGCAGATGTTCATATGCAAATTCCTGGTGCAGATGCTCAACAGGTAGTACAATAATCACTATGTTTCTTTGATTTTTGAATTTTAATTCCCAAAAATCTGAATAAAAGTGATGTCCCAAACTGGATCAAAAATATGTTTGTTGTATTTTTTTTTTTTGTGAAAGGACAGCAGCCTGTAAATATATGTAGTTGATCACTGCCAACAGTTTTGACAATAAAATTGCTGCGCCAGTAAATCCCAATGGCTAAAGCAGTAGTGATACACAGGAAAAACATCAAAAATCTTTTTTATCTTCAATCAAAAAGTTCTTATTGAAATTGTATTGCTGGATTTGTGTTCCTTACCCTTAGCCACTTATTTTATCCTTTTCTCTTTTAAAGTTTGAAAGAGCATCTATAAATTGATAATAATAGAGGCATGATTTATGTTGTACTCATCTTTCAAGGTTCGTCTTATTGCTGTGGATAGCAATGGAATACCAGTTACAGAACCAGCTATCCTCCAGGCTGCTGCTGAGCAGGCTGGAATTGTTTTTCTTCTTAAAGATGAAAATGGTAAAGACGCCCAGATTACAATTCAACAAGCAATGGAGGTAATTCAGCTATGTTATTTATTATTAACATACTGGTAGCATTTTTGATACAACGCAAATAACTTTTGTGGTTGCCACCATCTCGACAGTTCTGTCATGTGTGGATGGGAGGACAGCAGCTCGTTGAACTGACCAATGTGGTTTAGATTGCTGTTACCATGTTTTCTGGAAATTTTACTTACCAACTGGGCTGCATGAGCATTAAATAGATGCTGCTCTGCTTTTACTCAAGTTAATTATTTGAATAGTAATTGATCGATAGCTTTGGTACCTGTGGTTAAGGGATTTCAAAGCCTATTTTTAATGTGCAAGTTTAATAGTCTAAAATAATATTAAGCTATAGACAGTATACAGTCTTTTAGTCACAATCAAATTTTTAATTAACAGTGTTTCGAAATCGACGTTCGTTTTTTATTCCTTGTGAGTAAAGCTAGAACTACAGGTATGAACATGAGTGTGAAAAGGCAAGGAATTGCAAATTAACCAGATCCTGCAGTAGGCTGAAAGGCTCAAAACTAGTGCCCAAATTCAGACTAGAGCTAAACTAGGCGAGCTACAAGCAGAGCAGAGGGTATTGTTAGCGTTACATTTCTGAAGATTGTTAGCCTAGTTTAGCTCTGGTCTGAATTTTGGCACTAGTTTTGAGCCTTTCAGCCTCCTGGAGGATCTGGTTAGTTTGTGATTTCTTGCCTTTTTGTGCTCATGTTAATATCTGTAGTCCTAGCTCTACTGACGAGGAATAAAAGACGAATGTCGATTCTGAAACAGTATGTCTTAGGCTGTTAATCAAAGGTTTGATTGTGCCTATGAGACTCTGTATACTGTCTATAGCTTATTATTAATTTTCTTCGTACATTGTTCTTAATAAATTGTCATTGTTGAGTCACTGTACATACTACTGCGAGTCACTGGTTCTAGTTTAAGCCTTCTCAGTCCTGTCGGAGATATAGCCATTTTAGGCGAGCTACGAGCAGAGCAGAAGGTATTGATAGCGTTTCATTTCTAAAGGTTGTTAGCCTAGTTTCGTTCTAGTCTGAATTTTGGCACTAGTTTTGAGCCTTTTAGCGTGCTGGAGAATCTGGTTAATTTGCGATTCCTTGCCTTTCTACGCTCATGTTGATACCTGTAGTCCTAGCTATACTTACGAGGGATAAAAAACGAACGTCGATTCCGAAACAGTATGTCTTAGGCTGTTAATTAAAGGTTTGATTGTGCCTATAAGACTCTGTATACAGTCTATAGCTTATTATTAATTTTCTTTGTACATTGTTCTTAATAAATGCTCTAAAATAGTTATTGCATAATATACAGTTTCTACCTGTGCTGCTATCACATTTCAAAAGCAGATTTTTGGTTGTTCTAGTACTGTATTTAGTTCTGTGCTTTCGTAGTTGAACTTATGACCCTTAGTTTAAGAATTTTCTTGCGATGAAATTGGAATGCTATGATACACTACACAGTCACTTTCAAATTCTAAAATTTTTTTGTAGTTATCATTGAGCGACAACGTTCCCTTGATCACGGCTACCACTGCCACAGTTGTACTTGACCAAGGCAATGAAGATCCCACCCAAGTTGATTCGGACGGCAATGAGACAGGTAAAACCGTTTTCAGTTTTAAAAGGGTATCAAAATTGGACAACTTGTGGGAATTATTTTGAATTGAAAAGCTGGTTAACTATACTTCGTCAACTAGCAATTTTGAATTTTTTCTCTCAAACAACGAGGTTTAATAACATATTTTTTACTGAAGTTGTTACGTTTACTGGCCTTAAGAAGGGGTGAAAAACCAAGCATATTAAGCCGAATTCTTGATGTAGTTTAGTCATGATAGTATTTAAGCCAACCTAACAATCATGTTGCTATAAAGAATTGTTTTAAAAGCCACTTTTGATTTGCTAAACTATGCATTGTTTTTGCAGAGGATGATACTGCGGAAGGGGAAAAGAAACGCAAAGTCAAGAAGCCACGTTTGAAACTCCGTGTTTACAGCCAGAAAGACGTAGTAGTGGGAGAGGATCTCAGCTTTCTCAACGAAGGTACAAGATCATTAATATAAAATGTGTATACTTTTTTTCCCTTGCAATGTTTATGAATAAGCTCTTTCAACATGGATTCACTTGATTTTGAATGCTACTTAAGGCACCAATTATAGGATCCTCATCGTTTTTGAATATGTTGGGCTAGTTTAGGATCTTGTTATTTTTGTTCCCACCACCTTGGATTTTTAAATTAAATATTTCGACTTTGCTTTCGTTTCAAGTTTTATTATAGTGTTGATCGTTCATTCTCTTTTCTTTTTTTGATTTTCGCAATTGCTTTCCTATTGAACATGCCTGCGTACATCAATGTTAGCTTGGTTTTGCTTTGATATTGTCAAATTTTCTAGATCTTTTGACCATCCAACAGCCTGCGCCAGTTCCTGAGTACGAGGCAGCTCCAGCGAGACCAAATGATGAGTCGGTTTATGAATTTCAGGTAACTCCTATGCACTTGAATTGTAAACGAAACATATAAAAAATATCCCTTACGTATTATATGCTGTAGTGCAATTTAAATATTAATGTTTTGCTGATTTTACAAAAAATTTAGTACTGTAGGTAATTGAAAAATTTGGATTTCTTACAGAAAAAAGCCAGCGAGTGACAGTTTACAAATTTTTTGTTTACGTTTTTAGACTTAGATTAAAATTAGTTTGGGTTTAATGTGATAAAAACTACAGTACTGTATTATGATTTTTCGGCAAAATAGAGTTCGATTTAACCTTCTGTCTGTTTGCGTGCAAGTTTTACGCCAACTAAAGCAACAACTTTTGATCTTTAGAAACTATCTGTCCCAATGGGGCGACGAATCACAAAATCCGAACGGGACCAGTTGCTTGAGAGACTATTAGAAGCTGCCAAAACCGTTAGCATAAAGCCAGTTGTGGTAGAAGAAAAAGTTTTATGATTGAGTTTGTAGCTCTAGCTTTAATTAGATAATTTAGTTTGATTCGAACTAGATAGTGTGTACAGTTGGAAACAACGTAAAGCCACTCCAAGCAAGTTTTGGTTGTTTTAAGAATGAGCAATCACTTTCACTGACATAATTTGAATTCAATTGACTAATTATAGATGCATATTGGTTATACAGTATATTAGATTTTGTTTTCAACAAAATATTAATTGTTAGCCTTTTTCAGCAAATATGTTTTTGATGAAAGAATTTTTTTCAGTCGTTTAATGTTCTGTACTTTTACACCTACATTCTAGGTGGGTAATTTTTTTTTTTATCTTACACTGTGGCACAAAATTTTTTTCTCTGTTGTTTTGAGATGAAAAATTTAAAAATATCACGTTCTGATTGAAAAATACAAAAATGCTAATTTAAAGTTAGAACTTTTTGATTTTTTTGTGGTTCTGCTTTTTGAATCCTAGAAAGTACCAAGACGTGTATTAATCTGATTGTCGACAGTTTTAGCGACTTTTATTTACAAGTTGTAATCACGAAAAACTTAAAAATATGTCAGAAGATTTGAGAACAAGTTTTATTGTTTTAAGTCGGTAGATAAGTAGCAGTAAGGTCATCATTTTAAAGTCAGAAATTTTGCAAAAATTAGAATTTGCAAGAAATATTTTACGAGCGCATGCAAAACTTTTTTGCCAAATCAGAATTTTCTTGAAAGCGAGTGTCTTGCTCTGCTATTCTGAAAATGACCTTTGGGTTTTCTAATTTTTAGGTGAAGGTGTTGCTTATTTTGCTGCGAGATGATTTACCCAGCTCCATCGTGAAGCCGTTGCTTATTTTGCTACGAGATGATTCACTCAGCTTCATCGTTTTAAAGTTTAAAACTCATACTATTTTCTTCCAACACACAAATTTGTTAGCATCGTCATAATCTTCCTTGCTTTTTCAGGATCCTCCCACTGGAGGTGATGCGGAGGATCAGGTTGAGGTAATCACCGATCCGAATGTACTCAAAAAAGGAGGCAAGCGTACATCGGACAAGAACAGAGATCGACGTAAGATCTACCAGTGCAGGGAATGCGCTTTTTACAGCCACAGACACAGCAACTTAATTCGCCACATTAAGGTGAGTCCAGAATCCTATTTCTATTTTTGAACACTAAACGTAGTCCAATAGAACATTTATCTACTAAGTGAAGCAGGGAACATAATTTTAGGCTTGACCCGACCGGGAATTAAACCAAAATCTAGCATTTTGGTAGCATGCCCTCTTTACCTGACCACTAATCTAAACCTTGCTATTTTTCAGTTCTTGAACGCTTCGATTGTTGCTCTTTGTTAATTTTAGATCCACACAGATGAGCGACCATATCAGTGCCATTTATGCGACCGTGCGTTCCGTACCAATACTCTACTACGCAATCATATCAACACCCACACTGGTTTGTGGCTCTTTCTCGGTTTCAGTTTTTTATGTTGCAGTTAGTTTATTATTTATGCATCAAAAACTTTACTCCTTGCTTCAAAAATGATACTTGGCGCGCTGATTCGTTTCGCATTGCGACTATGAGTAGAACGAAGGCTTTCATCGTATTTGCGCGTATTGGCGCAGTTGGCAGAACGTCGGACTAGTGAGTAAACGGTTGCTGACACCCGGTTCGATAATGGAACTGGTAATTCGTCGTTTTGTTGGGGTCGAGTGGTAGCGCGTTCGTCTCTGGAGCGGGAGGTCTGAGGTTCGAATCTTGGACCGGTCAAATCGGACACAGTGTTGCCAACGGCTCGCCACCGCTGCTACATTTCTTCGAAAGAAGCTGTGTTACCCGGCACAATTACGCGGAGAAGGGCGCCGCAAACTCGTTACATGCTTCGGCGCAATAGAGCGAGCATAGTAAAAGATTTGATTTGATAGTTCTTGATAATGACACCTCACGCGTATTTCTATTTGGTGCCAAGCACAGGTAGTTTCTTGTGATGACCCAGGTTGGCGAAAGACTTGCGAAGGAATAAAAAAAGGGTGCTTTGCGTTGGTGTGGTTTGGTTTACGTAGACTTGCAAAGTGCCAGGTTGATATGCATGAAGAAATAAATTGTATTTGGACTCGTTCAGCAGGTGGCAGCATTTCTAGTCCAGCATTCACAGCTGGAATAGACCGACGTGCTTCTACCCTCAAGTTCGTAAATCATTTATCTGGTTGCTGTTAATTTATTTTCAGGTACGAAGCCGTACAAGTGCACTGCTGAAGGATGCGACATGGCGTTTGTTACCAGCGGCGAGTTGACCCGACACACTCGCTACATCCACACGCACGAAAAACCCTTCAAATGTACGCTGTGCGATTACGCCAGCGTTGAAATCAGCAAGTTGAGACGACATTTCCGCTCACACACTGGCGAAAGACCTTTCAGTTGCGAAGAATGCGGGTCAGTTCAAAGCTGTGGTGTCATACTTGTTTATTTCCGAGTTAAAAGTTGATTCCGCAGTCCACACCATGAAAAGTTGCCTCCGTCCTATGGTAGAGTGGTGAAGATCCATACCTTTTTAGCCAGTGGACAGTGTCGAAGTATTGGTGGGACTAGTACCTGATATAATTGGCGGTGACTGCACTAACTTACGACTGGTTCGTAATGGTCTCGACCAAGACTTAAATCTAAAAATGCGTTTTGAGACCAAAACCTTTTAAGTACAACTTTTATATTTAAATCGTGAAACTAGCTCTTTCATGTGTTTGTAAGGCCTCGTAGAAATTTTTGTCTCAAAGGTACCCAAATTTTAAAGGACAATTTATTTTTCCGGGAGTTCAATTTCAAACTGTAGTTAAATATGTTTACTGTTTAATCATTTTCTTGAAATTGCTTGCAGCATTTTGACAAAAATTAAGACAACCTCTTGATTGGTTTTGCAGCAAATCCTTCGCCGACAGCTTCCATTTAAAGCGTCATCGCATGTCTCATACCGGTGAGAAACCCTACCAGTGCCCAGAATGCAAGCAACGATTCACTCAACAAGGAAGTGTCAAGGTGGGGAAATATTTATCTGCATTTGTCATCGGTACTTTAGTGGGGCTACTTGAAACAAATTATCCCCACTCAAGCTGCTTGAAACGTACGTCGCTACTGTCGGGGACTTTCTTTCCCCAGCGCAGAGCAGTTGAATCTTGCTCTGTTTTATCAAAAAGTTTTGTATTGCAGATGCATATCATGCAGCAACACACTAAGACCGCGCCAAAGTTCAAGTGTGAGATTTGTCACACGTTGTTGGGCAGGAAAAGCGACTTGAATGTTCACATGAGGAAACAGCACGCATTCCAGGTAGGCTTGTATTGAATTGTACCTTGTTCGAACGTTGTCAAAATTTTTGTTTTTTAGCTGTGGAAAATAGTTTTTCGTTGAAAAGAAAAAGAAATTTTCTGATAGGAAAAGGTTAAGAATTGGTAGAGGAAACTATATTGCGTTACCGTTATCGTAAAATCCATTGTTACACTTGATTTTTTTAACTGTCAGTTTTTTTATGTTCAAATGAGAAATATGCAGTGTGGAGTGTGGAGGTAGGAAAAAAATATGAAAAAGTTAACGAGTTAAAGCGCAAATATTGTGTGGATTCTATTTCTCAGTTTCTCATTCAGACCTCTTTTATGTTATTGCAACAACTTGGCCACAGATATATGTCAACTCGCACCCTTTGATGTGGAAAGAGACCTTTGCAAGTTCACCATCATCATCTCAATTTTTAATCCGTCTTTTTTCTCCCTGACGGAATCGGCAGATTTCATATGGCCATTGCTTCATCCACGCCTCGCCATTTCGTTCGATCACGTGCATTCTCTTTCATCTGTCCATTTTTCTTCATTTCATCCTCTACTTGTTTTTTCCAGGTTTGTTTCGATCTACCTTTTCCTCTACTACCCCACCCCACTTCAAATTTCAAAACCTTCACTATACACTTTCAAGTTCCAACAGTTATTTCTGGTTGGCGTTTTCCAGCTAGCGTTGTAGAAAACATAAGTGGAAATTTGAAGAATCAACCAAAAATATACCGATGCCATCTCGTTGGAGGAAAATAATACAATACGTTTGCATATTTTGTATCAACATTCAAAACCCTTGTATTAAGGATTCCAACTGAAGTCATTGATAAGCCAATAACATGCGCCCTCTCTTGATAAACTGCTTTTTCAGGAAACACCCACGCAATGTCGCTATTGCGACGAATTGTTTCACGATCGATGGAGCTTGATGCAACATCAACGCACGCACAGAAGCGGAGGAATAAAAATTGAACCAACGGTAATACTATTCGTGTTGAATTCTTATTGGTAAACGAATAAGTTTTTCTAAAAGTACTTTATCTGATAGTACTGTCATCAAATTTTCCGAAAATCCTTAGCGCCTGCATACGTCTCCTACTTAAGCTTCCGTTTTTTTAATTTTTTTGGTTTATTAGATCTGTAATTTTGACATAATTAGACCGAGATCCATTGCGAAACTTATTTAATGGTGTTTTTTTTACTAGCTTGTAACTTGAATGTTTGATAAAACAGCATGATATTAAGTGCATTTAGTCATTTTTTAACTTTAGGTTCGGAAGCGGAGGCGAATACTTCCTCCTGATCCTGAAGTGGAATGGAAGAAATACGAAATTGAAGACGATCAAGATTTCTGTAAGCTTTAAACCCTCTGTGTGCTTTTGTGCTAGACCTAGAGTTTAAAATGACACTGAATGCTCCAAGACAGCTCAGCTGTAGGAAATCGTGTTTAGGTTCGAGATTAACTTGGAGGGACAACGGTTGCAGAGCTATCGTTTTGCTTAAACGTCGTTGTTGTTTCAGTATTAATGGATGAAGATGAAGAAGAACAAAACGGAGGCAAAGTAACCGTTTACGTCGAGGAGGCACAAATTGAATCTTCATCTCAGCCTATAATCACCGAGATCGATACCTCTGCTATTGAAGGATCAAAAGATACCACTGATGCTATCAATTAAAAAAAAAACATTAGAAGATAGTTTCCGCCAGTTTATAGCCGTGCAAATCGCGTATCGTAATTCATCCCCAAGCGATGAGTCTTGAATGCCCCTTAGCGTTTGTTATGCAGAAGTGAAATAGCTTTGTCGTTGCTTGGGCTATTTTTTTGGAACAGTACGAAGATACTTGGTTGCTTCTGTATGTTCTCGTCTATCGAAAATGTGTGTTTGCCTACAGTACAGTACTTATAATAAATAGTCGCAGTACAAATTTTCCGCTGCTTGAGAGATCCTTCTATTGTTAGTGGTGAATCATTTGACCCAGTATATAGAGCGACTGATTCGGTAAACTCGTACTCTATTATGGCACCAAATTGTAAGTTTTTGTAATGCAACTTCCCAGTTTCATTAGGGGTTGTAAACCGGATACCCTTAAAATCCCTTTGCCCTTTCCGTGTGTGAGATGCAAATTAAACGCTGAGCTCTGGTTCTGTCTCTCGTCAGTTTGTATTCGCTAAACTAGGGAAATCCACGTCGTACACGAAACCTTTATTTCACTGTACTTGCCGAAGCGCGCAACGAGAGTACGGCTAGCTTTGCGTCATTGTAATGGAGTGGCTGTTTTGAACAGCTGTTTACGGAAGAAATATCTTAGCTGTATCGAACACCGCCCAATTCGGCCAGCCTGGGAATCTTACACGCTAATCAGTTTGCGATTGGCATCGTATATTTATCCTGTCATTTTCCGTGGGTATCGACCCCAAAAGAGGTGCACCAAATGTGTAATACTCCTCTTGCTTACTTGTATTTCTAGGAGACGTTAAGGAATGGTTTTGCTGGTCCGAACCATCAAAGCAAATGCTGTGGGTTCGCTCAAATCGTTGTAAAATTAAAAAAACAAAACAAGACAGGTGATCTTTTATTAAACACTTGCAAACAATATCGCCTTAGCAGGAGACAGTAGCGTAGCAAGGGGGGGGGGGGGGGGCAAATGGTGCTATAGCCTTCCCACCATTGGCCTGAAAAGTATGTGAAATGGCATGTTTTTAGCAGTTTTGAGGCTGATTTTTGCTCTAAAAACGAAAATAGCCCCCCCCAAACGAAATTGGGGTGAGAGTGGGAGAACATCCTGAGATAAATTTCGGCGAAGACCTTTTTTTTTGGAGATCACGTGATCTTGGACAAAAACGTCTCAATCTGATTTAAGACTGATGATAATTTGAGTCAAGTTCGTTCAGTATTGTTTCAAGCTTCAAAAAAGCTCTCCCCCCTTTGCGAAATCCTGGCTACGCGACTGGCAAGAGACAGCAAAGAACTGATGTGATATTTGGATGCCGCTGCCGCCCCTTACGATGGAAGATTCACAAACATCACTTTACAAAGCGAGTAAGCAGGAAACTTGATACTGTTGTATTTTTAAACGAAATGAAGTCGGAGTCGACTATTTCACTAACCAAAAGAAGGACATTCTAAGCTTCGGTAAGGTATTTATTGCTCAAGATACTTATGTTTGTCTGACATGTTGACGGACAGACGCTTAGCCAGAAATCTGCAATGGGAGGCTATTACAGGGGTCTGGGGGCGGATCCTCCAAAGCTCGAAGATTCTGTATCTTCTTGGCAAAAAGAACTTTATTTTAGGCCTATTTTGACAAAAATTAATGTTATTGAAACGTGGCGTAGAAATTAGCAGTGCAAAAACATGATTATACTAGTTGCATTAATGGGCTATGTGGGAAGTACCTATTGCTCGAATTTCAGTTCTCTTATTTACAAGCTGGTAAATCATAAAATCCTATACTGGTAGTTCAATAAAACTCTTAAAGAGTAATTTTTTTCTTTTATATTTTATAGAGAAAGATATAATTTGGGAAGCTAATGAAAGGAAGTTTGAGAGAAGTGATTGGTAATTAACTAATACTGAATAGCCCCCCCCCCTCTATTTCTGAGCTTACATATTTTTGATGAAACCTATGTTAAGCATTTCAATAAGCGATCAATTTAAATACCAATTTTTGGCCATTTTTCAAAGTTTTTTTTCTGATCTATGAATTTTATTTTTGTGAAATTAGCCCCCCCCCCCAAAAAAAAAACAAAAAAAACATAAACGTTTCAAAATATGCTTTAATTCATTTTTTAGTCTATACCAGTGCAAAAGACAGCTTCAGAAGAGCAAAAAACATGGTATTTTCCTTTTTCTGCATTTTACTTGGCAGGCCAATGGGGGGATGGGGCTCCCCTGCCCTAGCTACGCTCCTGTTTACGGAGAATTGTAGTCGACTGTAATCATGTTTTTTCCTAAGCTACTGTATATTGGCCAGAAGAAACCTTTCAATCTTCGAGTGAAGTTGCCCACCCCAGCGTTGTTAACTGTCCAACTAGTTCAGGCCCGAACCCGAAAACTAATTTGAAGCCCAAATCATGCCCGAAAAAACCCGAAAGTTACGTTAGGTCTGAAAAATTTAGCAATGATGCCAAATTATTTTGAGCATATTTTTGTCCACCTAAGACAAAAAGCACGTCTCAGGCTCGAATTAAGCACAAAATTTAGTCTATTTTGGGCCCGAACCTGACCCAAAAAGCCCCGCCCAACTTACATCTCTGACCCACCCATCTATCACACATAACGCAATGGAGTCCTCATACTGCTTTGCCTTTCATTGGTAAACGTTAAGCAGGAGAGCTGTGAATGCAGAACACTAATCTTCACAGTGTTTAACTTGAACCGACCGGGGATTTCATTTAAGTGTACAATTTCAGTAGCAGCCGCTCTATTCACCAATCGCCTTACCGGAAAGAAAAAAGATCGTCTTACCATCTCTGATGGAGCGATTGCACACATCTGCAACTGCTAACTTGTAAGTTGTAACAATGAAAACTTCCTTCCATCAACAGAAAAATCATCAAGAAACATACGGTAAGCATAATCCCCTTCCACAAATTTGCAAAACCATGGTGCATGGAGCTTAACATGCCATTTTGAGTCAGATGGTCTGAATGACCGGGATAACCGACATGATAATTCGTTTATGCTGACCGAAGTATTATTTTACAGCATAAACGCACATGTGGACAAGGTTAAACATACCATTCACATTGTATATATTTACAATAGTAAAGCAATCTAAATATTAAATAATCCCGAAAAGCAGTCCTAAAATAGTTGTATTCAGATTGTCATAAACATTTTCTTTATGAGACTTTATCACAGCCTTTATTTTGGACAATCTAGATCAAATACAGTACACAATTTGCATTGATTTTAGATTGTGAACGTGACTTTGACTATAAACACAATGTTTTTTAAACGGTAAGATTTGCTAAGTGTTTGTAAACAATGACCAAGGCCAAAGATTTATTAGCATAAAAATAATATCATTTACATACTGTTTAACCGATTTTTGTCTGAATTTAAGCTTCAAAAATGAACACGAATTTTTAAGGCCAACAAACCGTGATCCGTCCAATTTAAGCATTTTGTTTTTTGGGTATATTCGATATTTGCCTTTTCTCTTCCATATTTAAATGACCTCCCCCACTGACCGATTTTACAGAAAAGCAATCAGCAAATTACAAGAAAATCTTGTCGAAAAAATACAACGTGTAGAGCAAACAAAAACCTATGCATCACAACACTAGCGATATCGTAAAATTGATCATAAAAATTGCAATCTAATCACAAGTTTAATGCTGATAGCCGGTTTGCAAAAATTGGTGAAACATGTTTAGCTTTATTAGCGGCACAGTTTTTATTCGAAAGAGCTAAAGTTTCAAAAAACTTGCTTTTCTCAAAAATTTCTTGCCCCAAAATGTCAAATTATCGACGTGTACTTCGGCACGAAATGCATAGTGAGTCATACCATAAATATATCAAATTAACATTTGTGAATAAAAGAAAATCAGTCAAAAACACTAAGTAACTATCTGGTACAGTATTGAACGAACACGTAATATAATGAGTTTTGATCGTATATTATTGCCAGGCACAGAAAACCTACGAAAGAAGATTATTTGTAACCCCAACAATAATCAATTTAAAACTTGTTGTTCTTATTAGTTTTTGAATATGAAAATTATTAATCGAATTTATTTTGAACCGTTTGTGCAATTTACGAGCCTGTTTTTATTGCTGTCGTTTATTTATTCATTTTTTTGATACTTAAGCTATTTTGTTTACATTTAAGCTATTTTTAAATGTCGAACGAAAATTAAGCAAAAGCTGTAAAAAATGTCAGGATATTTTTGCGACGTGTCTAAGAATCGAACTCAGTTTACCACATTAAAAAAATTTTTTTAAACGGATCCGATGAAAATATGTTGTGACTGTTTGCAGAACATCTAATTCTTGACAGGTTGCTTTGCTCTAATTAATTAATCGGCGCTTAGGACAGAATTAGTCAACATATGGCGATCACTCTATAGCATGCAAAACAGCCTGAGCTTTCTATTTTAAAAGCGGTTTTGAAAACCAATACCGGATGCCCAAGTCTTATTTGAGCAACGTGACCTAAAAGAGTGAAAAACTTTTGCCCATATGTTTTAAATTTAAGATAAAATGTTTATTTCAATGAACAGTTAACTTGTTTGCATTTTGCTTTCCTAAAATGGAACCCCAAATCAACCAGTCGCAAATCATCGATTTGAGTGCACCGAAAAAATCAAAACGCTCGCCTAGCGGAAATGCAACAAGCCTGACAGAAAAAACACGAAGCCGCGCCCCCAAATTGTTTTTGAAACAACTCTACAGTAACAGCAGTGAGATGAATGAAGTTTTGACAGTATGGCCGCGTATGAACAAGGCCAACCTATTGACGTCCAGAAGGGAGAGTCTTTGTGAAGAAGCTAAAACGCATTTTGATATTGAAAAAGTTTGTCCGAGTGAAAAAAGACTGTGGTCAAGGAAGCATTGCAACAAAAAAACTGTTAGAAACAGCTGCGCAAAAGAATTGGAAATATCCAGAGAAAAAAAGATTTTATATCAACCACACAACTCGTATTTGCACCAGAGCTCATTTCAATCGGCCAACAAAAGAACAAACAGCGATTGCACAAACTCGTTTGAAAAGTCATGTAATCCGTCGGTCCCTGAATATCAACTAAGAAATGAACACCCTACCATCCGTCCTCAAATGACGCAAGACGGAAAAGTTATTAATGGATTTAATATCCCCAACAGCAATAATGAAGGTAAGAAGAATAATGCCTAGGTGGAAATTTTTGCTGCAACATTTGCTATTGCGAATAGCGCAGGCAGGAAGTTGGTCAGTCGAATTCGCAACTTGCAAAGTTGACAGTTTGAAATCTTACGCTCTGTATAGTCGCTAATTTCAAGGTGTAAATATTTTTCTTTTTTTAGTGGATATTTTTTTATTAACTTATTTTACAAAAAATTGCCAACTGCGCAATGCAGCAGTACTGGAAACGATAAAACTACAATAAAAACTTTTAAATCTTGCCCCAAACTTTCCGATGCCAAGTTTCCAAAGTTTTCGCTCGATTCGAAAGTGCAATTCTACAGTTTATCAACTCTTCAATTAAGCCATTTTTCTTATCTTTTAAATTATCTTGAAAAAAAATAGCTGTCGTATTTGACATTTGATACCAATGTTTTTGTCTGTACTATAGCAACAAAAAAGTAAAAATCGAGAATTTTTAACCAAAGCTACTTTTTCAAGTAATTCTTTAGTTTAATGATGTCATCAGAAGTTACGTCATCGCCGAGTTTAAAATTACAGATGACATTTACTCGATATAGCAAAATATCAACGTTTTTTTGTCCCTTAATTATCATTTGTTTGCAGAAGAATCAGAATTTCAGTTTCGGGAGACCAAAGATTTTGTAGTTTGTGGATTATGCCGGAAAGATTTTTCCTTGGACAATTTTTCAAAATTTATTGAGGTTCGTAATTTTTGTGCCATGAGCAATCATTTTTACCCTCATGGTGGATACATGGAAGCATTTGAAAAAAAAACAACAAATTAATGCCAGAAATAAACAATTATAATGTTAGTTTGAAGAAACTACTTTCTTAACCGCTTAAACATTTTTTGGTTAAGAAGAATAATCGTCTGAAGCAAAAAACTACTTTCAGCGTTTCAACTGCTTTCGTAAAATGGTTAGTGACAATGCAAAATTGATTATTTTAGATCTGCAATGGCATAAAATAATATGCTTCGAAAACCTGTTTAATATACAGTATATCCTGTACAGTATTTATTTTCTGCAGTAAGTAATTTTTATTTTACAGCATAAAAGCCGAGATTGTAACGGTCCCGAGATTCTAACGCGGAATTTGCGAAATGAGAGAAGGAACAGATTATCGACTTTCGATAAGGCCGTACAGGTTGAAAACAATAACACCGTCCTGGCAAAGTTTCAACCCTCGCATCCATCCCGAAACTCTGCATTTCTCCAACAACAAGATACTTTTCATTCAACGGAGGATCCAGGAAAAGGTATTTTTGCATCGATTTTTGACCTTACTTTATACGAGCTCTTCCTGCAATGCGGGGAGGAAGAGTCATTTGCCTTCTTATTTGGCTCTCTAAACTGCTAGTCGTAAAAGCATTAAATTCCACCTACGTCATGACCAAGTTTTTAAACTGTATTGGCAAAAATTACTTCATTTTTAATAACATCAAAACTATTTCGATTTTGCATATAGGTTGATTTTATGAATGAATATGAAGAACAAAATATCTTAAGTCAAAGCGATGACGTCACTAAAATATTTGATGTCGTCATTCGTGTTGGATTCTCGCCAAAACTGTTTATAAGTTTTGATGAAAGAACTTCGGCAAAACCAAAAACTTAAAAAGTTTTATTTTTCCTTTTATGAGTTATTTTTTAAATTAACTTGACTAAACGTCAAATTGATTTAAAGTATTTTCTAACGAATTATCACAAACAGCCTAAAACACAAAATTTTTCTCTCCGTTTTTATATTTGTTGCTATATTTTTTGATGTTGCAAAAATAGTTATTCTAGTTTTTTGATGTTTATTGTGCATATTCTCACTTAATCCATTCGTATACAGCGTTTTATACTTACCATTGAAAAAAAATTGGTAGTGACTATTTCACCGAAAATTTTCAACTAAAAGAGAATAAAACAAAAATGAGAAATATTCATCGCGCTTTTTTCATTTGCTTTTTTCGGGGTTAAGATTAGGGTTTGGGTTAGGGTTCGATTTGGGGATTGTTTTAGAGTAAGCATTTGAGCTTGGGTTAGATTTGAGTCAGAATTAATAAAAAAGTAGATAAAAATTTCAGAAATAAAGCCTTCCGAAAAAATTTTGAATGAAGGTAATTAAAATATTGTGCTTTTGTAAATTGCTATACTGCTTGAAAAAGGTCACTAAAAAAAACATTTGCGGTACTCCTATAATTTGCTAATTCCTAAAATGTCAATTTTATTCTAATCGATTTCATATTTATGTATTTAGCTAGCTAGTTTATCCTATTCTAATTAAAATCAATAGTGCTCTATACAGAGATCTCGAAACTACAGCAACATAAAGTTTTTTCGATGAACTTGCATTGTTATTCTTTCACGACTAGAATAGCAACCGTAAACAACATCGGGGTCTCGTTAGTGTTGCCGATGATGGTAACGAAAGGAATGGAGACTTTCGCATTTTTGCTTGATATGCTTGCGATAAAAAAGGAGGATTGTGCTTCTTCCGATAAAAAAATATTCAAATGTTTTTTCCTTTTTGCTATTTGATGAATATTTTAATTTACAAACATCTCAGAAAAAATTACGAGATCTCTTTACTTCTATTACCAGAGAAAAAA
Source organism: Trididemnum nubilum (assembly GCA_963965965.1). Lineage (NCBI taxonomy): Eukaryota > Metazoa > Chordata > Ascidiacea > Aplousobranchia > Didemnidae > Trididemnum > Trididemnum nubilum. The sequence continues at coordinate 17,161,546 of OZ014483.1, forward strand.
GCTATATGAAACAAATTATTTTTAAAATGATGACCAAATTTACTTGTGGTCAGTATTTTTCATTTCAGAACTTCAAATACGTTAATATTTACTTTGAAGTGTATTTACCATTTCTTTGTGAAATGTTTTTGCGCGGCAAATTTTTTTTCTAAATTATGCTTTTATTTCGGAGCAGAAAAACGGGGCGATGTGAAGACAGAAGCGTTGCTAAAAATGGTGGCACCCGGGGCGGGATTTCGTGGTGGCACCCTTTTTCGTACCAAAAATGGGTGCAGACCAAAAAAAAAAGGTCTTCGCTGGGATTTTCGGTCCAAAAGTATGTGAAGACCAAAAAAATAAAAGAAGGGTCTTCGCCTAAAAATCAGTGGGTTTTTAGTCCAAATGAGGATGAGGACGACCAAACAAAGTGAAAAAAGTAAGGTATTTACCACAAATCGGTAAAGTTATGGTTTCACATCATAATATGGTGTCACTCCAAAATGGTGACACCCAGGGCGGGCCGTCCTCCCCTAGCGACGCCACTGTGTGAAGAACTTGGACGAAAAAAAAAAACAGAGTCAAGATAAAAATATGAAACATTCTGTTTACGAGATGTTTCGACTTAAACTAAAGTCATTAACAATCTATAAAAAATCATGACTTTAGAATTGTTAAAAGACCATCAATATAAACCAAAACGATAAACTACAGGTAATATAATAGTTAATAACCCGGTCAAGGGTAAAATCAAAAAGATAATAACACTGAAACTGAACCAAAATCGAAATGAAAGAAAAAAATAAAATATTAAGAATTATTTGTCACAGATAACCCAAATATAATGAATTTAGCCAAAACTAAAACGCTACCCACGATGGTAAAAAAAAAAATTACAAAATTTACCAAATTTACAAAACTTATGTTTTTACGCTTTTGCTGTTCAGTAAGTTTTAGATAATAATTAATTAGATCATTGATGCGAGCTGCACTCTGGTTGTAATCTTAGATTTTTTGCTTGACCTGCCGCAGCAGTTACATCAGCGATGTATTATTCACCGTTACGGGTCTTGGACATTATTACAGTCATTGCAAGACCATCTCTTATGTAACAACCAAAAGCAAAGGGCGAAAGGGCCTAAATTACACGTTCATATTTAAAACTTATCTTTTTTGTAATTTTATAAAAGTTGTTAAGGTATGCTAATGCTAATCAAAATCTGCCCGTGATACAATACAAATATTATTGAAATTTGCCTGAAGATGTGTATCTCTTCCTTTTTGGATGACCAAAGATCGGATTAACCTCGTTTGACCCCAAGTGCCGGAGCCAAATAGCCACCAAAAAATTTGTTTTTTGTGTCAGGTAACGAAGGTCGTTTGTTCTCCGGTATTGCTGCCCAATGCGTCCGTGTATTGCCTTATTTGTTTGAGCTTATCAACTGCTTGATTGCTTTGATGACGTTTCAGGTCACGTGATGGTGCTTCTCACGTGATTTTCCATGTCAAGTCTTAAAATAAACTGTTTGAATTTGAAGTTGAACCGGGTTCAACCTGCGCTTAAGTTTACTTTGCGGCAACTATGTTATTTGTAACAAGAACCAGAAATTCCGTTTTAATTGCCTAAAAGTCGACCAGCTATGCTGCTAGGCTGATACTGAGCCTAGGCTGAGCCTTGTCTGAAAAGATTGATACTTAGCAGATCAAGTAAATCACATTTTTTTTATCTTCTTGCATTCGCTTGAACCTGTTTGACCCCGAGCTTGAAATTCGAAGAAATTCCTTCAACCGTCCGCGTTTGACCTTGTCGCCGCGAAAAACGCAGTGACGTTGCATAAAACTCTACATTGGCCTGCGGTCGTTAGAATAAAGCAAACAAAAAGTGGCCAGCTAGGCAGGCGTTGGACAACATCGGCCAAACCTGAGCAAACTTTGGATCATTCAAGAGGACAAGATGGACAAATATCGCTTTGACGTCATCATATTCATATTCTGTGAGCCATAGGGGAAATTCCATTAGAGAAATTCACTGCTCTTAGATTTTGGACCAGCAGTTTGGCCATTTTGATTATTCTATGACGTTCATTTAATGCGATTATCGTGATCCTTAAATCTTCCACACAAACATTCAATTAAACTCAGCGATTTTATTTGTAAACATAAACGCATTGTAAGATAATTTCAATCAACATTATCGCTACAAGCAGTTTGTTGACTTTTTTCAAATTTTCACATTGTGCTGTAATGCACTCAATTGCGCACTATGCAATTATTGTTAGTAAGATAAATGTTTTCCTCCTTTTTAATTTCTTTTTCTGCTGGTCGAACTTTCCTTTTTTTCTGATTTTTTCTTGTTTTTGGAATAAAGGTATACTAATAAAGACATGTCAGCAGTGGTGCCGGAAGCTGCCCCCCCTGCCCTTTTACCAGGGGGGGGCAAGGGGGGCAGTACTGTCCGACTAAACTGACGACAAGCAAGAGAGTATTGCAGCTACAAGAAACATTCAAGTAATTAAAGTTCAGTATTTTGTGAACCAAAATAGCTTTTCTAGAAATACAACGTAGAAATGTTTTTTGTCTATCCAAAAATACATTACAGTTTTCAATTTAGGAAAAAACTATATTTTTTTATAAAAAACAAATACTCTCGCTAAGTGATACTAAAAAGTTTATTAAATTAATTATAACAAAATGGAAGAGGCTATTTTACCGGAAATTTTTATCTAATTTTTTATTAATTCTAACCCAACTGAAATTCTTCCTCTAAAAGCAAACCCAAAACTAACTCAAACCTTAATCGTAACCACTAACCAGTGCCGTCGCCAGATCAAACGAAATGAGGGGGCACTAGCCGAAAATAGGGGATATTAAACTTTGCCTATAAAAACTGATCTTCAGATCTTGTACGGCTACAGTTATGGGCAATTTGAAAATAAGGTCGGCAGCGGTTCTTAGCTCGTTTCGTCTGCGGCCCATAATCTCTTGAAAAATCTATCTACAGCAGTGATTGCTACCAGACGTGCAACCAGGACTTTGCTGAGGGGATGAACCAAAAGTTTTTTGTTGCGCAAAAATTGTATGGTTTAGCCCCCGTGCTGAACAAACTGATGCAACTCATGCTTGTCACTGACGGACATAGTCACTACATATTTAATGACTGTGAACGGGGACCTAGGAGCGGTGCCCCAGCCTCTGGACGATTTTTGCAATTTTTTAGCAAAAAAATAGAGATTTTAGCGAAATTTTAATCACATTTTGCACTTTTTGAAGCCATATGAATAACTAAATTCCTAAAATTCGGAAGTCATTTCAAAAAATTAAATTGCTTAGCACCTTCTGCCCCCCTTCCCCCTTATTTTAGGTCAAGTCTAAAATGCGTTTAAACGCTCGTTTTTTTAGATTAAATTTTCTAAGTGACTAGGCCAATGGGGCTTAAGCCCCTTTACCCTAGTTTCGCCCCTGACTGTGACCTCAAAATCTTGAGTGTGCTGTAAAAATCAAAACAGTGGGTCTTTGAAAAAAATGTTTTTACGTATTATTTCATGTCATAATCACTAAAGAAGTACCGGGAACGATTCTGCAGGCTTACAGGTCTCTTCCGCGACACATCCGTAAAAGCGTTTTAATAAGACGAAGTATTGCGTCAGATTTAAGTACAGCAATTTTTCCATCACTGTCTGTTGTCTTGTCGTTGTGTGATGTTCCAAAAACAGTATTTTTAGTAAACCAAAATCGGGGATACAAGCAGCCGTTAGGGAGGGGGAACAAATGAACAAACTTGTGGAATGCATGTTTTGATTACCCTGTAACATCCGATTTAGTTCTGGCAGTTAAAATTAACGCTAAAGGAAGATAAGGTGCAACAAAATTTCAAATTTAGAACTCAAAGATCCTATGTTTGTAAGCCTAAGCGTTACTCTTAAGACATTCAAGTTTCTAACTTTGTTTGTAGCCAGAGCCGCAACTACGAGGGGGGAGCTAGGGGGACAGCGCCCCCCTCCAAGCACAAATTTAGCCCCCACCCAAACACAAAGCGACAACAGTAGAAAATAGTGGTAAGTGTTGTAAGCGCCCTCCCTGAAAGAAATTTTTTTCCCCCCTAGAACAACACTCTAGTTGCGGCACTGTTTGTAGCCCTAATTGGAACGATCGACTCGGGCGTTACCACTGACGGATTCTGGGATTCAAAGGGTCTGGGCCCTTGCTCAAGCCAGGAAATATAAGAAAAACTTTCATAAAATTTATTGCATTAACTCAAGCAATATCCATTTCTTTTTCAGACTTAACAGTAAAGTACTCGGTGGGGGGAGGCCATGAACATCTCCAAAATTATCTTTTTTTGTAAATGCAGACGAATCAGGTTAAAACTTGTAATTTTTTTATTTCATGAACAACCAGGTTGTAACAAAAAGGCTGATAGTTTACCATTAACCACCACTCTCAAAGCTCATTTGCGTAGCCAATTTAATTATGCTTTTACACTGCTAATTTCTAAGTATATGCTATGTTTTAATAGCATTAATTTTTGCTAATATTGACCTAAAATTAAGTTATTTCTGCACAAAAATTTGCAAAATCTCCGAGCGCTAGGGGCAAAGCCCCCTGATCCCCTTGCCTCCGGCTATGGGGGTGTTGCCCCTAAACCCCCAATGGCTGAACCTACCCTTACTTAATTGATAATTTGTTAGTTATTATTTTTTAAGCCTAGTGTTTATGCGAGGTATTCAGAACCCTGTCTTTGTTGAAGTGTTTAATTGTTTGACAGCATTAGAGAGCAATGTTGGTGGTAATAACTGCACGTACAGTATTGAAAGTGCCCTTTGAAAAAGCTGCCCCCCCTTGCGCTTCCGACGTTCCGGCACCCCTGCATGCCAAGTCCGATGTGCACTAACGGAATGCCTCAATACTAATTTGATTCGATTGTATTTATTTTTTAGACCGGAAGCACTCAAGACCACTAGACGCTGTGTTAATGCCATCGCCTGTCTACGAATGTCGGGAATGTCAGGAGGTGTTTGCATCCGCGGGAGAACTTCTGGTTCACCTCCAACATTTTCATGATTATCAACGTCCACGACAAGTCGAGCAAAGGTATTTTCAGTTTATGCTGTCTTGTAGAAAGAAAAATTTCAGGGAGGAATTGGGTCTTGGAGGTACAAAACTTAGAAGTTATTTATTGTCAACTTGGATGATTATTGGTAATTCTGTTTTTAATCATTTTGCAATTTGGTGGTTCAAAAATTTTATAAAATTTAAAAATTTGAGTTTTATGTTTTTTTTCTACGAAAAGATGTAATGAGTTGCTCTCTTTTGCCCTATGGTGACACAAAATATAGTTGAAAGCGTTAATTTTTACCGCCTGAAAGTAAAACTTCACAAAAATAATTGTGCGTATCGTAATAAGCGCGATTGATTGTGCATAACAAGCGGATTTTGATTAACAACGTTTTGTCTGCTTTGGAGTTAGCAGTATTATTTGCTTCTACAGGGTGTCCCAAAATAATGTATACACTGTTTAAATGACTACAACACCAACATTTATTGTTTTAAAGAAAAGTTTCATAATTCAAATTACTGTCAACAAAATTTAATGCTACTTTATAAGTTTGCATTTCTCCTTTTTGTATTAGAGAGGCGTTAATTTTATTTTGCTTAAGCTGTTTAACGAATGCATTTTACACAACAGGGTGTACAAATGCGCCTCCCACTACCTAACACATACACCAGAAGTCACAAACGCATCAATTTTGGCGTGCGGGTTGTTCATCAAATTTTTTGGGGAAAAATTAATGTTTAATTGATGACGTCATTATAGTGACGTCATTTTGGAAAAGAACAAAATTTTGGAAAAATGACGTGATTTTGGAAAAAAGTAAAATAAAATTAACGCCTCTTTAACACAAAAAAGAGAAATGCAAACTTATAAAATAGGATCAAATTTTGTTGACGGTAATTTGAATAATGAAACTTTTCTTTAAAACAATAAATGTTCGCGTTGTGGTCATTTAAACAGTGTATACATTATTTTGGGACACCCTGTATGTATTTAGATTAGCAAGTTCTATGCCGTGGAATCACCACAATGTGGATCACTTCATGACACGTAACTTGCAGTGTGCTTTCGACAACGAGAAACGTAGTAACTTCCGAAAAAGCTTTTCGGAACCATCCGGAGTCCGTTCTATTCATTTTCCGTTCGGTGGTAGTCGATTATCTTCCACTTCCTCCATTTCGGAAGCTTCTGAAGATGTGCGGATTCTCAGATCTCAAGAAAACTCCATAAATCTCGATACGCAGTCTCACCCTGGCCAAAAATATTCAGCATTTATGGCCACTTCTGAAAGAGATTATGGAATGCCTTCATTAAACCATATCTCTCATCCATTTCCGGATGCGAGACTAATAGAAAACTCGTCACTCCGCTTCAACTCCTCTCAGTTGTCCCGGCCTTTTACCTATCACTCCTGGTCTAACCAGTCAAGAACTTATCCCTATTTTGACGACAAAAAACGTCACAAAAATTATTCTACCATAGCTGGTATTGACTCACTGCGAGAAAACACAAAATCCCAACGCAAATTAGACTCAGATGATTTCCAGACAAACTTTTTTCCAGCAAAATTGGCCGTTTTTAATGGAAACAATTATTCACCTTGCTTAACTTCTGATAAAAATCTCCAACCTGCCACAAACCAAGAATCAGAAAACCGAAAAAAGCTTCATGTTATCAGACGGCAAAGTCAAGATGCAGAGGATGACATGAACGCCGAAAGCCTTGAAAGTAATTGCGCTTCTTTCCTTTCCAGACCAGCAGATTGCTCAAATTTCAGAAACGGCAAGTAGTAGCCTACTTTTTTTTCTGATGGAATAGCGATGTTCTGTATTGTATACAGCAGGGGTTCTCAAACTAGTTTTAGCAATGGTCCAGATATGGCAGATGAAAAGTCGTTTCGTCCAAAAAAGGTCTTGACCTAATGACGAAAAGGCGAAAAGGCGATTGAAGACCTAATGACGAAAAGGCGATTGAAGACCAAAAAAAAAAACCTTTTGGTGAGGACTTGGCGCTCAACGTATTGAAGGCAAACAGTCATCAGTTTCTGCCCAAAGGAGAATGACGGTCCAAATTTAATCCGATAGTGGGCCGCGGTCCGCATTTACCGATCTGGAGTTCCATTTTCGGTCCGCGGTCCGCCAGTTCAGTAGCCATGGTATACAATATAATGAAACAACCTTTAATTTGTAGTTATTCTATTATATGATTGCTTGGGACAAAGACCGAGCAGCAAGCACTTACTTGATAAACTAGAAAAGCAATTGCGTTAATTTCTAATCAACTGACGGGGAAGAATTTTTTGCATTTTCAATAATTTGCAACCATGTACTTCATGGTTTTAAAATTGCTCGGTGCCGTTTAAAATTTTAATGCCTTAACTAAACTATGGTTATTTTTGACAGGTGTCGTTCCACATAACAACATTTTAACTTCGACACATAAAAGCTTTTTCAAAGGAAATGATTTTTTGTCCAGTTCTACCAGAGATCTTTCGGAAAATTTAAGATACAGTCGTTTTGAAAATTGGAATAAGTTTCCGTTTTTGAGGAAATGTTTTTCCGTCGACGACTCCCGTAGCAAACCACTTAAGTCTTTGTCTTGCTCATCCCATTCAATCCGATCGGCGCCTACGTCACCTGAACCAAAACAGGTGCTTTCCTCCAACGAAGATGTACAAAAATCTGACGATGCTGCAAATGGGATCACCATGTATTCTGATCTGAACCTGATATCGGACGAAGTTGAAACGGAAACGTCGCACTCGCCAAAATTTAGGACCCAAAACTCAATGTCCAACCCCAGATTTGAAACTAAGCATCAAGAAGAGGATATCGTGATCGACTTGACTTCCCCAAACTGTGATTCAAGCGACAACACTCCTGGAGATCATCATCAATCGCGCAGGGTTTCAAACGGTGAAAACCGAAGTGACTGGGGTTTGCCAAATTCAAATTCAAGAAACGTTTCTCTCGCTCAGTTACTCACAGCCGCAGATGACAACGAAGGTAACGAATAACGAAATAAGTTGACAATAGATAAATCATACTCTTCGTAGGTTAGGAATTACACAGCAGTTTGGACTTGTGATAGTTTGGTGTTAAGAGCTATTCCAGTCTATAGCGAGTGTGCCAAAGAAAGAATTAATGATGAACACTTACAAGTACCCAGCGAAACTCACTTGATTTGTTACCGAAAAGCTTTGGACACCAAAGCATAGAGAGGGTAAAAAAAAACATAATAATAATAATCAGCTTTTTTAACTTTTTACGACAAACTTTTCTGCAATCGACACCATAATTCAGCCTATTGGTAAACGTTTTGTAGCTCTTGAGCAAAATCAGCTAGTGGTTGCTGGCTATGGTCAAGTATCGCTGTTAACTTGGTAACACCTGATATTCAATCTTTTAGACTCGATAATAAAAAACTTCGAAATAGTTGAACCGCGGTTCGATTCCCAAACCGGCAATGCGTCGGTGTGTTCTTGGGAAAGACACTGTACGCATAGTTCCCGTTAGGGCCAAGCAATCTACCCGCCACGGTGGCCTATAGCTTAACAAAGGATTTGCAAACAAAACTCTAAAAGAGTTCTCGGGGTTGGTGTGGCTAGACAGAGGCAAAGTGCCTTGTTCACGGTTTAAGAGCATAAATGAAGGAAAACATTGGATCGATTGAAATTTTTCGATTTATTTTGTTTTCAAAAATAAGACCTTTATTTTGAAAGATTCTGCTGATTTTGCAGAATTATCAGCTGAAGGCAGGAAATCTTCTAGTGGATGCTCCTCTTCCTCTCTCACTATTGAGCAGAATGAAAGTGAGCTGTCTTCAAGGTCCTCATCAGCTAAAAAAACATCGTCAACCGTTGCTTCCGGTAGGATATCTTGCCCATTCATGGTTCATTAATTATTAGTTACTTTGTTGAACACCCGAGAACATGGGCGTAGGGGTTCGAAATGATTTGGGGGGGCACCAAACTTTTTCCCGATGAATGACTTGATAAATTTTGCCCGAAAAATAAATTGGTCACCTGATTTTGATTGGTCTTCACTCAGATTTAGTCAGTTTTTCTGTCAAAATCAAGGTGATCTCAAAAAAAACAAAAAAAAAACAAACAAACAAAAAAAGGTCTCCACCAAAATTGAAACTATTTTTCAGTCCAAATCGAGGTGATCTCAAAAAAAAAAAGGTCATCGTGCCAATTTGGACTAGTTTTCTTCGAGTTCTTTGATGATTTGCAAAAAATAAAAGTCTATTGACCAAAAAAATCGCTCGAAAAATATGGCGTAGGAGCAAAATACCAGTGCCCCCCCCCGGCCCTCCCACCTCCTACGCCACTACCCGAAAAGTGTGATGCTCTGTTACTGAAATAGACCTTAAAATGCCTCGTCAAAGTCTAGTACAAAACCGGCTAGTCGTTCAAGTAGCAACGCGTTTGTCTCTGGAGCGGGAGGTCTGAAGTTCAAACTCGGGCGGTCAAATCTGATACAATGTTGCCAATTGCTCACCACCGTTGCGACATTTCTTCGAAAGAAGCTGTGTTGCCCACACGGTGTTACTCGCAGGCGCTATGACGCGGAGATGGGCCCCGCGAACTCGTTTCTCACTTCGGCGTAATACAGCGAGTATAATGAGGCTTAATTTGATACTCTGCTAGTTAAGTAATGTTAGTCTAAAACTTTTGTATGCGAAGTAATGAAGATATTTTTAACTAAAAAAAAATCGGAAATCGGTTGTTTTGTGCTTAAATTGCTATGGCGGTTTATTCTAGTATCTTGATTTCCAATATTTATTTCGATTTTATTTCAACCGTATTTACATTTAATTTCTTTGCCACCTTAGATTTGGCTAAAGCAGTGAACAACAGTTTGCCAACTTGGATTTCGCGCCAACAACAATCAAATTCCACAAACGACTCTAACATGCCACCTAACGGAGAAACATATCAAAGCAGTTTCGTTTTGGCACAGATCAGAAAAGCCTTCGCTCAGTCAGAAATACAGAAGCCTAGAAAATTGAATTCGACTTCGAGAGTCAAAACTTCAACGAGTCATTCTACAAAAACTCGACAAGCAAAAAGTTTTTCGATCAAAAAAGAAAAAAAGAAAGTTGCCGAGAACCGAAAGAAACCAGCTGATCTAAGCAAGATGAAAAACGACAAGCTAAAAACCGGTCCCAAAGCATTGCAAGGGAAGAGACAGCGCAATGATACATGCCAATATTGTGGAAAGGTTGGTTTATGTTCAGTTCCAGCATTACTGAAGGAGTGCTTGTTTTTTCACCTGTGAGATTGTTCAAAATTATTTTAAATTGTAAAATGTATAATGGGGAAAAAGTTTTAAGCTCATGAAAAAAGGAAACAATGAAATTAAATCTCAAATACTGTGTAATGAGCCTAGTTAAAACTATTCAACACGAGCTATAATGTGCGACCATTGGTTACGTGTTAATACAATCATCAAGCATATTAAAATTTCTGATTCAAATCGTATTCTATGTGATTTTTTTGCCTAAATTTGAAAATGTCAAAATTTCAAAAAGTAACAAAAAATCAACCAACTCGATTTTGAGTTTTTTGCAAAATTTTAATAATTTGCCCATGGCAAAAATTGACTTAACTCGACTTGGAATTTTTGCCAAAGTTTGAAAAATTTGCGACTTAAAATTTTTAAAGTTAACGTTGCCCAGAAGTCATCTTTAAAATTAAAAAAAAATGGCTTGATGATAGAAAGAAAGACCTATCAAAAAATTAAATCGTTTAACTTAAATGATAAAATAAACTGCTCAAATTATGAAAAAATAATTATTGACGTCACAGAGATCGTTTGGTCTCAGAGTAAGACAGTTCTCCAATTTGCTTCTTATTTCAGACGTTTCGAAACACTTCTAATCTGACTGTACACCGCCGCATGCACACTGGAGAACGACCTTACAAGTGCCGCTTGTGCGATTACGCTTGTGCCCAGTCGAGCAAGCTAACCAGACATATGAAGACGCACGGTCTCAACCGCATAGATGTTTATCGGTGCGAGATTTGTGACACACCGTTTTCTGTCCACAGGTAGCATGAGAATAAATTTGAAATATGGTTGAATAAGATTTTTTTAAGTAAAAAATGGATTGCTTTGATGCAAAAAAAGTTTTTTTTAAGCATCTTTTTTTAAAATCGCACAGTAAAATTGCTAATTGAAAGATAGTAAATGGCGAGTTGAAACTGGTAAAAAGTGCTGCTGGCTATATTTCTTTCGCGGGCATAAATAATAATCTAATCATGACTATTTTAGCACTTTGGAAAAACATATGAAGAAACACCATCGAAAGGGGTACCACTTTTTTCCTAACATGGAGGGTGGCCATCCAATTCATCCAGCGGTTTCAGTACCTACGTCACTCAATTCGTTTTCTTACGTTACAAACGATGGGGCATCATCTAGTGGAGAAGTCAAGAACACGGAGCCCCACAAAGCAGCTGCGTCACGCTTAGCTGATTTTGACGTAATGGCGGGAATGATAAGCTTTGCTCATAGGCCTAGTAGTCGAGGAGCAAATAATAATGACTTAGCTATTTTGAGACCTTCTGACCAAAACTTGAAAAGTTCGCAGAATACAACCTTGGGTAAACTCTGAAAACCTGTGAAGGGAAAGAAGCTTTTGTGTTTCAGCATGGTTGGCAATTTTGGTTTGCAAATGGCATTCAATTGTTTTTTTTTTATTTTTGGGTCAAAAAAATACAGTATTTCCCAAAGATGACTCGATAACGGAAAAATTTAGGATGATTCAACAATGAGATGTTTTGGAGGTTCCGGATCTACTCCGTAATCATTAACGTAACTAGATGTTTGTGCCAGGGGGGCAAGCTTCAAGGGAGCCCACTATTCCGCGGCACAATTTAAGTGGGACCAAAAAAACAATTGGGCGTTATCAAAAAATCGGTGTTTTTTTCTGTTGACTGTAATAGATGAAGATCAAAAAAGATCTTCACCACGACTTCAGACATTGGTGTAGACCATTTCCAATTGAGACGTTGCTCCTGAGGAGGAGGGCATTCTGCTGAGGCTCCCCTTCAGTCAGTTACGCCATAGTCGGAAACCTCCAAGAAAAGTTTTGAAAACGTGCTGTTTATTTGATATTTATTAAAATCAATCGACAAATTTTGTACAGCTACACTCGTAGTAGATCAAAAAACATGGGCCAACTTAAAATTAAGTGCCAAACAATTGATTGCAACCTTGACTTATTGATTTTTTGCACGTGTTTGTTATCCGTATTATTGCTGTAGAAATCCATCATATTTTTTGTCAGTAAAGTTGCTCTATTGGAGTATTTAATAGCGTACAAACAAATTAGATTTAGAAATTGACTACTGTACGTGTACGTACGTTTAGTTCATACACGCCCAATTTCTTGTCTTTCAAAAAAAAAAATACTAAGCAATAAGTGCCAATGTTTCAGAGGTTTTAACTAAAGGTGTTGGGACTTGTTAACGAGAATTAACTGTTGAAACAGCTGCGACAGCTTGCGTTCTCCAGCCTAAAGAAATAAAGTTTATTGCTGTGTCATAAAAAATTGATGTTTTGTTTGTATTAATGTTAAGTTCCATTTTCTAAATTTCTTTTTCATAGTAGTTGTGCTAAGTTCAATATTTTTGAGTAATTTGCATACTATGCCATTTTTTTAAAACACACCTAGATAAATCAAGATGTAAATCGTAGTAATTGATGCGCTTTTGGTGTTTACGAAGTTCATTTTGTGTTTAGTGTAGTTGTTTTTAGTGTGCAAAACGTTGTTGCATTTATTGTTTTTTATGCGAGCTATTAAATAGCTATTTTTGAAAGGGTGTCCTCGAAGAAACATCATGAGCTAACCATATTCCACTAACAAGGTCTACTTTCGCGTGTCTTACATTAGTGTTGCGTTGCTTTAAATATTGCTGGAAACTACATCGATTTTCTTTTCAATTTGCTGGCAAATTTACATTTTGGCTGGCAATTTCTCGGGTTTCTAAATAATGATCGTTGTAGATTTCTAAAATTGTTGTAGATCGTTGTAGACTTTCGCGTGTCTTACATTAGTGTTGCGTTGCTTTAAATATTGCTGGAAACTACATCGATTTTCTTTTCAATTTGCTGGCAAATTTACGTTTTGGCTGGCAATTTCTCGGGTTTCTAAATAATGATCGTTGTTCTCGGCCGCCGAGCCATCTTAGAAATCTTACTACCACTTGAAAATTTTACACGTAGTTTTGAACCACTTAATGTACTACCATATAAAAAAAAGTTGCTAACCCCCATTTAGCCCTAAGTTAAATATCTAGCATGTAGGGTTAAATTTTCTCCAAGGTTAGGCGAAGTGTGTTAGTAAGTTACCCTCGAACTTCCAACTCGTGCTCGTTGGATAGAACACCTGCTACTGGAACTGTAAGATTTTGCTCGGAACGCAGTGTGGTTGGGCAAAAGCTCTATTGATATTCACGAGTTTCCCTGCTTAACAATGAGAAGTCAGCAGTGAACCGGACAGTGTGGAGTCTCTCCACTGCAAGTGCAAAGTAAGGCCCCTTCGCTGTCTCCAATACGTAATACTATTCTGATATTGTCATGAATACTAAATACAGTATTTGATATTCTCATGTTTATTCGCAATAAATAACACAAGAAATATAACGTTTGGGTGTGTAATCAAGAAACGGCGGGTGTGGGGAATGCGAGTACCCATTAAAAATGAATGGCGGGCGCGCTTCTCAAAGCAAGTCTGGGCAATCAAAGAAAATTTCAGGACGGAAAATTTACACCACCAGCGAAGAGAGAAGATATAAAGCATCGGAAGAACGCGACAATTAACAACACAAGAATAAAAATAGGAAAAGCGCACTGGTTTTAAAACAAATAATTCAAAATTTTGTCAAATCAAAAACGAAAGATGTGCAAAAAATCCACTGAGATACAACCCGTAATAACACAGTGGCAGAAAGTAACTTCTCGGACTCTTCTCTGCCAGAAAATACAACGCCCATGCGACGTAGTCACTCAACGATGACGTCACGACATATTTCTCGAACAGCATACTGCATTTTTTTACGATACAAAATTGGTATCTGAAAGAAAAAAGACTTGTCACTAACAAACTTTGGGGAACTGAAATTGGAAGAAAATGGATGGGCTTAGCGGATGCTTGCAGACAAGAGTGGTGAACTGGTGATGTTAAGAAATATATCTAGGCCTGATGTATCCACTAGTTACTGTTTGTCCAGGAAGCCGAAACTGTATTTCTGAGAGGCTTTTTTCATAATGACATATTATGATAATCAGTAATGATGTAATATAATAAAAACGCTATCATCAATCAAGCAAATATTTTGACGAACAATATTGACAAAAACTCAAAAAATACCTTGTCCGAAACGCTGCTAATTCAGTATTATTTTATCTAGGGAGTGACTGTTTATTTCACCAAAAGTTTTTAAAAAAATAAAGCGAAAATGACGAATATCCGTCATCGTATTTTTCATTTACTTTTATATGGGTTAAGAATAGGATTTGGGTTAAATTTGGTCAGAATTAATAAAAAAGTAGACACAAATTTCTAATAGTCTCTTTCTTTCATTAAAAACACTACTTAAATTAGTCGAATATGAATTGCGGCAATCTAAAACATTACTCAAAACTTCAAGCATCTAATTACCAAAAGTTATCTGTCCAAGAGATCTACAGAATGATGACGTATTGACAGTGGTTCTGATTTATCAGCTAATTTATCCGAGCTTTTCGTTCGTCGTAAAATTCGAGTGAGAGTTCTGGAACAAGAAAATTTTTCGTCAAAATACCAGGCAGTATCCAGTTCCGAGGAAAATCAAAAAGGGTTTGGTAGAAGTTTGCTCTCATTTTGAGCAAAGATTGGACATTGCCAAGCAATCGTTACGCCAAATACACATAACCTACCGAATGCAATTTCGGACATAAGGTGCACTAAATAGTGCTTTAGGATGGAATTAAACGCGCTTTCTTAATCAGTAAAATTCCAATTCCAATCACTTAATCATACAACAGCTCAGAATTTCTGCTACTGAAACGGAAGATTCGGGTTTGACTCCCGGTTGAGTCACACCAAAGTTTATTTAAAAGGGCATTAGGTCGGAGTTTTTTTGGTCAGTTTTCTCTTAAAAAAAAACTCTACAGATCTGAAGACTAACTTTGCCAAATTTGAGCTTTCTACGACCTTCCGTTTCCGAGATACAACAGTTTAGATTTTCCTTAAAAAGACTTTTTTCCCTAAAAATTTTGCCAGGGTTGCCAATCAAAAACTAAATTTCAAAAATTTACTGCATGTTCCTGATTCTTTAAATATTTTTGCGAACAGCTATTGTCAAAACAAAGCAAAGGTTAAGAACTGTAAAATTTGCTGCTGCTTTTCAAGAAATGTAAGGCAGCTTTTCAAGAGTAATCTTTTGTTACAATACTGACAAAATGGCAACACTGAGCAAGAAATGCCTTCTAGGCTTATCCCAACGTTTCGGTCAACAGTGAAAAACTTCGACTTGAATGCCCCTTTAACGTCTACAACAGAAACAATAATGGTCTTACCCAGTGGTGCCGGAGGAAGGCTTTTTAGCATTTCTTTTCACAATTCGAGGAGTAACACGACCTTTCTTCGCCGTGTTAGTGGCGTAACCGATCACGTGACCCGGGATCCAGCCTTCGGCAGCAGGGGCAGATTTTGTGGCAGCTCTGTAGACTAAGCAGAGACCTGAACAAAAAAAAAGCCGTCAAATTAATGTGAAACTGAACTATCAAAATCATAACCTTGGGCAAAGTAAAACATGCTTGAAAAATGGTAGGGCATTCGGCTCGCAAATTTTACCCGCTTTTTGGTACATTTCTTTTCGTAATCCCGAGACTATTATTTATTCGACTACATTTTAAGTTACGAAAGAAATACCGAAAATTAGACACAAATGTTAGCATTGGCTGATTTTTTAAAACTTTTTCGCAAATTGTGAAAGATTGTGCGACTGTGAGAGGCTGTGGACTCGACGACCGCGCCATTTCTTTCGAAGCATGGACTCTTGGTCTTTTTGCATCCTATTTGTGTTTTCTTACTAACTTTATACTGTTTCTGTGTAAGAATGTTTTTCTGAACAAAAATAAATGAAAATCAAATGAAATGTAAACCAACTAAATAAAGACTTGACTCTATGAGTTGTCATTACAATAATTTGCAATATAAAAAGATTTTCCAAAATCCAAACATACTTTGATACATGTCACAAAAATAGAACTAACCTTGAGCATTTGTGGCAATGATATCGAGTTTATCACCTTTAGATACTGTAACCTCGTCTTCCTTCATAGCCTGGTAATCATCTATTGCGGCAGCCAGGACCTAAAACAATCGAAATTGGCTTGAACTTGTTCTTGTAGGTTATTGGAGGACGAGAATTTTTCACATTGAGTAGCGCGTTAAATCATGTTACGTGGGGACTTTTACCTTTTTCTTCCAAATGGCATAAAAAGTGAGCAACTTTCGAATAAAGAGACCTAACTGACTTTCGACTATTGATAATGTCTACATAAAACTGCGAGCTGTAAAATTAAAAGCAATACCAGTTTATGTCATTTTTTTTTCTCTTACTTTTTCTGGTGGTGAATTAGGTTTTGTTTCTTTATTTGAACGAATTGTATTGAAGGTTGAGCCGCTGGATATCGAAATTCGATCAGCGCTGCAAAAATTAAAGAACTTACTTTGAGAAACTCTATAGATACAATACGTTTCAACATATTCACTGAATTTTTTAAAATTTAATCGAAGTCAAAGCCTGGAGAAAAGTAGAGTAAAACTACGGATCACTATGCAATATGCAATGCATCCTTAATTTATGTTTGTTTTAACAGGAAATGTGGATGTAGAAAGGGGGGTTGAAAGACTACTTGATGAATGCAACTCATTTTTCCATTTTTTCGCATTACCGAGTTAGCATGTACATTTTTTTTTGTAAAAATAATTTTAAAATAACACAAGGCTAATTTTTGCGTAAAATTTAAGAACAAATTAAATTCTTAATTATGTTCTTAAACTTTAAGTTTTGCTTCAAATTTAAGAGCAAATTAACAACAATGCAAGCCTCGGTAAAAACAATATCACTAAGAAGATGGGTAAAAGAATGAAATAGCATCACTTTATCTACAATAAAACTCAAAAACAAAGGAGGCTGAAAATTCATGAAAATTTAAGAACAGCCAGCTTCAAGCCAAAATTTAAGACCAAAACAAAAACTTTTAAACAATTTTTAAAATTAAAAAAATTTACTGAACAAAAAAAACAAAAAAAAAAAACGGTGATAGATTCTCGATTTTTTTTCGAGAATAGAGCAAAAAATACCGAAAAAGCAAGCATGCTAAACGGAGAAAAAATATGCTATCACTTCATTCTTACTTTGGATCGTCTGAAGGGTATATGAATTTGCAAGTCGATGATTTGATGTTGGCCGGCGACAACGGGGACAACCAAAACGAATGGGAACCGGACAAATCCGGTGCAGACTTGTGAGTTAAACTAGTTGGCCTGAAAATAAACCATGCGTCAAAAACTTCGAACATACCAAACTTTACTCAAATCATTGAGATAAGGAATAGCTGATATTAAAGAAAAAAAACTCTCGTTTGACGCGAGATCTTCAAATGGTGCCACTCAACAACCCAAAACAATGTGATTTGCCTTCTAATTTTTTTTAACTCCCAAACGTTTGATTTATAGTGTATATCTTTAGGACATTGAAAGGCAAAGTTTAGTCGCGTCTGAAAAAAATGAATGTTTTTATACAAAATAAAACGAAAAAGTTACTTTCAGTTAGATTTACGTAGAAACTGCAATGGGCTAATAATCCACACAACTTTTCAGAGACGAATTAAAATCATAACTTACTTTTTTATAATAGGAGCGCTAAGAGAAGAGTGGGTGCGCATTCTTGCGAAATCCTCTGTTGCGTCAGCTGCGCTGGAGGGGCGAGGAGGAGGAGGATTGGAGAGCTTGTTACGCTTCAACGAATCTCCACTAACACATCCATCTGCGTACATACAAATTATTGAACAAATTGGAAAACGGTATCAGGTTACACCGTCAACTACTCCGTCGACATAGAGTGTATCATCCGACAAGGGAATGTGGTCCGTGGGATTCGAGTATACGATACCATAGGGAAAGTGTCTTAACTCTTGTTTTCTTACCACCTGCACCGATGCAGTCTCCATTAGTTGGTGCTTTTCAATCTATGGGTGTTTGGTAACCACAACAACTATAACGCAAGAATTACGAAATTATGTATCTTTCGTTTAACAACGTTTAGACTTTAGAGCAATAAATTTGCTCTACTCGATATTGATGGTTCGACAAACTGAACTGCTAGCAACAGCGATCTGGGTGTATTTTTTCACTCAAAAATTTCGGTCAAATTTTCGAAGTTAGACGTAATGTTTCGGTCATTTTCATCATCGCAAACATGATTCTAGGTCTTGAATGCTGAAATAAAAGACGAAAAATAACTAACCTGGTTCATCGGAATTAGAAACGGTGATAGATACTGGTGAAGGACTTTCATAACCAACTCTATCTTTTGCCCTGAACAACAAGTTTCTTTTAACAATGTTAAGCAGAAAATGCATCAATTTAGTCGAAGCAGTACAAAGAACGTTATCTCTGATTCATCTATATTATTAAACTGAGATTTACAACCCTTCCTTCCATTGCACATTTTCAATCCAGACCGGGTTGGTTTTGAAAAGCAGTTTCAAAATGGCAACAAAACAATCAAAGACCACTTGCAAACGCCCCATTCAAAGTTAATTGTAAAGAGCTCAGGTACCTCGGTAATGCTAAGACGATTGTACTTACTGGCTTGAAAGTGCTTCGAGTTGTTCTAACGCAGTTACTGGAAAAGGAGGAGTTCGTGGTCGGCTTGCTTCAGTCTAAAAACAGGTACCAAATCAACACACTCTGACACATAATTGTGAACAACAAAAAAACAATATCAAAGTCACATTTCAGGATTTGGCATTTCTATCAATGCTCTTAAATTTGAGGTCAAGCTGCAGGTAGAATGCTGCAGTGTTGCCCTAATCAAAAGGAGTAGAAAAAATATATCAGGAATTGAAGAATGACGAATATGTTCAATACCACGCAACGCCTATGCCGGAAGAACAAAAATGGAAACTTACCCCATGATAGAGCACGACCAACTATTGGACATTACTTCTAATCTGCATAATTTGCGCGTTCATTTCCTACTTACGTCAGTTGGAGTGGCAATTTTCTTTGTTTGTTTTGACCGCGGTGGTGGGTGGGTTGACTCAGCAGCGCCATCTGCTGAACAACGATCGACGACGGACTGTGCGCCATCTTTCGACGATTTTGTGGTCGACACCCCACCACCCAGCTTACAGTTTAAATTAATGTTGGTGTGGGGGTTTTGACGAAAAGCTGAAATTAAAAAACGAATTAAAATTCTCAACATGAAATAATGAAAACTGGTTCGATTCTAACCTTAGCCACTTTTGGTATTCGTTATCAGGTTAAAAGTGCCGCAATTCTCCCATAAAAAACTATTGGAGATAAGCGTTTGAATGGTTTAACATACCGTGCTATTAGCAACATCCAACAATCAGCAGCGTGGCCAAGAGAGTTAAGGCGTTATTCTTACGACGACCCTGATTGCATGATCTGGGTTTAACCCGCACCCTGGTTACGTTGTTGCGTCCTTGGATAAGACGCTTTACGACGATTATCTCTGCTTGGTGGTTTCGAACAAGCAGCAAATTCAGTGGACAAGAATTCGAAGAAATCCACAGGAACATTGGATCACTGGAAACTTCTAAGCAGCAGGTGCGGATTCCCCCAATAACAAAGTATAGTTATCGCAATGAAAAGTGCGCGGATGGTCCAATAGTTAGCGCCTGACGCAGTCCGGTGACAGGAGGATAAATATGTACAACAACAACCTCAGGGCTTAAACAAGGCAAAGCCAAGGGAAACCATAGTCGAGTAAACAAGATACAAAAAAGGCCACATATCTTAGCTAAAATCGTTCAAAAGTAACGGAAGTCCAGTCGCCCACCTATCAACGCAAGATCGTTAATCTTATTTGGCAGTACAGGTACATAGGTTGATAACTGATTGAACTGTTCAAAAAAAGTTAAATCTAATTTTACTCATTACTACTGTAATTGCTACTGTTCCATTAACGTACCGGTACGTTTAGTAATTTAGTGTGAAGCATCTATATCACTTCAGAAAAATCAGCGTTTCGTTAAGCACCGTCGTTAACTTACCCATTAATCGTGGAGACTTGCTTCTTTTGATGTTGTTGTTGTTATTGCTGTTATTGCTACTCGTGCTTTCAAGTTGCTGTCGCTGCTTCGAGATGGGATCAGCTAACGCTGCAACAACAAGGTCAGAGATCACAAAGACACCAATTTTTATTAAGACATTCGGTGAAAAAACTTCTGAGGTCATCTTCTGCTAAAGTATTCATGAAAATTCGGAGTAACAGCATTATAAATTACTTGAAACAGCAAAGAAAAACAAAAAAAAACATACGTGATTTAACTAGCGTAAATTACCACTCCAGAACATTGTAACATTGTTGTTGTATTGCTGGTACCTGGTGACTATCATAAAGATAAATATTTCATTGCTTAATAACAGCACGAAATATGAATTAATTGCCTTTGTTATTGCTACTATCCGGCCTTTTCCTGTGGATGAGAATATGGCACAGCAGAAATGGCGACAGGGAAGTCACGAAGGACTTAGTCCAGTAACCGCCAGTTTCTTTTTTCGCAAAATACCAGCAGTTTTGAAATGGTCAAGTTATTTCTAGAGCTTGAAATTACACAAACGCTCACAAAAATCCTATTAAAGCGAAAGCAGAGTAATAAAACGTTTTAGACGCTAACGAAAACGGTGTTTGTTTAAAATGTGTTCAACCAACCACGTTACCTGCTAGAAAGTCGATTTGATTGTCCAGTTGCTGCCGGATTTTCTCAACCCACAGTTGTTTCGTTTGAGCAGAGGAGGCGCACAACACCAAGGTTCCGCCACCGTCTTTATTTACCAAACTAAAACGAGTATCGCAGTTTTGCATGTCGTCCAAGGAAAGATCGGTGTTCTTGATACTGGAAAGGAAAAAAGGGTTAAAAAGATTCTTTCTTTTTTCAACATCAACAAAAAATCAGACTCGACGTTATTCGCTGCATTACGCCAAAGCGTTTAGTAGAGACTTGCCGTGCGGGACTTGCCAACGTTCCATACAACGTTTTTTGAATAATGCTACTTTTGAAAAAGTGTGAATTGCTTAATGTTAGCTTTGCCATATTATCCAAAGCAAAACTTAGGTCGAGTTTCTTGACAACTTGTATAATCTTGATCAATCAGAAGTAGAAATTGAAAAGCGAACAAAGCAATCTCTTTACCTCTTCTTGAAGGAGAAGCCTCGCTCTTCAATTTTCTTATCAACTGGCTCGGCGAATACGACCGATTGCTCGAAGAAGAAGACGCGCCGTTCTTTCTCATTGCTACCCGGCGTGGAAACTTGAAAGGTATCTTGGAGAATAAGCTTGCCTTGAGCTTGAATCCGACCCTGCATGAGACAAATGCCGAATCAAATTTTCGTCAAACTCCCTGTTTTATGTAAAAGCGTTTACTAAGCTGGTGGGGTAAGAGCCCATTTCTGCATCATTATGCCTAGGCTACAGACTTTCATTCAAAGAAATAGCGCATTGGTAATAAGCCGTTGGCAACAGCGCGCCCGATTGGCTGACCCCGGAATTGAACCCCGTCACTATGTTCCCCACAAAATTACAACTTAATGGTAACCTGGACTTGAGTATGTATCAAGGATTTGTATAGGGAGGTATTTTTCCCTTAGTGTTTGACAAGCTAATGATTGTATTTTCAAACAAACTTTTGCAGCCTCCACGATGTGTAGTAGACAGGTGGCAGCTTGACTTGATGACTTGCTGTCTCCCGGCCAAGGCAATTTGGTGAATAAAAATGTAATTACAATTACCGGGAAGCCGTTCATCCTTGCCACCATCATCATGTCGTTGGCTTGCTTCGGTACCACATGCATAACTTCAACTGCTGCCCTCAAGTGGGTACAATCTTGCTTCGCACGCTCGGTGAATTTTAGAAAATCCTGCCGATAATAAAAAATATTTTCAACTCTCTTAACGTCAACATCAGAAATGATTTACAAAAGTAATCAAATCCTTTAACCACTAGCGGCGACATTGAGTCAGATAAATCAGAAAATCAATGGTTGGTTAGGGGGAAATATAACTTCGGAATTTGTTACAAGCTTTAAAAAAAATGTAGCAACGCTGTCCACAGTAATGGGTGGCCTATAAGAGCTTCCAATAGAATACATGCTCCAGCGAATTTCCCGGTGTTGGATGCAGTTGTGTCGAAACACATTGCAACACATCGCTGCTCAATGCTCCAATCAAGATTCTTGACTCACGGTTCGACTCCTAAACTATCTGCCGTTGTGTCATTGGGAAACACAATAAACGCTAGTTCCTAAAAAGACCAAGCACTCTGCCCATTGTGGTGGCCCAGCCTGTCCAGACTTACAAACAGAACCTCAAAAAAGGTGCTCTGCGTTGGGGTGGTTGGACAAATGCAAAGCGCTTGGTTCATATGCATCAAGAAATCAGGAAGTTGAGCCCAAGTTTACCATTTTAAACGCAAATGCGGTAACACTATCCTGAGCTGGCCGGTTTTGTTTGACATATGACAATATAATTCATGCACTAAAATGCGCAGTTGAACAATGAACATTATTCATTCGCTACTGTAAAAAAAAACAACATTGACAACAAAGTTTGCTGAAATTTTCTGAGTAATTTTATTTATGTTAGTCGAGCATAACTTGCATTTTCAGTCGAAATAACAGACACAAACCTTTAATAGTAGCTGGTATTTCATTATTCGTTGCACCGGCTTAATTAAGTAATCGGCGATATCTAATTTCGTTTTCAACTCCGCTTGGATGTCGGTGAAATAAGGAGATTTGTATTTCTGCACCAGATATTCCGACAAAGGTTTATTTTGGCAATATTTAACATACATATGCAAGCGACGTTCCTGCAAACCAAAATATTTAATTTGATTAAACAGTCGATTGGTAACAATAGAAAATATTCGTTTTATTATCTGGGACTTCATTGATTTTACTTATTAAACCTTTCATAACTATACAATAAACTATTTTGATTTAACAACAGCACTGAATTCATACGAAAAGATCACAATTGTTTTTTATTAAAACTTGTCAGCACGGCATAAAAAGTTGACTGTAAATAGTGAAAGTTAGTGTTAGAGTTAAAGCACACATTCTGACAGCGTTTTTAAATTTTCAACAATGCAGGAAATGGTTATTAGGTGCACTGGAGTTCTACAATCGCAAAAGTAAATTAGATCACGAAAAACAAAGGCATAAAACGTATGAACTTGTTTGGCGTGCGCAAGTCCTTGATCCACATCTCCAAAACACTTCAAAGTGTCATTTTTCAAAGTTCAGCTTTATGACGTCACGTATTTTTGGCTGCTGGCAAAATCTTAGCTATTTGCCGTCAAAAAATGCCAGTAGATAGCCTACAGCTTCTTCCAAAAAAATTTTTAAGCAGCAAATAAAGCTAATCCAAGTTACTCACATAACGTTTAAATGTCTGACCAAGACGGTCTGGATTTTCGACGCAGGATTCAATTTCTTTCTTGAACGTGCTGAAAAAAGAAACTCAAGAGGTTAGAGTTGAAAGGTCATATGTCATTACCACAAAAATTACTTACTCTCTGTGCCATTCATAAATTTGTGCGATGTTTCCGAACAGCACTCGCTCTTGACCAGAGTCTTGGGGAAGTCCCTTTTCGAGAACCTTCGCCATGTACCCCTCCACGATGGTAGCAAGGTCGGTTACGTATTCCTTTTCAGTTTCATGTAATTCCTAAAATATAACAACGATTAGTTGATATTCTAATGTGATTTCGCTTGTGGTAAAGGATGAGTTTCGAGGGCCTTCTCACCCCCCCTGAGGTCAACTGACT
This sequence comes from Trididemnum nubilum, assembly GCA_963965965.1. Classification (NCBI taxonomy): domain Eukaryota; kingdom Metazoa; phylum Chordata; class Ascidiacea; order Aplousobranchia; family Didemnidae; genus Trididemnum; species Trididemnum nubilum. The sequence goes on from OZ014483.1 coordinate 17,185,661, forward strand.
GTAGAACCACCTTAAAAAGTAGGGATTCACTATTTTTTTCAAGAGGCTTAGAATGGGGAGCAAACACATAACGGATAAGATCGGTCGAAACAGTCCAATGACCACCGCAAATTGACCGCGAAGCAACCGAACTTCAACATTAGGGTTAGTTGATGGTCACTTTGCGGAGTCAGTTGTCGTTGACCCAGAATTGATGTTTGGTCAGTCTGCGTTTTCCACATAGAAAATATATTAATAGATTCCAACTGAGATGTCTACACCTAACCAATAAAAAATGCCGCAAAAATTATGCTTTTGCTGCAACTCACTGTTCGTGAAATCTTGCAGTAGGCAAATAGGCAGCAAGTTACCGCGCCATATCACAAACAAACTACATAGTCATTATGAAACTGGATTTCTTCTGCTAATTCTCTGAACGAAATTACAAACTCATTCTTACGTAAATTACTTCCTTCGCTAAATATTGATCGGAGGTCTGGATACCGCTTATCTAGCTATTCCTTCTCACTGGTTTTTAATCAGAACGTTACTCAAGTAAGAACATGAAAAAAAAATCCAATTCATTTCTCATGGGTTCTGAATTAAGAGTTAAAACAAGTATTGGACTTACATTCATTACGTAACTGCGGCGCTGGAGGGATAATTCGACTTCGTCTTTTGACGGTTTCTCGGCGACTGGTGTTGTTTTGTTTTCGGCGGCGGGAACACTTCCATTGGATTGGCTAGAAAAACTAGTCGCCTCTTCAGCACCTCCAGTGCTCGAAACCGAATCGGTAACCGAACGACTGGGCTTCTGTAAAAAATGCTAATGAGTATGATATAGAACGGATACTCTTTGAAAGCAGAAGTGGTGCCAAAACAAGATTTTAAGATGTGGTCTACACATTTTTGAAAAAACAAGAAAAGCTTATGGTTGAGGCTGGCTGTTCCAAAATTTTAAACAGTCTTCGGCCTTATTTTTTCTTAACTTTCTTGGAAAATACCGTTTTACAAATTATTCTGGCTTGGTTAGAAGTTTTCTTTTGTTCTAGATCATGGCTACTGTTAGAGAGATCAACAATGGCAACATAGAAATGGCAAAGGTAATTCTGCTGATTACAAATACATTGTGCTAACCCCGTGTTCCTGATTGTTTTTTCATCCTCAGGTCCTCACCTTGCATTGTTCTTAAATTTCAAGCAAAAATAAGCTTTGTATTCTTATAAAATTGTTCTTAAAAAAATGTATTAGGTTCAAGAATGTCAGAAGTTTGAGCTGTCAGATGACGCGTTTTTAACGATCCTGACACGTAAGCGAGACGACCAATTCACACTGAACGATTTTTCGCTATAACGACGGGTTTGCCATGACGCGCTGAGAGAAAAACTCGCGTTTAGCGACGGCGCAACGAAGTAGAAATGAGTTCTACTCTGCCGTTTGTCGTGAGAGCGTTGTTTCTGCGAAATGGAAATCAGAACCTATTTTGTTGAAGGAATCGTACAGATTAATTCAGTTTATTGCTGTATGACACAAAAACTCTTACAATGCTCAAAAATTCAGCTGAAAAACATTTTGAAGAAAAAATTTGATTCAAACATAGGCAAGAGTACCCAAGAAACAGTTGCTTGCCATATTCAATGACATGCCAAGGAAAATGCTGGCAGTAATCAAGCGCAAGATGCACATTTTGAATATGTTGTTTTTTGCCATTTTTTTAATTAAAAAAAAAATTCAGTCAGCTTATGATTTTCTCCTTCGCAACAAATATTCGAATATTGTATGATAGGACGACCGACTTTCTCGTCGCTTTTTTTTTTTTTTTTTTCATAATACGCTAAGAAAAGTAAAAGTATAAAATGCAGTATTTTTTTTCGATATTCACGTTACAAAAGCATCAACTTTTGAAAGCAGAAAAATCCCGAAAACTAAGATTTTCAGAATAAAAACCCAAAAGCCGGGTTTAGAAAAGCATACCCGAATCAGACACCCTATTCAAAACAAGCAGTCTTAACTAGTAAGAGATTTCCAAACGTTTTAAAGCTTTTTGTAGGAATTTAATTTAAAATTTCAACTACAGCGAATTTAGACTTTTACATCCTTGGTGTTTAACGCTAGACCATTTAACACCAAGCATGTACACTACAAGAACAAGCTTAGATAGTTAGCCATCATCTCAGTCTCGTACTTCCGCTAAACAATGTTTGGCGTTTCCGATAGCAACCGACGTGTCGCGCTTGGTGAGCATTGCAAGCAAAAAGGGATAAGGTAAAGGCCAAGGTTCGAATTAAGATTAGACTGCTTTACTACTACCAAACTTATTCGTCCCAAGAGTAAAAACGTTACATAACGCTTCAAGGTCGTAATTACGTATTGAGTTAATTTTAATTCTGCTAAAAAACTGTAACGTCAATTATTTTGCAAAGAGGCACCAAATACAGCAAAATCATCACTCAACGGATGCTGGCTAAACTTGATACAGCATTACTAACGTTCTCAAGGTTTTTCGGTAGCATTCAGCCACACTAGGAAGCAAAGGAACTAACGATTTTGGCAGAATTACATGAAAATATGTGAATACTGACGCAAGTAGAACGCGCAATTACTCGCAGAGTAGGCGACAATGACTAAACGGAATTACATAGGTATGACCAACTTCGCATAACAGAATAGAATCCTTACGCTTTTAGCAAGTCGCAAATTAAGATATATCGCATCACTTAGTCGCTATTCAGACGGCAATGAATTTGAATGGGTGTTGGGCCGTTCTATTCTTAGACAATGTGCGTTAGAAGACGTCACGTTATGTTTCTCTGCGGACTCGACTTTGTGCTACGCAAAATACTTCTGTATCAAAACATTATGCCCGATGTAATCTTTAAACGCTTTCCACTTTGAAGTGTACGTGATTGAAAGCATATCGATTCTGTGATCTTTTCAGAAAAAATCCAAACGAAACGAACTAACAAGCCGCGACTAAACCAGCTTGTCTATTTTCCATCAAACCGAGTTATCACCTACCTTTCCTTTCCAATTACTGTTGACGTCACTGGACCCATCATTGTTTTGGCTAGGCCCGTTCTGCAATGCAAAAACCGGTTTAAATACCACCAAACGTGCTTTTCTGACTTCAATATTAGTTTAAATAACAATCGCAAAACCTTACTGACCTTTTTAGGGCCTACCGTAAGTTATATTGAATGTGAGAGTTGGTAGCAATGGAGACGAAGTTAAATTTAGAACGTCCTGTGGTGTAAATATGATGATTAAGACCAAAATAATGCCATAACAACGGGGAAACAGAAACGCCATAAAACATGCATTAATTCATCAAGCGTAGCATGCAAAATAATAATAAAGAAAGGAAAGGCACCCCAAAAATTGCCAGTTTGCAATTTTTTGCAGGGCTTTTCAAATTTTTGTTGATGATGTTGCTATTCAAAACAATTAGGAATTTCCAAAAAATCAAAAGCGAGCTTATAAATAAATGCTTTAGCACCACTTCTAATAAGCAAAATATGAAAAAAGCACACCCTAAATCTAAAGGAAATTGCACGTATTTGAATAACAAATTTTAATTTTTTGTTTAGAAATTAAACAGTAGTATAAGACAGGCTAACGATTTACGAAAAAAAAAATCGTGTTTCTGTCCTAAAAGTGTACTAGGCCGAGCCATGAAAACAAAAAACATGACTATTTTTACTAAAACGTACTGCGAGACAACTTGTTAAGATAACAACAGGTTGATATAGTGCGAATATTGCATACGAGAATCCCGAATCTCTTACATACTACAATATATACGAGAATCTTCGTGTGCGACAAATCTTCTGTGTGAACATACCGAAAACTTTTCTCTTAATATATGTTCCATTTCGTTACGTAAGTCAGTTGAGAGTTCGAGGTCAGGGGGGCTGCTCCCAAACATGTCTCCTCCTCCTCCCGTCGCACCTTCGGCGCCAGGATTACTCGCGTCAGACGCAACAGAGCATGCAGACGAACACTGAAGGCATGCAAACAAAAAAATGAAACAAAAATAAGCGAAAGAAGCAGCTGTGACGTCACCGAAAGAAAAAAAGGCAGATGGAATTTAGAGTTAAATTCGATTTCACCATAAAAAGCAAAAGAATGAAATGTCTGAAAATGAGAGGTTTTCAGACAGTTACAAATATCAATATTTTCATTTTCTGGAATAGAAAATGAAGCGAAGAAAAGCATTAGCCAACACTTTGCTACTGAAATAAGCTGGGTTAAGAATAGGGTGTGAACATCATGTTTTTTAATATTTGATCGTGGTAGGAGAGCTTTTTTTTTCTGGGATAAGCACGTTTCTTTTTTAATGCATGATTAGCAATAAGGCTTTTTGTCCGTACTTCTTTAGTTCCAATTCAGTTTTCACAAAAGGAACAAGTTAAAAGACTGCATTTTTACTGGTCTCAAAGGTTTCCCTCGGTTTGCAAGGTAATATATCTTTAGTTTTGACTTATGGAAACCAATATTGAAAAAAGTCATTTAGTCTTACAAGCTGCAAAAATTTTACAAAATGGTTAAGCTAAAAACAATAAAAACAGTAAACTTTTATCTCGGAAAGTTTAATCCTATGCCCACCGAAAGCTAATCCTTTTAGAATTACAGTGGAACCCCGGTAACACGACCATCATTGGGATTACAAAAAACTGGTCGTCTAACCGGGGTGGTCGCGTTACCGAGATCAAACTTTCTAGCGCCATAATTTGAATTCGAAGTGCTGCTGTATTTAATTAGGCGTAAAGGTACAAATTAATTAAAGATTTTTCCTTTTGTTTATTTTGCTCATTAATTTAGCTTTCTTATTTAGTTTTCTCACGATTACGAAACTATGTTCACTCGTTTTCACTCCTTTAACGAGTAGTTTTAACTGAACCACGGTGGACTTGAAAACAAGGAAAGCACAACGGATGGTCGCGTTACCAAAGTCAAAACAGCTCGTAGGGACTGAAAACCGGTGGTCGTGGGCCGAAAATCGGAGTAGTCGCGTTACCAGGATGGTCGCCAACCGGGGTCCCACAGTAAATGCAACTGACTACAAAAAGCCAAATCAATTTATAAATAGTAATTTTGCTATAAGCAGTTTAACACGGCAAAGATTATGTGATGAGTTTTTAGTTTGTTCCAAGGCCAACATTTACGAGGATTCAATATTTGTTCATCCATATATCATACACATAGCAATGCAATAAATTACGTTCCATAATATTTGTAACGACATCAAAACCAACAGTTGAGCAATAATTTTAATTAATTTGAATGAAAATTAATGATTTTATTAGCTACATCTGTGCTGTATCAAGAACATTTTGGCTCTTCCTGTTACTACTGTTAGAAAACAATATGCAGATAAGCAACTAACCAATTCAATAGCTATTAGACGATCAATTAAGACGATGTACGCAAAATAAGGTAATACGTTATGACTGTAACTTAGATCAAATTTGAAATGTGCCAAATGCGGGAAAATTGCAAAGTGGTAAAAAGTTTTGCAAGGTCTTATTTTTTTACCTACATTCTACATTGTTTTGCATTTCAAAACTACGGAAAAAGTTGCAAAAAAAATCTACGGCTGCAAACCGAGGAAGAACAACGACTGAAATTACTCGGAACGATATCACTTTGAACATCGGGGTAAAAACGCAGCATAACGGTGAAAATGTAACATTTGTGTAGTGCATGACGAGGAACAATTTTTGGTAATTTGAGAAAATCCCAGTCAAAGCGAAAAACTAATAGTTGAAAATATTTTACACCTTGTCAGCCACCCACTACAAAGCAAAAACTCCAAAACCTTGTATTGACTGTCATTCAAGCGTGAAGATGAAAATTTTACAGTTAAGCCACGGGCTTAAAAAGCGGATTTGCAAAAAAGGCTGAAGATATCACCAAATTAGGATAGCATTCAAAGAATCTAAAAAGCCAAAAACTCGTACATTCACCTAACACTTTTTCTGTTATTATTACATTAATCAAAAATATTGTAGCCAAAGTTAACAGCTTATAATAAGCGAAAAGCTTCAGGCGATGTTATGTGGCTATGAACATATTTTCATGGTTGTAAATAGATAAAAGATAACAGAATTCTCGCTCTCTCATTAGAAAAAAAAAACTTTAAAAACAAAAACAAAGGTTAGATACTAAGAAATTCAACTTAAAATACTGTTTTACACCAAGGCCACAAGCAAATTTCTTGCTACAATTTGAAGATTCAAACTCAAAGCAACGTTGGAACATGACAAAAAAGGTGCGACGAAATTAAGCTTTTAATTCAGCCCCTAAAATCGTTCGGATTATTGCAGCTTGAAACAAGTAGTCACAAAACTCAATTAACATAAAAAACAAAAAAGGGCAGAATCTCTGCCTATTGCCCAAACTGACTTTCGGCTCTGACCAAAATTTTTTAAGCAAGACTAGCAAATAACCACAATGAGCATATTAAGCATTATTTCAGGCTTCAGCGTGAAGCAGCACGGCTGATTAGAAAGCAAATGAAAAATTACAACAAAAATAAACGCATAACCACACTAAACAAAAAAAACAAACAAAACTTGTGTTACGAACGAGCGAAGTTATCATTGTGATTACAAACAAATGAAAAATTACGACACCAAAACAGCCCAAACAACAAGGGTTAAAATTAAAGACTTACCGGAGTGCCATTGGAATCAAGTTTGCTACCAACGATGGGCATGCGAGGAGGAAGAGGAGTGGGAGGTTCTTCTTCTTCTGCGTCCACAACTAGATGCTTGATGGAAGAAGCTTGGGTCAGGGATTTGGAGCTACCATTGGCCTTACCCTAAAATTTTTTGAAAAAAAACATAAAAAGTTTTTAACCCTGAACTCATGAAATCAAATAGCAAACATCTATCTGCACACGTTTTTAGAACGGCATTGTTCGGTCGCAGCATTCCGTATGTAAAATTTCAGTTTCTGCACGATTTGAGCAATGTCACGATACACGAGCGAAACCGAATCGCAAAAAGAATGAAAAATCTCGGAAGTTAGCATTAGCCTCTGAAAAGTGAAAAAACGTGAGTTTTCAGGTCCGAACCAGTGACTCACTGCACCAGCAGGCTTGAAGAATGGCAATAACTAATTTACTCTGTAAGTGCTTCCTAAAGAAGCTTGCCTTCATTTAAATCTGCTGATGAAAACCCGGTCCTAGTGGTTAGTTGTATAAAGGCAAGAGTGCTAAAAGTGCCTTTAATGTCATTAAATTTCATGTCATAGTTTTTTGGCTTAACGGCCTATCACAGTCAAAATCAGTAACAAGAATGTTCAATATAAACACCAGCGGCAACTAAACTAGACCTCGAAGATCAACTTCACATAGGACGCGATTCACATACCTTTTTCATTCCCCGCTCAGCAGGCGAATTATCCCTCGGCAGCGTGTATGCCAGGCCATTTTGACCTGGCAAGGACTGCTGGCTCCCTGAGCGCACAGTCGCACTGGTGATTTTTTTTCGCGAAGCAAATGGCAAACGCTTCAATATACCTAAAAAGGAGGTTTTAAGGACCGATTCCGGACACATGTTTGTTTGTACTAGCTTTAATAAACTAATGTATTGTAAATCAAAAGGACAAAAATGAAACTGAAGATTGAGAAGGTCCCTTTGTAGCCTCCCAGTTTCCTATTCGCGTTCACAAATATGAATTTTGAATATTTTTTAGCTCTTGTTTTTTTGTGCACTTTGACGAGAATGGAGACGAATAAGCTTTTGTTATCTGAATTTCACAAGACAGGTTGTGCTGAAAAGGCAAAAATATAAGCGCGAAAAACACACAAAATAACAAATTAATCCTTTTTGAAGTAGCAAATCATTGAGAATCTGTATATTAAAGTTTCAAGCGAGGAAATTCATGAGCTAAAAAAATTGAAGAAATTTATCCCACTAAAATCCTTTGCTCAGTTGTCCACCTCAATCCTACGCAAAAATTCAGCCTAAAACAAACCCAACCAGAAAGGCAGCCAAAGTTTCTCTATCTTTTATTTTCAAACCAAAAAAACAGCATATTGCCCAGCATACCGCTTTTTTTCTCCGTAGGAAGGGTTGAAGCGGCACCGGAGTGAGGAGTGGATGCTTTCGTGGGGCGAGTGTTGGTGGAAGGAAGGTCGCCATTAGAAGATGCAATCTCCGTCTCTGAAGGTGCTCCTGTGGAGAACAAACACAAATAAAACGTCATACAATGGGAACAGTAAATTTTTTTGTGAACTGAGGGTGCTAATAATTGCTTCTACTGTTTTTGTAAACTATGCGCCGAAATGCGCGAAAATACGGACGGACTATTTAGTTGCAGACACGTTGGTCATGACACAGTTAGTTGCAGACATTTATGCGCGGTCTACACTCAGTGTAAAACCGTGAGCGTAAGAGCGAAATTTTTAGTTTATTTTAAAACAAATTAGGCATGCCCGGCGTACCGTCTTACAAGCTACCAGTTGGTTAAAACAAACCAAAAATAGTCTCGCACGCTCACGATTTTACGCACAGCGTAGACCAGACCTAAGTCGTTACACTGTTACCTGCAGACATTTAGTCGTGGACATCTATATAAGTCTCAGATTCAGTACAGTATTTGGAGAAGTGTTTTATGCTGTAAAGATGTGTATCATGGTACTGTAAAATTTGGGAAAAGCAGATTGACTTGAAATAGTACCTTTTTCTTTGTATTTGTTATTGCCACTGCATAATACAGTGGGGCAGTTTTGAAAAAAAGTAAAACAATCCATTTCTTCAAATTGGTGAAGAACTTTACATTGCTGAATTTTAGAGGCTACATTATGTATCTAACATTAACACTATCTCAAACTGTAAGGCAAAAATTGCATCAAAGACTAACGTAGCACATTCATCTCGCTTAGCAACTGCTTTACAATATCGATCGTACACGGAATCAGTAGAAGTTTAAAGATCATAAGGTATAAAAAAAGAAAAATTGCTAATTCTATAGTATATTTGGTGACAAACGAAAAATTGCCTGGGCAACATTTAACGCAGTGCTTTTCAACCTGTGGGCCACAGAGCATTTTGGTAAAAGTCGCATTTTAAAAAGTCGTGCTTGAATTTTTTTTTAGCTGGAGATCACCTGTTTTCGGCCGGAAAAACCGTTTCAATCTACTTCAAATCTGATTTGGCCGGAAAATTTGGGTCAAGTTCTTGAGCAATAATTTGAGAGTGGGGCCATGGAAAATTTTCAAAATCAAAATGGGCCACGGCTAGAAAAAGGTTGGGAACCACTGATTTAAAGCCTTTAGCTAGTCATTTCCGAGATGCATGAAAGTGGCAAAGGTTTATATCTATATGCATTTTGCTTTCGGTTGTGGTGATGAATAAACTAAAACAAGTCAACAAAACTGCGCAAACAAACGAAACCAGGATATGATAAAAGAACAATTGTGTTTGCAAAATATTTTGAGCTGCATTTTCGAGTTCTCATCTTGACACGCACTTCATACCACAAACTTTATAGTTACTGGTTTTGCTGTATTTTGCATGAACAGCAACAGTTTGTCGTTTTTCTGTCACTTAATAATAAAAACAAACTTTAGCCAACATCTTTAGCAGATTTTAACTGCTGTTTGTCGTAATGTTACAACGTAGAAAACTCTTGTAACCTTACAATACAGAACACTGTCACGTTAAAAATGTGAAATGGAAACTGGTTATTTTTAAGGTCAGAAAGATCTTCAAAACGAAATTTTAATCGTTATCTTAGACTTAGTGAAATCCCAGAGTTCTTACAAAAACCAAGCCAAGTCGAGTGCGCGACTTTTTTACGCAACCGGTTTGACTTTGAGACGTTTTGATGCGTACGTTTGACTTGGAGACATTTTGACTTGAATCCCACACAACTGCATGTTCGATCCAGTTAATGGCTAAACTGGTTTGTGTAAATTTCAATGCAGCATGTTTGCTGGATTGCTTCTTAGGCTGTCATGAATTTTAATGGAATTAATCTTTGTATTATTTATTCATGATATTGTCTAGATCAGAAAAGCGTTCAAATGCGGCACTGACGTTTCGTATGACGTTTCTACTGCCCAACAATCTAAAGTAATAGAATTTATGCATATTTAATTGTGTTAAACGACTAAAAATTAGCGTTTTGATCCGAAGAGAACCATTCAGTCAAATTAAACGTAAAATAAAAACGAGCAAGAATCCTACCCAGAAGATTTAACCAGGTTTTGGATGACGTTTTGATCGCGGTTAGAGATGCCATATTGATAACCCAAAATTTCTTTGATTAATACAAAATTTATCAGACCAGGAAATAGCAGCACGTACAATACTATTCGGATGTAACGAGACATACAATACACTAGGAAAACACAAAGCATTTCCCTTAGAGATCAGTTGCGTCCAAGTTTGGGTTCTCGATTAATATTTTCTAGATCGCAAAAAAAAAAAGAAAGGAAAACAAATACACTATGAATAATAAGCCGTTCAAATTTTTAAGCAAGTTTTTAAAACGCGGAAGTCTGAGTATACTGCCGAGGTCCAAGAGGAAACATCTTGCCACGTTTGTGCTTGTCATTTTCAAGCATAGATGCAATACCAACTATTATTCATAGGGCAAAAAAACTTGGAAATTTTCACAACTATAGAAAGATGATCACATTTCAGTATTTTAGAAAAACACTCGAATTTCATTGAATTTATAATTCAAGTGCAGAGTTACCGCACGTCAAATTAGCATCAATTAACCTTTGAAGATGAACAGTGAACACCTATAACGTAGTTTCCAAAAGTTTTCTATTCACAAAACCTATAATAATCTACAAACCACCACAAATATACGAATCTCTTGGAAAAACGCCAAGGTTTACAGTTTTATATCAAATCTGGTCTAGCCGTGATTAGAAAATCAGCCCCTGCACTTTGATAAACCTTAACCTTAAAAAAAAAAGCAAATTGCACGAATATGCGTTTCTTTAAATTTTGCTGAGAAATATTCCCTTCGCCAATAACAAAGTGGCTTTCGCTGACACATTTTTGAAAAACTGTGGCACCTGCAACAGCCAACAATGAAACACGCCAACTTGCATTCCACTTTGCAAATTGTTGTTGTGCTTTATTTTTGTATAGAAAAACAGTAGACAATTTTGACAATATTAAAATGCATTCAGTAAGAAAACAAACAAACAAACATCATAATCAAAAAAGCTGTTGAAACACATTAAGCTTCCTGATATTACATGAAGTTTATTTTCTTACAAATAACGTCATTATCAGACTCATTACGTAATGCTAATAACGTACACACTGTCCAAGACCACGAAACAATCTCATATTGTTACCAGGTTATATGCTAAACGCTTTTTGGACTGGTGAGCCTTAATCGCCATAATTTAGGCGTTTAACATGATCTTGCAGACATGCGGATTTAAAATAGGCTTTGATGTTGACATCAATATCTTGAACGAACTCAAATTATCCAAAAAATCTCCGACTTCGACCTCAGACGTTTGACCTCGTTAAGTTTTGCGTGAAAATAAATCAGTCGGTGACACATAAACTGGGAAAATGAAGGAGCTTGTAGCATGTACGAAATACGGCGAAAAAAAAGCTTATAAGCACTGCGGCCAGGTACGTGAAGATATACCAAAAGAACACCTTCATTCTCAATGCAATGTTGAATACATTGAACTTAGACTAGTGACTGGATCCCAGCAACCAATACTTTCACTCAGTACATATGAATGACGTTGTTGAAATGAAACGTAATATTTGAAACTCTCCAACAGTTTATATAATTGGTTGATATGCAATTAGAACGTGTACGAAAGATACTGCTGCAAAAAGTTAACCGGTCAAGAGTAAGTAAGAAAACAGTTCGAGTTCATATCATTTGAGCTTTGAAAAAAGTACTTATTTGTTAACTAAACAACGGAAAATTTAACTAATCCGGGGTTCCAAAAGTTAAAAAATACATCTCCCTAAAAAAATATCCTGATTTCAAGCACCAGAAACCATTGCAATCTTACTAGCCAACCGATACTAAAGTACAGCAGGTTTATAGCGCTTCAACTCAAAGCATTGATTGTAGTACGTGCATAAGCCAACTTTTCCAATAGTACGTGCATTCGCTAACTTTTCCCATAGTAGGTGCATTCGCCAACTTTTCCAATAAATGCTGAATATTCTGACTAAGTCACGCAGCTGATACTGTACTAGTGTTCTTCAAACTGCATTCGTCTTGTATCAATAACAAAAACCTCTCGTTAAAAAAAACTATGAAGTGCGGAAGAACGCACGATGGCTATTCAAGGCTGGAAAATTGCTTGCGGTGTATTTAAACAATTCAAGGTAACCTAAGACGATACCAATGCCCTGGGGAACATCAACAATGCAAGTGTTTTACTGAAACGTCGGCTAAACGCAACTCGCTTTTAAACGAAGACCACCGCTTTAATTGACGCAGCATCAGCGCCTAAATCAATGCCTATATGACACTTGCGGGTTTCGCTTGAACTTGCAAAATATGCTATGGTAAGAAAGTTCATTATTGATTTTTTTTCCTCTGAAAGACACACTACTCATTCCTGCAAAGCACGTCTAGTTTCTATTCGACTGATATTAGTCATGCTTCGAAGCCTGTAAGCTTTGAGAAACTTTTTTACATTGATCGGTGGACAATTAAGCTAAGTAGACCGTTAAGGTAAAACCAATTGACTCGATAGTACTCCTAAAGTAGCTACTCAAAAACCTTAAAGAAACAACCTTTTAACAACAGTACAGGTAAAACCTCCATTAACATTGAAGCAGGGTTTTAGAAGCATGTGCGACTTGCGCGTAACCTAAAATAATGGGTGGGGACACTAGGTTTTTGTTTTTTAATTTTTTAATTTCGGTTTCCAGAAGTTCCAAGAAAATCAGCAGTTTGTGGAGTGACTGGTGCATGCAGTTTTCAACATTACCATTAGTCATCTTCAATTCATTTCACAGCTGATTAAACCAAAAAGTATAACTTTTTTGTGAAAAGTTTATAAATTTTTGAGACACCAGGATTTTGATCAGATGGCATGTAGCCTCAACAGTTAGCTAAAATCTAAATGTTAGGTCTTCGAACTGTCCCCAAACTAAAAAAAAAATATTTCTCGCTTCCCAAAAAATGAAATTGTCTACTTGACTAGCGTATTTCATTTTCAACACTTGCTCGGCTTAAACGCAAAAGCTAGGGTTCTCTCAATGGCTGCGTCCCTGCTTCAACTTGAAGACAAAATAATTTGGTCACTTTGAAGCTTCCTGCACTTGTGATATATTTCATTACTGTAGTTTTATTTATTCGTTTGTGAGAAATAAAACTTTCTTTTTCCTTTCTTTAAAAAACGGATGTTACCACACCGGTCCTATTTGATATTCATATCTGGACCAAAGCAAGAGCAAGACCGAGCACCATACAGTACTATTTCCCAAGACTTTTTTAGTTTTTTAATCCTCAAATACGTAAGATAGCTGTAATAATGAAGTAGGTAAAGAACAATCAGATTATTGACTTAGTGAACTCCACACAGCTCTTTATTTGGACACTGGTCGAGAGTGTTTACATAAATCTATTGCAGTTTGGATTTAATGAATTCCGTAACGTTTGTGTCGAAATCCGATAACACTCGACATTTGAGCTCGAGTCAAGAATGAGTCTGGTCCACTACTGATAGCGATATCAGTTTCGCCCCACGCCGTGCGCAAATGCCATTTTTCTTTGTTATCTAATTGTATCGAAAGCATTTTCTTTACCTGCACAGAAGCAGCTCTTAAAGATATGAATGGTTTCCATTATCCTTCTTGATTGTCTTCAACATTGAGATCAAAATACATTAACTATCTTTGAAGTACGTAAAATTCACAAAGCTGTTGTATAAACCACATCTAAAAGTGATGAAACACTCTTAACTTCTTTGCCTGTTTACCTTATTTTACTGTAATGCATAAATTGTCACCAGGAAATTACAACCATATGCTTGTTGAAATCACGAAAGATTGTAAATTTGGCGGGGAAAAATTGATACAGCTTTCTAACCGCTCGGATTCATCGATAAAAATTATTTCCAAGCAATTTAGTTGATACAATGCGACAGCAGAAGACACTAGCTCCAATATACAAACAAATTCGACTTCGATTCAACGATAAAAATTATTTCTATGCTGCTTTGTCGATACTAGAGACAGCAGACGACACTAGCTCCAATGCACACACGGATTTGACTTCAGAAGTATAACTCTGAACGTTACTAAATTGACAAGGACAAGAAAGTTTGGGAAAAAGTTATGACATCAAAACAAGAAGATCACTTGCATTAGTTTGGGCTTCTTGGTTTAGCACTGGTAGAATTTGAGATTTCTGCACTCCTGACTAGCTACAGCTGAAACTTTCCTCCAAACAGACGGGCAACGTAAAAACCATGTATTTTGCCGAACAAAACTTTCTTTTCTGGCTAATGTCCGAAAGAAATCCGAGCCCAAAATATAACCGTCAATCTCCCGTTCCGTATAATTGCGTTACTCAAAAAGCTTAATTCAACAAACGCGGCAAAACACCTCTAGTCGTATTTGTAACTGTCACTCAAGCTAGCACATTCTCTTCCAAAATCACAAATTTGTTATATCTACCTGCTTTTTACTTGGATTCAAGCAAGACTGCATTTGGAATAAAATTATCAACGTTAACTGGAGCGCAAAGCCAAACAGGAAAAACTAGGCAGCACGGCCATTGAATTCTGTCACGTGGCAAAAATCCTCTTATGTGAAATGGTGTGATTCAAATATCAATCCAACTGACTCAGGTCAAAGGCATTATACTACCAAATGCTGGAAACTACGATTGAAAACAATGACGAGCAATCGTTAAAGCTTTTCTAGTTCGAATGTAGAATGAAACCGCATGACAAAGCATTGAAAAGCGCATTTCTAATTGCAATAATCGCTTTTCTCCAACATTTCGCCAGTCACATTATCATCTTTTTCCTTATTCTTCACAAACATCTAAAGCGTGCCACCAAGTAGCTCACAAATATTCTCCATACTATCCACTTTCTTTCTTACTAGATTCTAGCGAAGCTTTCTGTACGGTTTATTTTTGATATTTCTCACTTCATATTGAAACAAGCTTATATTGACGCTTCGTTGACAAATACAGCATGGTTTATAATCAAGAGCAAACAGTGTTTACAAAAAGTTTTAATCAAATACCCTACAGGCTACAGATGAACTTGAATTATTCAGATGACATCTTATAAAGTAGACCAAACACCATTTCACCTGCAAAAACCACAGAAAATATCATTATCAGCCTTCAAAATAGCCAGAGATTTACAAATTGCAACCAATACGTTGATTCACTAAGAGATACTGTTTCTTTCAACTTTCCACTTTCATACTGTCATAATTTCAATGCATTTCTTCCTTTCTCCTAACCCTTGATAACAAGACATTCTAACAAAATAACCAATTGCCTTTATGAGACACTTTACAGGATGGGGAGGTCTTCTACATCAAAAACCCATTTAACTTTTGATGAAAAAAAGGTCTGCTGCCAGGAAGATGGTTATTAGTTTGTTGAGGATCATCTTGTGAATCCCAATCTACACCCAAACAACCACAATAGACGAATCCTTGAAGGATCCACATGGTTTTTACCATATCCGAAAAAACGAAGTTCCTACTCCAACTTCTTGTCAACTTCGTCTACCCTTACCGAATATGAAATTATATAAAAAAAAAAAAGACGTTACCAGCCTGTCTTCAATAGTGTGATACCGTTAAATGTAATAACTGCAATCGAATAGCGGCTTTTTTAGAGCTGAAACGTAACGCCGGGACCAATGCATTCTTCATGTTAATGTCCTAGCAAGTGGGTCAAACCGGAATGGAGACAGGAAATGGACCAAAGAACTGCAGGTACTTGCTTATAATGTAAAACTTGTAAGTTGAATTCGTAACAGCTATCCTCGCAGGGGTTTATTTTTTCGCTCACAAATTTCGGTCAAACGTCCGAATTTCGAACTAATTTTTCGGTCATTTTAGAATTTATTTCGGTCATTTTCATAATTATAAACGAAATTTTAGCTCATAGAATCAAAACTTTAACGAAGTTTTTTTTTTTTGTCATTTTGACCTAATTGGCTAATCAATTTTCGAAATTTTGGTCAATGACAAACAAAAGACCAAAAAAACAAACAACAAAAAAACTAGGTCCTCGCTGTTGCAGCAGTTTCAACTTTAGTGGCACTAGTAGCATATGTGACTGCTCCCTTAACCAATTGCGTTAGTGTTAAGTCATAGTAATATGTCATCTTTCCGACGCTTTACTCCGTACAGCATAGGAAAATACAGTGTATCATAAGGTTTGAAGAGATATTGTACGTACCTAAATACAAAATTCGAAATGGCTGCTTGATGGCTGTATATTGCGTTTCTACCAAAGAGAAATTGCTTGGTATTCACAACACAATAGGCTACTGAAAGATTTCTATAAAGAAATCTCTCCCATACTATTACTTTCTGAAAAAAAAAGTTAGGAGGAGAGCAGAAATAGACTTTTTCATTCAATGACATTATGATCTTACTCCTACCAGCGAACGGGAGCAGACATAAATCACGAAAAAAGCAACAATTGCATTCATGCAAGCGTTTGGGAAATTTTGGCTAGCCCTTTGAAGGAAGTTCCGATTATTTTCGAACCTTTAAAGGGGTTGAAGCATCCAGCCAATTTTGGTGGTTTACATTAGCTAAAATGGAAAAAAAAATTTGAAATTTTTGGTTCTGATTATAGGGCTGCGGTTGCAAAGATAATTAACCAACAAATACAAAAAGATATCCCCCTAAAAAGTTTTTGGAAACCATGAATCTGTTTTCTCAGCCTGATCTTTCCGGGAAAGAAAGAGACTGATATTTTCTACAAATTGAGGCTGATAGAAAAAACTCAGGGCTTCCAAACGCTTTTTTGTTAATTATCTTCGTAAACGCAGCCCCAAAATACGAAAATTTCAAAAATTATATTTCGATTTTAGCTTTTGTAAACTACCGGAACTAGCTGGATGCTTTACCCCCTTTAATAGTTTTTGAACTGGTTGACCGTGGTTCATACCCTTTACTGCAACGTAAACAACGGCGAGGCGTTTCGTGGAAGATGATGCATTACTTCGTTCCGTTTTCACAGCATTGCGCTTATATAACCGCACGAAACACAACGGTTAAATGGATCTGCGTTGTACAGATGGAGATGGTAATCGACATTACCGGCAAAAACAACTCGGAAAGAAGGCGATAACAGTATGCAAATTGTAAAACACGTTTACACACGAAAATTATCCCCAACTTGAAGACCAAGCTCGACGTCAAAGCATATTGCAGCATAAATCACCTATAACGGCATCTACAGCGTGCAGTTCGAAAGCACTGTTCAATTATGCCAACTGTTCACAAGTTGTCATAACCGATGAATAGCGTACCGGTAATTTAGAAAAATTACTATTACGTTTAAGTTGCAACCGTTAAGGCAAAGTGGCCAATTTTGATCGAAATCGCCTATTGCAGATTTTTGTCAACTTTGCTTACCTTTTTGGTCCAATTTTCCTTTCTGGGCGACCGAGCTATTTGACCGGAGTACCAAAGTCCGTCGCTTGAAACGCATTGACAAGCTACTCAACTTTCTATCCATATTTTCTTAACTGACTTCCAAAAAGTTGTCTTTACACGATGCTTTTGGTGAACTAATAACGTCACGTGACCCGGAAACACGTAAATAGGCAATATCAAATTCTCCCACGCTTTTTAACAGCGTTTTTTTTTTGCAGCAGATTAGACTTATGAGGTTCTAATTAACCAGATTATCATTCAAAAGCGATATTCTGTAAAATGAAACATACTCTAAGTAAAAGGCTGATACAGTGAAAATCCGTGGAAAACGAAAGGAGCACTCAGTTACAAAACGTTTGACGTTCCTCAATTTCGGCATAGCTGGTAACCTAGGGGCATGACCCCATACGAATTCAAACAGTTCATCAACAAAATAATACTAAAGCTGCTAACGTCGAAACTGCAGGGTCAATTTAAATTACCCGCGTAACTCTGATCTAAAGGAGAAATCTTGCTTGGTTGCTTCATCATTGAAGTTAAATTTTGATTCACAATCTACCTATTTCCTGCGTTATTTTTTTTCCTCAAAAACTTTCAAATAATCACCCAATACACAGGGTGGGGCAGAAAAACCTACATGTTAAAAATCTTACTATGGCAATGCTGTTTGAAGTTAGCCATATAGCTGGGGTGAATTTATGTCGTGATTGAGTTGTCATTTGGCCAAGAATAAAAGATCAGAAAAACTAGAGACTAAATTCGAATTTTTTCTCAAGTTTTCAAGTCCCGATTTGGCCTGAAAAAAAAATTTTTGGGGTGTCCCTACTTTGCTAAAGAGGAGCTTCTAGCACCAAAGTGAGTCCGTGTTGAGTCTCCAACTTTAAACTTTTAACCCATAGCAGAGAATTTGTTTGCTTTTTATCCGAAACAGGTTTTTTTGTTCAGTCGAAAATGATACCCATAATTTCTTCAAGTTGCGGATGCTACTTCTCTATGAGTGACGAAGTTTTTCACATATGCACAATTTTTCCCACGCAGGCTAAATCGAGACTTCAAAACTCTTGAAAAATTCAAACAAATTAATCACTATTTTTTCAAATCTAATGATAACAAGTGTAGGCTATTTCTAATGATAACAAGTCTAGGCTAAATAGCAATTCAATCACGACATAAATTCAATCCAATTTTGAGGATAACCGAAACAGCATTGCCATAAGAAGGTTTTTAAATAGAGTAGGTTTTTTTGCCCCACCATGTAGTTTATTCGCTGCCTAGCTAATGTTGAAAATTCTCAGTCTTTGGTTAAGCTTACTTTATACGCATAATAACACTTCCCTCTACGTTAACTTGACATGGTTTTTGCAGGACATGATAAAAATTTAAATTTTTGTCGTTTTTGTAGCACGCAAAAAAATTTGAAGTGGTGCTTTGACATTCAGATTCAATTGACCTAAAAGCAGACAAACGTAACACGCCCTATATGAAAATATTTTGCCAGAACTTAATAAAGTTAAATTTCATCCATTTTACAACGACCAACGAACATGTGAACTAGGGGAAATACTCACACATGCTCACATGATTTTTTTTTCGCAATAACACGCTATTATGCAATGATAACAAGCACCATACGTCAACATATTCGAATATAACTGCGTACTTGTCGGCGGAACAAGCTGCAAAATTTTGAAATAACAAAAATTCAAGAAGGAAAAGTTGTCGATATACAATACACCGATTTAAACAAGAACGTTTTAACGCCGATTAGAAAGACGTCATCAATTTGGTGCGAAGGGGACAATTTCACAAGTTCCTTTGTGTTGTTTGGCATTTAGCTCGTAAGTATTTCACCACTTAACGCCAATAATTATAACTATTATACAGGAAAAAGTAGTTTAGACATGCATGCAATTTCTGAACATGTGATCAAAAAAATGGAGGCAATAACAGTCGCATCGAACTTGTCCAATCTTTCTAACTTCTACCACTTAGAAGCATTTTTTCAAATAGGAAAATTTGAACGTTGAAACTAGGGCACCGATCCTCAAAATTTCTGACTTTCCAAGCCAAAATAAAGTTTTAGTGGCGAACATTCGGTACAATTTTCAGTTAACATAGCTAACTTTTCTCTAAGAATAGCAACAGACAAAAAAAGGTTACTTTTAATTTATTTTTCCACGCCTCTACCGAGTACCCAATTGTATGGACTTTCAATATGTTTTGCGATGCTGTTTTTGAAATATGCTATTGTAATTACATTTTATTCACCAAGATACCTTAGCCAGGAGAAAACGGACAAACCTTTTGAGTCTTCGAGTCTAACAGCCACCTGCCCACCAATCTACCACACACGGTGGAGGCTTCACACTTTCCCTTTTAATTGCTGAACGTCAAGCATGGAAACTGTGAATACCAATTCTATAGTGCTGGTTACATATACTTACAGTTGCCATTAAAATCAAAGCCAAAACGTCCTAACAATCTTGCAGACATCGAAAGCTGCAGCAGCAAAGCGGAATTTCATCACGAACTTAGGTAGAATCCAGCCAAGGATATTATTACGTCATCTTGATAAGTTGCAAATATTGAATCAAAAGCAATCAATATGACAAATCAATTGAAAAAGGAGAAAAAAAGAGAGTAAAAATCGATTGGAAGTATTACGAGGAATTCTGCGCAATTAGCATGTTTTGAATAAACCAAAGAAGCTTCAAAATTCATCGAAATATGCCGCGGTTCTTTCCAGCATATTATAAACAATTGCTTTTAATTTGAAAGAAAACAATTTTGGTTTCAAAACGCTTTATCACAAAAGATATGAAGTCATTTTCGCCAAAATTAAGCCAAACTTAATTTTAAATGGTTTTACGCAATCGGTGCAAATTTTTAGACTTATGGTAATGTTTCGCCAGCCCATACTACCTGGCTTCATCATGATATTGAACAAGTTTTAAAAAGTCCATTCCATGCTGAAAAATTGCAAATTTGGTTCGAGTTTGACATCCACAATCAACTGACAAAAAAATTTTTATTTTTTTAATTTTCAAAAGTCCCAGTGCAATATATTTCTAACCATCTGCGAATCATTCAATTTTCGAAGATTTGACGCACGAATCTTCCTACTTTATTCTACAAACGGCAGACAAAAATACAGCTATCATGGTTTATTAAGAATTTATTAATTTACAAAACAATTTATTAATTTTGACGTTCTTTATGTAGTTAAACAAAAAATTTAAAAAGCATTTTCAAACCTTTGGCCAACTCGACAAGCTGTGACTTAGCCGGAACCAAATCGAGACCTATTGGTTGAAAATTAGAAGTGGAAAAATGCCAACGATAGTGATGACATAAACTACACGCTGTGGGAGATACGGTGCTGCATACTGGCTGAAATAGTTTTTATACATTAACAGATTTTTTGGATTAAATTGCGAATTTTAGACTGAGAAATAGCCCAGCCATGCTGATGGGTCTTCGCAATGCAAATTAAATGCTCCTTAACGTCGACTCTTGAAAAGCTAGCTACATCCAAAAACTTGGCGTAACAAGGCCATGTTTCTCAAAATTAATGTTAATGATGACCTTAAAAGTGTAGTTCTAGTTCTAAAGAAACACTTGCATTGACGTATTCAGTATCACAAACAGCAAGTTTTAGACGCCCAGTAAATTGCCTCGCTATGGGCTAAGGAGTATTGCTTTAACATTTTTTTTTTATTTCTCATATTGCAATATACACAAAATCCCTCTCGATAGATGTGGCAACAATGGCTTTCTCTTATTTTCGAAATCCTGCATTCGAGCCGACTGTATAAAATAAGTGACTAAACTGCTAGACGATTGCAACATTTATAGATGGATTGAAACAGTTTTTTGAGGGTTCAACCACTTGAACTTGAGCTAAAAATGTTCCTGCAGAAAGCACTAGTTCTTGTTATCAAGGTTGATCTAAACTTTCTTTCCTTTAATGGTTTAAATATGGTTTAAGTTTTCTATGTGAGTCTTTTGTTATTGTAGCAAGCTTATTTCTCAACGCTATGGGGCTAATTTTGCTCAGGAAACTTAAACAGCTACATGTATGGAGGCGTTGAAAGTGCGTAAGTCTTTGCGTACGTCAAATGCATTCAAACGTAGTTGATGTAGGTAAGAAGGTCAAATTAGCCCGCAGGTATGATGAAATGGCAATGCACTGAAGTTACTAAATTGAGTTTAAAAGAGAGAATTGGACCCTATTTTTATGAATAATTAATTGAAGGGACAAGCTTCCGTTAAGATTTGATGCAGCCGTATCAATACGTTTTAACTTTGAACTTGCTTGATTTTTTTGCGTAGATTGTTTTACATCCATTTTTTATCCATTTCAAAGCCTCTACTATACGGTAACCCACCACAGAGTTTCGAACAAAGACTGGATGATCCTAGTAGTACGGAACGTCTAACCATTTGGCCATATCGCTACTGGTCTTCTTTTGGAGCATTACTCAGCTTCAAATTCCAGATGCATTCCTGACAAATTATTCATTAGAGGCTGGATGCGAACGTATTCTCACGGTCACTAAGATTCAAAAGCCAACTACTTTGCCACACACAATCCCATTGCAGTTTTGCAAAGCTCGCTTGTAATGGTCATAATTTTTTTCAATGCAATTCTCTCACAAAAAAAACAAACAAACGAAAAAAAGTTTGTTTTCTTGTAACTACAATTTAGTGATTTTTAGGCAAAACCTCAACAACAACAATTATGCTGTTGGTATTGTTACTAAAGCACAAAACTATAATGTCTAGAAATTTAAATCCTTCTGGAAGAATTTTTCGTGTCTAAAAACCTTCTTTCGACTTACCTTTACGGTTACGTGCTTCGACTTAACTTTACGGTTACGTTAATCGCTGGATAATTAGGCTCGGCACGAACCGACTACAATAGGCTTAGCTCGCTAACACCGCAACAAATAATCTGCTCGCCAAACGAGGATAAAATAAATGCGTGAGTATTAGGCTCAAAAATACAAAACAGTTTGGCAACTCTAGCTTATGTGCCTATTACTCGACTAAAATAGCTGAGGTAATTATACTTTTGTCCATTGAAGGGACTGGAAGAAAGTCGTGACCGTTTTCTACCCGCAAATACGCGACTGAAGAAACAATAAAAAACGACCTATCTTGTACAAAAGTACGTAATGAAAGTGAATATAAGTGCATTGTATTCTTGTTCAACTGTTCTAAGGTAATACGTTAATTATAACGGAACGCGCATTTAACGTTATCTACGCTACGACAATTGAAACATTTGCAAAGAACAAACCACTTCCGCAAGAAACTGAAGTTAATTGATCAGCAATTGTCGCAATATACAACTTTATATTTCAAAGACAACCGAATTTGACCAGAAATAATTCGTAATCGAGCCACCTGATTTTTTCAGCCGGTTCTTACTCGCGACGTGCCTTTCTTTCCATGGCTACGGGGTAGAATAGGGAAGCCGCCGTCCCAGAAAATCGTAAGTGGCAGCCAATGGGAGCATATCAGCAATGGCTGTTTGGGGGGCAACGGGGTCTTTAAATAGGTTCTCTGTACAGGGCTGGGGTTCTACAGTGTTCAGTTGTACCGATGTACCAAGCTCTCTTTAACAGGAAAAGATTCGGAAAAAGTTCAACTTTTTATGCTTCTGTCAATAAAAACGAAAAAATATGCTTTTCTTTGTGTTATCCCGCGAAAAAACTGAGTAGAATCCTGTACAAAATCCTGAATGGGCAAAATCCCGAATTGAAAAAAATCCCAAATGGAGAAACTCCCAAATTGGACATAATCCAGAATAAACAAAATCAGAATTTTATAAAATCGCACTTATAGTACAGACATTGTGCAATCGAAGTTTCCAAGCAAGCACAATGCTGTAAGAATACTGTAACAAGTACGCGTACAATGTAAACATCATTTCCTTACGAAACTGGGAATACAGGCTTAGAGGTTTTAAGCAGGAAAAAGATGCAGCAATTCTTGATTGGAATGGTAGAGAGAAAATTGGCTCTCAAGTTTAGGAAGGCCTGAAAGACAAACTCCAGCACCGCCCAAAAGTGGGATCACGCTAAAGTTCAAAACACGGATGAGAATTGATAATTTTTACTAAGAACATGTTTGGCTTTAAGAAGCAACAGGAACGAAAAGTATACCTTACTATATATAGATTGTGAAAGGTCGCAAGCTAAATCTGGTACCAAATACTTCTCCCAATATAAATTAGAATCTAATTATATAGCAATCATTGCTTTTTAATGCGTTTCCAACTTTTTCTCCGTAAATAAATCTCAATTGTTTCGCGATTGAAATAAGACGAAACAAAACGTCAATTTGGCAGATTCATTTGAAAAAGCCGAAGTGATCAAGACTAAACACTGCCTGACTGTTTGTATGAAAGACGTATTTGGTATATCTATCTTTGTGCGCGATATGAATAAAGCAAGCACCATCGTAATGTAAGTAATTGCTAAATCCAAGTTAGAAACAAAAACTTGAAAACGGTTGCGGAAACCCAACTTGAAATTATCACACCATTTGTTATTTGTTGAGGGGGGTTAAAACTAAAAAAAACTTTGTTTTGATGAACCTCTCATTTCGAAGGGATTATTTGGGATCCAATTTCAGTTGTTTTTTTTTTGAAAAACGCAAGAGGATTTTTTTTCAGGAAAAAATATGATTTGAAAAAAATTTGACTTTAGACCAGGTAAATGTCCCTTTTTTTGGGTATTCACTTTAATTTCAAACAAATTTTCCAACATCACACTCATTTTTTGTTTTTTTGGGGGAGAAGGCTCTGATTTGAGGTTTTTTTAATTTTGATTTAGCAACACTGTTTGAATCTCTTTCAATTACTTGACGCTACGCTTAGAGGAGCACTAGTTTATAAAGTTTTTTTGCCGCAAAACTCTATTAAAAATGTGACTTACCCCCGACTGACAAAAGGTTTGATGGCACAAGTCCCTCTTTGGTGCCATCTTGCGTCTGTGCAATTACGTAATCGTCACGTGACCTAACAACGGTGAGTAATTGGCCTCGGCGAACGGAGAGCTTTCCAACACTGCCATTATAATCATCCAGCACTCGCACGGTGTCACCAGGAACAAACTACACAAAAAAGGTTAAATGAGGTCAACTCAGTCCAGACAAAAAAAGAAAATAGTGTGGGTAACTTTGACGTTCAAAAAAGAATACAGCAGCATATACTGTGCGATTATTAACAGTTCTAACACACCGCACTAGTGCTTTAGAAAAAATCCAGGGGCGATGTGCAGTTGAGTGGTTATGTATACAGTGCTGCCAGCAGCATAATAATCTCTGTTCGAAACTCAACTATGGCAAACCGTGGTTAAAGGTGGGTTTACACAGGACGCAAAGCAACCAAAAAGTGACGTCATTAATAACTTGCGAAAGGTTGCAACCGGTAGCAATCTTCGAGAAACTTCACTTAGACAAAATTGTTGATAAATGGTTGGCTTATTTTGAGCAAGTGACGTAAGCGACCACTTGCGAAGGTTGTTAACCTTCGCTTCGCGTCCCGAAAAGAAATACAGATGAAAACAATTTTTAACAAACTGATGACCATAACTATGAACATATCTAGCGAATAATGAGTTACGCCCTAATTAAGAGTATTTTGGTATGTTTGAGTTCTTAAGCTATTCGTACAATGTACATATCACCTGAATTCTGTTTGTTCTCGCTTTTGGTCAAGACTGTTTCTTACAAAGCAAAAATCACAAAAAAAAAAAACGATAGTTTCAAAAAATATTATTTTTCCATGCAGTAAAATCTACTTACATTTTCGCTGTTGTACGAAAGTCGGGAATGGATCGACATGGAATCCGGATTTCCGACACTACCGGATTCGCTCCATCTATCCGTACTCACACTCCATCGGTCATCATCCAATGCACTGGTAGTGCTAGCTGGTCTGTGGAAAAATTGATCGTTTGAAAACAGAAAAGAATACAAGCCGTGGGTAGAAACCAACAGCAACAAAAACCTACTTCCAAAAGGGATACAGTGAGTGGCGGGGGACCATAAGAATCTCAGAGTAATGCAGTTCTCAAATATTTGGAGTAGAAACAAACCAAACATAGATAAGTTGCGTGGTTGAAGTTCCAAATTTGGTAAGTGGTTTGAAATTCCAAAGTTTGGGAGTGAAAATTTTACGGGTTTGAAAGATTGTGAATCCCAAAAAGCTGCTACGGCCTAAATTGTGAAGAGTTCGGAAGCGTGATCTTGAAAATGCATTTTTTACAAACACAAAACTTACCGTTTAACTGTAGAATATGGTGTTTTGGCAAGTGGCAACGCGTCTTTGCTTAATCCAGAGTCAGGTATCACTTCTGATAGCTTCTTAACCCATTCCTGTAACAAAAACACGCATTCTCATAGTCCCAGTGCTTCCATAAATAGTTTTTGTCAACCAACTTGAAAAATCACTAAGAAAAAATTGGAATTCAAATTTACGTCTGAACAAAGGCTCGTTTTAAAACCAGGGAACACTTTTCCCTCCCATTTGGTGCAATGTGTTGGCGTGATTAGACAAGCGCAGAGTGCTTGATTATACGCATAAACAAACGAACCTCCCTCGATTTGATCATAAACCGGCTACTATCATTTTCGATGATTTAAAAACCGAGTTGCAAATTTCGACATATTTAAGTAGAGAAGAGTGTGCTTTATCAACATCAGTTGTCCAATGTTTATTTTCCAGTTTAAAATAATGCTCTTAATATTCAGACACATTAAAATAATGTCTTGAAGTGGAATTAAAAACTACTTGTCACACCTGTTTTATTTCAACAGTTGGTGCCTTTAAAATAAGTTTTTCTGATCGTCCACAATAAATGACAAATTTCGAACTATCTTCCGCTTCGTTGGTGTCTTGGAAGCTCAATTCATTCGTCTGAAACAGCATTTTTTGCGTTTGGAAAAGTGAAGAGGCAATTTATTTGACAAGTTTAAAATAAGGAAACATGTACATTTTAAAACACAAAATAATAAAGACATTTGGTTACGAAATAATTCGAACAAACTCAAATTGAATGCTTAATCCAAAATGACTTGCATTTTGAAAACTTCTTCAGTTGGAATCTGAAAAATACTCTCCAAGAATTCTACGACAGAATTCGTTTGGATGATGAACCGATTAATAAACAAACGGGGTCTCTTGAGAAAGATATTTCTCCATTAATCTTAGCACGTCCAACGGTAAATTCTTAATTTTTTTCGACTGCTTTAGATTATAAAATAATATCAGATACGAAACTACGACTTCAAAGAATAACAGACAGACAAATGGGATAAAAACAGTAATAACATAATGTTGGTTAAAAAAGGAAACATTTCAGTACAGTAAACTCACTGGGTACTTGAATTTGAACATGTACTTCGACTTTCCAGAGTTGTCTTTCGTTTCTTTGCAGACAATCAAAGAAAGATCAAACAAGAACAAATGCCGTTCTCGGCCTTTCCTTATCAGTTGTTTTGTGTCTAAAACCTAAATTTAAAATTCGTTTTCATGAATTATTAATTTTAGTATATAATTTATGATATCTAATCACAAACAATTATAAAAAAAAAGGCAATATTTGACGAAAATGGAAATTAGAGCAAAAACTTTGCATATAATTCAACGGCATAATTTTCGGACAAAACTGGTTTTATTTGTCATGGCACTGAAATCGCAACTCTGCAAAGCCTACAAAACTCGCTTTTACTACCCATACATACATACATTAAATTATATGCTTCTTACAGCAGTAGCAAAGGGTGCCGTAACATCTGGGGTTCGAATTACCATCTACCGTTGCCAGTCGCTATTTTGCTTTAAAACAATTTTCACAACACCTAAATTTTTACAAGAATTTGACAATTTAGCGACGTTCTCGTTGCTAAATGTGTGCTAACAAGCCACGAAATCAAAGATAAGTTGATTTCATGAAATTTACTAAAACTAGAAAAAATACAAATCAAAGTAATTTGGTACCTGAAAGGAATCTTGCAAGATGACCTCTCCTTGAAGATTGATATCCTCATCAAATCCTCGCATCATCCCAAGATGAAGAGCGTCGTTGGCTCGCCTGGGAACCGATAGCATAACCTCCAGACCGTCTTTGATTTCGCTTTTGTCACTTTGACAGCAAGAAGCCAGGTCCTAAAAATGATCACTATTCCAATCGCAGGCAAAAAATAACGCGACATTGATAGAAGTTAGTAATAGTGCATGGACTCCTTATAAAATTTAAGCAAATAGTTAGAATTGTTTAAAAAATTTAGCAGTTAGTTTTTTTGTCCTGTGCGTCTTCGGAGCAACAGCAAAAAACCTGAAAATTAAAATATTTTTTTCTTGTTTCAAGATCACTTTAAACATATACCTCATTGAAGACATATTGAGTACATAATTAATTTAATGATAAAAAAACCAATCTTTACCTTGAGAAGCAGTTGATATTTGGTGATTCTCTGTACTGGTTTGATCAAGCATGATGCGATTGAATTTGAAAGTTGTTTTCGCGCTTGAATTTTATCGAAAAAATCTCCAGCTTGCTCGATTAGAAGCTGTAGAAGATTGATTAAAAAATATCAATACATACTCGACCTTTCTTTCGTTTCTCTTTTTTTCTCGTTTTTAATATTTTTTTAAATCTTTTTTTCCATTTTTAATCTTAAGCTTAGTCAGCAACGGTTTTTCATAGCTTAGTTTCAAATACAAATTGGATGTTTCTAGAAGCACTATGATTGTTAATATTGATTTAATATTGTTACTGCCACTCAACCGCAAATCGACTTCTTTTGGAGCAATAAAGAAGTCTTAAATTTCAAAAACTTTTCTTGACGGGTCACGACAACTGATCGCCAGCCACTCTAATGTTGGCGGTTAGTCGACTTCATTCGCTTTCTGGCAAATACCAAGAATGCTTTCTGCAAGAATCGAACCCGGTCCCACAATCAGTAAGATTAAAGTTCAATTACTTAACCACTACATCACAGCGGCTTCATTTATGATACTCAAATTCTGTAGTATAAAAGTAATAGCCACGGCTTAGCTATGTTAACTCAAATCAAACTATGTTAACTCAAGCGTGTAACGAGTTTGCGGGGCCCATATCCACGTCACTTCGCCCGGGCAACACAGCTCCTTTCGAAGAAATGTTGCAACGGTGGCGAGCCGCTGCCAGCACTGTGTCTAATTTGACCGGCCCTAGATTTGAACCTCAGTCTTCCCACTCCAAACACGAACGCGTTACCACTCGACCAACTGGCAGGTTGCAATGGTAGATACCTCGTTGGATGCTGGCTTGTTTTGACAATATTGTACGTAGAGATTGAATTGCGGTGCCCAAGTGACGAAGCAGTGGCCGAGATCCTCTGGAAGCTTTTCGTATTTTTCCAATTCTCTCAGAAAAGTTTCGCTGAAAAAGAAAATCCATGTGAAAACAAGGATATAAATCACTTATGACGTTGAAGCGTTTACCGAGCTGGTTGGTTAAGGCCCATCTCCGTATTCCTCGGCTGTTTCACATAGCTTTTTGCGAAGTGAAATTGCAGTGAAGAGTCTCGGTGACTTTGCAACCGATTAAAACGAGAACTAAACCAAGACCTCTTATTTCAGAGGCGTAAACATCTTAACTCCAGAACGCTAAAAACAAGAATAATAGTGCAAAAATAGAATTACCTGTGAAACTTATAGAGTTCATGGTAATTGCTAAAGATGACATGTTGTTGTCCGCGAAGACCAGGGGGTAAATCAGGATTACCATCCTTTGTTTCATTTAAGTAATGCTTGATGCAATCTTCTAAGTCTTTCACGTACCTAAAAACAAAAAAAAACATCAAATAAAAATCTTGTATTTTGATGCCAAAAGACCAACTGGTAGTCCTTTCGTAACAAGTATAACAACAGTATGAGGGTCGATAGTTTTGATGATAATTAAGATAATTTTTAAAAAGTGTAAAAAATTAATGCTGACAACTTGAAATAAATTAACGCTGGGTTGCTAGCAACTTTATTAAGCATTTTTGCTGTCGACTTCGGCAGCAGAATTACAAGATCTCATCGTATATTTTAATCTTTAGGCAGGCTTTTTTATGCTTTTTTGGTCGGTAGACTTAATTCAACTAATCAAATAAAGTAGAAAAATCTTTCGAACTTTTTAGAAATTGATACGTACGCTCTTTCAGTTTGTAGCAGTTCTGTCATGATGTAGCTCTGTCGTTTTGTGATTTTACTGTCTTGGTCATCCTTGGCCGTTACTTCCGACGAAGTGCTTGCCGGTTTGAAAGGAATTTGATTGCCAGTGGTCTGTCGAGATGCTGCAATAAACGTTGTTCTGAATGAAAAACTGTGCAACTTCGAAGTGGAAAATTGAATGTAATTGAGTAGTCTTATTAACTTTTTACAAAAGAAGTTTATGATTGTAATGTGATGTCAACATATGGTAATTACAAAAGCAATTTAACACCGATTTTTTGGTTTGCTGGAATTTTCCCACTTTTTCTGTGGGAGCATGATGAAATAGAACGTCACCCAACGGAAGCCCAGCAATAGGCTGCGGAACCCGTGAGAGAAATGGTCATTCACACACCACTCAAAAAAGTGGGCAACCCATTATAACTACTACATTTATGAGCTTATAAGCAACCACAGGTGATGGTATTGGGTACCACCCACTTAACTCTTGCACCCACTGGGTAGGAAGCTTTGTGACTTTTTCAGAAGAAGTAAGTAAACACACTTTGTAAGCGCAGGTACAAACTAATGTTTTTTTAGAGAGCGTATAAAATGATATTGGTTCACCTTAGCCACCTCCAAAGCTATCTCAAGCAAAAATACGTAGCTAATAAACAATGGCACAAACAAAAAAATCACCTTATCTACCAGCCCAATAGTGTTTTGTTACTTAAAGTCTCATTAGATTGAAACCTTTTTTTCAAATATCGTTTAGAACGAGCATTAAGTGAAGTGCACAAACATAAGTCGTAACTTTTATTAACAAACCTGCGGGCGCTTTTCTAATTTGTTCAGCAGGGAGATTATTGGCTATCGTTTTTTCATGAGCTTGCAGCTGTCGAATGAAATCGTTGTAGCTAAAAACAAAAACGCATGACAATTTGGCTAAAAAATAAAAAAAACAATCACAAATTTGAAATCATAATAACACGAATAAAATACCACCGTTGATTAATGCACAATAGAATAATCCAGTGCTCTTTTACCTCTTTTCTCGATAAACCTTTTATTCAACATACCTCACTAATACGGGTAACAACTACAGCAGTTTTCAAATCTATGAAGTCAATAGATAGTTTCGAACTGTTAGTTCTTAGTTCTCATCAGCAACTCTCAGAACTGTTGGAGAAGACATACCACACAACTACCATGCTAAAATTTGGACCATTTTTGGCTTTATAGACCAGTCGCGAATTTTATTTTTGTAGTTTTTTTTTTACTCAAAGGGAAACTACACTAAAAAGAAACTGAAAGAGAATACAATATTCTTTATACCAACCCCACCTGGATTGAATAATCTGCTCGTATTTCTTCACAGGGTTGATGAGAGAAGCGTCCTTCGATACGATGGCAGCAGCACGGGTTGAAAAGGAGTATAGACGACCCTGTAAAACAGTGAACAATAATCACTAACGGTACATTTGTCTGTTTTAGGCATCTAGGTCTTACATCCTTTTTTGCTTCTAAGAAACAACATAGAAAAGATATTTTTTCTTGATTAGTGCTATTAACATTTTCTTGAATTTTTCGATTTTTTTGGGGGGAGTAAGCAAATTCACACTGTCTTGTAAACATTTTAAGGAGGAAAAACACTGATGTTAAGTGCTAAGTTTGTTGAAATTCTATACTCGTTTGCAGAGGTGGGCAAAGCACAATTAGAAGCGCAAAGCGCTTTATTTTTTATTATGAAACATTGCGGAGGTTGAGTTACGGACTAAAGTCTTAAAAATTTGCTGCGCTTTAATTGCGCCGCGCTTTCAAATTTTTTTTTTCGGTCAATAGCGCGATTCTATACACTGAACTTGATTTTGTTCCATTCCGATCGTAATTTTGATAAATGCCGTCCTTGTTTAGCAAATCATTCATTTTTTTGCCTAAAATCGCAAAAAAATGCACTGTTTGCATTGTTTTGAGAAATTTCAATTGCGGAAGTTAGATTGCGCTTTAACTTGGTACAAAAATGCCGTTCCGCAATTGCGGAATTACGTTGCGCTTCAACTGAATCAAAAAGTTCATTGCGGAAGTTGCGCTTTTACTGGTTGATAAGATCGTTGCGCTTTTGATATAAAGTTATTTGTGCCCACCTCTGCTCGTTTGAATAATAGTGTAACGTGTTTATTTTCAAAGCAGTTCTAACACAAACTTAGTGCCAAAGCCGACCAGAAACATACCCGAGCCGTCTCTTCAATGGTTACTATTTCTTTCATGGTGAGTTCTGATTGGTCACTTTTCGAAGTCGAGTTAGAAACTTGGAGACCTGGAACGCAGAAAAATATTGGCAACCCTGAATTGAAAAATTTCGAAACCGGGGTTAAGCAGTTAGGTAGAAAAGTGACTGGCGGCTTCTATGCTGATTGATACTTCAATTTAAAACCCAAATGAAACACGGGTAAACAGAACACTTGACGTGAAAGACTGCAATATCTCTTTACTGTTCCCTGGCCGATGCAACTTGTCACAACACAGTAATTGCATTACAATACGTAAACTACAGGTTAATTACGTAATGCGTATAAACATTTTTGAAGTTCTGATTACTTGTGGTGTTGAGCCACTTGTACATTTCCTCAACGAGATGATGAAAACGTTTCCATTGTGTCATGGCAGCGTTGCGGGCACTCCACAGCTGCAGAACCTGGTTCTCACGCTGGAGCAGATCCTCACGAATACCTGAGGCAAAACACGGTTGTGCGAGGTGAAGTCTGGAGTTCTTTTTTTAGGCCTAAACTCGGATACAGTGCGTAGACAATTAATTATCTACCACCTGAACATGCCATGAATCCGTTGTTTTTTGACTGTCCGATTGCAGTGCTGGTTAACATGAAAAATAAACTGCCAGGGCCTACAACTTCCAGGGCCTACGCTCTACTGCTCGCCAGAGCAAATGACTTGGCAATATAAACACAACAAAACTCTTTCTCTGTCCTAGTTTTAATCATCGAACTTTAACGTCATGTTAACTCTAAATTTAATGGTATGGCATAGAACTCGGAAAAGCATACGCCATAGTTTCAATCATCTGAACCACCTACCTAGTTGGTAGTAAGGTTTATGAAATTAATTTTAACTGTTTTTAACACGAAAGTGGTTATGCAGTATCGACTAAAACCCAAAAAAGTCAAAAACGATATCATTTCTTAATCTTAGGTGCGAAAAATTCAAAAGCTATTAGGTTTAGGTTTAAATTTTTGATTGAAACAACGCTTTCTTACTTCTCACAAATCGTTCCGGTGTCTTCTGCGGGGAAGTTTTGACGACGATGGAAAACTGATCGTTTGGAAAGTACGCTACCGTGCGGTCAACGTGCTTGCAAAACTCCATACCCAGTCGCCGGACAAAAGTGCAGGAATGCAAGAAACGATCTTTTTGCTCCTGATGTTTTTCTGATGAAAAGATAAAAAAGATATGGACAAACAACCACATATGGTGGTGATAACCGACCCCTTTGGAGGATCAAGGGAGCAATGCATCCAACCACCGGGCCACACCCACTACTAAACGCCTCAAAAATCACAGAAATTCGATTACCAATTGTAGCCACAGTGGCTCATAGTTCCAAGGAGGAGGTAATATTCACTTTTACACTTTAACAAACATCGTTATATTCGATTAATGCGCCTCAGAGCTTTTATTTCCCAGTGAGAGATGCAAGACTCACTTTTGAACAAAAAAAAAAACGAAAAAAAACATCTGTAAGTTTCACAACTACATTTAATACCAACCTAAAAGTGCTTGAGGCGAAGTCCCTTCACTCCATTCGCATGGTCGCTTGTACTCAGCTAGCAAACTGTCCAACACACTGTTGACCTAATATAACAGCAACAAAGCAATTAAAACACACAATAAACTCGCCGAAAACCACTAGCTTATTATTATTAGTCAATTACATCTACCTACAAACGCTACGTGACGGGGAATTAGTTGAAATATTTTTATTTTAAACGCTCAGAGTATGAACAAATTTAGCAATTTCGAAACTAAAATGAATACCAATAGAAATAAAACACGTTCAGAATAATAGACTTGAAGCAAAACAACTTACTATTGTTTAGTTGTAGACTTCAACATCTGGCGCATTTAAAAATTACCTAGTTTCGCTAAGAACTGTTATTCTAGCTAGGAGCCTCCATGTAATCGATTTTGTAAAGTTTCAAGTGATATCTCGCCGAGTGTGCGAATAAGGTTCGATCTACACTGAGCGTAAAATCGTGAGCATACGAGCATATTTTCAGTTTATTTTAAACCGAGAATCGTCCAACGTAACTCCTTACCAACGTACAAACTGCCAGTTGGTTAAAACAAACTAAAAATACGCTCACGATTCCATGGATAGTGTAGACCAGACTAAAAGGCGTGTGGTGCTCTATGAAGTACGCTAAGAACAACCATGCGCATTAAAATCTTACTTCTTCAGCCGTTTGGTAGAACTTGCTAGCTCTGTCGATCATCCTCGTTCGATCTTCACTATGTCGAGCGAGATGATGCCAAGCTTGTTTGACCGCATCCTCTGCTTCCCTGGCAGCCTCCGCAAAATCGCTGTCTCGAAGATGAGAGGCGTCGCTGTAGAGCTGAGAAAACAAGGACAATAAGTCAAGACAGTTGTGGTTGAATTAGGACAGTCAAGTATACCATGCAATTCTAAGGACTTTTTAACGCTTAACTAGCTGAAGCCACACTTTACGAATTGGCACCGCGCCATTTTAATGATATACATTTTTTAGTTTTTTTTTCTTTTCAACCGCAAAAAAGGCCCCTAATCGGTAAAAGCCAACAAACAAGGTCGATAAAGGAAGATCTGGTCCTCAAAACATAAGATATCGACAACAAAATGAAACTTTAAAATGAAACTGCTCGTATATTTCAAAAGTCGCGGAAAAGAACTCTACGACCGTTACACGATTCTACTCACTGCAGCTAAACAATTAAAGCCGCCAATATTTCAAGGCATAAATTTTTTGACTTTACTTCTTCGACATTTAAAAGAATTTTGAGAAAAAGCAATTTACCTGGGTAACACTGGTCCTGGTTTTCTCGTTCGCAATAGAACAACGTTCGAATTCAAGTTTCGACCGATCAGCACTCTTCCGGCTTGTCAAATTCATCGGCATTTTACGCAGCATTTCCTCGCCAGTCTTAATCCAAGTTTGGATCTGTAAAGTCAATGCATTTTTTAAAGGTTGATTTAGATGAAAATTGCATTCTCGCACAAGGCTTTTAGGCAAATCCACTTTTCTCGCACAATTTAGCAGGTGTTTCAAAAAAGACTACGAAAAAAAAGAGCAAAGACAAAAGAACTGGACGAGAGCAAAACCTTTTTTTCATCTACATCTGACAAAATTTTCCATGTTTGAAATCTCTAATGCACAATTCGTACAACCCATTCCTATTCACTGTTACCTGTCATAATAAACATTTGCTAGTGCTAAGTGGGAAACCTTACCTTCTCTGCTTGGCTTTCTAGTTTCCGTAAGCGCAGACATTTTTCCAACTTGTTTCGGAGTTCACAAGACTTCGCGTTCGATTCCCTGGCTCGTTGATCAACTTCTTTTCCGAGCTCTTTCACTCGACTGTAGATAGAGAAATTTTCGCCACTCACCAAATCTGCATCTGTAAATCATCAAATCCACATCACTTCAATATGGCTTTGAAATTTAATTTAAGCGTAAAAGCCCACTTTAT
Source organism: Trididemnum nubilum (assembly GCA_963965965.1). NCBI lineage: Eukaryota > Metazoa > Chordata > Ascidiacea > Aplousobranchia > Didemnidae > Trididemnum > Trididemnum nubilum. The sequence goes on from OZ014483.1 coordinate 17,221,187, forward strand.
CACTACCGAAAGTCATTTTCCAGAAAACAATTTCATGGACTTTATTTTGAGATCAATGAACACTCACGACTACCATACATCGTCCTAAATAAAATTTACTTCTTTCCACGTGACTCATTGCACCTTGTGTCCCAAAAGACAAAAAATGTAAATTAACTACTTTATCCAACTACCTGATTGTTCAATGTGCATGAGAATATCATGTGCCCTTCCACTGATATCTTGGGCTTGAGCCTGTGTTGAGTCCGACCGTCGATTCACCATCGGAAGGCGCTGCTCCAAAACGGAGCTGTCGAAGAGTCGTATGTCCTTGTTGGTTCGATCCATGTCGTCACACCAAGTGTCTAAATCGCTCAGCGTCTAAAAAGTACAAAAAATTGCTTGCTAGCAATTGTATTTGACCAAATCTGAAGCAGGAAAAAATGCAACGGAATATACTGCCAACCTTGAAGAAATGGACATGACTGGGAAGGTAGTTCCTCATTTCCAACGGATTTATGGAACGACTTTGAAATGCAATAATATAAAAAGGCATCATATTTGAACGTAAAAAGCCCAAATTTAGTACATTAGTTTTCGGTTTATTCTCTGTTTCTTTTTTCATCAAGAAGGCACAGATGAGATGATCTTGAAAAAGACGTTTTTGTTTTGTTCTGAACTAAACAATGAAGCATTCAGAAAACAAACTAATGAAAATGAAAGTAATAGAAACAAGAACAGTAAACATGCGGAACAAAACACAAAAATCAAGTTTAAATTTCTTACTTTTAGCTTTAATACAACAATAATTCCTTTGAAATAAATAGCAAGCATGTCTCAAAAAAAAAGAAAAAAAAAGAAAAAGAAAATCAATTGTAGAAATAAAGCAACTGAAGTATGAAAATACCAAATGACACAAACAAATAAAGACCATTAAGCACACAAACCTGGTCTGAATCTGCAACACAACAATGAAACTTTTAAGTTATTGAGAAGCAAATAACTCAACATTTAACATTCAACAACACGATACATTACAAACAATCTATAGTACACCTCACAACGCACGAATTGTTAATGAAGTTAGGGTTACAGTTGTCGAGAAGAGGCACAATGAAACAGAGTAGTAAATGGGCCGACAGGTATGAGCACGGACCACGGCCCGAACCCGAAAAGTGATTTGAACCCAAAACCAAGCACGAAAAAGCCCCAAAATAAGGTTAAATGTACGGTTTTTGCTCGTAGCAAAATTTTTCATTGCTGATAAATTGTGACGTAATCACAATAATTGTGTAATGATAATCGCATTTATGCTTAAACCAAGTCGTCATTCAGTGTAGCTTAGTCATTTGAACTATGCTTTTATAGCATCCAAAGTTCGAAAACACAAGTCAAGTACGTATATCAAACCCGAAATTTTGCCGATCTTTAGCCCGGCCCAACTTACAACTCTGCATCAAAAGGATTATTATAGACAAGCAAAAATTAAAATCTAGTTGTATTTTCTCCGTTAGGAAGGTTACGGGTAAATTTTGTGATAACAGCACTTTTTCTGCGGTAGAGTGTGATTAAAAACTAATGATTTAGCATTTTCACTTGTAGGTCACGTTTCCCTACCAAGAATCATACGATCAAAACTGTCTGGCACTTTCTTGGGAATGATAGCATGGTGGAACGGAATGCTAAACCACACATACCCAGCCAAGAGCTGGAAAACCCGAAAAAAAAATCTTTTCCACATTACCCACGCACGATTCTGGCGAGCAGCGCTGAATTCTGGTGCGAATTGAATGTGCTACCATTAACCAAGACCCATCTGCCGCCGGTTAAGAGTACAACCCACTGGGTGCCTTCTACACCCTACCCCTGAGAAGGGGAGATAAGAGAACAATGGTCCCCGAAATTCAATTTTTGAATAAGACAGAAAAAAATCGTTTCTACCTCTAACGCATCTCGTTCGAAGGTTCGAAAACTGAGCGAAAGTTCGAGCAGAGGTTCGTAATCCGAACAAGAATCCTCGAAGCTCCCCTGGACTATCTGGAGCTGACGGAGGATCGCTTCAACACACTGGATTGATCCGGACATATCTCGTCGGCTATCCTCAACACTCACACACCTGCCACAAAATGTTTTGTTATTCAAAAATAGCACCTGTAACAAAAAAGCGACAATAGAATGCACAGCTTACTCAGCATTACAATTACCAAACACTTGGCTAAAAAGGCAAAGCGTCTTACACAACTCGATACTTGGGTTCGAATCCTTGACTCGGCAAATCAATGACTAAATAAAATTGTTTTCCGTCACTCCCTTGTTTGATATTTGGCAATAAAAAAAAATGTGACAGCGGATTGTGGAGCTTCAACACTGAGCGATAGTAACTGGTAGTACTGTAGCTATTGACAAGAATGCAAGGTTTTTTAGTTGCCACTTTGCAACAAATACAAAATTACATTCAAACAGAAGGCAGAACTATGTTACACATAAGCCATATGTTAATTCCATTTTTCATACAACCTAAAATGAATTACACACTCAAAAATAAGCATAAAGCAAATCTGATAGATCGAAGCTCCAACCTCAGGTGATGAATTAGGTTTTGTGCTTCCCTTTGACAAGCCACAAACGAATCAATTATGTGGTAGCGTTGTTGTCTGAATTTCTTGATTTGTTCTTCGGCTGCATTCAGAGTGGAAACAGCATCGTCCAAATGCATCTCGCTCTTCACCGCCTCATGAATGTCCCACATCTGTGCAGGATTAAATTAACGAATCTGGATTCTAAGGAACACGAATCAAGGCATGTTTTTTTTAATGCTTTTGTCAGCGCATTTTGAGTTTTGAATTCACAGGATATGATTCTGCGTTCCCAACAGAATGCTATTCCACAAGACCCATTTGGACGCAATTTCAGAGGCCCATTCGGACGCACTTTCACAGGTCCATTCGGACGCCAATACATAAAACTCCAAACTTGTTCAAATCATTATTACCAAATCTTATTACCAAACTACACAAAAAGCTTTACATGGAGCCAAGAAAACTTGATATGAACATCAATTGCTATCATAAATAACTTTAAGCTTGCCTAATTCATTGAAAATGCAATATCTCAAGTTATAAACAGAAACAGGAAAGCAAGACTTCCTTGAAAAAAAAAAAAGAATTTATTAGCAACTTAAGCTAATTGAAGTGCATGAAAAGGCGTTGTTTATGCGGATTTTTAGTGAAACGTGAGTAAAACCAAAGAGCAGTACTTACTTCTTTAACGTTTGTGAAAAACGAAACAGACATGTCCAAAATTTTTCTTCTTCTTTCGACCCTGCGAGCGAAGTCTCGAATTTGTTCTTCCAGCTTTCGAGCAACCTACAAAAAGAAATACGATTGCAGTTTCAAAAAAATATGAGCGATATTTCCTATGGAATGAAGTAGAACATATCCTTCTCAACTACTATAAAGGTTATTCTGGGTTGGAATTTTTGTTCGTATTAATTTTGTGCTAACACTAACACGAAAATTCGAAAGGTACCACGTTTTCGCCTAAAAGTCCATGAAAATTTAAAATTCAGCATTTCGGCAAAAATTAGGATCCTTAAAGCTTTGCTTCAAACAACATAAAAATCGTGCAAGACTCCGCTAAAATCCGTACGATTAAACAACTTCGTTTTTTATTTACCGTTGCGTAGTATAAAAATCAAAAAAAGAGTCAATATTTACTTGGAATATTTCGTGCGGATCGCACTCGCCGCTTTGTGCCAGCTGTTCGGCGGCTTCAAGGAGCTTCTCGGCATTGGTGTACGTGTTTTGTGCCACATCTTCAAAATCCTCGTGCCTTTTTCGCAGTTGCGTGGCTCGATTAAGGCTCTTTCCTATTCCTGTGTATTTGGCGAGGAACCCTTCGCCGTGCTCGGATATCCATTGAAGAACCTGAGTTGTTAATATTTTAGACGCGCGTTGAGTAGTTTTTTTCACTGGTACACAATTGAGTGACCTAAACGTAGAGTGGCCCAAGTCGAAATTTGTGATTTCGAGAAAACCGCGTTTAAAGTTGACGGTTGTTTTTATGTATTCATTCAAGCGTTAGCACTACGTACGTTTACGAGTTCATTACTGGGGTGATCAAAATTTTTTTCACAAAATTTGGTGATCACGTGATCGCTATGTTTTTTATTATTGCATCATTTTCGAACTTGGGCCACTACACTACTCCAATATTTGCAAGTTTTGCGGATTCAAGTTAACTTGGTACAAAACTTCTACTACCGTGTAATGGCCCAAGTTAAAAAAAAAAAACTAAAAAAAGAAAAACAGGGGCATGGAGTGGAACCATAATCAAGGATATTATTTTGCTCGGTCAAACAATTGATCAAAAAGTTGTATGGATATATATTTTCTGCTGAATAGATGACGAAATTGTTTGAAAAAGACTTCAAAAATATGAAGTGTTTCCACTACAAAGTACTAAATCATTGCACAATAACCATTCTTCTCTGCTATTTTAATAGTAATAATTTCAGGAGCCGTTCAAATATCATATGACGCCTTTACGAGGAGGGGTTTGGACAACAAGGGTTAGATCCCATGCAAAAGAATAGGCAGTTAGAAATCGGAGGGTAGAGACCAGACGAAGTATAGTTCAAACCAAACAAGATGGAAAACTTTAAACCCTAGTTGGTTATGTCCATTAGCTGCGGTTCGCGCATAAACTACAAGAAGGACAACTCTCATAAAACCTCTCCGAAGTTATGTCAAACTGCCAAAAATCTCGATGTGTACGTATAATGAAAATTACATGCAAGACGTTAATGAGTTTATCTTTACAGTTGGAGCCTCGTCCGGCAGGGGAGCGCTTAGTGACCTCCCAGGTCATCATTCAGCGAAACTTGTACGGCATTTGGGTCTTAGATAGAGAAGCTCGTTTGAAAAATAAGCGACAATTTTCAAAAGTTAGCTCTTGTAGCAGCTCCACCAATGTGCCTGCCCCACAGTTGGAGAGGCGAATGGAGGCAGCACGAAGCATTCCTACTGGAATATTCTCACCATCACAGGAAAAGAGTTAGAATAGGTTGAGGAAGCAAAGCAGTATCATCTCGATATTATTTGAGTTTCTTGAACCAAGAGATGTAGCTCTGGAACTGTGGATCTGGGTGGCAGCTGGAAGTTCTTCTATTCTGGTGCTGATTCTTCCTAGTATGTCTGCGCAAGCGGGTATGGAGCTTCTCACAAGCTCTCGTTTGTCTGACTTTGAGTAAATTAGGTTTTTTTGGGATCATGACTCGACACGTTGAAGCTCAAAGTATTGAATTGGTCATTGTGCCTATAGTAGGTATATGCCCCCAATGTTACGAATGAACATCAGGCTTTTGAGGATGAAATGAATGATGCTCTTCTATAAGTATCACCAACTGAAATCAACGCCGGTGTTGGAACCAATCAGTGGTCGAATGGATAAAGCGCCTGCTACTGAAACGATTTACGCGGGTTCGATTCCCGTTCGGGTCAAACCAAAGACTAGAAAAATAGGGATTCACAGCTTCCCTGCTTGACGTTCAGCAAATAAAAGGACAGTGTGAAGCCTTCACCGAGTGCGGTAGCTTGACTCAAAGACCAAAAGGTCCCGTCGCTGTCTCCCGACCAAGGTAACTTAATTACCACACATACGTAGAAGGGTGTAATCGAACAGCATGGAGTTGCTAGAATGAAGAACAGAAGGTATTTATAACAGCTCTATTGTAGCAACGGACATCGCATCGTGAGTACCTTTTTCCAGCACAGAGAGGTTCATAAGTAGACATGTTATCGACCTAGTATGGATCAAAAAATTTCGTCAAATTTGTTTTTGGATGTGCTGGACGATTGAGTGAAGCGAGGTGCTGAATTGTTAACTGCTCACTATCTGGTAGTATGTTTCTTCCTACTTGCGAAACCTTGGCCAAACAGGAAATCCAACAAGTCTTCTGTTACTCACATGACCAAATGAGAGGCTTTGGAAGACAGAGAAGTAAGGAAACAGTTTGCACCCCGTATATCATCTAAGTTCAGACAACTTCATGATACATCTGAGTACATGCAGAAGGAATAGCTGCTGGTCAGATCAGTAACATTTCATCAGCTGCTGAATGTTGTGGGCGCAAGCCACTTTGAGTGGCAGGGGATCGTGAGAAAATAACCCTTGGTGGAACCAAGAAGTTAAAGAAGCTATTCAAACAAAAAAAGATTTGTTCATGGCCTAGCTACAGGACAGATTGCCATCTAATTTGCAATCCCGGTACACTTGAGACATGAAAAGCTGCAATTTTGGCAGTATCGAAATCCAAGAAATCCTAGAAAGAGTTTAGTCGTAGGTTGAATTCCAACTATTTATTGGTAAGCAAAGTATTTTGGCAGACCATCAGCCGTTACGTTGTAAGCGATCGACTGTCACTTACTCCATCAAGAATTCTGCAGTTAACAATCTAATGGTTGAGAGTGAAACCTTTTCACGAATTAAACAATACTTTGAAGATCTTTTGAATCCTGGGAAGACATCACATCAACTCATGACACATAAGAAATGATACATTTAGTGTAAGAAGTACACGAGTACTGTTAGAAATTTTTGCTGCAGTAGAAGTGGCAACGACAATTAAAGGGGCAAAATCTGGAAAAGCTGCTGGTGAAGATGAAATCAGACCAAAGACGTTAAAAGTGCTGACCGAACAAGAATTCTCTAGTTAACGCAAGTGTGTTACGTCAAGTCATTTTTTCTTTTTGTCTGTAACTAAAATACTACGGTAACAGAAACCACACACTCAACAATATACGATATTAATAAACAAGGCTCATGTATCTCTTAAGAATCAGTTTTCACGACAAGGAAGCTGCGAAAAGACCTTATCGGTAATCGATTCAAGCAGCCACCCAGATGCCAACGTAATATAATTTTTGATAATAAATAGAGGTAATAAAAAATACCTGAGAAAGAGTGTGAGTTATATCATTAAAATAATTCAACAAGTTAGGTTGAAATCCTAAATTCTAAGACTCATATGATTCCACAAAAAAGTTTTTTAACTTTACCTTGAAAAAAATTGGAGATAGCAAACGGATTGAATGAGTAATGGAATTCCAAATTTTGACGCCCAGGTACCTAATGCTATTTTGCTATCTGTTCGATCGAAATCGTGGATTATATAAAACATCATTTTCTTGAGTGATAGATCTCGTTGATCACTCTAAGATTTTGCATGCCTTTTCAAAATGTTTGGAAAAGTTATTCGGAAGATATCGAGGCCTGTGTACAATATTGTACATTAGTTTTGATATTTCAATTTTGTATAAATCGGTCAATTTTGGAATGTTAAGTTTGTAGTAAAATGGGGTAGCTCTGTCTTGAAAGGCACCACCCCCTACCAGTTTTACTACTTTATTTTGAAGAGTGCTTATTTTCATCAAATAGGACGGATACGTTGATCCCCTAATAACTAGACCATATAACAAATATGGGTGGAAAAGTGCTTAATATAGTTTTATTAATGCATCTTTGGGAAGAACGAATTTTAGTTTACAAATAATACCAACAGCTTTGGACAAGTTGGTTTCTAAGGTTTTAATGTGAATCTCGAAAGTTAACTTGGAGTCAAGTGTTACCCCCAAATATTGGACAGAGTTAGAAAGGGGGACAGTAATACCGTTCAGAAACACATCAAAATCCGTCACTAACTCAATCATTCTTGGGGATATAACGAGGAGTTGGCTTTTTGAAGGATTAATTGTTAACTTATTAGATTTGCACCATTCTGAAAGCCTTGTCAAGTTGCGCGGAAGATTAGCAAAACTTCCAGAGATTGGCTAACAGGTGAGCATGTACGAACTACAGAAAGATATTATTCCTTAATTAGCCAGGGAAAGTATATAAATGCCTTGAACAGAAATGCCGAGAAATAGTGGAATCAAAACTGGAAGATGGTCAGTGCGGTTTTCGTCTGGTTCGCCGCACCACGAACCAGATCTTCACTTCATTGAGTAATCTTGGGAAGATGGCAAAAGATCTCTTTGCATGCATTGTCAATCTCGAAAAAGCATATGACCGAGTTCCTCGGGATAAACTTTGGGAGGTTTTGCAGGAATATGGAGTTGATAGTCAGTTGTTAGTGCAATAAAGTCATTTTACTGCCGACCGGAGGTTTGTGTTCTGGTAAATGGCAAGTAATGAAAGCCATTTTATGTCGGCGTAGTACTCCAGCAAGGATGCGTTTTGTGACCTCTCTTCTTCATTATTGACATGAATTGGATCGACAAATCCAGCTGAGTGTGTCACCATTGGAAATTGCAAAATAAGTCGCATGTTATTTGATAATGATTTGGCTCTGCTTTCTTTGACAGTCTAGCCTCCAATCCACATTAAATGGCTTGCAGCTGAATGCAATATAAGTAAATAAGTACAGCCAAACCTAAAATACTTCATCTTTCAAGAAACCCTGATCAGTGCTTGTTGAAAGTGAATGAAGCGACACTGACACAGGTAGAGAAGTTTAAGTATCTTTGGGTTGCATTCACTAGAGACGGAAGACAAGATGAGGAACTAGATACCCAAAAAATAAACAAAGCTGGTTTAAGTGATACAGTAATGCGAGTTTTGCACTTTTCGGTTGTCATGAAACAAAAAATTGTCAAAAAAAGCAAAGCTCTCAATTTTCAAAAGAGTTTTTATCCCCATTCTCAATTATTATAATGAATCTTGGGCAATGACCGAAAGAGTGCGATCACAAGTGCAAGCGTTTGAAATGAGATTTCTATAAAAAATCGAATAAGCTATGTTGTTTAGCAAGGAGCATAGCTCTGTGATTTGAAAACCTTTAAACATCGAGCCGCTACATCTCCGAATTAAAAGATCTCAGCGTAAATGATTTGGCATTGTAAGCAAAGTGCCTCAGTTTACTTGCCAAAGTAAAATAATTGGAAAAGACCAGTTGGACGACCTAGATTGTGGATCTTGGATGGAATCGCTTGGGACTTCACACAAGCGAAATGATGGAGTTGATGAAACACTGTGAAGTGTGGCCGGTTAATCTCGAGCTGCTGCCTCTGCGACCCTTACGAAAAATTGAGCAATGAAGAGAAAGAGAGCAGAAATAAGAAGCGGTAAGCAGATGAGAAACTACCAATATCACAGTACGATGCAGAAAAAGATAACTAAGACATATACGCAATTAGTTTTTAAAGGATAAATTTTTTTTATGTGGTAGTATTAGTAAAAAAATGCATTCTTTAACAGCCAATTAGAAATTGTGTAGCGTATATTCCATTCATGAAAAAGAATTGAACTGAAATATCATCATCCACATTGAATACTCTTTAAGTTAAATAATGATAACTGTTAGATGGATAGGCGAAAACCGACACAAGTGAATTTGGGCCACTGTAGCAAAGTTGGGTTTTTCATAAAAAGTAAACAAAATAGTGGACTAGTTTTACTTAGTCCATTACACTGGAAAGAAATTTGGTTAAGATGTTACATTGTAGTGGACCAAATTGGCATGGTCCATTATACTGAATTCACATTTTGGTAAACTTGTTACAAGTTAACTTGAGCCAAAATTAGTTTATGTAGAAGAACTTCAAAATTTTTACAAAAAATTTTTAAGGCTTTAATCTATCAGAAAATATGATAAAATCATTTTCGGTCCAAGTCGACTTGGGCCACTCTACGTTTAGGTCACTCAATTTTCTTTTGCACGTTTCTCCTGTCATTCAAATTAGGACACAAAAAAGTAGAAAACACTTGCCCCTATTCACCATGGATCATGCATGTCTCGTTTAAAGAAAAAGTTTTGAAGGGCACATTATAAATGAGATCACAGTTTTAACCAAAACAGAGCTCACTTCGTCATGGCACATTTGGAGATCGATTTTACACAAGTTCAGTAGTTTTAAGGGGAAAAGCAAAGCAAACAAGGCAGCAATCGGTACACAGATCATCTTGAATTACCAATTTACCTAGGCCAGGAGAGAGCAAAGTGACCTTTGGGGTATTCGTGTCAATCTCCAACCTGCCTACCACATGATGTAGGCTTCACTCTGTCTCGTTTTTTGCTGAACGTCAAGTAGGGGCCCTATGAACATTAACTGACGTAACCGGGAATCGAACTCCATTGTAATGTTTCAGTAGCAGACGCTTTACTAGTTGGGTACATTGATATGTATCCGACAGTGTGGCCCAAGGATCGAGGCATCGTTTTTACGACGACCCTAATCGCACGATTTGTTGTTGGGTCTTTGAATAAGGTGCTTTACGATGATCATCTCTGCTTGGTGGCTTTGAACAAGCAGGAAATTTAAATGGGAAGAAATCAACCGGAAACCCCTGGAATAGGGTCAACTCCTACGCGGTGAGAACGATTCGTCCAAAATAAAAGCGCCACAGTCGCTTCCTCGAGAGTGCAAAGGATAAATATGAATCAAATAAACTGCAGTATTATTTACTCCGTAAAAAGACGGCCTCGTCGGATACTATAAAAATAAAGATACCTGTTTGACGTCATGCTCGTATACTTTGAGTTGGTGTTTTTGTGTCAGCGACATTTTTCGTTCATTCCAACGTTTATCTAACTCGCGATGATGGTGAAAAACCTGGAAAAGTTAGGATACACAAATCTTAGTCCACCAGGTCGTACATTTTTGTATATGGTGATAGAGCTGTCGACTAACAAAGGAACAAACTGTTGCAACTAACTGATATACTAGAGCAAAAGTACTTTTAAACATGAACAATTGAAAAGCATTACATCCTCAGCCCCACTCCTCATTCAAAAGCTCTACAAAATCTTTTGCGTTTGCTTTGGCGTTTACCAATTGAGGTTTTTCAAGATGGAAATGCAATTAAAGTATGTTTTTCACTTACAAATTACCTCTTTAAAAAGTTGCCTGAGTTATCCACAGTCTAGTGTCTATACAAAATAAAACTATATAAAACTTAAACTTAGACTTTACTAAAATTGATACTTTTGATTGCACAAACAATTTGTTATTTGCTTATGGCAAGCAACAAAACAATAATTTTGAGCCAATTAAACTGTACATACAAGTTTTAACTTCAATTGTTGAGATTCAAACAAAATAATTACGCACTTGAGGGCAAGAAACAACTATTCGAAATTCTTTAGACGATTAGCATTTACAGCCCACATGGACTTGTTGTTACGGCACGATTTAACAACCAAAAGCCTTCAATAGCATTCCCGTACAACATGATGGAAATTTATGAATGGATTTCCAGAGATAGCACTAAGCAGGACTCTGCAATTCTATTGTTGAATCAATTCGTCAAAATAACTGTTTTGTTGGAAAATTTAGTTTCTTTAAAAAACAAAGAGAAATACTCATCCACACACTTTCGTTTTTGAGTTAGCGTTTGAGGTATTAAATCAATTTTATTATTTCATATAAAATACATAATCAAAAAAGTACAACGGAAAATTTTTTTTAAAGCAATTGTAAAGACAATTTTAACGTTTTATTAATTTTCTGCGTTGCGTTTTAACCACTTTTAACCCTAGAATTAGCTTTAACGCAGTTATTCTACTACTTTTACATGTTTAGCCTAAAAAGTTGAGCCTAGATGGCTTCAGCCAACGTTCAGCTGACAATGGTACAATCTCGTTACGTTTCTTTCGAATTTTTAGTGCGAAGTTTCACAAAAAGTCATTTGTAAAGACCACTTCTTTATCATCATTCAAGCGAAACAATATAAATTAACCTACGCATGGGTTCAAGTCTAATGGGAATCATTCACACATAAAATAACAAGCCATACGTAACAGTGCTTTAGGAACAACACCATGGCATTCACCTTAGATAGAATTTATCGCAGTTGATAGTCTTGTAAAAAAGATTGTGAAATGTGCTTGTGTGAAATGTGCTTGTGTGCTTTGTGTGAAATGTGCTTGTGAAATGTGATTGTGAAATCACCATGGCATTCACCTTAGATAGAATTTATCGCAGTTGATAGTCTTGTAAAAAAGATTGTGAAATGTGCTGATGATGATAGTGCTTACTGTGTTTATCGCGAATAATATGAAAGGAATATTCCTGGCTGGCCATTAAAGCGAAAGTATATTTTTATGAACTAATTTGCTAAATTGCCGCATAATTGCTTGCTCTGGAGTGCAATTAGCGTTGAGTATATTATTACGTGGCCAGTATATTGTTACAACAGGTAGGCGGAGCACAGAAACCTTTAAAAGCTTTGCCATTATCTTCCACAGCAACAAAATATCTAAAATTCAGAGAGAATATTCCAAAATTGCGATGCCATTATGTGCAGAATAGTTTGGTGAGGACATGGTTATACCGTCGTTACTGCTTTGCTCGACAATTGTTGAATGGAGTTCGGACAATTTTTGAACCTTTTGACCAAGTGTTACAGCCTTTAACAAGCAGCCAAGCCCCATTAAACTTTTCTTGGAGCTCTTATTTGAAAAAAGTTTTTAAACGAACGTTTACAAAGTTCATAGCGTACTTACTAGAACATCTAAACTGAAAGCAAACCAAGTAACCATATTATCACGACCTTGACTCAGTAAAATACTAAAAGTCAAACATGTAAATATATTCTCACAGCATCATTTAACTAATAAAATAATTATAGTGGCCATGACTCGACAGCCATTAGTCTTCAATCAAAAGTCTGCAGTAGAATTCGGCAGAAAATTGATTTAGACAACACGTTTACAGTTGTGGGCTTAGTTACGCAATAGCAGACAAACCTCATGTATGCTGTCTAGGACTTGTTGTGATGCACCGCTGTAGTCAATCAGTTGAGACAAGACATCCTCTGTACTTGGACTGGCTGGTTTTTGAAGAAATTCAAGCAATTCTTTGCCGTTGTCACATACCTAAGAAGTAGTTTGTTACAAAATCGAATCTTGCTACATTCAGAATCCGTGACTGCAGGAAAATGGAGAGATGTGATAACTGTACTAACATACCAATCGCTATTATGCATAATAAATTGAAAAAATTGACAAAAACGATTGCGCAGAAAAACATTGATTTTTATACTAAAGTTACTGAGTAAGGAGTAGTCTCTAACTCTCTAACAGGCCTATAACTAATCCAAATGCCGGTGCACAACTTCTGCTTCATAAACTCTTTTTCGAGCCCACTTTTCACGTGCCTTTTCCGATTCGTTTTAAAAAACGAAAAACAAGAACCAAGAAAAAGCCAGAAAAACTCCTTTGGCTTCTGGTTTGGTTCTTTTTCGAAAAGAAAAAACGATCCCAAAATGTACAGCGAAAATGGACTTTTTCTCATTAATTGTTTTTCGAAAAAGGATTTTTAACAACAAGCCTAAAACGCGGGCAAGTGGGGTAGAACTTAACTGTGTTTCTGGTCCTTTCTTGATTCCTTTTTTTGTCTGGAAAAGGAACCAAAAAAGACGTAAGAAAAAAGTGACATGTAAAAGGGCTATACGTTACGTGCTTTGCAAACCATTAAACTAAAAATTGGAAGGCTGCGACATTATTTTGCAAATCATATAAGGGCCCCAAATTAAAACCGAGTATTTTTCTGTTGTTAAAATGTTAGAACATTCGAAAGTAAGTATCAAGTTACTATTCAAATCCAACACGAAGTAATGATAATAGAGTAACAAATAGAAAGAGATCAAAAGAGAGTACAAAGTGTGCCATGGAAAACGTAGACTACTCGTGTTACACCAGTATTCAGTAGTGATGAGAAAGGTTTCTGGTAGTCCATTTTTCCATGAGTAATAGTTTATCGGTAGTGACAAGTATTTTTTACGTAAGAAACGCGACCAAAACAATTCAAAACGCTGGAATTTTGAAGTAAACAGGCTAAAGTAGCTTTGATATTCCGAGATAGCAATTTATCCAAAGCTAGTCTGCTTTCAATTAGCTGTTATCTATGACCTGTTCCAAGTAGCATCCTTGGTCACACAATTTAGGTAATGTACGACAAACTTTATTGTTATAGCATTGGATATGACCACAGGGCATTTGGCTTTAACTTGACATTTAGTTCTTTAGCCGGTTTCAACAACTCAAAATATGACGCGGTAAAATTATGTAATTTACCCAAAATCTTGTCAGCACAAGGCTTTAAAGGAGCATAGTGGTCACCTATTTACAATGATATACTCGCGCAGAGAAACAATGGCTCTAAATTTTTCATGCAAAATTGCTGTCAGCTGATTTACTATCAAATACTTAACTAAATAGAGTTTAAAGGTGGAAAATAATTCTACCTCACAAGGAGAAAGTTGCAAAGTAGAATCTTACGATGGCGGCAATCATTTTTTTTACTAAGCAAAAACCCCCGAGTTTCTTTACTACTGTACTCGAATGAGACCAGTGATTAAGTTACGACTCCAGGTCTTTTTCTTTGGGGTTTAAGTGACCATTAGCCGATTGACTTAATCGCAGTAACACTTACAGAGTAAATAAACCAAGCATAGCAAATGCTTTTGTGCTCAGAAGATCCTTACTTCCGTCAAGAATTCAAAACGAAGCGGTATTTGTTTACAAAATAATGATAGATAGACCACTTTTAATATTGATGAATTGCGCGATTGGAATACTAAATTTTAAACAGATGAACAAATTAATGAATTCCGATTGAGTACTGGACAATACAAAATTACTGGACAGGTCCATCAATCTGCTAGATTAGGTCATATCAAGGTAGGAATATCATAATTTTGAAGTAATGAAATCGAACGCATTTTACCGATTTTCATAAAATTATTATTGGGTTGATTCTACTTTTTCGACCTTGGTCTTTTTTTTAGTGTAATTTCACCGATTGCACGCACACGCGCACAAACAACTTACGTCTTGATAGGCCGCAGTGATGCGCTCGTGAAGCAAGTGATGTTTCTGCAAGCTCTGTTCGAGTACCGATATCGTATCCACGCTGCTACTCGATTCGGTTGGGTATCGCTCATCACTGTCACATTCTCGACGCCAGGTGTTTGTATTGGCCACAAATCGTTCGACTCGCTGATGGAATTTCACAGCCAGGGCCATTAGACGACTGCAAAAAGATTTACTTGGTTTCTATGAAAAGCGAAGCTTTCTCGTTAAGGTAAAGGGAAATTTTGGGGGGGATTTTACCACTTTCAATGTTTGTTTTCTATGCAAGATCATATCTGGAAGAATACAGTTTTGTTAACCTTACCCACCAATGCCGATTAATCCAATACCGAAGAAAAGAGACCGCAATGAAAAAGCAATTTCAGATGGTGGAGTTATCTCCCAGAAAACCTCAGTCAAATTATGCTGAAAAATAGTCATTAATAACTAACCCCTTCAAACCAAATTGGCCAATCTCGGGCAGAATCTTAGGCAGTAAGAACAGTCGCAACAAAACAGCAAGACAAAAACCTAAACCTCCTCTAAAATCGCACGGTTTAAGTGCAGATGCGTTCAGTGCTTATGTGTTTCTATTATCAAAAATTGTAATACTGTAATTAAAGATGACAACGGAAAAGGGCGAACTTGCTTTCTTTTCTTTCCATTACAACCCAAAAAGCCATTTTCACCGTAAAAAAACAGCTGTCGCAAATGCTACCATTACTGAACTCAGCCGAGCAGAAATGTATTCCCGATAGACTTGATTAAACAGTAAAGCAGCCAGCCAGTGCAAGAAATAATTGCACTGTTCTTTTTGCGGACGAAATAATCATTATATCCCATTACGACCTTGCTTTATGGAGGTAATAGCAACCAGATTTTGGTTTGCTTATTTTCGATGGATAGTTAGTGCATACATAGGCAGATTCAGCAGGCAAAACATAGCAAAGTAGGCAAAAAATCTATAATATCGATCACTAATCCGTTTGTTTAAGATCAAAGCTATCTCGTTAGGCTATTCTTTGCACCTTCGTTCGTCGAGAGCAGCAGCGAAGATTTTCCATTCCAAATCTAAGTTGGCTGAAATGGCATGAATTTCTTCATTGGCATAATGCCCCATTTCCAACATCCGATTTGCTACCATCATTATACGATGAACCTTGACATAAACGCCCTGAAAATAAAAATACAATGGTAGACTTTTATTTAGTGGTTGAGTGGATAGAGCGTCTACAGCTGAAATTATATACTTGGGTTTAATTCAGATCGGTTTAAAGTAGACCATAAAAATTGGATTCACAGCTTGCCTGCTTGACGTCCAACATTAAGAGGGACAGTGTGAAGCCTCCGTTGTGTGTACTTCTTAGCTTGAATGAGAATTTTAATTTCCATAATAGCGTTTGCCGCATTTACGTACCATGTAGTCTTGGCCATTAGACAGCTAAAAGACTACGGCCCCGTATCAATGCCACTCGCTAGAAGCTCCACATCCACACTGTCCTTTTTCAACGTTGGGTGTCAACTGGGAAACCTTCATCCACTTAGCCAAGAAAATATCGCAAAAATAAACCCAGTAGCACCCGCCAATTCAGTTACCAAACAAAATAATTTTATAAAACTTCATAAAAAGCTGGCCAGCTTAACGACAATATTGCTGTGTTTTCAAATAATGTTTAAACTAAGTTAAGAAAATTGAACTCTGTCACTGGGAAAAAGCAACATAATAGTGCATGACAAAAGAATTCAAATATTTACTACAAGAAAATGATGTATATTAATATCATATTTTTAATATCAACTAATATTTGATACTTGAATTTATTACAAAAGATATGACGAAACTAACAAACTTAAGCGTTGCCAACGGCGAGGATAACATGCGAAGAGCTGATTTTTGTCGTGATTTGCTCGACTTTGAACGTTGAACAACGCTGTGACTGTCATTTGAATAGATAACGGCATGCTATAGGCTCTTCTATGAAAACGATTAATGAAAAAATTGTTTCCCATGTTCCAACTTTTTCTCACAAGTACAACCAATGGCTGTATAATAAGTTCTTAAGTGCAATGCTGATTGACATATCAAGTGAAACTGAAGCCTAGAAACAACAAGTGAAAGAATTGAGCTGAATATGTAACTTATAAATGGCTCCGCTTAACTAAACAATATTTCAAATGCGAATTCTCGACATTTTCGACAAGTATACTATCTTTATCTCTCGAAGGAAGAATTCTGAAAATGCCTACAACTAACCGTATTCCTGCCGGCCGAATAATGGACATTTTGAAACGGTCTGCAAAAATTTTCATAATCGACTTAGAAGAGGTGTTAGATACTGTATTCCAACCATCTATTTAATAATAAAGCAGATAATTATGCAATCGTAAAAAAAATCAGGACAACTGTTGGGGTACGGTACCTCTGTGAAGTACTGGTACAGCACAAAGAAGTAGACATTATTACAGACTGTCAAATTGCACATCTAAGGCACTAAAACTTCTTGCAACTTAGTTGCATTTAAAGATTCCATTGATTTGCTACTGATTCTGCACACAGCAAAGCAAGTTCACGATCAATATCGATCAATACAATACGTAGTATAAAAGAAAGTTGGAACTAAATCAAAGAAAAACCTAATTCCATTCATAGACCTATCGAGAATTTGAATAATTAAATAACCTCAGCCAAAAGATTAATGCGGAGTAACCTGATCAATATTCGTTTCGGCAACGGAAATGAAATTAAACCAAAATCACTCCTCAAAATTCAAACTGCAAAACTTTATCAATGTAGCGCATCATTAATTTCTGAAGAGCCTAAGCACAGAAATACAGTGCTGACTACAATAGGGAAACAACGATCGACAAACTAATCCCACTTCCCTGCTCAATGGTCATTGGTCAGTTCAGTATCAAAAAGTTTATGTAAAGCTACAATTAATAAAACCGACTCGAAGACCGTAGACCCAGGATCACATTTACGTTTTCTGGTAACTTGGCTAATACAGCAACCTAATGGATTAGGACAAAGCGGGGATCTCATATTGGTAGCCTACTTTTAAAATGTGGCGGGCGCTCTTGGCTAGCTGGGTGGGCGCTTGAGTCGTTACAATAAAACTCGAGAGGGGATTCCAAACCGGGGTATACATTTACGGACAGAGTAATCGCCTTGCACGACCTCTGGACAAACAAGGCAATACAAGTTCGATTTTACGACCAACTAAGAGGTCTGTATCAAAAAGTCAACAACAGGTTTAAAGTAATTTCTTTCGTCAGACAGAATTTAAGACATTTGCTAAAAAGGATTTAGTTTCCTATTCTGCCGTAAAATTAACTTCAAATTGAGTTTTTAACTTGCTCAGCATCTGTCAAGTTTTTGTGCGCTTTCAAAAACCATGACACCGTGGGTGTTGATAACCAGTGTAAATAAAGCCGCCACTTTTCGCTTTGAAAACAAAAAAAAAAAATGCGAAAGACGGCAATTATTGAACGCTTATTTGAGCTAAAATTGTGTCATTTGACTCGCTCAACATCAAAGATCTAAATACCATTGAGTTTGTGGCGAAGTGTCGGTGGCTTTCTTGGAGGTCCGTCGCTTGTTGAAAATTGGATCCTATCTCCGTGCAATTGCCAATAAAAAGCGTGCGATTTTGCTTTATCCATTCGAACATCTGAAACAAAAACACGGAAGGTAAAATCAGCAATGTCGAACCGCTTCCTGCAATAACACTGACGAAAACTGGGGATAATGTCGGTTTCTGCAAAAAGGATATTTCAATCTGACTTTGATTGCAGTTTTTGGTGCTTAATTTCTCTTCCAGTTACAGCTGCAAGCACGATACAGCGATTTCGATCCGTCCCAAATTAGCAGCCGATTTCTGCAACGGTGAATGTTGAGTACAAGATAAAATGGGGCTGTAGATCTCCGAAGTGAAAAAATGTTGACAAATTTAACCAAATCAACAACAATCAAAAAGTTAACCACTGAACGATTGATTACCCAGCACGCATGTTTCTTGCTGGGAGCATCGGTCAAGATGTTATAGCTTAGCAGGTAAAAACAAATTGAATCGTGACTAAAAAGCCTGAAAATATGTATGTTCAAATCGCGCAGTTTACAAAAGAACAAATTAGCTCCAATCCGTGGCTCCAACAGAGGATACCAGTTTGAATTTGAGTTCAAGCTTAGGTTTACCCGTTTCGGAAATCTGTGTAAATTTTAACTTATTTCGGTGATCTTTTCTGCTTAGCCTCACACGTGCACTACGGCAGTTATCAGTTTCATCATTTTCATGGTAAAAAATTAGATACACAGTGATGACAGAAGCAAATTTCGCAACCGATAATTTCAACCTCGGTATATATAGCAGGCAAATATAGATCGCTTTTTTTCTTAGTTACAGCAAACAGATTTGTTGATCTGGAGTTGATAGCATCAACTTGAACCATCCAAAATTAACAAATTTTACTGCGAAAAGGGCTGAACTACTTCGGCTAGTTCATAGGTCCTGCAAGCAGTAAAACCAGGGTAGCCTATCGTACGCATCACAAATCTTAATCGGCAGTATGCATCTATCTGCTAGTAGGCTACAATTTTAATAAACCATATAATCACAATTTGTTTATCAATGATGCAAATTGTGCACATGCAATGTAAGAACAAAATGCCATATAATCACATATAAATATCACGCTTACAAAAAATGCCATGTACTTACAAAAAATACCAAAGTAGCCAAGCGCTCTAATGGCAGCATAAGAAGGCACAACACTAAGCACAACGCTTTACGATAAGTAACAAAAATTTCCTTGGCGCGCGTCCTTTTGAAAAGCCAAGTACTGTATTGACTTTAAATGGCCACATGCGCAGTGTTGGCAAAATTTGTCTTAGTCTTGCCCTGAGCCTATTTGGTTTCTATAGCTCGTTTATGGGTTTGCCTTTCTGAGGTGTGGCATTAAACAAACCGCCAAGTCCCGAAATCTTGTTCAATTTGCGACGCAATGCTTTATTAGCAGCTGACAGTAATCGGTGCAAAAATTAAAAAAAGACGAGCTTAATTTGAGAGCATTTTCCAAAGTCCAACTATTGCAATTTAATGCAGAACTGCATTGGTCCGCACATTCCAATTCGCTGTTATAAAAGTAAGAATGCCACTACCAAGAAATGACAACCATGTTTTGAAATACTCAAACAAACAATGGGTGCGAGCTGTTACAAACTCGTCTAGTGTAACCAAAAGCATTTAGCCGGTCGTAAGTTGAATCAAAAATCGAACGCAGTAAACTATGTCGAAAAGACAAGCTACTAAACTTCGTTATCTATTTTATCTACAGTTTTTCCTGCGCCAAACTATGAAATTGCAACTTTGAGGAAATAAATCAGGCAATGTTTATTGTAACGTAGACGCAGGTGCAAGAAACATAATATGCTAATCTATTGCCAAACTACGCAATATGGTGCATTTATGGTAAAAGAACGCCGTATAACGCTGAAATTGAGGACTAATCTTTGATGAACTGCGTCTGTTGTTTATAAAGCAATATAAATAACACCAGGCCACCTTTTAACTAAAAGGTCAACGTTAATCCGCGACCTAATTAAGCATAAACCGAAATTCTTTCTATTTCCAACTTTAGAAAACAGAAGGCATTAACGCAATAACCGGAATCTGACAACGCACGTCAGAAAAAGTGGCTACTAATGGGATTCGAAACCATGACCAGCCTTTCAATGCACAACAAGTGGCATATTTCCGAAGTGTACCCTCCCTTTTAGCACTTCGATTTGATATCTCCCAGACTGGTAATGCTGCCCGAACCCTAACTCTACTGCAAGGTTCTAAAAAAAATAAAGCGCGAATCGAACTTAAACGCGAGATTTGTCAGACAAACCTTGGGGGCGACATTCCGCCGAGCCCCTTGGGAAGTTTGTACCGCCATTTCGGCTCATCCACATTAGGGGGGACTGCACAACCACATTGAGGCGGCGAAACGTAAGTGTACCACCACCACCAGATTCGTCAGACACGAGCCTTGATCTCTAAGCCAAAGAGGCAACACTGTCGGATCGTCAAAATGTCGTATTTAACACAAAATTTCGAGAAAAAAGTGACAGATTGTAAAAATATGGGTACCTTTCAAAAAATGCGGACAGACGCTGGAATACTCTGCCATTGCAGCTCAGTGTTGACTCAAGCATTTTACTATATCTCACCTTATTGGCATCTTGTTGAAAAAGTCTCAGTTGATAACACTGTTCCAAGGATTGTTTTCTTGTCTGCCATATGGTGTGAAGTTGCTGTCGTGACGTGTGTAGCTTTTCGATTAAGCTGTGAATCCGAGGTGCCGCACTCTGAAAGTCGGCATTGCCAGATATTGGCACCCCTCCAGTACTCCCTGGAGAAACATGTGACGTCATTAAAGTGTAAAACTTGTTTCAAAACGCCATAAAACCTTAAACCATCGATAGCATTAGTGACTTTGCCTATCCAGTAGATATGATGGCCACTTCTTTATTTTAAATTCATGTGCAATGTGCATATACCTATTTACGTACAAGAACGGGAGGAAATCCAACGGTGGCCAATAAAACGCGTACCGCCATTTGAAAGCTAATAATATTCTTATCATCTTTTTAACGGAACAACACTGATTGATATTTCCGTTTATGCATAATTAAACATTTTCCCTACAGTTTCAAATGAACCAATTTTGAAAGGTCACGCAAAAGTCAAAAGGTGACCAGCACAAGTGCCACATCAAAGAAGTTGTAGCAGTACGTAAGTAGCACTGAATATCAGAGGACAAACACTACTTGAAAACGAGTGTTTGTGTTGAGGCTTATATTGTATTGCATGTAAATCTTGTTCAATCGTTGGGGCTGATGTTGTGAGATGCGACTATCAAAGTAAAGCGGCCCGTGACGGGTCAATATTTGCTGCTGACCTCAGAACGGCAAATAAAAGAACGACCAAACACCAGCAAGCTAGAATAGCCACGACATCAAAACTACCACAATGCAGGTTAATACATTGAATCAGTCGACGAAAACGTATGTCTTAATAGGCCGAGTTTTAAGGCATTTTGTCGGTTTTTGAACGAAGTTGTTGGCAAACGACCAAGAACATGAAATTTAAACAAAATTGACCTTTAAGATTTATACTCAATAGTCAATGTCCTAAAAATAAGCCAGCAATGGCATAAAATGTTTTCAAATTTTCGAGTTTTCTTTTCTGCAGAACGATCCATAACTCAAAGCTAGTGCTGTAAAATTTTAATCCGGTAATCTGTTTCGATACGTTAACCCACAATGCAATTCTTGTTGGGACTAAATCTTGCAAGAAACAAGCACTACACCGGTTGGCAACTAATCTGCAGCTAGGTTACTCGAAGATCACTTCAAAAATTTTGGAATTTTAATGAAGATTATCGATTTTGTCGACGTTTAGCGGCATTAAAATCGAAATACCGATATCCAGCACAAAATCGAAATAATGTAGTAAATTTGCCTAGTCTGCCTTACCAGAAAACCCACTGTCAGCATCTCCGTGATTGCCATTTATTCTCTTGAGGAGTTTTTGTCCTTGAGCATCGAGCTCATCTATAGGAGCTGATTTTATTGTATTGTAAAGCTTAGCATGTTCTTCAATCATCGCCTGAAAACATAACGTTATTCAAAACTTAAGTCTAAAATTATGTTTACAGTAATAAAGATAGTGATAATAAATGTACATAAGGTGCTCTTCCAGTTCATTTCATTATTCTCGTTCATCGTGTACCAAGTAAAGCAAGGTTGTATGATTACAACATAAAATACCATGATACAACCAAAGTTTAAAGTACCAGTAAATAGTTTGAAAATTCTTTCTATCAGCGCTAAACAAGCTGAAAACTTGAAAACTGAAGATGGCGTTTTTTGACCATAAATAAATTCTGGCTGCTCAAAGTGTCTAATTAACTGCCAACTAAGTGTTGTTTTAACACGTCAAATCCAATATGAAAAAGTTTGCTACTTTATCATAATACAGCAGACAGCACCTAACTTGTCTAACTCACAATACAACACCAACGCAATCTTGGAAATAATACGAGTTTTATCTTTGTCGCTAACGTTATGTAAAAGTGCTAGAATTTTAGAGGGCAAAGAGAGAACTGCAAAAAGAATAAATACAAAACAGGTTGTATCATAGAGATAACAAAGTCAAAATTGAAACAAACCTTTGCGCCATCAGGATCAGGGGCATAGTTGTCTACGACTACCTTCACTTCTATTTCATTGAATTTGTCCAATATGTTCAGAGCGTCCCAGATAAAATGTTCAAATGCTATCCGTACTTCGATCCATTCATCATGCTCGTATGCCAAAGTACCACCAAACTCAGGGGTTAATTGTGAAGGATTAATTGCCTTGGTCAAGCCCTCAACAGACACAGGGTTGATCTGAAATTAATATCAACCACAAATTTAAACAAATTTTACAAAGCAAAAACAGGGTAAAAACAACTCACTGGAAACAAGTGAACTCAACACTGATTAGTGCCGCAAACTAACTACTGTAAGTGACAGCCAACATTAGCGTTAAAACAACATACAGTGAATTAAGTTAGTTCAATGTCAGTTGTCATGTACCCAGCTCACAATGGCTGGTAATTGGGCGCAAAAATGTTCAATTTCAGTCTATAGCTCCAAATAGGGAAATTTGGATTGCGATGCTCAGAATTACAATGAGGTCAGAAATAGCGCGAAAAAAAATATCGGGAATGTGTATTCAAAGTTTTGTTCAAACAGGCATTAAACTAACTATATTGGATATTGTATTTGCTAAGAGACACAATCTGCATAATTTTCTAAAATGAGTTTGGGCGGTAATAGTCTAGCTATGCGTTCATATTACTCAGCGAGTACGTATGTACATAGCACAAATAATCTCTGTAAAAAAGGTTGAATTTTTGTAAAAATTTCAATTTTTATTAAAACCGTTCAATAACTAAATATACATCAGAGAACAAATATTTTGGCAGCTCAATAAAGTCTTCCAAAATTATTTTTGGTTGACGCATAATAGTTAGTCATTATGAAACCAACAAGCTAACTTAAAAATGGACAATGAAACACTGTCTAACCAAGTCTTGAGTGTGGTTCCTAGCACAATTGCATCAGAATTTAATTTCTCGCAATTGGATAAACGGGGAAGGAACATATCATCATACCGAGCTAATAATCGCACACCACCGTTTGTATATTGTTTACAAAGGCAACTCGTAAAAAACACAATCTCTATCCTGTCATAGCCCCAACTGAACAAATTATATGAACTAGGACTACTACTTTTACACTAAGGTATAAAAAGTGGACAACTGTTCAGCACATTCTCAATTCATATCCATAAAAACAGAATTTTTTTCCAGGCAGATAGTTTTTTAGATATCAACTTTTCTTTCTTAGTTCAGCAACATTTTCTACAAAAGATGCTTACTCTCATGATAGAGCTGCTTACTGGGTTGGATGAAGACAAAAAAAAATTGCTGATTGGTTTGTGACAAAAGATAGTCTGTGCAACTGCACCATGCACGACTGCACATTACTGCTAATATGCAACATAAATAGGGTCCACGACAACTGACCGCGAACCACCTGACCGCAAGCAAATTGACCGCGGACAACGCCGATTGGCTGAAAAGGGCGATCCTAAATATATTTTTACTATCCCCAGAGCCATCTTGCCCAAACCCTCACTTTGTGACGAAATCACCGCAACGAAATTACTGTAACGAAATCGTCGCTTTGCGGTCAGTTTGTCGCGGTCAGTTGACTTGGCTCGACATAAATATTATGTCAATTGCAAGATAAAAATTCGAAGTCTAAACAAAAAAACGCTAACCTCGAATGAAAATTTGTTGCTCCCAAAGTTGGTTCTTTGTTTTTGCCAAAAATTTTCTGGTTTAATGATAAAAACAGAATTGATTTTTGCAGGAAAATGTTCTTGCAGCACTTTTAAAATCGGCTTAATGGAATTCCAAGTTGACCCCCTCATATCAACAATGACTGTAAAGCCAAGTTGAAGCACTTCCTCACTGAAAATTAAAACCAAGATTAATGCACTCAATAAAAACAAATAAATGTAACTATCCTCAAAACCTACACAATAAATTAACATCTTCACACTTCGAAATTTAGCCTCCTCCAACCTGCTTATATAAATCTAATAAATAAATTACTAGATTATTGATGTAGCTAAGATTAATTTTTTAATGAAATAAAAAAACATTAATAAGAACTTTAAGTAGGCTATATTACTAACTGTTGAAGTGCAATTAAAAAATGCTAAATAAAAAATTCATGAATAGTTGACCTATCTTTTGATATCAAGGTTCAAAACAGACCAAAACATTGCTACTTTTAAGCTTTCAGTTTAAACCAGAATTATTTCCTCATGTTTGCAAAAGCATAATGATGTACCATAAGAATATTCAGTCAATCAACTAATTAGATACACTCATCCACAGGAAATTAGAAGACTTACTCAGGATAACTGTATTCAGAAATCAAAAATACAAAACACACCAACTTAATAATACATTACCTTGGTACATTAGCCAGGTATAAAATAAGACGTTTCAAGCCTTCTGTTGGTACCTTGTCCACATTTTGCCATGCTGGAAAAGTCAAAATAGGTCCACCTCTGTCTCGTCCACCTGAGCAATGTACTCAATAAAGCAACCAAACAACACCAGAGAAGTAAACTATAACTTCTTGCAGAAAAAATGATTGGTTGAAAATGTAAGGCATTTTGTTGTCGTAAACTAATATGGTTGCTAACACTAAGAGCTCCTAGCAGAAATGACTCAGAAATAGTTGCTAATAATGACAAACTATGTATTCTTTATTAGTGAATCAGCATTTTGAGTGGGTAGAAGCGACTTATTTCAAATTAATTAACAATAATAGGAAACATACACACACAAAAAAAAAAGCAATAATCATTAACCATACGAAAAAGAAAGATTTTTTTGGTGCACACTAAGAGGAAACAAGGATGTCAAGAAAATTTGATTAGCAATTATTTTCTTTGAAATATAACATTGTTTTTGATAGCCTATAAATGTTGGAAAGTAATAAAATGGAAAATTGCTATAATTTGAAGAGCCAATTTAAGAGCAAACTTGAATCTACGTCCAACGTGAGCCAAAATTTAAAGTGCTAAGAAAAAATTAAAGAAAAATTTTATCTAGACTTAAACTTTTCAAGTCGGATTTAATCAACTCAAGTCCCGTGCTTAGATTTTACAACTTTATAGACATTTTGGAACATCTTGAAATTTGTCAAACTTAGATTTAAGTTTGTTCTTTAAATGTGGCTTGAGTGCGTTAGCATATATGGTAAGAAAAAAAAAAAATCAAAGACAAATTATCTCATTGTTATTTGTTTTTAGACCACAACCAGATAGCTTACCTGACAAATAAGCTAATCTGTCCTTTAAAAGTGGTGTTAGATCAATAGCTCTAATTCCATCAGCCATTTTCAAACTATCGTATCACTTTAAGTGGTCCAGTTTTGCATGGCTGATTTCAAGTAGTAAAACTTATCCAACAACAAATTCGATTAACAGCATTAAAACATAATTATCAAATCCAACTGCATCAACCTTGCTAGAGACATTAGATTACAACAAAATACTGGAACAAAATAAATGATAAGAAATATTGATGAATCATAACCAGCTTCAATGCAAGAACTGAGCTTAAAAAAAAGCACAAAGGTCAATAATATGAGATATATGGTACGGTATACAACATCTACTAAAACTAGTAGAAACAGCATAGCACTACAATATGCCACCGTTTCTGCATATTCTATAGCCTAAAGTAAAAATGTAAGTGTAGTCCACACATCTAACATCAAAACAGTATTCTTTGCTCATTTTATTACACCACAACTTGTACACTGGTGATGAGTAAGCATGCTAGACAATGGCCATAAATTAAAGCAGCTTTACTTAAAGAGTCCATACATACCTGTAGAAAGGCTGGAAAGTAGTAGTATAGATGAAGTCAAAGTTTACAATTTTACACCCTCATATTTTATGAGTTTGAAAACATAGAAATTATAGGCTATAATTTTCCAACTCTTAACTTTAAACGTAAATAAATCTTGACTATAAATTTAACTTAACTTCAATCATAACCCAAACTCTTTCGCTGATAAGTAAGTGTATGCAACATCACTCACATTCAACATTCTAATGCCTGCATTTGCGTGGCCAATGAACATGCATGAAACATATCTGATATGCTGTGTAACAAAACACTTACTTTTTTGTTTAGCTATAATTACCGGCCAAACTTCACTGATTAATTCTAAAGACTTTAATTTAAAAATCAAAATAAAGTGCTGCCTCTTCAAATTTATGCCTTAAAGTTAAACCTTTCTTCAGTTATTATTTTAGTTTGTTTGAACTGTACGTGCGTATCAGCTTTCTTTGTGACCACTCTTTTTCTCATCAGTTTTATTTTTATTCATGCCAAATCTTAAGTATACATCTGCCACTTGCTCCAAACCCTGTAAATCGACCCAGAAAGCAATATTCTGTGATATCTGTTTGTTTTGGGTACATCTGAAATGTACAAAATTAACTTCACAGGAATTCACATCCCTGGGTCAATCATCTATGCCATGCTATTGAGAAAATTGCTATGCTGATATTTTCCCCCATCATCATTCAGATAATCATGAATTTTCTGAAAATGTCCAAAGCAATCAGGATGTGGTTAAATTCTCTATTCCTGTGCCTCAATTGAGTGATGGAGATACACTAAACTTCTACCTAACACCTTCCCAATTTAAACTGAGTACACTGATGACAAGGCTTTTTTTCTCATGCACATTAATACCAGAAGTTTAACTAAAAATCTGGACCATGTAAATGAAATTATTGCTGAACTGGACAAAAATCCAGACATCATTGCTATTTCAGAAACCAAATTAAAGATGGAACTTTTTCCAATGTTAACATTGCAGGCTATGACCTCATTTGCAACAACTCCAAAACCAATGCAGGAGGTGTAGCTCTTTACATTAAATGTGACTTCGTATTTTCTTCGGCTGTTGAATTGATTATGCCTTTAGACTTGCAAATGTTGAGGACTTGTGGATTGAAATTTCGTTACAAGGAATGAAAAGATTAGTTATAGGTGTGATACATAGACACCCAAAATCTAACTCCAAGAATTTCACACTACAATGAAAAACA
Source organism: Trididemnum nubilum (assembly GCA_963965965.1). Classification (NCBI taxonomy): domain Eukaryota; kingdom Metazoa; phylum Chordata; class Ascidiacea; order Aplousobranchia; family Didemnidae; genus Trididemnum; species Trididemnum nubilum. The sequence continues at coordinate 17,249,266 of OZ014483.1, forward strand.
CAATCAAACTATTGAACTCAAACTCCACTACGTACTATGTCACCGGCGATATTAACAGTGATCTTTTAAAGACTAATCAGGATGTAAAAATCTCGCATTATTTTAACACTCTTAATAGTTCAGGCTGCTCTCAGGTTATAGCACATCCAACCGGAATAACTGCAACTTCTACACAATTAGATCATATCTACACAAGCAACTCTTCCCAGCACATCAACAGTCATGCAATCATCTCCGACATTTCTGATCATTTACCAGTCACTGCTTTGGTAAAAAATTTTAAACTATTAAATACTCCCTTTAGATCCTACTAAAGAGATATTCATAACTTTGTTTCAGATGGTTTTTTATTAGAGGTGTCGGACTTCTGCAATGGCTTGTTACATTTAAAGGACAATATGCCAGTTGATGACGTTCAGTTCCTTTCCACCTTTTCTAACATTGTTAACAAACATGCCCCCCTGAAATTATTATCCCGCAGTGAACAAACTGAAAACATAAGCCTTGGATCACCAAAGGTTTATTAAAATCCTTAAAACATTAAAACAAACTCTACAAAATTACGCACAAGGGAAACACACCGGAAAATGCTCAACAATATAAAAAGTACAAAAATAAATTAGCACATATAAAAGAACTAGCTAAGAAAAACTACTATGAAGAATTGGTTGGAAAAAATAGCCATGACTCAGGCCTACTTTGGAAAACAATAAACGACATTGTCAAATTTAAGCATAATCGTCATCTTCACCCACACAAATCCTTATGACAAATGGAATGACGAACAGTCCAGCCGAGATCAGCAAAGCCTTTAATGACCATTTTACATCAATTGCAAATTCTCTGGCTGCAGATATCCCTAATGCATCCAATCAATATGATTGCTATCCCTCTTCCTCAATCTCTTGCCCACTTCAGTGATTCTTTTTGAAACCTGTAACTGATGAACAGACAGCTTATCATTTGCTTGGACGTGATTGTTCTAAAAGAACAGGTATCAAAGGTATTCCATTAAATACATTAAACTAGCTGGACCCTTCCTGATTCCAATTTTATCAACACTGTTCAATGCATCAATAAAGCAAGGCTCCTTTCTTACTGTCTTCAGGACTGCTGAAGTTGTTCCGGTCTTTAAATGAGGGTCAAAGCAATCAATCCCCTAACAACTACAGGCCAATATCCTTATTATGTCCTTTTTCAAAACTTTTAGAAAAGTGTCATCGTGATCAACTGTACCAATACTTCAAAAAAATTATTTCTTTTATAAGCATCAATTTGGCTTTAAGAGAAAATTTATCAACAGAAATTGCCTTATATCAAATTTATGAAGATTTTATTACTGGGATAGAAAGTAAACACATTACTTGCTCAGTATTCTTAGATCTGAAGAAAGCATTTGATAAAGTTGATCATTACATCCTTATTGCAAAACTGCAGCATTATGGAATCAGAGGATTACCTTTACAATTAATTTGAAGTTATTTAAGCAACAGACATAAGTATACAGTAATTCATAATACCCAATCCAATCTAAAACCACTGACCAGGGGAGTGCCACAAGGGTCCATACTAGGCCCATTGTTATTTCTCATATACATTAACAATCTGCCCTATGCGTGTAGCTTAAAAATTAGACTTTTTGCCGATGATGCCACTTTAACATTTTCTGGAAAATCAACTCATTACTTGAAAAATAAATGAGGAGCTTCTGAAGGTCGATGACTGGATGAAAGCCAACAAGCTATCTCTAAATTATAAAAAAACAAAATATTTGGTTGTTGACAAGTTAAATCACAAAGCAGTAGACTAAACATAAAAATAGGAAATAATACTTTTACACCAGTAAAACAAACAAAATGATTGGGAGTAACAATAGATGAAAACTTAACATGGGCCCCTCTTATTTAAAACCAATGCACAAAAATTGTATGGGGAAATTGGGCCTTGGCTAGAATAAGCAAGTATGTTAATTTATCTACTTTAAAATGTGCTTACTATGGTGTGGTGTAACCCCATCTTGAATACTGTGGCTCAATATGGGGTCAAGTTTCCAAATCTACCCTAAAGCCAATTCAAATCCTTCAAAATAAAGCACTGAAAATCATCTCCAAAACTTATCATCACCAATCTCTTTTACCCCTATACTTTCATCTAAAATTTCTAAGGTTTGATGATATTGTCCAACTTTAAATTGCAAAGCTTATGCACTCTATCCATTACAAAATTTTGCCAGAAATTTATTTTAATTTTATCAAAGTGGAGAATACCCAATATATACCTGATACCCATCAGCATAGCACTAGATTTGCAACAAGCTCTAATTACAACCAAATTAAACGCAAATCTGAAAAAGGCAAAAGAACTCTGGCCTTTATTGGACCAAGGGTATGGTGTGAGATTCCGAGTGATGTAAAATCAATTTCACCTGGTGGCTTCAAAACCAAGTACAAAAATAGCTTACTTCAAATATATACACAGAGCTGGACAGCGCTGTTTCGAACTTTATCGAGTAAAAGCTCGAAACAGCGCTGTCCAGCTCTGTGCATCTTATGACTCGAGCTGCTTTGTAGCTGCAGGGTTGGTGGTTGATCTGGCCACCTAACTGCCAGTGGAAGTCGTTATGATTTCCCAGGAGTCGACCACGAAGGACGTCAAACTTGTCGATTCAAAAATATAAGGAAGGCTCTATTTCACCGGAAATTTTTATCTAGTTTTTTATTAATTCTGAGTCAAATCTAACACAAACTGAAATGCTTACTCTAAAACTATTCCCAAATCGAACCCTAACCCAAACCCTAACCTAAACCCTAATCTTAACCCCTAAAAAAGCAAATGAAAAAAGCGCGGATGAATATTTCTCATTCTCGTTTTAGTCTCTTTAAGTTGAAAATTTTCGGTGAAATAGTCACTACCAAAATATAATTAGCTAAATTTAAATTCGAATGTTCTCGAGTGGGGAAAAGCTTTGACCAAGTTGTAAACAATTCTAAAAATTTCGTTTTTTATTTCTTAGTTTGAACTTAGAAAAGATCCAGGGAAAAGGGACGGCAAGCTTGATGGCAAAATGGTCCCTTGTAATAACATTACATTTACAATCTTCTTTCTCTCTCTCTCTCTCTTTCGTTTTTCTCCTAAGTACCGGTATGTTTATTTATTGCTTTGTTATTGTGTGTGGGTGATTATTTTGCTTCATTTTTTTTTCAACACATTTGGTTTAATTACCATTGCGCGGTATGTACATATATAGAGCTATAGGCCTAGCGTAATTGCATTCGATGTGGTGATGGCGATTGCCTTAGATGACCGCATGTTCTTTTGCATCATCTCTAGCTAAATGTAATTCTAACCTATGATATTTTTATAATTTGCAAATAAAACAACTGCACTGAACACTTTGTAAAATTTATTGCTAAAATGCATAGACCTACCGGTATTGCATAGCCTACAGAATGAGTAGGCCTAAACTGAGTACAGTAGGCTATTGCACCTGAGTGCCCAAGTACCGAATTAATTGCAGATACTGAATTGCAATAAAAATCAAAAAATTAAAGGAAATTTGCAGAACAAAAATGGATTAGGCCTACTGTATTTACTGCTCAGTGTTAGCATTTCAATTCACACAGAAAACCACAAAATTACTAATGAAAACCTTTTCTTGGCTGATGAAAAGGATCATTAATTCACGATATTACTGAGTAATGACTCTTGATACCTTAATACACTGTGCAGATAGGCAGCTACAATAATGACTGAGACTAACACTGGGTTAAAACTGCTCTGATCAAATTTATAAGCAAGCATGGCTCACTGCTCATGCTCTGTGATAGGCCTACAACAGATAGGCCTAGCCTACCAGTAACTGAATCACCACTAATTCTGAATTGGTGGGTTGTGCTACTTTTAGCCCTACCCCTACCGGTACCTACCAGACCCGAAATCACAGCAGCTAGAATTTTGACTAGATCTTGAGAACTGCGAATGCTGGGCCCTGAACTCTCAACTGCAGTAGGCCTACCGTAGGAGTAATGAGTGATTGAGGAAGCCTACCGGTACCAAAACAAAAATAAAAACATGCGCCAGCAAAAAATTTACATTAGCGGTAGATTGGTACAGTAGACGACTAGGCGTAGGCCTATGCCTGTATGTGAAAATAATTTTATTTTAAACAGTGGGAGTAAGTTGCAAGACATAATCCTATACTAGCATATTTTTGAGGCTTGCCGTACCTGCTAACTCACTGATTGTCTGTTTCAGATTTTAGGAGGAAAAATACCGAAATAGGTTTAGTCAACTACTGAACTAGACTAATCAAAACCAATTAAAGTGGAACCTGAATACCAACCTAAAACTTTCAAATTTGAATCTGAACGATGAACAACAATTTGAAACTGCTAGGCCACCTGCAATCATGTAAAAATAGGACAACGCTGTGCTCACGCCTGTTCGAAACGTCACATACACAATTACACTTTCTGGTGCTTTTGCGCTAGCTAGCACTGATTTATTTTTTGCGCCACGCCAATCAAAGTGCAAGAAACACGTCGATAAAAAGGGCATTCAGGTCGGAAATTTTTCGCTCGATTTTTTCTCAAACATTTTGACAGATTTGAAGACATACCTCATCCAAATTTGAGCTTTCTACGAACTTTTGTTTCCGAGATATAATAAATTAGATTTCCCCTTAGAAAAGCTTTTTCCCTTAGAAATTTTGCCTGGAGTTCCAATCAGAAACAAAATTTGAAAACGTTGCTGCACGTTCCTGATTCTCAACAAATATTTTGTCGCAGAATTATTGTAAAACAAAGTAGATATTTAGAACCGTAAAATTAGTTGCTTTTCGATAAAAGTAAGCCAGCTTTCCAAAAGTTAATCTACTGTCACACATACTTGCAAAATGGTATCACTGAAGTAAGTTGAAAATTGTTAATTTGCAGTGCAATATCTTGAAAACGGAAAAACGTAGAAACTTCCATTTTGATGAGAATATATTTTAGACTTATCCCAACATTTTGGTCAAGAGTGAAAAACTTGACTTGAATCTTGAATGATTGTTTAAGACACATAAAATTGGCCAACTCTAAATCCGTCTATTTTTTATCGCTACAACTTGATCTCTAAAAAAAGGATTTACTCCTCGGATCGGCTAATACCCTTCACGCTACAATATATCGGTAGGCTACGTTGTTGAGATGAGGGCTTTTGCGCAGCGCCTAAGTTATGTTTGAGTTTACTGCGCCAAATTGGCGCAAGAGGGCTTGACACGTTGTGCCGGATTTATCGATAGCGTTTTGCGCGAGCGGTACTCCAAAACATTTGGATATATTTTTCAACTTCGTATTTTTTTTTTTTTTTATAAATTTTGTTGTGTTTTTGGTTTCAATTCTCTTTGGAGACCAACTCCAAATCCAATCCAAAAAACTTCGTTTATTGCAAAAAATGTTTTTAGCATCCTTATCCTCCAAAAACTAAATCGTACTCACAAGTTTCTTTTTGAACTCAAGGAATGTGAAAACGTTATTAGACATTAATTTTGCTTTACTGCCTCGCTAAGCGCTTTCTTGTCACCACTTGATGTCATCCAAAACTTTTTACCAAAACATTATTTGTGGTCCAATGGTAAGGTGTTGGACACGCGGACTCATTTTCAAGCTTAAGGGTTCGATTCCTTCGACTGCTGATACTAATTTTGTAAGTCCGTGAGTAGGCTACATAAGTTTTGTTTTGAGAAATGTGCTCGGTAGTTATTCCTGAAATTCAAGTTTGTCATTATCGTTCAATAAATTTCAGGATTGATTGTTTTGGCTACCATAGTAATGATTTTTTCTTGTAGGAGAATATTAGATCTAGACTAATAAAACTGCTCACGTATCGTCATGATTTCTTTACACAGACATACATGCAAGAACCAAATTGACAAAAATTGATTGTAAGCAGTACTTAAATTGTCAAATTTTGCATGGGGGGACGCTTTTGCAGCCTTGACCAACTTTACAAAAAGTTTACTGGAAATGATGTATTTCCGTCGCTGAAATTGAATGAAGACCAAAAACAAGAAAAAGGTCTTCGCCGGAAAGTGAAGTCATTTTTCCTTTAATCAGGTGAAGACCAAAAAAAAAAAGGTCTTCTCCGCAATTTGCGACCATTTTCTACAGGAAATTTGTTGGATCTTTTAGTCCTGGATGCCTATTTTTCCTCTGGCCATCCAGCGCTTAACTCTCGATGGGAGGACGCCTAAATCTCGATACGGGGACGCTAAATCTCGATGGGGGAAAGCGTGCCCCCGCGTCCTCCCTACAATTTAAGTACTGATTGTACGTACAGCACATGCAGTTCGGTCTGTGTCTCATTTTCATAATTAATCAGAAATTTTGCAAAACAAAGTATCCAGATTTACCTAGACATTCAGCTTTCTAACATTTTCGATTGTGCATTGGTCAGCGTGGAAGCGGTAGCATAAATTTTTCCACTTCTAAGTTACCTTCGCCTTTACGTCCATTGCACAAAAATTGAATTGTGCATAATCATAACTCATAAGGAAAGAAAACGCAGAGGATTAAATTTTTATTTTATGTGGGCATTGGGCAATTACAGTATGCTTATTTCAATAACTTACGAAATAATCAAACTGTTTTGTACTTACTGATCATTGAAACTATTTGTAGTTACCTTACAATTCAGTCAGCGAAATTGCTCGCTATAACAAAGTAACAATGTCTGTTGTGTAATATATTCATCCAAAGAAATAATCTTTGGTGTAATTGTAAACAAGTCATATTGAATTACATTTTTAAATAGAACACTAGCCAAACAGTCATTTCGTTCAGCAGATTCAAAACCCAGAAGTCAAATATTGGGAAACAATAGTTAGCACATTAAGTTTTTAGGTAATTGGAAATTGGTACTGTACCGTAGTTTTTTCGGCCACCAGAAAAATATCATTACGATACTTAACTCTGCTTTGCTTTTTTTACCAAGTGCAATATGGGTTGTGCACAAGCCAAAGAAAAAACTCAAGGCGAGATAATTGAGGCCAACAAATACTTATCGCAACCTGCCTCAAGAACAAGAAGCGCTGAGTCAGGAGACAGTGGAATAGAGGTTATCAATATATCTTCAGAAGAGGAGGCAGGATCATTTAACCTTGAAGACGAATGGAAGTTAAATGTTAAAAAACGTACTGGAGGTAACGGAATTTTACAACCAGCACTTTGCATCAGAGATGGAACCGGTCAGGATTTTCTCGACCCGACCCGACCGGTAAATTTCAAAATCATCGCCGTTTGACCGGCTGGTTGACCGGTTTCAGAAGGTTTTTGTTCACTGTTCAATGTATCTAATGAAAAATTTTCAAAAGGGGGGGGGGCATGAGTGAGGTGTTAAAATTTGTAACTTTGGACGGGGGTCTCAGAAAAAAAACGCAAAAAAGTTTTGTTTTTTTTTGCAAAAATGACTCATTTTTAAGACATTTTTTATTCAAGTTTCGGTTTGAAAGACCTGTTTTGAGCAGCGCAAAATGTGCATAAAAACCACTGAAGGGCACAAGCTAAATTATTAGACGTTCTTTCTAATGATATTATGCGAAAGCCAAGAAATGAAGTTACAATTTTTTAGCTTTTTGTGACAGATTATTTGCAATTTGCCGAGCAGCAAACACTAAACTTTTTTTCGGCAGTACTGTTTTTGCAGTTACAAAAAGATAAATGAGAAAAAAATAACAGCAGAAGATAGCTAACAGTAAAAACATACGAACATCACAATACTTGTACTATTATGCCCAAAAACATTTAAATGATGGGGCGATAACATTATATAATATTGAAAATTACGTCACTAACAGCGTGAAAAAAGGAATACTAAAAAATTATGTCACTAGCAGCGTGAAAAAAATTAATAATATTCATAACAACTAGGCTGCTTCACTAACAGTTTGAGAAAGTTTGAAAAGAATCTATTGCAAAACGTTATGTACCGGAAAAGCTTTTTAGCTCCACAGAGATTTATACACGGACGGAACAATTAATATAAATCTTTGTGCAGCTAAAAAGCTTTTCCAGTACATAACGTTTTGCAATAGATTCTTTTCAAACTTTCTCAAACTGTTAGTAAAGCAGCCTAGTTGTTATGAATATTACTAATTTTTTTCACGCTGCTAGTGACATAATTTTTTAGTATTCCTTTTTTCACGCTGTTAGTGACATAATTTTTCAGTATTCCGTTTTTTCACGTTGTCAATGACATAATTTTCAATATTATATAATGTTATCGCTCCATCATTTTAATATTTTTGAGCATAATAGTACAAGTATTGTGATGTTCGTATGTTTTTACTGTTACCTATCTTCTGCTATTATTTTTTTCTTATTTATCTTTTTGTAACTGCAAAGGCAACACTGCAAGTTGTTCTGAAGAGGCTCATCGGTTTGGGAAGCGAAACGTCAAACCGGTAGTACGAAGTGGTTATGAGTAACTATCCCGATGAACGCAACGCGTCCGTTATTTTCATTGAAAACACTAAACTGTAATGACATTGGATAGAAAACATTCAAAATGTGTTGTGCCCCAGCAGTTTGTAGAAATGCTGCTACTTCAGAACAAGCCATGGCTAGTTAGATATAAAAAAATAAGAGTTATGTCTTTCTTGCCCAGTGTAGAGTGTGGTAAATTTAAGTTGAAAAAAGCTTTTCATAGCGGCAAGATCTTAGCATGTACTAAAACTCTGTAATCAGCACCACTTTTACTCTTAGGCTGAATAAAATGATGCTAAAATGTCAGATAGCGAAAGCCTCATCCACATGCATGCTTTATTAGAACATGATTACGCGATTTTAACGTATATTTTGCACTTTTTTGCTATGTGCCGTGGCCCAAAGTGGGGGGCATGGCACAATACTCCCGCCCTATATACATCCCTGGATGTGCATGTCTTAATGGTTACAGCACATTAGTCACAGCTTGAAAGCATTCAACAAGTGTTTTCGAAAGGTGTGGTTTGTTAATACTGATTTTGTATAAAAAGTTTGATTTATGATAAAATATATAAGTATATTTTGGTTGGTGCTTAGACGTCTTTTAGTTGCCAAAAACGAGAATTTGACCGGTTTTTCAACCGGCTTGACCAACCGGTTTTCATCTCTGCTTTGCATTCTGTTTTTGAAAAATCAAAACTTTTTCACCGGCAATGCCTGAAAATTAAAAAGGTATTGTGTTATAACTTATCTTGTGCAATTAATTGATATTCAAAGGCTTGCATCTATTTTATTATGCTCTGCGTTTCATGCAACTTTAATGATTTGCTTTCATTTTTCTTTTTTCAGGTATAGCGTTTGAAATAGACATGTCGCAAGGAAAACCTCCCCGCAAGCGAAAAAAGTTCCAGGTTAGAACTGTTGATTAAAAAAAAATAAGAAAAGCACGGTTAACCAATGTCATCACTCATCATGCCGTGCTGTAAATTGCAATCAAACGTTAGGTAAAAAAACTTGAATCATTATCAAACTTAAAGGGGCATTCAAGTCAAGTTTTTCGCTGTTGACTAAAATGCTAGAAAAAGCCTCAAAAACATCCTTACTAAATTTAAACTTTCGACGTCTTGCCGTCTTCATGATAATGAAGTTTTTGTAAACAATTTTCTTCTTACTTCAGTGTTGCCATTTTGTCAGTATATTGTGACCGAAGTTTAACTTTGGAAAAAGTTGACTTGAATTTATTTGAAAAGCAGTTAATTTACAATTCGACGCTTTATTTGTTTTGACAACACTGCCGAAAACACTTTTTGTGAGTTACAAACATGCGGTAACTTTTTGAAACGTTATTTAAAGTTGGCAACCCTAGCAAAATTCCAAAGGGAAAAAAGCCTTTCTAAGGGAAAATCTGAATTGTTATATCTTGGAAACGGAAAGTCGTGAAAGCTCAAATTTGATAGTCTTCAGATCTGTCAAAATGTTTTGAGAGAAAACCCGAGCAAAAAGATTTCGACTGGAATGCCTTTTTAATTTAAAAAGCTTATCAAGGATTAAGACAATAGAACATCCCTCATTCACGAAGTAATTTAGTATCGGAAAAAAGGTAGTATCTAAACGACGCCTGCCGAAGCTAAAAAATTTTTAGCTTCTTTCTCCTCTCTACATGTATGCAAAAGTTTTTTTGCTACTGGAAGTTTTACGGTAGTTGACTTGAAATTGAGGACTTTTCCAATTGATTTCTAGCCATTTTTGTTGGTGTTCTCTCACAAAAAAACATATCTTTTATTATACTGTATCATACACACATAAAATATGACCTAGTTTCAACACAACAATTATTCGAAATAGAATATCCTCTTCTTTGGTAGATCCGAACGCGGACCGCAATGGGTTCTTTGCTAAAAAACTGAATTGATTATTTTACTTTTTACGCAATTTTGAGTTTGAAAATCTTTAGTAAAATCCACAAAATAATTTCTGTTTGTTGCAGAACAAGTCGCGGTTTCAACATCACCATTCCAATAATAGACATCGTATTTTCACAGAAAACGAAATAAGTTTGAAAGAGGTTGATGTAAGTAGCACAGTATAAGTCTGTAACGTCTATCAGTGAATTTACGAAAGAAATGAAGCGCTTGCTTTGAACAACGATTTCTCGGTGAAACGAATGCCTCGAGCTGCAAAGACCTCTTTAGTAAAAAACGTAGTTTAATCTTCACTCTACTTCGACCTCCAAAAAGGCGCATGCAAGCACTGGCGTAGCTGACAGGGATTAGGGGATCAATTGCCCCCCAGATGTGGACTGTTTACTTAGAAATGGGCCCCCCAAGGGACAACGAATTTCTGAAAAATAAAATAAAACAGAAAAATTTTCCCACAAATTCAATAAGAAAACTTCAAAATTTGACGAAAATTATTATTTTTTGGTCGTCACCTAAATTCTTCGAATTGGATACCCCATAGAAGCTTGCCCCCCCCCCAGACACAAATCTTTAGTTACGTCACCAGTGCATGCAAAGCCCACACATGTACGGTAACTTTTTGCCCCCAAGACGCTGGATTAGTTCTTTAGTTTTACTGTAAACAAACAAGGCGTTGTTCAGGCTACATGAGTACAACAATTCGAAATAAACAGAAACGCTTGCAAAATTTATAGTCTTTGAAAGACAATTTTTGTAAGAGATTAATGGCAGGAAAAAATTGCTGCTCTGAAAGTAAAATGTTATCGGTACCTGTCTGCGACAGAACTAATGTATTCCCTATTTTTTTCTAATTAGTCGCTTTTTTTCTAAGATTACTACCAGACAATTAGTGGAAGCATCTCGTCGCAGGGAAGCCGAAAAGCTGGCGATTATAGGAAAGCAAAGAAGAAGAGATCTCAGAGCCATAAAAGTTGCAGAGAGAGTAAGAAACTAATCCCATTTTTTCAACATAAAGTTATAAACGATGAACATGAAGTCAAAACATGAAATAGCCTGAGAGGCTTTCAGTAAGGAACAAACTCAGGGTAGGGATGGGCATTTTAGAATACTGAATCCAGAAGGATCCAAATCCCAAACTATCCGGAATCCAAATTGAAATATAAACCGGATAAGTGGAACCGGTTTTAAATCCACGCAATTATATTGATAAAAATTGTTTGCAGTTAATTCTTGCATAAAATTGTAGTGAGCTATTTGCTTTGCAATTGTATGAGCGATGCATGCTCTCAATTTATGTGCGCTTCAGAGTTGTAAGTCGGGCCGGGCTTTTCGGGTCGAGTTCGGGTTCGAGCCTAAAGTTGACAAAAATTTCGGGCTTAATTCGGGCCTGAGACGAACTTTTTGACTTAGGTGCACAAAAATTTAATTAAAATAACTTGGCAACATTGCTAAATTTTTCAGACCTAAGTTAACTTTGTGTTTTTTTCGGGCATGGCTTAAAATTAGTTATCGGGTTCGGGCCTGGGTTGGGCTTATGTTTTCGGGTACGGGCCGGGTTCGGGCCTGAACTAGTCGGCCCGTTTACAACTCTGGTGCGCTTCAATAACGCTTGCTGAGTGCATGATTGTATTAACAACCTGCTCAAAGCGGCAATGGCGTCGCTAGGGGGTGAGGCGGCCCGCCGTGGATGTCACCATTTTATGATACCAATTAAACAAAAAGAAAACAACAGTTCCTTTAATATTTTTGGGAACGTTTAACACACTGGAATAAACTGAAAAAATGATTTTAAGCATCTTTTGAAAGATTTATGTAGAAGAGGGGCACTAATTTGTCAAGAATGTAATTCACAAATCAGTAAAAACTTAAAAAAACGCCCAAACTAAGCAATCAACTTTGATCGCTTGCTGAAACATGCTAAATATAGATTTTATAAAAAATTTATAACCTCAGGAATAGAGTGGAGGGGGTGGCTATATAGTATTAGTTAATTACAAATCACTTTGACTCAAATATCCTTTCATAAGCTTCCCCCCAACCAATCATTTTTCTCTCTTAAATATAGACGAAATGACTTACTCTTTGAGGAGTTTCATTGAAATATAAGATTTTATGATTTACGTTACCAGCTTGTAAATAAGAGTACTAAATTTTACCATTAGCTATCTCCCACATAGTCAGTGCCCATTTGTGCAACCAGTTTAATCATGTTTTTGCACTGCTAATTTCTATGCCACATTTCAAAAGCATTATTTTTATCAAAATAAGCCTAAAATTAAGTTATTTTTGCAAAAAACTTTAAAGATTTTGAGCGCTGGGAGCTCAGCCCACAGACTCCCAAAAAGCCTCCCCCATTGCAGATTTCTGGATACGCGCCTGAATCTAATCATGTTTGCCCTTGACTGTGAGCGAATTAAGAACGCAACTAAGAGGTGAACATTTAGAAGCACTCAATATCATGCACTGTAATGAAATGCTGCTTTAATTAAAGAAATTGTTGAATAAATTTTTTGACTGGTTGTTCACTTTTTCAGCAAATTAAGTTAATTTAAACCAGAATAGGATTCGGTATTCTGGATTCGGCTTTAGCTATTCGGAATAATTTTGGAATAGCCAACAATTCTGAAATGCCCATTCCTAACTCAGGGCTTTGTAACCTGAAGTTAATTTCTACCGCAAAAGAGGATGCATGTTTCTATTTGGTTGGTTTGTATTTTATAAAGTTATTCACTGAGCTCTTATTTGGAAAGATTGTATTTCAGAAAAGGCGGCACCAAGAGAATGAGGATGATGTGCAAGACGACCTGAGCGATATTGATGAAACTTTTAATGCAGACCAAGGCAAGTTCTTGGTTTACTATTTTAAACGCTATTCTTACTGGTTCTGGGCGCTTTATTGCGGTTGTATAATTTTTTTTTTAACTCGATCTACAAAATATAATTGAACAGTAACTTCTATGGAAATGTTAGTTATTAAATTCAGTGTCAGCGATATAGTTGCACCACCAATTTTCGATCTAGTTAACTGAAAACCTGTTGTAATCGAAAATTAAGTAGAGGAATCTTTCACATAGCACCTTTTTATAAGTCTTAGGCTAAACCTTGTGAATCTCTAGTCCGAATAACTACCTTGATCTTGAAAGTATGCCCTACCGGTACGAATTTTCAGCCCAGTTGAATCAAGAATATTTATTGAATATTCGAATAAAGATTACTCCGGAGTCAATACTTTGTACTGCGGATATCTGTCACCAACAGTCGAAGTCATGTTTCAAACTAATTTTTAGATACCGATTGGGCATGAAACGAATTCTGAACGATATTCCCTAATCTACAAGACAAGCAAAAAAAAAACTGTCTTCAAAAGTCACCGCGAGAACAGACAATACAAAGTTACAAGCAACAAAAACAATGATTTATTTGAAGCTCATCGAAGAAAAACGAAAAGCAAAAGCACGCAACCAACACAGGGAACCACGCCGCGGTTCAATTATTATTTTCATTCGAAAGTGTTATGAGCAATCATGATTTAAATCTTATTTAACCGAAAGCAAAACGCTTTGATTAGGGGGCAAATAGTTGACGTTCTTTGACTTCGACATCAGACCAGCGATTTCCTCAGCAGCTTCCAGTTTACGGAGTTCGATGAGTCCTTCTCCAGCTTCCTCTGTTTAAGACATAAAAATTATGCTACAATTGTATTCTGGATTGAAAATTTTAGGCCCAACACCGGGTTTCGAATTATGTATTACTGACTTTTAATTCATTTATTCATGTGTATGAAAACTAAACACTCCACGTCTGTCTAACCATACCAACGCAGAGCACTAATTTTTCGTTGTTTGCACGTATTTCGTCAGGCTGGGCCTCCAATTGGATAGACTGCTAGACTCCAACGGGAAATATACGTGAAATGTCTTTACCAAGGACACAACGACGATTTGCCAGATCGAGAATCGAACCAGGAGTCAGCAACCTTTCGATCAACAGCCCGACGCTCTACCAACTGCGCTATCGCCACCGTGCTGAGTTTCAATGTGCGGATACCTTACGCACAGGCGTAGGAGGTAGGGGGGCCGGGGGGGCACTGGCCCCCCGGTTGGTGAAAGGTGTCCGAATTTCGGGCAAAATTTTGGGCAATTTCATATATTTTGGGCGATTTACGTCAAAATTTCGGGCGATTTCATATTTATTGGGCAATATTGCGTCAAAATTTTGGGCAATTTCATGTCGAGTTTGCCTAGCAAAATATTCCGAGCGCTGGACAGAAAAACCCAGGGTTCCCACGCATTTGTCAACAAAAAATTCCCTACTTTTTCCATACCTAAATTTGCTCAAAACAAACTAAGCTCTAGTCATCTGAAATACAGAAAACTACAGTTATTTTAACACAATCCAAAAACTGACTCATCAGAACTCAATCGTTACGTGGATGAAGACGAATAAATAGCCTCTAGTAACGGACATTTCTTAATTGCTACGTAATTGTTTATGGTGTTTAGATTGATACAAGATGGTGGCAATGCGGCATTATGTTTAGGTCACGGGCTCAATGGTCATATCCAAGCGGGGGCTGTTTGGGGGGTCTGGGGGCAGAACCCCCAGCCGACAGAGGCTAATGGGGGTCTGGGGGCGCCGGAGGCACTGGGGCAGAGCCCCTAGCGCTTAAAAATTTTTCATTTTTTTGCAAAAAAAACTTAATTTGAGGACTATTTTGATAAAAAAATAATGCTTTTAAAACGTGGCATAGAAATTGGCAGTGCAAACATGATTAAACTGGTTGCATAAATGAACTATTTGGGAGGTGGCTAATGGTAAAATTTAGATGCTGGTAAATTATAAAATCGTATTGTTCAATAAAATTCACATGGAATAATCCATTTCGTCGACAGTTTACAAAGAAAAATACTTGGGAGGGGGTTGATTAATGAAAAGAAATTTGAGAGGAATGATTGGTAATTAACTAATACTGAATAACCCCCCCCCCCCACCTATTCCTAAGTTTATAGTATCCTTGTTGATGACACCTAGGTTTAGCATTTTTACACTAGCGATTAAATTTGATTGCTTAGTTTTGGCCATTTTTCAAAGTTTTTATTTGATTGTGATTTTTAATTTTGACAAATTATCCCCTACCCCCTGAATATACATTTTAAAAGATGTTTTAAATCACTATTCACTCGATTTCAGTGCATAAAACATTCTCAGAAGTGCAAAAAACGTGGTATTTTTCTTATGCAATTTGGTCGACACATGCCAGCTTCCCCCCGCTCTCCCTGGCTACGCTACTGGCTGCTATATTCAGTATCCACTACTAAAGGACTAGAATTCTTGATTTGGCAATGGTAGGCTAAGCACTGGTGCATTGGGAAACACTAATTCTTTGCACGTTGTAGGCAATCTGGTTGACTTCGTTGTCAGTTGCTAAAAGCAGAGGTGTGGTCTTTGAGGATGTCTTTGGCCTCGAGGACACATTTTCAAGTCCTTGGCCTTGAAGCTTCAAGTCCTCGAAAATTGCCCTGTCCTCGGCTCGAGGACAGCACTATTTTTTGAATGGTTAAAGTTTTGTAGATCGGCTGAAAAATGTTTTTCTAGACCGTTTTTTTTTTGGAGATCGACCGAAAAAAAATTTTAAGACCTTTTTTCGTAGGAAAACACTTGCATTTGTGTCCTTGGCCTCGGATTTTTTTTGTGTCCTTGGCCTCGAGCCTTGTGTCCTCGACTCCACCTCTGGCTAAAAGTAACCAAGCAGTAGGCAACCGGTATTGCACTGGCTTATACTGTTCAAGTTTGTGAAATCTGAACTAGGGGTCCTTTTTATTTGTAGGCTGGTAAACAAAGAACAACCTAACCAAGCTACTGGCTAAAAGCGTAAGCTGACATGCATGCTTTGCTACAAGGGCTTTTTCTTACAGCTAATCATACGCCTAAGCGGAGTGCCTACTGCAGGCTAATACTGTTTGGCATAGGTGGGCAAGTTAATGCAAAACGTTAGCTTCGTTAACCACTAGTCCGTTAACAAACTTCACACCTCCGTTAACGTTAATCCGTTATTTTCAGATTTAATTAACGGAAGTTAATTAAGTCCGTTAATCCGTTAACATTTTGCGTGTAATTTGCATTTCTTTTTATTCACTCGCTTCTAGAACACGTATTGACGCTGTTGAGCTGATTGTAAGAAAATATTATTGCTATGGTGGTCTTTTTGTGTTTTGAAAGTTACATTTTACAGTCTATTCTAATTTCAAGATAAAAACAAGTTCAAATGCACAACGAAGCTGCAAGATATTAACGATAAAAACCTTAACGGAAATTAACAGAACTTAACGGAAGTTACTTTAGTCCGTTAACAGCACTTAACGGAAGTTAATTTAGTCCGTTAAGATGAAAAACTTTTTAACGAATTAACGAGTTAATGAAAAAGTTAGCTTCGTTATTAACGGATTAACGATTAACGGACTTGTGCCCATCTATGCTGTTTGGGCTATTAGCACATTATTAGCACGTAGGCTAGTAAATCTCTCAATTTCACTTAAAAGCCAAACATTGCCTAGGCAGACAGCCTACCGTAGGCTATCAGTGCATTATTAACGTGTAGTAGGTTAATAATCTCTGAACTTCATTCGGATGCAGCAGCTGTTGAAATATCCTTCTTCGGTTTTCTGCTAATCGGTTGCCTGCTGTCTGCGTATGCCACGCTATTCTTCGTTTCATAAGTTTTGTTGAACTTGTATTGTGACGAAATAAATCGGCAGGACCACCGTTCCTGAAGCTTTATCACAACACAACCAGGTGTGTTATTACTATTTTTATGCGCTTAATAAGGTATTAGAAAGACAAACGGGATATTTAATATTCATTCGCTCCAATCACGTTAGTTTCTACAAGGTGCAGAGCGCTATTTTTGCCAAACAGTTTTCCATCCTTGTTCTACATTACCACTCACTTTTCCCGACTTTTTCCCGGTCGGGAAATGCCTTTACAAAATTCCCGACTATTTCCCGACTTTTCCCGATCGTGGGAACCCTGAAAACCGTCTCCATGTGAGTGAATACCTTTTTTTAAATTTTTATGGAGGTCTCCACAATTTGGACAGAAAAACCGGCTCAATTTGAGTGAAGACTTTTTTTTTTTTGAGTCACCTCAATTTGGACAGAAAAAACGACTGATTTGACAGGCAACTTTCAAGTCATTTTTCAAGCAAAACTTTGGTGCCCCCCAAATCATTTTGAGCTCCTACGCTCATGACCTTACGACAAACAATTCTAATTTGGAGGTGAACTTGTTGGCGAACAGTTGCCTTCAACGAGTCACTACAGCATCTGTGATAATGCTGCTTCGAAAATCATTTAGCGCGTTTAAAAATATTTTTGCTCGAATAAAAGAACAATATTAAAAATAAAACATTAAGCACTTAAACAGGCCATATGAAACGGTAGACTCGGTTTCGATTCCCGGTCAGGTAAAACCAAACTCTAAATGTAGGTCTGCACAACTTCTCCACCAGACGTTCAGCATTAAAAAGAGACAATGTGAAGCCTTGCGTGTGGTAGAGAGGTGGTAGCTTGACTTGAAGATCAAAAGGTTCCTTCTCGCTGTTTCTTGGCCAAAGGAACTTGGCAAATAAAATGTAATTCCAATTATATTCTTCACTTACCGATTGATTTGGCAATCATTTCGGCAGCTTTGGCGTCACCCTCCGCTGTAGTAACAGCAGCTATTTTCTGTTGCTCAGCCTGAAATCAACATTTACTATATTTTCAACACCAAAATTACATTAACTATGTAAAGAATCAACCCTAAAAATCGATCTGAAAGTTTACACGATGTTGGCACTCAAAGTTGAAGTTTTTTCAGCGAAAGATTTTGGGTTGAAACGCTTCTTTTGAAAGTTTTGGAATTTTCAAAATATTTAGAACTTCCAAGTTTAGAAGTTCTTTGTGCTTAAGAAGCACTGCGTGTATGCAACCTGTCTTCACTTGAATACGCAGTGTGTGTGAGCTCTTTTAGGTTGATTAAAACTGCTCGTCTGCTACGTATGGACGAGAGTAAGGTACGAAATGTCACACCATAGAATAAGAAGCCATTTCCACACCAATCAAAGAGTGAAAGACTCACCACTCCATAGGCGGTCAGCGCTCTATCAGTCGCTTCTAACGACCCGCTGGGCAGGCCGTGGGCGACTTTTTTCTTCTACCCAGAAGCGACAGCACTTTTTATTTTTTAAAACACTTTTTTGAGTGATTGGTTGCAACAATAATCGACAAGCGGTACCACAAAGGACCCAAAGCTCACTAAAAATCAATCTGTATTTTTCAACTTGTTATTACCTTTTCGACAATAAATCGAGCTCTTTCAGCTTCTTGTTGTGCAACTTGTTTCTGTTCAACGGCCGATGTGAATTCATAGCCGAATGTTAAATGAGTAAGTGAGACATCGTCCAAAATAAGACCAAACGAATCAGCTCTTTCAGATAAGTCTTCGCTAACCTAAAATTTAAGAAGAGTAGCGTGCAATATTTTCATAAACCTTGAATATAATTTTTTTGCAAAACTTGTCAAAAATTAACCACAAAAGCAATTTAGCTGCAGGGCACTCAGAATAGAGCTTGGTTGCCGAACCGCTCGATTGCGATTTGTGTAGGGATGATGTTCGATATCAGTGTTGCCAAATCAAACCGATCCAAAACCACAAGCTAAGATGAACTCAAATCACCTGAAATAAGGTGAAAAAGGCTTTTGGTAAATTACATACATTTTTTCCGTTTCCGCCGATGAAGTATGGGCAGGAAGGCAAACTTAAAAACCCCAAGTAGAAATCCCAGGTTTTTCGACTATTATCCCCTAAAAAAAAAGACAGAAAGAATTTTGGGAGTGAAACCCCGGATCTGGCAATAGTTCGATACAACTACCGAAACAAAGCTAATTAAGAACTGACCAAGGCAACTTGGCAAAGAAACGAGAGGCATTAACTAATACCCTAAACCAGGGTTGCACACTGCACAACCTGTGGTTGTGCGGCTGCATGAGGTCGTAAAATAATTTTTTGCGGCCGCGCAATTGCACTTCAAAATGCACGTTGTGGCGGCTGTGCATCGATTAAAATGTTTTGCTACGTTTAAGAAATAACTGTTCAGAACCGCTACGATTTGCTAACTGCACAGTTAATGAAGACGATAATATGTCAATGCTGTTTATTTACCAATGCGTAACTATTTACCGCCTACAGTTGGCCAGCCGAGTCCTTTCCAGAAAGTTCCTACTCGATAGCAGCGTATTTTGGAATATAATGAAGGTAAGGCGTCTTAACCTCTGCCCTTTAGCCAGTAGCGTAGCGGGGGGCTATTGCCCCCCCATTGGCCTGCTGACCAAAATATAGAAAAAAAATACTACGTTTTTAGCATTTCTGAGATTGTCTTTTGCACTGGGATAGACTAAAACAAAGGTTTAAAGCATATTTTAAAATGTTCATTTAGGAGGGGGGTGATTTGTCAAAAATAAAACTCATAAATCAAAAAAAAAAACGTTGAAAAATGGCCTAAAATTGGTATTCAAATTCAAATTTGATCGCTGATTAAAAACAGCTTACCACAAATTTTATCAAATATATATATAAGCTCAGGAATGGGGGGCTATTCAGTATTAGTTATTCATCAATCACTTCTCCCAAACTTTCTTCCATTAGCACCCACAATTATATCTTTCTCTATAAAATATAGCCGAAATAGATTATTCATTGAGAGCTTTTTTGAAGTACCTGTACTAAATTTTATGATTTACCACCTTGTAAATATAAGAACTGAAATTCTAGCAATAGCTACCTCCCAAATAGTCCATTTATGCAACCAGTATAATCATGCTTTTATACAGCTAATTTCTATGCCACGCTTTAATTGCATTAATTTTTATCAAAATAGGCCTAAAATTTAGTTATTTTTGCCCCCTAAAAAATACAAAATTTTCGAGCGCTGGGGGCTCCGCCCCCAGACCCTCGTAACAATCCCTCCTTTTAGATTTCTGGCTACGTCCCTGCTTTTAGCTAGTCAACAACTCAGTGCAATACTTA
Organism: Trididemnum nubilum; assembly: GCA_963965965.1. Taxonomy (NCBI): domain Eukaryota; kingdom Metazoa; phylum Chordata; class Ascidiacea; order Aplousobranchia; family Didemnidae; genus Trididemnum; species Trididemnum nubilum. The sequence goes on from OZ014483.1 coordinate 17,269,715, forward strand.
GTTCACCCTGTTCCTGTCTGGTTTTGAAATAACAGCAATAAAACACATTTAGCAGTTTTTTTGGCATATTTTTTTTTCGAAATTAAAATTTAGCATATTTCATTTGGATCTAGCATTTTTGTGATTTATGATTGAATAAATTCTCCAAACTTGAAAATTTGACTCTTTTTAATGTTATCATGCGTAACTAAATTGTAAGGCTTGAAACGTAAATTCGTAAAAAAATGATCGTAACTAATGGCGGCCGTTAGTGCATTTATAGGATGTTTTGCGGCCGGCAACAGCGAAAAGGTTGTGCACCCTTGCCCTAAACGTTGAAAGACGCAATTCAAAACATTTACCTGTTGAGAGACAACCTCTCGCTGTGTGATGAGTTCGCTAGCATCAAACTGCGCCTAAAAAAAAACAACTCTGAAATAGCAAGGCAAAATCGCAGACCCACTATTCTGAAGGTCGTTTCAAAAATTTTCAATCATCCAGTTTTACACTTTCTGCTAGATAATCAGTGAAAACCAAATTTTCTTACGATAACCGTTTTAATATTCTAATCATGCAAGGTCTTCCAAAAAACTGTGCACCAATTCTAAAAAGTTTTAACAACGAAAGTACCGGTACTCAAAAAAATACACGAAACAAAGCAAAACACGAAAATATACTAACTACTACGGCTTTCAAAACTTCATTTGTAATTGAGGGCAGAATTCTTTCATCATAGTCCTCTCCAATATTTGAAAATATACTAGGAAGCATCGAAGGTTTGGGTCGGAATAATATACGAAGGGTAATGTTTACATTTTGCAGATCTAAGAAAAGAATGTAATCTCACTAGAGTAAACTAATTGTTTTTTTTCACGTTCCAAGCACAGAAACGATTTCCCGTGGAAATTAGTTTGAATAGAAAATTGAAGCTGCTAGCAGCAATTTGTCGGTTATCAAAACACTCAATTACATATCACCCTGTGTTTTGGTAACATCATGACTTACGATCGGTTTTTTCGGTAATTTTTCTAGGCCTCTGGGTAAAACAACATCTGGTCTCGTCAATCAGTACTGGGACAAGATTTAGGGAAGCTGCTCACCGAGAATATCGCCAATGGTAAGTAATGGGTACAGTAGTGGGAATACTGAACACCATTCTTTCATCCACTGGAAAGAGCCGAGCAGTTCTATCCAACACAAAGCATTCTAAGATCTACTTTATAGTAATACAACACTTCACAAAAGCACAGTATATTTTTAACATGAGCACTGGCATTATAAAGATTTAGTTTCTGATGTTCATCAGTTCTGGCAACTATAGTTGTGCAAGGCAAGCGTGATCACGTATGCTAACCTTATGATTGACCTTTTAGACTAGAGTTAAGTATCAAATATTTGAATATAGATGCACTAAGACGAATAAGAAGCATTTAATTCTCTTCGTTCATTTGTCGAATTTCTTCAAATCATCGAGAATATGAAAGGTGATCCGTAACTTGAAAAATAATACTATTGCAGAGATTTAGAAGGTAATGCTTAGGCGGGATAATGAAAAAGTGGAGATGTGGAGCAGTTCAATTTTGAACCACTGCTCTCACAATGGCAAGCAATTGAAAAAAGTTTATAGAGATAAACAGTTAAAACTGTTCAACCAACAAGACAAGAGAGTGTATAAGTAAAATCTAAGCAATGTATCAAGCTAAGGACATCTGTTACTTATGAAACATTGAAATACAAGTAACATGTTACCTTTAGATCCAGTAACAACTGGAATATTTCTGGGTCTTGCTTTGCAATCAAAGATAATAGGTTTCTGTATAACAGGAATTAAAAAATGAGTGCCTTCGCCAGACACTGTTTGTTTAACGCCTTGAAATCGATCAAATATTACTCCTCTACAACCAGCATCCACTGTAAAGTAAGACAATTGTTATCGATAAGCTATTAATGTAGAATACCTTATCAGAATCAAATCTTAATTAAACTTTATCCCAACAAAAATGAAATAAAGCAACAGTAGCCATCTACTTTTCACTGTACCTTGGAAAAAGCTACTTTAAGTTAAACTGGGTAAGATTTGACCAGATCAAAAATTAACCCCCAGGCCTTGCTCCACAAGATTAGTCACCACTAACCACTTGAGTAGTTCTCGAAGAGTTACGGTTCCACTATATTGAATAAAATCAATCAATATGGAATGAACGAACAATCCAAAAAGATATCACTACGATTAGTCTGAATATTTTGGCTGACAAAACACTCTTTTTTGAAGAAAAAGGTTAAAAAATCTCCATCACATTCACAAATAAATGCTTTATTAGTAAGAATATATTCATCTATAAAATTCTTCAGAATAAGGTAAATATTATCATCGTATAAGTATATGCACAGTTTAACATACCATTATATAATGCTGAGTTCACAATCCCCCCAGCAACTGCTAGGCCAAGTCCAACTCTGGCTAATCTTGATAGCAAAGCATCCATTTAAATTAAGGTATAAAAGCTCACAAACCCAAACAAGTACTGTAGTTTTAAAAACTTTACTTTGGGCTTTCTTAAGACTACCCTACAACTGACCTGCAATGAAAACGAAAAAATGTATGGCAACATACACATCACAAAATAAGTTCAGTGCAGTCTTTCTGAAACTGTCATACACATGCAAACACAAAACCTATTAGCATTGTGGAACAAAGTAACTTCATCTTCACATTGATTGATCCATATTTATCCTCTGCTCATGAGGAAGCTATGATGGTACTTTTATTTTGGACGAATGCTCACCCACTGGTGAGCCAAGTCAACTGACCACGACCAACTGACCGCGAACAAACTGACCGCAAACCAAAGTGATTTTGTCACAAAGTGAGGGTTAGGGCAAGATGGCTCTAGAGATAGCAAAATTTTTCTATAACCCCTCTTCTCAGCCAATTGGGGTCGGTTGGTTCAAGGTCAGTTTGTCGTGGACCCCCCACTGGCACTTGTTTTTGTTCACACAAAATACATCATTTGAAACAATCAGCCTACTCTGGATTAGTCAAACACTACAAGGGTGCTAGAGTTTCAGTTTACATGCAGAGGGTTTTGGGTTTTATTCTCAAGTTGAATTACTACAATATAAGTTAAAGTGCGTTTTTATGCTTAAATAAAACTTAAAGCAAATATATTCTTTCTGATTTTAAAAAACCTCCAATTTTTTTGTTCTAATTTTTTTCTTCACGCCTGTTTCAGATTTTGTAGTAAATATTTTTGCATTTGATATTATGATGATTGCATTATCTTAAATTAACCATGGTCTATTTCAAAGAGCAACAAATCAAATCGTTGAATAATGGTTTGTGTCAAATGCTATATAACAGTTAGCTGTCGTTATGCTCTAAAAGTAAATGTGCATTATTGTTAGAGCTACACAGCAAACTTAACCAATACTGCATCTAAGAGTACATTAACAAAGGAACAGTCATTGACTGCAGAAAAGGGGATCCTGATGCACCAATCAGTGCAAGATCTTTTACATTAAATGCAAAGAAAGTGATGCTTGGGCCCAAACTGGTTTGAGAACAGCAGAGGAAGAACTGTCACTGTCAATGGAGGGCACTACAGAGAAGTACTGAATCAAACTAATGACCTCAACCAACTGTACACACCAACCCAAAACATATTTCTGTGGTTCCATCAGAATAAAGAACTCCCATACCGCAAAAGCAATTATGATCCATCTGTGCATATTGATTGAAAACGGAATTTTGAGCTTACAAGCACAGCTTAAGTGGATTAGATTTATAAGTCCTAATCTTGAGCCTCTTGAGTTTTTTTGGGTTGCTGATAATGCAAAAGTATACAAAGTGAAGTCTTGCTCTTTTAAAACAGCTGAAACAAGCTGCTGAAGCATTCATCCAGAGTGATGAAATAGAGACATGTCAAAGCATAACTGATAATTATGCTATTCGTATCATTGCTTCTGTACAGAGTAGTGTTAATCATATAGGAGCAATGGAGCCCATATCAAAAATGTTAACAACAAAAAGTGTGGGTAGGCTATCAGAAACCTGATGCATATGCCAAAATAACAAGGTTTTCAACAGAGCAGCTTTGAATTTTTGATATTATCTAGTTTAGTTTTTCTTTAGCCAGACAATTTTTTTTATAATATGAAAGAATTATGAAACACGCTGTATGAACTGCCCTTTCTACTATTCTAGTCCATTTAATATTTCTGTAACACACCGACAGCATTGGAACTAGCCTTATCAAGAACTATTAATTTTGAATTTTCGCGTAGAAAAGGTCGATGTCTAGAATTCCTTTTCAAGAGTAATTCCTAACGTGTCCATTCAGGCCAATTTTTTCATCCTTTCCTAAACTTTTTTTTTTTTTGAACTAGTGTAAAAATATTTGTGTCCAATACATAATTCAAAGCAAAAGTTTTTGAGTTGAATAAAGAAGCAGTCAAAAAGAAACTAGTACAAATTGGTACAGGATTACTGGACCTTACTCTCAGCTCTAGTCTACAAGTTGCTGATACTCTAGTACTTGGACATGAACTATTACATGTCTACACACTCAAGAGCTACAGCCTACCTTGCTTCCTAACTAGGTACCGGTACAATTTGAAATACTGAATAAAAATGGTCATCGATAATTATAAATGAGAAACTCAAGCGAATTTAATTACATAGGCTATTTCAGATTTAACTGAGCAAAATATCTATTTTAAAAATTGCAATGTTTACTTTTGTTTTTAGTAAAGTTAAACTTACAGTGATACAGTACATGAACATATTCTGTATTCTGAGCTTACATTTAATTTTGCATTACTACTCAAGGGCAAGTTAGTCCAGTAGGCCTAGACATGCTGCATGCAATTTATAGGAAGTGTCTATTTTGCTCATAGAGGCAAAATAGCATTTTCCCTCTGCTGGTCTGTTAGAGTTAGAATTAGGTTTTGGTTCTTTAACAAGAACTGGGTTTTTGTTTTTTAGCATTTGGATACCACGCACTATTCAACCTTGCTGTGGCACCACCGCGCTGGATCGGCGTGTCTGTGTTATTATTTATATTAGGGTAAGCGTAAGGTTTTGGGCTATTTTGGGACTGGAGGCAGATTAGCCATTTGGGCTATTTTGCCTCCAGTGCCAAAATTGCATGCACTTATAACCAGTGTTCCCTCTAAGTTTTCACCTCCTGCGAAAATGCCGGAAATAGTGCGAACGTTCTAAACTCAATGTGAAAATGCCGAAAATTTTCTCATTATTTTTGTCCGGTTTCAATGTGATCTCCAGAAAAAAAAAAAGGTCATTATGCTGATGGAGGCATCTTTTTCTCCTATTTTACGTTGTTCTCCAAAAAAAAAAAAAAAAAGGTCCTTCATCTGAGTTCTGCAACTTTTCTCCGCGATTTATGCGACATACCAGAGTGAGACGCCGTGAACCGCAGCTGTCTACGGTTTTTGGCGGGAAACAAAAATGCCGGAATTCGCAAAATTTCAGTGCCGAAATGCCGGAAAACATTTCGCAGTTTTCGCACTTTTTTGCACTTATAGGTAACACTGCTTATAACCCCAAGGGGCAAAATAGCCACTGCCTAATTTTTAATGTGTTAAAAACATTTTGAAGCTAGCCTGAACTAAACAGTAAAGCTAAATAAAAGACTATTTTACCAGAAATTTTAAATCTACTTTTTTATTTGTTTTGACCCAAATCTAATTACTGTCAACTGGGGCGACTTTGAAGGCTACACTAAAACAAACTTTATTATTAGTGAAATACTTTTCCAGACCATAAATGATCTTCTACTAGTTCAGTATTTAAATTTTGATCAACTCATTTTCTTTTTTTGGTTGATTAGCGCAATGTCATGTGAAAATGACGTTATCATTTCAACAAATTAATATACAAAAATATTGCTTATGTTAAGGTTTAAACCAATGTATTGACCGAGGATCACCAAAACAAGCCAATCCACAACAGACGAATGAAGGCTCAAACCCTTGACGTTATGATTGGAAGTCTACCACTCTAACCAAAGACCACTCAGCCACGAAAATTTATATATAGACGAAAAATTATTTTACTTTTTATTGACAAAAACAAATGTGTCCATACTGGTATCCGTCCAACTCCGTTACATCGATCCTTGAAAATGCTTTTGGAAGCCCATTGATGAAAGCATTCAAAATCAAAGTCATCAGACTAAGGCGACTTTGAACCTTTAAGTCTTGTAAGTAAAGTTAAGAGCATGTTGGTTGGGGTTTCAAAGTCGCCCCAAATGGCCAAATTGTCTTAACCTTCAAAGTTGCCCCAAATGGCGGGGCAAAATTGATCGCTTTCGAGACAGATTGTCTGGCTAAGCATAGCGAAATATTTTTTTAGTTATGGCTATGGCAGTCCCAATTGCTTAGGCCATACGTGTTACATTTAGCCTGTAAGAAGTTTTGTTGCTTAAACCTGGCGAAAGTGCAAGTAAAAATGGTTCCAAAATCTTCAAAGTTGCCTCAGTTGACGGTAACTCTTCAAAACCTCAAGGCCTAGCCTACTCTAAAACTACGGTAGCCTACTGTGATCCCCAAACCTAAACCCAACTCAAAATCAAATCTTAATCCTAAAAAAGTAGTAGCAAAATATGCAAATAAATAGGCTAGGCCTATTCCCAGAGCTTCATTTTCGTTTTCTTTTTAACTTAAAAATTGTCGGTGAAAGAGGCACTCCCAAACTAAATCAGTTAAGCTAACAGGCTACTGAAACAGACAGGCAGGCAGAACCAATAATTTAATTAGGCCTGACACAGACACATAGCCCCTGACATTGACAAGTGACAGCCCAGAGCCTGAAGCTATTCCAGATTCTGTTAAAGAGTTCCACCTTTTCAAGTTTTATTGACCTTACGCCACAGCAGACATTTGGCTTACAACAAGCTTTCCTACAGTCCTACATTGCAATTCTGATTCAAAGCTATGTTCTGGGCCTCTGAGCAATACAAGTGACCGGGTGCTGGGTATGTGCTGGTTTGAGCCAGAAGAGAAACATCTAAGCTGCTGCTGACTACTGCTAAGTGAGCCGACATTCTAACAGTGACACTCACCGTCAGACCGTCAACTGGTCAACACTGAAAGTGAAAATAAAGAGCAAAACTAGCACATGCACAAAAAGACCAACCTAATTATTTCACATTCAAATTTCTGTCATGCAGACTAAACTACTGTACGTACTTAACACACAGCTTACTGCAGTAGCCCATTTATCCTATTAGCTATATATTTCTAATTTTCCGGGCAAAGACATTTCGTTTCAATTTACTAACTTTTATTTCTACAATTTCACTGATTTCACATGCAATGCAGAGAAATTGATTTTTTACGCATGATTTGCGATAGTCATGTTGCCATTTACAAATTGCTTTTTTTGAACTCAACCCTGATCAAATCATCAGAGGTGGAGTCCTCGAGGACGTCCTTGGCCTCGAGGACGTCCTCGAGGACAGATTTTGAAGTCCTTGGCCTTGGCCTTGGCCTCGAAGGTCAAGTCCTTGGCCTTGGCCTCGGCCTCGAGGCCTCAAGTCCTCGAAAATTGGCCTGTCCTCGGCTCGAGGACAGCACTATTTTTTGGAAAGTTAAAATTTTGTGGAGCGGTTGAAAAATTTTTTGGAAAGGGTTTTTTCGTGGAGATCGCTTGAAAAATTTTTGTGAAGACCTTTTTTTTTTGTTTTTTTTTTGTTTTTTTTTGGAGATCGCCTGAAACATTTTTGTGAAGACCTTTTTTTTTTTTTTTTTGGAGAACACTTGCGCTTTGTGTCCTTGGTCCTTGGCCTTGGCCTCGAGCATTCCTGTCCTTGGCCTCGAGAGTGTCTTTCCTCGGAAAGGCTGTCCTTGGCCTTGGCCTTGGCCTCGGATTTTTTTTGTGTCCTTGGCCTTGGCCTTGGCCTCGAGCCTTGTGTCCTCGACTCCACCTCTGCAAATCATGGTCAAATCAAAACACATCTGGTCAAATGTAAATTTTGCATACTGTGTATACGAAGATAAATTGATAGGTTTTTGGATATATCCGACTCCACAGGACCTTACTCTCAAAGTCCTAGTTGCGCGTCAAGAACACAAGGCTCAAGGCCAAGGCCAAAGACACAAAATAAACCGGGGTCAAGGCCAAGGACCAACTTTCCGAGGACAGACCCTCTCGAGGCCAAGAACAGGAATGCTTGAGGCCAAGGCCAAGGACCAAGGACACAACGGGCAAGTGTTCTAACAAAAAAAAAGGTCTTCAATCAGTGAATCGCAAATTTTGCACGAAATTTTGGGCGTTATCCAAAAAAAAAAAAAAAAGAGAGGTCTTCGTGCAGAAAATCATAAATTTTCCGTGAACAAAAAAAGGTCATGATCTTGGCCCATTTTTGACAAATCAAAAACCAGTGCTGTCCTCGGCCGAGGACAGGGCATTTTCGAGGGCTTGGAGGCTTCGAGTCTAAGGCCAAGGACTTCAAAATGTGTCATCAAACATTTCCTCGAGGCCAAGGACGTCATTGAGGACTCCACCTCTGGAAAAAAAAAACTGTCAGTTTCAAGTCTGCTAATAAAGAGTCTATAAGTCTTCACCATGTTTCAGGATCTTTGAGAATGAGTCTGTTTTGACCGTTAGAGAGTGCTAACAAGCTGAAAAAAGCCCAATTTAACTAAACTCTTATACCAAATTTTGGTAAATCAATCAGTGTGAAAGATAGGTACGGTGGGTATCGGTAGGTTACTGGACAATACATACCGGTAAACTACCGTAGCAAGAAGACAGTATTCAAAATCAGTCGGCAGTAGCTGGTTTGGTGTGATTGCTAGCCTATTGCTTTGAGATTAGCAGAAAGTGTTATACCGGTATTACCGTAAATAGCCTAGGCTATGGTTTATCATGCATTAAATTTTATCGAATCCTAATGTTGAATCCAGAGTATCGTAATTTCTGACACCCAAATTGATCTATTCTTTACTTACCGGTATGCCTAATGAATTTGTCAAAAGTCTTAGAGTATTATTTGATTATAGACTGGATCTTGAAAAGCATATTGGTATCAAAAGACAGACCAGTTAGTACGGTTACAGTACACCAATTTACATACCAAGGCTACCTAAAAAGGCAGAATTGCATCTACACTACAGTAAGCTTTCTAACTCTCTGAAAGTCTGAAGTTCAGCTAAGTACAGTAGTTGGTAGTAGTTCATTCTATAAAATTGTTTCATATTGATTATTGCAATGCTTTGTTTTATAACTTTAACTTACCTGAATATTTATTGCATAACCTAAGTTTGTAAAAGTGTTATATGCTGCTGTGAGATTTATTTTTAGATTTTGTGGTTCTGCTTTGCATACTGTATGCTACCGTATTTGAAAAGTTAAACTTACTTTCAATTAAAACTATTTTACTTTACTGCGGTTTACGTGTACAGGGTGTAGGCCTACCCATACTGCAGTTACAAGTTTAGCGCTGGTTATGTTTTGCCCATATTAAACACAATTCTTCACGACATTTTAGATCATCACTTATCATTGCGTGTAAATTAAATTAAAGCAATCTTAAAAAGGTTTTGCTCATTTTGTGGAATACTTGTTTGCTCTGCTTCATCTCACACTTGACACCTGTTCCTTGTATCTTCATTTTGTTTTCACTAATCCGATGGACAATTTGTGGTTTGTACGTGTTTTCCTGTGGTGCTTCCCTGGATTGGCTGCTATTATTATTATTATTATTATTATAAAACATCTTCTCAAAATATTTTGTCAACACACTTAGTGCCAAGTGAGCATTACTTGCCATTAAACCGAGGGGGCCAGACATATTTTGCCCCTTTCAGTGTCAGACTCAAGGGAAAGCCCCCCCCTCAAAGTTGACACCAGTGGTTATGCTCCTAGGCTACATCCAGACATTTGAAAAATTTAATCAACTCTTCTGTTTTTGCTTGATATTCTATACCTTACGACAACATGTTAACTGTAGTGTAGTCAGGGGTGGGGCTATAGCCACCCTCGATTGGCCTGTAGACCAAAATGCAGAGTAAGAAAAACTTTTATTTGTAGCACTCCTGAGACTGTCTTTTGCACTGCAATGGACTCGAATTCGATTTAAAACTGAACAACTGATTTTAAAACATTTAGCAGTTAGAGGGGGGGGGGGCTAATTTGTCAAAACAGAATAATAAAACTCACAAATCAGCAAAAACTTTAAAAAATGGCCAAAAATAAGCGATCAAATTTGATAGCTTGTTGAAAAATGCTGAACATAGGCTTATCAATGAAAACATACTATATAAGCTTAGGAAATGGGGGATGGGAGCCAGGGAGCTATTAGTTAATTACTAATCACTTCTCTTAAATCTCATTTGGTTACCCTCCGAATTATCTTTCTCTATAACGTATAGACAAAATACAAGTAGATTACTCCTTGTGAGTTTTATTAAACTGTACGATTTTATGATTTTCCAGCTTGTAAATTAGAGAAATGAAATTTTACCATTAGTCACCTTGCCACCTCCTACATCAGACATAGTTCATTTATGCTACCAGTTTAATCATCTTTTTGCACTGTTAATTTCTATGCCACGTTTAAAAAGCATTAATTTTTATCAAAATAGCTTGAGCCTAAAATTATATTATTTTTGCAAAAAAGCATATTATTTCAATTTAGCCTTTGAGTACCGGTACCATTGTTTGATGCCAGTACTTTGCAACTTATTACCATAAACTTTTCATACCTCTGTTGTGTACTGACTTAGTTTTTGTTAATCTATTTTCTTTGAATATTAGATATTGCTATGGCTCCTTAGTCAGATACATCAACACCTGTTGCATTGGTGTAGTCTCAAGGGTATTTTTTTCATGTTTAGTTGTTTCCTACTAGCCAAAATTTAAGCAGTCTTGGCGGACTCAATTCTCTTGTCTGGTACTTTTAGTGGTTTAGTAGCCTATCAGGCCATGGTGAATCCGTGATACAAAGCTACTAATGCATATTTCTGTTCACCCATTTTTGGTAGAACAGTAGTCTGTACTTAGTAATGCTGCCCTACGCTCTCAGGGTTTAGTCCAATTTTGCAAGATACTTTGTTTGTTGCTAATGTTACACTGTTTAAGTTTCTCTTGGTCAAAAACCCTATGATGCCCACACATTCAATCCTGTCATAACAATTAACACAGTAAACTGGTAAAATGCTATTTCCGGTTGATTCTTAATCTTATGGCCTTACACCAGTACTGTATACAAATATTATTGTTTAAAGATAGTTTCAAGTTTAAGTTTAGGAATAGTTTAAAGTTACGGTACAGTTTAAAGAACCAAAAAGATGCACATTTTCTGGCTGTTGCTTTAATTTTAAAGTTTGGCTCTCAGTGTCATCAAACGTGATTCAAACTGCAATAACTGATAATTGATAAACCAAGTCAAAACACACTTGGGTTTTTAAAAAAATTGTTGTTTTGTTGCTGAGTATGAATACTGTGATAATATACCACCAGCAGTGACATCATAGCAATCTATTACAATAAATAATAAAAAATAAATAAATCAAGAAATAAAAAGATGGTGTAAGCAAAATTGCTTTTGCATCTTCAGTATCTGGTATGTCAAGGTCAATCGTAAGACTGCCAAACAATTTCGAAATCAATGAAATACAAAATTAGTACAACGTAAGTGATAGGTAAACAGTAACTTATCTAATGTAAGATGAAGAATAGGCTATGTAAATGCATGACAAATAATGATAACACACTGTATAGCCTGTAAGTAAGACTCAATTATTTCTAATGAAGGCCAGTTAAAGAAATGCAGTATTTGCATCATGCACATGATTCTGCTAGAGGTATATATGACTTTTTAGTACAGCAAGCATAGTAACAACTAAACCATGTAGAAAACTATTTTTGAAATAGGTCTACCAATAAACTATTACAAATGCTACTGTCTGCTTCAGGGTCAAATTTAACTGACAATTTTTCCCTAAACTTATCTAAGGCAGTTTTAAATGCATGAAGTGAAGGTGCAGACATAATTTTTTGAGGAAGAGCATTCCAGTTGTCAATGACACAAACTGCAAAATTTTTTTCTTCTATTCTAGTATGATAAGATAATTTTTGAAGTTAGCAATCATGGCCTCTAGGACATTGCTTCGGTTTAGTAACTACTACTACTAGTAAATTTTTGTAGTCAATATCATAATTGCCTCTAATGTATTTATACACCTGAACGTAATCCCCGCTTAATCTACCTTTGTGGAGTGTGGGTAAATTGAGGGCTTTAAGACACTCAGGGTATGTGAGGTTTTTGAAACCAGGCAACATTTTTGTGATATGTCTCTGCACTGCTTCAATTTTTTGTTCAAGTTTAATGCTACACTGCCATACCGTAATGTTATATTCAAGTTTTACTATTAAGTCATGTTTCAACTGTAGTGGGAGTTTATTTGATGATAGGCAAACTTCTACCATTTACCTGAAAATAAAAAAAATGTGCGTCTTTTTTTTTAAACTACAAAAAGAAGCTCAGTGGTGGAAATTGGATTTTACTGTGTTAACTGTTATGGCATAATCGAATGTGCTGACATGTTAACATGAGTAGCTTATCCTATATCGCTAAGATTGATAATATTTGGAAACTTCAAGCAACTTTTGCATGTTACAGCTGACAAGCCTCTGTGTACTAATCTTCCACAATCTGTTGGCGTAATGAATACTTAGACTGTAATTGAACTTTAAATAATTCACAATGATCAAGTACATTTTTTGCAAAAGCATCCACGAATCAGCTGGCTTCATTACTTCAACATTGTTAACATTTATTGCTTTGCTTACAAACCAAGTTGCAATGGCTGAAAAAACTCGATGTGAGCCTGTAACATTGGAATTATGCAAAAATATTGGTAGGTACTGGATCATTGTTAAAATTTTGATTAGGCTTAGTAGTGGAATACTGGTGCAGCACTTCATATCAGTAGACTAATGAAACAACAAATGCTATGATATACTGCAAGTGTTTATGCTGTTGGGCTTTTTCAATTTAAAGAATGTATAACTGGTAAAGTAACTGGAAAACAAAAAATGAAATTTACATTGAACTGTTGAAAATATCTAATCTCTGGTCATAACTCAGCCGTGGGAAATCATTTTGAATTATCATATATACTCGCATATAAGTCAATCTTGGTTTATACACTTGTATATCAAAACATCGTATATACTTGCATGTAATTGATTATACTGAATATACTGTGTTTACTCACATTTAAATAGATCAGCAGTGGGTGTATTCTTTGCTCACAAATTTTGTTCATTGTCTGAATGTAGACATAATATGTTGATTATTTCAGTTGTTTTGATTATTGCAAACATGATTTTAACTGATAAATTAAAATTATTGATACTTTTTTGGTCATTTTGACTGAATTGGCAGATCTATTTTCTGTCATTCACCAGAACTAAAGGTCAATGATTGACAAAGAATTGAAAAAAACAGTTTAAAATCAGCAGAAATGAGCAGTGGATGACGGATGTAAAACAAGTATTATGATCATTTTTTACGTAGGTTATAACATGACAATATTTCCAAACATAATTGACCACTCTACTCAAGCTGAAGCTGGTTTGGAATTGATTCAGTATACAACTTTGGTTTCCGTAAGTTGCGTTTTAAGATTTTTTGATTTCAATTGTGATTGACAATTCGACATTTCAGCTTTATGCTAAATGCTAGCTAACATCTTACAGTTATTCTTTAATTGATATTTTGTATTGCAGTTTTGTCATTTGTTGTTTATTGATTTACATTCATCCTTTTCTCATGAGAAAATGATAACAATGATGCTGTTTATTTATTTTGGACAAAAATTGGTTTTTGCTGAGATTTCAAACTTCTGGCTGTTTCGTCGTATTTTTTTGCTTAGACTTTATGCCAACTTGAATTCATCAAGCAGAGATAACTGCACCTTGCCCAACGACGTAACAGAGTGATCATGCTGTGAGTTGAATTTAGAGTTTAGACAAATTGAACAGGGTCATTGTAAAAATAACACTTTAAGCCTTATCAGCCAAACTTGATTGACTAAATGTGGTAGGTTGCGGTTGTCTTTATTGTAGCAAGACTAATACACCAATTTCAATGGTATATGTTCGTTCTGCGATTATTTAGTCTTTAATTTTGATGGTAATGGTTCTGTGTTTAGATCAACTGTTCGCCATATTTGAAAGCGTTTCTTTGCAGCACGTATGTTCCAATGTGTTCAGATTATAACCAACCATTTCCACCATGCAGGCACATGTGTGAACAAGCCAAGAATGGATGTGAAAGTCTCATGAACAAGTTTGTAATCTGGCCTTGTTTGTTGTTCTTGTATACTATACAACTGGTCAGTTTGCTCCCAATATGCTGAAAATGGGATTCAGAGATACGAACACATGCGTATCCAGATCAATACAGTCTGCGCAGAATGTCGTAAAACAGTGTCCATTTGTCCAATCCCGCAACTGCGGTGCAGCTTGATGATACCACTAACTTGAGCGTGGCGCAGTACCTGAAATCTTCGAACCTGGTCCTGGATGGACTATCAGTGGACTCGTGACATCGTACACGAAAGAAAAAGATGAAAAATTTTGTTTAAGATAGTTTGTTTAAATTGAATAAAATATTTGTTGATGATGAACAGAGCTTTGTTAGAAACTTTAATGAATTTTAAAGTTTTAATTTGCCAAGGTTGTATACTGTAACCAAAACAGATAAATTTGGCTTAGGCTCTTGTTTCTTCTACTTCATATCGAATTATCAATTTGAAATATACGGTATTTTTTTTTCTATTTTATGCAGTTTGGGGATCAAGTGGGCAGAAAAGCTGAGATGTGACAAATTTCCAGTTCGAGTCCCTGGCGAGCTATGCTTTGGACCTGAAGTATCAACTGGCGCAATTGAAAGTTGTCAGTACAACGCGGAATTTACCTGCCCTAGTCATATGCGCGTCCCTAGCGATCCTAATTTTGGTAACTTTTAGTTTTTTTTTAACTTATTACGGTCTTGCGACCAAGTTTAGCTCATCTTTCAATCTGCGCAATTACCAAACATTAGTTAAAATGCTATAGCTATTTACAATGCTATATTACAATGATAGCAATGCAATATTTCATGATTCTGTAACGTTATAATAATTTACCAGGTGGCTGTAATTTTTAAGTTTCTCTATTGGATGCATCTTGCAGCCTTAAAATACGTGCTACTACGAAGTGAAAAGCTTTAAAAGAACAAGTAAATCAATTAACATAGCTTGCTAGCGAACTCCGCTTTTGTTTGAAGCTACCAAAAACTATATTGCTATGTTTTGAAAGATGTAGAATATTCAGTTTCAGTTGTCCAATTTAGTTGATTTTTAGTGCAAAGTCGTTATTTTTTCAGCGGAAAAAGGCAATAAGGAAGTAGTTAAATCTCAATTTACAGCTCCAATCAATAGCTTTAACGTCCGACTAAATTGTGAAGTTCTCGTTGGCTTGGTCAAGCTACGTATTGCCTAATTTTTAAATAAAAAAAATCCTTCAAACACTTAAGTTTAATCGCACTGAGTTTGGAATAGCAAAAATTTATTTTTTCCCAGACTATGAATTTATGGGATCTGGAGACTGTGGTGCATCATGTGAGGACTCGAAATTAATGTTTTGGAATGAGTAAGTTGATTCCGTCAGTCCATTTACGAATTTCACCCCTGGTTTAAGTGTTTGAATAGCGTATTTTTAATTTTAGCGTTCGTTGCAGAAAGTTTATTTTTATCTGTAGAATATAGATGGACCAGAAAACTTTACATTTCCACGGCAATAATCGCGAACCAAGTTACCTGACCGCGAACCCACTGACCGTCGACATTACGGTTAGGCTTAGTCAGCGGTCAGTGAGTTCACGGTCAGTTTGTGGCGGTCAGTTGTCGTAAAATAATTGATTAGAATCGCTTACTTCGTGTGGTTAAAATGTCATGCATTCGATTTCCGATAAACACTAGAAATGTTGCATTGTGGTTATAATGTTCATGACGTTCAGCAATTTCAATTTCTTTTCAAAATTTGTTGAGCCGTCGAAATAAGCTTTTAATAAATTTAGAAATCATGACGTAGGGTACAAACTTTGCTGCGTCCATTACATAACAATAAGAAGTCGTAATGGAATGAATCGAACGTAAATTTGCTTTTTCAATAACAGAGATGAAAGGAATTTTGCGAGAATATGGACCGGTTGCTGGTCGTTTGTTTGTTTAATCTCCACTCTTTTTACTGTCCTCACCTATTTGATTGACATGAAGAGATTTCTTTACCCGGAGCGCCCTATTGTCTTCCTTTCAGGTAAGATCTTCAATCGCCTTATGCTTCTTTGATCAAAACGATTGATTTCTGTGATAAAACACTTTCAAGAATTTTGATTGATTGAGGAAGCGTATTAGCTTGGTATTATAGTGTGTATTCATTGTTTGATGCATGAGATGAGATAAATGCTATGAACGTTTTCGTTTTTTTGTTTTTTTTTGAGTGAGATGATTTTGTTTTTCGTTATTTTTTGGCGCTGTAGCATGTTTCGGTCTTAGTTTACGTTAATCTCGTCATCGTCAGGTTTTTAAACCAGTTTTGTGGTTTAAATTATGCAATGCATAAAAGTATTATTGTATTCGATTCAAAATTTTTCAAGCTTTTGGAGCCTTAATGAAGCTTGAAATATAATAAATTTTGACTCGGTCTTGTTTCAGATCTGAGATTATTATAGCATTCGAGGTTTTTTCACAAATTCAGTATAAGCATACGATTGATCGTATTATGCAGTATTAGTATGCAATTGGATGCACTTTTTTTTGTTTGGCTGCTGTGCTGCTGAAGGGGGGATTACCATATATTTGAGAGCTTCTACGAAGCCTCTTCCATGAAATAAGGTCGCTTAATTCAATTCGATTGCAAGAAAACACATATTGCGGACATTTAACAAGCGTACGCTGCTTAACATACAGTAAGTAGAGGTGGTTGGGGAATACCTTTGGTTTAGATATGCTGAGGGCTGCTGATAGAGCTCAAAGCTCGAAACAGCGCTGTCCAGCTCTGAGCATGCAGTAAATAGTTTCAAAGCAGTTGTGGCTCTTTCCCAAACTTTACCGTAAATCAAGAAGCAGAGAAAAAAATAGTAAGTAATCTACAGTCAACAAGATGACAGACAAACAATGGAACCATAGTACAATGTCGAAAAATGCATGAATTTAATATGGTTACAAAATTTTACTTATGAGTTACGGTATTTGACGTCACAAGCCTATTGAACATCTTGCAAAAAAGTGTGAGAAAATTTTCAAAAAAATTTGGCCAACCTTATGATCATAAACTATGTATGCAGTTGTTAGTGCTATAGGTATGATTAAAATGTACACGGTATAATTATGGCTTACTATCAGAAGAGTTCAATTTATAATTAGCAAGTATCTTTTAATAAACTGCCACATATTGTTGGGATTGAAAAATTTTAATTTGGCGTGGAATATTTGGTGCAAGACTAAAAAACATCGTTTTCAGAGCATGTTTCATCACTGAACTAGGAGGCGATAGCTCAGCTGGCAGAGAGTCTCGGGTGATTCTTCGAAAGGTTATTGACTACCGATTGCATTTCAGAACTGATAAAGCGTCGTAGTGTTTTTGGGAAAGACACTCAACCTTTATTTGCCATTGGGGTTAAGCAGTCTATCCGTTATGGTGGCCCAGCCTCACGAAAGGCTTTTGCAATAACCCAATAAGGTGCTCTGCATTAGTGTGGCTAGATAGACGCAGAGTGCTTGCAGCAAGTTGCCTTGGCCAGGAGACAGCGAAGGGACCTACCTTTGCCATCTCCAAGTCCAACTGTCACGGGCCGATTACACACGGTGGGGGCTTCACATCGTCCCTTTTGTTGCTACACGTCAAGTAGGGAAGCTGTAAATACCAATTTTTATAGTATTTGGTTTGACCTGACCAGGAATCAAACCCGTGTATCCGTTTCAGTAGCAGGCGTTCTATCCACTCGACAATTGATCGGTTCCGGTACATACTTGGTTCAAACGCATAGATGAATAAAACATCAAACCGATACGATATGGTCGCGAGATCAAGAAAACGTGTTGCAATCAGCTTTGTTTTTGTGGTGAATGAAATTTGATCTGTAATATCTGGGTAGCGCTATTTAAGCCCTTGTTATTCGCTTATCACAATTGCCGCGATGCGTTAATTGCCTCCAGCGTACAAGGCCTTATCAATTCCACCATCGCAATTTGATGTTTTGGGTAATCGAGTGGATAAAGAGATTTGGGCTTCTGGTGTTTTTTGTTAATAAAATAAACGTAAATATCTAATCCGTTTCGGTTTATCAGATTGCGCTGGATTTATTAAGCCGTCATTAGTCACGGCTAGTTACCTAATATGGTTGGCTGCTGTATTGGAAACTGATGGTAAGAACCATTAAATTATATCGCCTTCAAATCCAGCCTTTAACGATAAGAAAATCAAATTTCAATTTTCTAAAATTCCGGTTGGGTGACCTGGATGCATACGGAGTCCTATCTCGAGTAGTAGGGTGGAAAGCTTCTCTAACTTGAAATCTAGATAAGCGTTACTTCGAGTCGAAAACCGCTAGGTTACTGCGCTCTCTGATAATTTCAAAGATTAAAAAAACCTGTTTAATTGCGCAGTTGAAAATTAGCCTAACCTTGATGATCTCATAGTTAGGTATAGTGCTGAAGAATTTTTTTGTAACCGCGACTCATGAGGTAAAACTATGACCTTTTTATGTTCGAGTGAAACGCCTGTACAAACAACTTTGGAGGCCCTCAGTGTCGTTGTGGTCGTCGCAAGTGGGATTAAAAGCGATTTGATTACTCGACAAGGCCGGTGAAGTCTGGCTCTCGTCTTACTAACATTATCCTTAAACGAAAATCTTATCTTGTTGGGCGCTCTGTGTCATCGACAAATTACATCTGACTTCGAAAGCTGATTTTAGAAATCGTTTGCTTGTCTTACCAAGCCTCCTTACATTTAAGAATTAAGACAATAAAAGAGACCACAACAGTCCCACTTGCGCAGTCGCTTTTGTTAATTAGCAAGCATTCCGATCTAATTATACGCATTGCCATCTCTAATTGGATTTGATAGCCGCTTTTACATGATATTTGTTACATATTAGAATAGCTGTCAAAGTGTGTAGTTTTGAGATAAAACAAACCAAGTTTTCGAACTGGTCTATTAGCTACAAATATCATTTCACTGTTTTGGTTAAATTAATTTTTTTTTTCTTGAAAAATTTTTTTATTGCTACTACTTTACTCTTATCGGACTCTGCTTGCTGTGTTTTTCAATACGTGTTGTTCCAAATTTAATCAACTCTAAGCGCAACAATTTTTAGAAGAGAGGGTCTTGCCGAATAATAATTTCGATACAACGCAGTTACTGCTCGTCTATGACGTCTACCATGCGTCTGCGAAATATAAACCCTATATACACTTGGCCTACGAGTGTATTCTTCGTTTATATTAGCCTAAAATTCATTACGCCCTACGTATATTTTAGGTAAACAAACAGTAGATACGCCCGTACGCTTACGAAATTACGCCACGTTTAATGTTTTTATTGAACAATTGAAACAAAGGCTGCAGTTGCCTTATTTTAGGTATTACCTCTCTGGTTAAAACCGCATGCTCTTTCCTATATACGAGAGCATGGCGCCACGCAAAATGTCACACCTTAGAATCTAAAGGTTGTTCTGGAGAACGTGGGAGAGCAGGAGAACCCTCCGCCACAAGGTGGTGATGGGCGCCCTTTCTTGAATGTGGGAATAGGTCGAAATGACTAGACAAACTCACTCCACAACCTCTTGTCGCTGTATGGACGGCTTCACTCTTTTGTCTTGAAGGGAACCCTAGATTTTTTTCTTTTTTGGAGGCCTAGGTACTGCTTACTTACATTACCATGCTTGTGGTGCTGTAAGATAATGTTTATTTAAATAAAAATGCTTATATCAAGCTAAAGCCTATAAGTCACAATTAGAAGTCGCCTTCGCCAGAGTGTCGCCAGGCAATAGTATGAGGCTGCTAGTCGCTTAGTCCCAACCAATGCAGCACTGTATTATTTAATAACATCCATCATAATAATGTCTTTCATATTTTTGTACTCAAAATACAAGTATTGTTTTGCTAGGTTAGCTGGCGTCGCGGTTTATAGGTTTTTGTTCGAGTTTTGGATCACCGTGACGCAAATGGATGGATTATTACCTAAATATTTTTCTTTCAGCGCACTCCGTTCCTCGCTTGTTTACGAAATACGCTTTCGTTATTGTTAAGTTTTCTCTTAAAAAAAATGGCAATTTTTTTAATTTGTTTTGTTGCTCTTGATTGCATTGGTTAATGCGCTTCTGTACATAGCTCATCCTTTGGTGAAATTAGGTCGTATCGAATTCAGTACAACAACTGCTTACCTCTTTATTTGGACCAAACTGGGCTGTGAAGTAATGATGCAATAATGTGCTTTGCCAACTAGTTGCTCATTTCTGCATTATATCGAGTGTAATATGGAGTTTAGATTTAATTTTATTGTTGTAGTTTTGTTTGTTTCAGGCTGTTACATGATGGTATCCATCGCATATGTTGTTGGTTTCTTAATGAAAGATGCCATATCGTGTAAGGAATTCAACGATCATAAAGTGAGTTCAGATGATTGTGTAGCGTGATCTTATCTCGATAGTCTATTTCATCACTAAATCCTTGCAAATACCAGAATTTTGCAGTTGCAGTCTGCGTAATGTTACTCTGCTACATATTCTTACTTACCACTTGCCAACAGCTTTTGTAAATTATGATGTATTATTTTCAGGTTGTAATACAAGGTACCCGGGATGCAAGCTGCACCGTTCTGTTCATGATGGTTTACTTCTTTAGTATGGCCAGCTCAATATGGTAAAAACATAATCCTTTAAAAATTTGTTATCTTTTGGACAGTTTAACTTTGCCCGTTCTGTATCCACAAAGCAATCAAATTTCTTGGCTTGCGCCGATTAAGTGTTTGATTTTTTCCGTTTCTTTTTTTTTGAAATAGACTTGGTTTAATGAAAGATTGGAACTATTTTACCTAAATTTGCTGTCCTGTGATATACATGCTTAAACGGTAATGTACAGTTACCTTTTTTTCTTCATTTATTATCGCGGTTTTTGATTCCCAATCAAAAACGAAAAACAGCAAACAAAAAAGAAAAAAGCAATCTGAAACAAAAATCGTGTCAAAAAATGTGTTAAAAAACTTTTTAGTGTGTTAAAATCTTAAGTTTGTCTGGGGTGTAAAGTGTCCGAAAGTAAAAACGCACACAAAAAAACTAACATCTAACCAAATATTGAATTTGACACTAGCCAAAAATGCACATTTAATAAAAAACAATATTTAACGGAATATACATTTTCTCAAGTTCCAAATTTATTTCATATTAAGCAATATGCTTGTTTTCATCACATGCTTTTTATTTTGGACACTAGGTGGCCCCTTAGCATGTTTCAAATTTTCATGCTATATTTTAGGTGGGTGATGCTGACAGTCACGTGGTTCTTGGCTGCTGGTTTGAAGTGGAGCAACGAAGCGATCGAGCAAAGGAGTCCGTATTTCCATGCCATTGCGTGGATCGTACCCGCCATCCAAACCATGATTGCACTTCTATGTTTTAAAGTAGAAGGAGATGTGTTCGGGGGCGTAAGTTCCCTTATGTTTGCGCAACATTCAGAAAATTTGCGATTATTGTCACTTGAAGGAATAACAGCAAACATACATACGAACAGTAGAACTGCAGATAAGAAGATTTTTTAAGAAAAGCTGCCCAAGAACAAAAATGCTGGGCCATTGCTTTTGACAAGGTCGTGGAGTCCAGAGTTGTAAACTAGTACAGGTCCCCAACGTGGCTCGAACCAGTAAAATGATTTAAAGCCAAAATTAGGTCTGAAAAAGCTCGAAAGTCAGGTTACGTCTAAAAAATGTGCACGGTTATTGCTCGTATGCTGTTAAAATAAAACTACTTGCTGCTGATCGGTTGTGACGCAATAATAATAATAATTCTGTAGTAATAATCGTGTTGATGCTTGAACCAAGTAGTCGTTCAGTGTTCTGAAGTTATTTTAACGCTTTATAGCACCTATAAATCTAAAACACAAGACAAGTATGTATATCAAGCCCGACATTTCGTCGATCTTACGCCCGAACCCGACCCGACTTACAATTCTGCAACCCCGTAGTTTTAATTGTATTAGAGCCAGACAACGTTGCTTTTGAGCTGCTTGCTTTCATTAGCACCCCTCCACATAATCCACATATCTTAAACAATTGAATCCTGCTCACTGAGAAGCTTATCTGGCTTTTATAAGTCGAGGCTTTTTTGTAACGTTTTAGCACCAGTTGTTATATTACGTTCTAATGGTAAAATGAGAAATTTTTGTTGAAGGTTACAGTAAGTTCAGTTAAAATTAAAAAATTTAAACCCCCCCCACCATAGGCTGTTTCCCCCTAATAGGTTTGTCAGGTTGTGTGGTAGCTTTTTCAAATAGAATAGGAGAAATAGCCCGTAGTGGGTTTTTAAATTTTTAATTTTGAACTGAACTTCCGGTACTGTTAACTCGCTCTGGCCCATGTATAATGAGTACTTGAGAAACTGGGAAAACAGTGTACAAGTTGAATTTTTTTATGTAGAGTATATGGAAAAAACCTTAGGTCTTACTTTCCCTATTATTTAGGTTTGTTACGTTGGTTTGTATAACACTACTCATCTCTTGTGGTCATTGCTGGTTCCACTCTCCGTCTGTTTACTTGTTGGAACTGGATTTCTTGTTGCTGGATTGGTAGCCATGATAAATATTAGGTATGCACTTATACGTAGTACAAAACATCTGTGGATCTTGTGCTACATTATTGGCTGCAGCTTTGTACGTATTTTTGTCAGCCGTAACTTTTCGTATACTGTTGTTGCTGCGGTTTTTCTTATTGGTTAATTTTTGAGCTCGAAATAAAATTAAATGGTTACATAAAAGAAAAGTTTGTAATTTTTGGATTTAAAAGTTTTGAATTCGTGGCTCTAAATTTAAGAAAAAGGGTTTTACACGTTATAAATTTGAGAAACTTGGAATTAACCTTGAAAATTTCAGGAACGTTGTGAAGCATGAATCCGGAACGAGCAAAGTGGAAAAGCTGGAGAAGTTGATGGTGCGCATCGGGATATTCAGCGTGTTGTACACCGTTCCCGCGACTGTCACGATCGCCTGCTACTTCTATGAACTTCTCAATAAAGAATCGTGGCAGCGGGGTTGGCTGGCAAGAAATTGCAGGTAAGAGCAGCTTTTTCTTACTAGTCTCTTTTTTTAAATTGCAGAAGCAAGGTAGAGTGCCGTCCAAAGCTGCGAGAGGCATGAGTAGAATGCCCTTAATAACGATGGTGCTAATTTTTTGAGTGGCATGGAAACGGTTACTTTTATCTTGAGGGTTCTCCAGCTTAGCGGGGGTCCTGTGGTGTAGCATTTCAGCTTCACCATGCTCTCATCCTCTGGGAAGATCGGGCAGCTACGACGTACCATGTTTCTCTCAACTTCTTGGACTGACGGAGAATGTTTGGCTTTCTAGTCTACAGAACAAAGCTAACAATGCCGAATTTGAATATCTGTGACCACAGCGAAGAATGACTCTTGATGATTGAAATTGGATCTTCGTTTTCATTTTCGATGATCTTCTGACAGTCGAAACGCTGCTGTACTGTTACATTTCTATTTCGGTGTTCTATAACTTCTTGGGGTTCACGAGTGCAGGAATTGTTTTGAATTTTGAGTTCATGTTTTAATTCATTTTTAATCTTTTTAGAAACTACGGCGTTCCATGTCCTTGTGAATACAACAAAGATGTTTTAAGCAAACCAGATTTCGTAATTTTCATCGCAAAATACTTCATGACATTAATAGTAGGCAAGTACACCACTGTTTACGTTTGAAATCGAAAAAGCGTAGCACTAGCAGTCAATTGATTACGTAAACGATTAAGCAACGTGTGAATCAGGTTTGGATTCTATGATGTTGCTTTTATTCCTTTTTTTTCTGATAATTTGATACCTGTAGCTTTCAGTCGCATTATTGCAAGTTCAATTGCCAAAATTATATCCTCCTACGCAGGATATTAATTTGGTCTAGATATTCTTGCTGTTAATGTAAAAGTTCGTGGTTCTTCTTGAATTTCTGGTTGTCTTGTTTACAAACATCTAATGGCAGTTGTTGTTGCACTCGGTAGCAAAAAGAAAAGACATTTTTGGTTTAATTTTTCTCGGTTTAATTTTGATTTCCAGGCCCAAATCTGAAATACACTGCGAAATTTCTTACTCGAATAACAGTCTGCTGAAACTCAAATTCCCCTAAAAGGTCATCTTCGTTAGCGTTGAGCAAATTTAATCACCATTGTGTACTTGCAGGTATAACGTCTGGGTTTTGGATATGGTCTAGTAAGACTGTTGAATCGTGGTCTTACTTCAAAGATCGCTTATTCTGTCTGAACTCAGTTTCTAAAAAGAACTACCGCCGCGGGGAGATAAAATCTAGTCAACACACCAGTCTTATTGTTAAAGATTCCAGGATTCATAGACCTGTTTAACTTAGCGTGCATGAAATGTTCATTGTGCAACATTTATTGGCTTCGAACTTGTCAGACAAAATCTGTGCCAGTAAGCGAATTTGCTGAAAATGATAGAACTCGAGTGTCTTATTGCAGTTTTTTTTTTGTAAGAACACGATGCTCATTTTTGGTCAAAAATCCAAATTGACAATGCCAGCGTCAGCATGAAAAAAAGAAAAAATTAAGAACGCGGGCCAGTACAGTGCATTTGTGGGCAATCACCGGTGCTTTCATGGCTTTTTCTGAATTGCTATTGGTGATTTATCCGAAGGCTGTTTCTAGAATCATGATCTATCCAAAAGTCAACTTTGAACCAAGCAAAGATGAGTTTGTGTCACTTTTATTCAATAAAATTTTAAAACAAATCAGACTGAAAATTCGTGAAAATTTAGAACACCAACTCAAAATTTACTAGTTCTTATAAAAGCAAGTGTATGCGTAAAGTGCAATAATGATAACGGGTAGGTTCAATTTTGCTGTTATTTTGCTGGTGTTTTGGAAGATGGGTATTTGTTGGTTTGATTACTGGCACCGAAAATTTGAAGCTAGAATGGGGCGAAGCCAATTCGCAATTGCGTTTACTTCATGTTGAAAGCATTTCTTTTCTTATTTTTAACATTATTGTTTATCTTTGTTTTCTTTTTACTGCTTTTTGTTTTGCTGTTATGTTTTTGTGCAATTTCGATTTACGCATTGCACGAGGATAGGATCGAGCCTGCGCTACAGAACAGAATTTTGCGTTAAACGGTTTTTTTTTTTTCTTCATTGCAATCAAGCTCTGTAGTACTTCTGCATTGTGATGCCGCGTATTTGCACATTGTCATTAATAACCACTTGCATGCTATTGAGTTTCACAGGTGCTTCCAAAAAAGATTGCAAACAATTTTGAACTGATCAGTTTATAAGACACTAATAGCTGTAAAATCACAATTGTTTGGTTTAACGTTATGCTTTCAAAAACTAATATATTATCAAATCTAGTAATAATCCTAAAGCATAGTTTTTGCAAAGAATATTTGTTACCTGCGAAGTTAAAAATTATCAATAGCCTAATGCAGTACAATGTACATCGTTGAATAAAGACAAAACCAGCGTAACATTTATGAGTTCGAACAAAATACAACGAAATAACTTCATGCGAATAATTTTTAAACATGTTTTTTCGTAAAGATTCCATATGATATTCACTTGGATACTTTTGCACGTTGTTATGTCACTACGAAAAGAATATTTCTGCTTTTTCTGCATCATTTTGATGCCTGGTCTGTCCTTTCCAAACAGGGTTTAGGGTGATTTTCGAATGTTTGTTTGAAATGGACTAGATAGAGAAGGAAGCTTTTTCATTTGAAACCCCACGTCTTTGGTTGCACACCTTGTATGTATCAATTCACGAACGATTGTGCTAGTTGACATTTGAAATACTGTTAAGTCCTTGCATGTACTTACTACATTTTGCTACTTTTAAGCACCACTAGCTTAATGGTAATAATTGTTTAGAAATTTTCGTTTGGTTCGATAAGAACGCAGCACTTGATCATACTAAACATTGATTTAATACATCATAGAATTTTTTTGTTGCGATGTGCTTTATTTGTAAACAGACAGCAGTGTTTTGCGATCACTGCTATGAAATGGCACAGTATTTTATTTTTTAAGTTGAAAAGTGTGAATTTTCGTGGTGCTAACTAAGACACGTGATGCTAGCATACTTTGATATTGGTAGGTGTTTTACATTTTTGGATGCTATGATTTCTCTTAATGTGGATTTTTATGCTTTTAATCTCGCTTTAAAGGTGTTTCAGTGTCTGATACAAGTACATTGGGGCCTGTAGGATAATCTACAATTCAGTTTATGAATGCACTAAAAATAGTTAATTTTGTGCATTGCAGTAGCTACTACTACGTGCTACTACTTTGAGTAAAAATCAAGCGTTTACTAACTTAGAAAGCATAATTATAAAGTTGAGTTTTGAATTCGAAAGACTGCTCAATTGCTCAACTGCTTCTAGCAATTTGGCAAGAGAGTTTGCAAGAGAGTTTGCAACCCTGTTTTATTCGTTGTTTAAACAATTATG
The DNA here is from genome assembly GCA_963965965.1 of Trididemnum nubilum. Classification (NCBI taxonomy): domain Eukaryota; kingdom Metazoa; phylum Chordata; class Ascidiacea; order Aplousobranchia; family Didemnidae; genus Trididemnum; species Trididemnum nubilum. Next base: position 17,296,433 of record OZ014483.1, read on the forward strand.
GATATCTGTAGGTTTTAATGTTATCGTTAGGCTACTGTGAAATGAAATGCATTAAGGTTTAGAACTTAAGCGTATTTTGCTAGTTATAGCTCACTGCCCAGTGTTGCCTTTGTTTTGGCTCTCGTGTCTTCCCAGCTATTGCAATTTCGACGTGACGATTTCGTCATGATGATTGATGACGTCACGATTTTTGTTGTAAAGCATGCTGTTACGTTACACAAGCGTTCGTGTTTTTATTGATCGTGACTTCCGATTTTTTCAATAAAATCGCTTGACATGTTTGGGTACGACTGCTGTCGTTGGCGGGGTGTGACTTACCAGCGGAAAGATAGCTAGTTAGATGAGGTTTAGGACAGTACTTAAATCGTAAAATTTTGCATGGGGGACGCTTTTGCAGCCTTGACACCAAACGCATTTTGCATTCGAAAGTACTTAAGTGAAAATTATGAAAATTCGTCGCCGAAATTGAATGAATACCAAAAAAAGATCTTCGCCGGAAATTGAAGTGTTTTTTGCTCGAAATCAGGTGAAGACCAAAAAAAAGGTCTTCACCGCAATTTGGAACTATATTCGGCCGAAGTTTGTTGGATTTTTTTGTGCTACTTGGCTCTTTTTCGTCTGATCATCCAGCGCTCAAATCTCGATGGGGGGACGCCTAAATCTCAATGGGGACACTTAATCTCGATGGGGGGACGCATCCCCCCTACAATTTAAGTACTGGTTTTAGGATAAATAAGTAAATACAGTAATAGTTTATTGTGGTCAATTCGCCAAGGTTGATCAAAAAAATAGAGCAAAACAATCAAAACAGTAAAGAAAGCATTCGAGTGGATTGTAACAGAAAGTTGCGAAAGACCTGTCGATTTTTAAGCTGAGCTGCTACCTATACACAGACATGGGCACGATCTTGATCTTCAAGATCAGATCTTGAAGATTAAAATCGTGCCCATGTCTGTGTATAGGTAGCAGCTCAAGATCACTTTCATTTTTAAATGTCGCTTAGGGAGGCCAGGTTATGTGATATTCTGAAGCTATTTCATGACTCCGACAAGGAATGGAGTCTAAACTGGAAAAACAAAAACAGGTACAAACCAAAACAGGTACAAACCAGTACGGTAGTACCTAACCTGCTAACTTTGAGGAGAAAATTAATCACAAAATCAGATTCGTTACCAACGGAATGTTCGCAGGCTTATCGGCAATAGCACTCTTTTTTTGCACACCATTACAAGATTAGCGGTAGTAAAAAAAACCTTCAGGTACTAATACTGAAAAAACAAGTGCTGGTAGAGGTAGAAGTGCCAGTACAGGTAGTAGCCTAGGCAGACATAGGTACGATCTTGATCTTCAAGATCACATTATTTTTGGACGATCTTGATCTTCAAGATCATATTTTTGGATGATCGGATCTTGATCTTCAAGATCACCAAAAGGTGGTGATTTTGCCCATCTCTGCCTACATATACCTAAAGTTGCAGTTGCTAGTCTGCCCTTGACCAGTGCTGTCAAGTCTAACAACGAGAAAACATGAGAGTCGGATTTTGTATCATAGAATCAGTTATTACGGTTACAATATGGACAAGAGTTCATTTCTATCATTTAGTTTTGACTTTTGCCTTTTTTTTATAGGCCTGATGTGGGCTGAAGTTTTGGAGCGGTAAAAGTTTTTTGTTTTGTTTCCGAAATCGATCCAGCTTGCTGTTGAAACCGTTTCCGGAGTCTAAAATGACTAGACTCCTTGAAATGTGCAAATAATCCTCTACAGTTATTTTCTAATTTTTTTTCGTATTAAGATATTGAAGCTAATCGTATTTTGAAAAATATTAGAATATATTATTCTGTGAGCATATGCAGGTAAAAAATTGCTTTGCTGTAAAGCTTCAGTAAATTGAACTGCACGACTGCAAACTAACAGTAGACTACACTGCTGGGTTCACTGTACAATATGAAAGAGTCGAATATTATTAACACTAGATTCTTGATGTCGGCTGGAGCTCTTATTCAGTTGTTTGCGTTGGGAACAGGAGGAGGAGTGATAGGAATCATAGCTAGAAATGGTAAGTGGAAAAATTCAAAATTCGGCCAATAAGGAGTAGAGGTAGCTGCAGCAGTAGACTGTATGAAAACTTGTTGGGTGAGACACATTGTCAAATCAAATCTTTTGTCATACTCGCTGTTTTACGCCGAAGCGAGTAGCAAGTTGGCGGGGCCCATCTCCGCGTTATTGCGCCAGGGCAATACAGCTTCATTCGAAGAAATGTTGCTGCAGTGGCGAGCCGTTGGGGACACTGTGTCCGGTTTGACCTGCCCGAGATTAAAACCTCAGACCTCCCGCTTCAGAAACAAACGCCTTACCGTTCGATTGCAAGAATGTCATAGGTCTATCATCATGCTCAAATATTAACTCTGTAGTACATCATGTTTGCTTTCCCGTATGGCCGGTTCAGACTTGGCGAAAAATTTTGAGCAAATGAGCCTATCCGGTTTTCATTTTAACCAAAAAAAAATTGGAATGATCGAATTGTCTACTTACCAGTTACCAACAGCTCACCATCTTTACAGTGGTCGAGTTTACAGTGCGTCTGCTACTGAAACGGTAGACCCAGGTTAAATTCCCGGCCGGGCCAAACCAAAGACTATAAAAATTGTTATTCACAGCTTCCTTACTTGACGTTCAGCAACAAAAGAGATAGTGTGAAGCCTCCACCATGTGTGGTAGACAGGCAGGCAGGTGGCAGCTTGACTCGAAGACCGAAAGGTCCCATCGCTGTCTCCTGGCCAAGGCAACTTAGTAAATAAAGATGTAATCACAATTATTACAAACGTAAAAATTGCTAAAATAAACAAAATTTTTGTGCGCTTACGATTGTTCACCCAATGCAAGCGGGCCGAAACATACAAGTCCGAAAGGTAAAACCGTTGTTAGGACGATCCTGATCACATGATTTGTGTTCAACCATCATCATCTTAGTTACGTTGTTTCGTCCTTGGATAAAATACGTTGGCCAAATAGCCCGTGAAAAATGGGGTTAGGCTGTAAAGTATTGTAGAGGAATAGGCTTTTGGGACCGTAGCAAAACGCATTCTGGAATGAACACGTTTGAGAGCGGAAATCTCAAAATATGCCCGCTCATTCTATATGAGGACTAAAACAAAGATCTCCACGTCCGTTTCTGCCACTACTTGGTCCAAACTTTTAGGTAAACTTTTTTTGCACTGTTAGGTAAACGTTCTTTTTGCTGTCTGGACATTTTCTTTCTAAGAGGGGACGCTGAATTTCAGCGGGTGGACGTTAATTTTCGATGGGAGACGCGTTTCTCAGCGCCCTTCTTGCTATTTAAGTACTGCTGATTTAACCCAATCTACACCAAAAAATAGAAATTGATTTTTTCAGAGTTAAATGGCAGGCACATTCCTGAGTCGTTGCTCTGGGTAGCGACCTTCGCATGGGTAACAACTCTCTTGATCTTCATCATTCAGATTTTCTGCTCTCCATTATCTTCCGAAGGATTAATCCTGTACGCTTTGTTTGTTTCAACTGCATATGTGGTTAGCACAATATTTTTTGGAATTTTTGAGGTAATTAAAGTTTTCCAGTATTTTATCGTAACGGTAAACCAAAGAATAATATAATGAATTAAATTAACTCTTTCACGTTTTTGATTTTTTTAAAGCCGAACTTTGGTCAAGCCAATTTTTATTATCAAAAAATAACAAAACGTTCTAAGTTTATAAAAAAGAAAAACGAGATTTCTATTTTATCGATTTTTGAAGAAAAACGTGAAAATTTTCTTCGCTATAACGTACTCCAAAGAATTGTCAAATTATTTTTCATTGGTTTTCAATGGAGTGAATATTTTAGATTGTCGAGGAGAAAAAAAATTAAGCTATTCCAAATCGTTTATTGTGAGGTGGTGCATTACTGATATTTGGGGCAAAATAATTTTTAAACTTCAGAGCGAAATGAACAGTAAGCTTAGAGTAAAAGTGTCATTAGCCGCCAAGACCTACCAGTGCTGCTGCTTGCAATATGCAACATTGGGCTAAATGCAGCCAGTTAACTTGTTGTTATCTTGCACCGTTTTTTGTATTCGTATGTAACACTATCGCTAGTTGTAATTTCACGGATACTAAATAACCAAAAGTTTATCAGCTGATCAGTTCTTTGCCTACAGCCTATTTCATGATGACGTAGACTTTTGCTACTAATTGCACTTTTACATTCAGCTTGCTCTATCTTTTCCGCTCAGAAACTCAAAAATAATTTTGCGCAAATATCAGTAATGCACCATACCACAATTAACAATCTTGGCTGCGTTTACACAAAGCGGCTTTTGTGATCAGGAACAAAACTTCAGCCATGTGTAAACAAATTTTCACATCGTGAATCCAGGTTTGGCACTTTCATTTTCCAAGTGGTTTTCACTCCTGGCTTCGCGACGCGAATTGTCCAACTTCATTGCGAAAACTCTTTGACACGAAAACTTCGATCACATGATGTGTATTGTGTGGGATTAAGGTAAGACCCAAAAACAGCTTGAATTGCGCAAGGACTTTTTGATGTAGTCTGGACTTTGTTTTCGGTTATTCATCGCAAGTTTGAAAACCTTGAAAAATGCAGGTTTCAAAATCGAGTTTGAAAACTGCTTTTCGCTATTTTTGAGCGTTTACACTTGCGTAAGATTTCGTTCCTCGACGTTAAAACCGCTCTGTAAACGACTTCTTTTGTCATATGTAAACGCGACAGGTTTGATCGCCAGGTGCGAAACCTAGTTGTCAAACCTATATGTAAACGCGGCCTTAATTTTATCTCAGCGATTTGAAATATTCACTGCATTAAAAACCACTGTAAAATCATTGATTTTGCAAATATCAGAGTACATCATATCATAAAACGGCAAATAATTTTCGTGTTTTTTTTTTTGAAAGGGAATAAAATAGAAATCCCGTTTTTTGTTTATAGACATGAAACATTACGATGCTTTTTTGATTTAAAACTTGGCTAGGCCGTCGTTAGGCTTTAAATAAATTAATTCTCCTTTTCCCCGAAAGGCGCCTCATCGCTGTCACCTGCCATATTTCGCAATACCGGTACTGATTGTTCACAAGGTTTACAGAATACGAAAGGATGCTCCCTGTCTCCCAAACCGAATATCATGTGAGCTACAGTACAGTAAGTAAGCAAATTTATTTCGGCTTCAGCCACGTACGATCACAAAATCAAGAAAGCGTATAACCACTCAGTAGTGGGTTTATTTTACAGCTTCCAGACTATCTACAATAACTTGGCAGGCGGAGAGCAATAAACTCTCTTTGGGCCATGGCACAAAGAAAAAAAAAAGATTAAAAAACGTTAAAATTAGCGTTTGTAGATTAAAATAGAGCACACACATGGAAAAGGATTTTGCTACCTGCCATTTTAGCATCATTTTAATCAGTTTCAAGGTAGGAATAGTGCCGATTTCAGATTTTTTATCCCATGCCGGTATTTTGCAGCCTTAAAAAGTTTTTCCACTAAAGATCACTTCCTCCTATATATCAGATATTGCAGTAAAAAGGTATACTCTAGCTCTGTTATAACGTTTTGACTGGGTAAGGAATCATGCTACACCTTTTACATTTGGGCCCTAACTCAAGCAGATGCTGAAAAAGTTTGATATCCACAACACAAAACGTTTTGGAAGGCCTTGTGCGTTACCCTAGCTCTTTCAATTCAACTTATAATGGTCGTAAAACTGAGTTATTTTTGTAAAAAAAAACGTAAAAATCTTGCCCCCAGCGGTTGGGGGCTTTGCCTCCTGTCCCCCATTAGCCTCCCGGTAGCTGAAGGCTTCACCCCCAGACCCCCATTGGCCTCCGGCGGCTGGGGGCCCAGCCCCCAGACCCCCTGATTGAGTAACAACTTTTGACTCATAGCCCCTTCCCTTTTGAAATTTCTGCCTACATCACTGGCACCGAACAACCGAGAGATAACACTAGTCAAGGCGCTTCTTGTCATCGTCGTTTCAACCACGATCCATAAACAGAGCATTCAAAATAGTACTGGCGTTTCGTCTTAGCAAGTCTTTCTCTACTCAATTTTCGTGTTAGCGCTACTGTGAATAAATTCCGCTTAAATGGGAAAAATATTTTACCATTCCAAATCAAAAGAATAATTTAAACGTTTTCAACAAATGTAGACTTTGTGTTACCTCTAACTGAAAACACCACCAAGTGCAGTACCTCTCAGGTATCATATCATATTTATTTTCAGACTGTTCCTGTGACTCTGGAGAACAAAGGCTTGTTGGTTCTTCTTCTAGCTATCGGGACAATATGCGCTTACGTTGGATTGGCATGTTGGGGTGGGATGGAGATCCATGATGAAAAAAAACGAAAAAATAAAAGCGAAAAGAATACGCCAAAGGAAGATAAAGTAGAGGCAAGTGTGGTCAATTTTTTTTTTGGAAAAGCTTGCATTTTTGTATTTGTTGTTTTGTTGCATATTTATCCTCTTGTCAGCGTCAGAAGATAGCAGTTGGATGATACGCACACTTTTCATTGCGATGACTACTTCAAGTTTGCAGGAATCCACACATGCTTACAAGTTTCGTGTAACTAATATTTCTCTGGATATCTTTAGATTTTCTCATTGAATTAATGCTGCTTATTCAAAGTCATCGAGCAGAAATAATCATCGTAACGGGTCTTATCAAAGGACGCAACAACGTAACTAGGGAAAGGGATATGAGTTGAACTCGGATCATGCGATCAGGCTCGTCGTAAAAACGACGCCTTTGCCCTTGACGACGCAGCAGATATTTTCGTATTTCCTATGTAATATTCGGGTCAAAAGGACGCGTTCCAATGCGGTCAACCGTCTCCGTTGAACAACCTATACGAGCTATTTTCCAGCTTGGTTAAAAAACCTGTGTAATATTGTCTTTTTTCCGTTTTGCTTGTGACTATGTTGGGGTGTGACGCTGCACTTAAATTCAGATTTTGCTGACTACAATAAAACTTCGAAAAAAACTGCACGTTTTCAAGTTAAGAAAAATAATGCTCCAATGAGAATTTTCACACAAAAAATGGTCACAAGCCAGGTTAATGCTTTAAAAATGAAATATTATCCAGCTTGTCTTAAAATAATAATTTTCTTTCCTGGGTCTAGGGCTTTATAAAACCTTAAACATTGCGTCCTCGTGTACAGAATTAAAATCACATAACGATAAAGGTTGATGAATAACCGAAAAACTAAGAGAAGCTTTTTGTTTGAAGTACTTTATTGCACTTTCTGCACTCCATTGATATAAAGTTAAAGAAACAAACAACATCTTTTTTTCATAAAAACAATACATATAAGACTACGAGGCTATTTTTTACTCAAAATTCATGAACAATTTAAGAACAATGCCAGCCTTAGCATGAAAAAATAATTAAAAACACTGGCTGATACACATCTTTTTTATAAAGCAATTTTGTGAGAACACAAGACGCAGTTTTGCTCAGAATTTAAGAACAAATTAATAACAATGCCAATCTCAGCATGAAAAAAGTGATTGAGAACGTCATGCTAGTATACAAAGCATTATTTTGTAAGAAATCAGCAATTTTTTTGATGGTATTTATTGACATTTTTGTTTTTTTCGTACTGAAATCATGATCTACTGCATTGAAATAGACAGCTTTTAACCAAGAAAAAATAAGTTTGTGTCATTCTATTCCCCAACAGATTCAAGAACAAATTAAAAACAAATGAAGCTGAAAAGCCACAAAAATTAAAAAACAGTCTGCCTCAACCCAAAATTTACTACTTCTCATAAAAAAAGTGTAATTCATTCAGCTCAGCTTTACAGCAACTGGTTTGTAGAGAGCCAAGTGTGATGCAATCTACAGCGCCTAGCCTACTCAGAACATTAATTGTGTGTACGTTTAGTGTTTTATGATGATTATGCAGGTAAACATCATTTGGTAAAAAATGCATTTAGATGACGTTGATAGAAGAAACAGCCTTGAAAACTGAAAAAGAAACAAGTTCAGCTAAAATGGAAGAACCTGAAGGGGAAACAAAAGAAACACCAATAAAAGAACAACTCATTTGAAAACGTATTGAATTGCTTTGGTTAGAATGAAGAGTCAAGAAAAAAAAAAAAAGATTTTGTTTGCACACAGTAGGCTACGCACAATCCATTTGATATTATGCTAATGTTATATAGTTTTCACAAGTTTTGTTTTTCATTTGGTGTTTACCTCTCTGAAGAAGCTGTGATTTGGTGCATAACTTTGAGAACGCTAAAAATTTTTTTTCAAGAAATATTAAGAAAGTTTGGAAAACATGTCTTTAGTCCCTCTTGAATGATTAAACGTCCACGTGGACAATGTTAAAACGGATAAATACGCTTGCCAAACCAGTATTTTTCATAAAGCTTCATAGCCTATCCAAAAATCTAATTGTGCAAGTTTCGTACCGTATAACGTCATTCTTTTATCAAAAAAATTGCTGGCAATGACCAGATAATTGGTTAAGCGGTAACGCGTTAGTCTTCGGAGCGAAAGGGTTCAAATCTCGGGCCGGTCAAATTGGATTTAGTCTTGCCAATGGCTCGCCACCCCTGCGACATTTCTTTGAAAGGAGCTGTGTTGCCTGCAGGAGCAATAACGTAAGTCTGCAGGAGCAATAACCCAAGATGGGTTCCTAAAGCTGGTTGTACGCTTTGGTCTAATGCAGTGAGTATTATGAAAGTTTTGGTTGAAAAAAATTGTTAGCATACCGGTACAGTTTAAAATATTGACAGATGAAGGCATAACATTGTTAAATGGTATAAAATCAAAAATTTTACATTTTTTTATAGTACGTGAGGTCATAATGACATATATAAGATGAAAGATTAGCTGAAAAATATATTTTCAATCTCATTATGATCGAGATTCAAATATGACTTCGATGGGTTAAGAATAAACCAAAAATTAATGAAGCTAAGCACGTTTCTTCGAGAGCTGTTATGGACGGAAGCGGAAGTAAGTTTGAGGAAGAAAATGAAGCAACATTATTTTTATCCATTCGATGAAATTTGCGAAGGTGAGTCAAGTGCTTTACTTCAAAGCAACTTACTCATAAAAAAAAAATATTATTATACGCGCAGTTACACCATATAGACTGTTTGTTTAGCACACTAGAAACAGACGCGCGAAAAAAAAAAAGAAAAGAGCATTGAAGAAACAAAGTTTGCTCTTGTTGGAAAGATTTTTTGCGGTGACACGTATTCGACTGGTTTGATTCGACGTACCATTCCTAGAACGAGTGAACCGTGAAAAAAAAGTCACGCTGATTGAACGAATCGGCATATTTTAGAACAAGTAAACCGTGAAGAAAAAAAGACTAAACTGTCAATTTCCAGTTTACTAATAAAGAGTCAATGATCTCTTACTTGCCAATAGGTAGGTTGGGTGGTTGGAACGGCAATGTTCAAAACGTGGAATGTTTAGGACGGAATTTCGTAGGATTCCAGTTAGGGTTAAGATTAAAATTAAGGCTATAGAGTTAAGGTTAGTTTTAGGCAGGGTGTCGAACCGTTTCAAATAACAGTTTGTGTTCAGGTTTAGCTCCTGCTTAAAATATTTTAGCGGTTCAGGTTTGGTTCGGGTTCACTTGACCACCATTTTCGAGGTTCAGGTTTGGTTCAGGTTCACTCAAGTAAAATATTACTAGTTCAGGTTCGGTTTGGGTTCATTGACTTAAAATTTTACTGTCGTTACTCGTTTCGTCCAGAAAAAAAAAGGAGAAATTGCTGATCCTGTTGATGATCACCACAGCTCTTATTGTGCGTGTACCAGCGCCAGCGGCATCCGGATATGGAAAAATATATTCTTACTTTTGTTAGGGGTTCAGGTTCGGTTTGGGTTCACTTGAGCACAATTTTGAGGGTTCAGGTTTGGTTCAGGTTCACTGAAGTAAAATTTTGCTAGTTCAGGTTCGGTTCGGGTTCACCAAAATGAAACGGTTCATTCGGGTTTACGGTTCGGGTTCAGGTTCGGTTCGACACCCTGGTTTTAGGGTTGAAAATAAGTTTAGGGTGAAATTCGTAGAAAAAATCGGCGGAAAAGTAAAACTCCGTGTTTTCTACAGATCCCGTTGGAACTGCCAGGTTCTTTCTTATAGATAAGAGCAGGTTGCAACGGAAAATCCGCCATGGAAAACTCCAGTTATGCGCTGGAAAACAAAAAACCAAAAACAAAAAGTGACCGTTTTAACACCACTTCAGGCTAACAAAAAGCTTCTTTTTCGTTAATTTGCTATAATCAAGTCCAAAACATGTTCAAAAGCTTGCAAAGTTTTGAGTAAAAGTTTCTCAGTGTTAGCCTAAGGTCTTTTAGAGTAAGTCATGATTACTGCTAGACAAATTAACAATGGCAGCAGAGAAAAGGCCAACAAAATTTTGCTGATTGCTTACAAATTATTTGGTATTATTCAGTGGTGTAAAGTAACGAAATACTTTTACTTGAGTAGATTACTCAAGTAGTTTTTTCCAGGAACGAGTACTTTTTGAGTAGCTTTTTTTGTGGCTACTTTTACTTTTACTTGATTACTTTTAGAGTAAAGTAACGCTACTTAAGTAGTATTTTGATTCAGAAAAGTAGAAAGTACTACAATTTTAAATTTGAACTACAAATTCGTCAGAATGTTTAATTTAGTTTAAATTTGAACGACAATTGTTCAATTTAGTTAAGTTATTTGTTGTTTGCTCCTTTTTCGGCTGGCAACTCTTGCGTCCCAGGTCAGACCATAGACTCTGTCAGACCATCACAGCGACTGCATCAATGCCTTTTTTCCACGTGTGCGCGTACGTATCAGATCCAGTCTGGCGATTAGCAATTCAATGTTCAAGACAGTTTTAGTTTCACGTTCGTTGTTTGGTGTCTGCTCTTCACCGCATATAATGACATAGATGTTTACTCTATTAAAAGTAACTCATGAAAGAAGCAATTAGACAAATAAATTTTGCCAAAAATGCGTCCTATGGTAACTAAACGTTTCTACTGCTAAATTCTACAGAGTGAGTCAAAAATCACACACCATATATGCCATAAACGTTATTGTACGGTACTCTGATATATTGTGCAATGTAATTACAAAATTTCTTCAATATGACGATCAATTTCGTCCAAGTAGAGACCCTGACTATCTAAATGGGCTATCTACAATGAATTTGTGTGATTTAGTGACGTAATGTCCTCTAGGCATCTGCCTACCCTCACATGTTGTGAAATAAATTCAATTCAAAAAATCCACAATAATTTTGATTAATTAATCCACAAAAAGTTATCGCGGAATACACTGAAATAGCTATGATGCGAACTTTCGGCCCACTCTGTAGATGCAGTAGATTATTATACACTGATAAGACACGTCTAGAGTGTTTTTAAATTTTAGCATAATTTAACAATGACAATGAGTATTTGAGCAAAGATTTTGTAAAATGATTCCATGTAAATTCTGCGCGCCATGATTTTCAAATCTCAAAATTTTGCTGTTGTTGTTCTTTTTTGATTAATTGTCTTGAATATAATAACAAAAAGCTTGCAAAAATTAATAATTCATCACTTCTTGAGAGAATGAAGGGTTAGAAGACACAAGCGCTACGTGGCAGTGATTTGAAGATATTGACCAGTTGTCTGTCATACTTGTCGATTGGATATTTTGTTTATTTTGCTTGAATACTTTTAGAAATACTTTTACTTGAGTAGTTTTAAACCAGCTACTTTCTACTTTTACTCAAGTACTTTTTTTGGTCAGTACTTTGTACTTTACTTCAAGTAGTTTTTTCGTCAGTAACGAAACTTTTACTTGAGTACAATTTTCGAGTACTTTTTACACCACTGGTATTATTCTATATTATCTGGACTATTCTGAACTCTAAGTTAAGGTGCAATCCTCTTAAGTATGCTAGCATTGAACCAACTAAACATAAATTACTATCGCGAAAAATCACCTTAATATTTTTCAGATTTTGTGTACATCGATAAACGAGAATATTTCTATTTCCATTTGTTTTTACTTGTCTTCAGTGCATTGATTGGAACTGTTTATACGGTCCAACAAGGAAAATTTTCAAATAATATTGTTGATACTTCTTTGATAAGCATATTTTTATGGTCGTTGAGGTAATTAAAATGAAAATGTAAGCTTATATGTAATTTGATCTAATAATGCTGAACTTACGTCCAAAAAAATATTGTATAAAAGTATGTTTGGAACAAATGTTTAGCGATTCATCACCAAGATTTATCATAATTTCAGTAAAAAATTTTTTAAGTCGCAACAGCACAAAAAATGACATGGTTGCAGGAATCATAACTAAAAGAAAAAACATGAATTTAGATACCCTCTTTTTCAAAAAATTAAATTTTCTTTTCCACAATTTGGTAATATCTTAATTGAAGAGCTGGAAATACAAAGCGGGAGTTTAATCCCAATTTAAAAGCTGTTGTTTAAAAAAAAAAACCCACCAATTTTTGGTATCAACAACTATATGCCACTTTCAAAGCTTTTTACTACATGGATTAGACGAGGCATAACTGCTTGAAATGTTTAACGTTTTGTCGGTGTCACATAAAGAAAGAGCAACAACTTAAAAAAGATACTACTCGAGATCGGTTTTAATGAAGAAATGGAAACTACTCGAATTAATACAGAGATACCCAAAAACCTTGTTCCACTATTCCCTTTGTCCGCGAAAATGGTCTTAATCCGTTTGCCTCCGTAGTCCGTACCATTAGCAATCCAAGTCAAACGCATTAAATCTATTTTCGCTGATAAGGGAATAGTGGAATCAATTTTAGGGGCACCTCTTTATTACCTCAAGTAGTTCTCATTTGTTCAATAAAACCGATTTTGAGCAGTGTCTCCTTTTAAAGGATTACACTATTATATACTGCATCATCTGCATGTTATGTTACAGAATGTCAATTTATCACTGGCCGAAAAGAAAAGTAGTTTTGGAAAAGGAAGGTCAAAACTATTTCTCTTATAAGGGCAAGGATTTGTTGTACGTTGGAGAGATCCATAATATCTACATTAGATTGAAAGAATACAATCTAGGAAACGACAAAGTTTACTTCAGGTTAGTTAAAATCATCTAAGCGTAGGGCGGGTCTAGGCTTCTAGCTATTTGAATGTTCAGGAAACCTTTCCATTTTGCTACAAACATAGAGGTTTTGCCTACGTCATTGATTTAAATATTGTGTTTTAGTTCAAAATTCTGCCGCTCTATTAAGCTGCAAGAGATTCAGAAATACTCTTTATTTCCACAACTTAGCTTGACAAGAGATTGGCGAATAGAATCGAGTCAAGCTGACAACTACCAACCGCAAACAGTCGAATGAGCGTTAGGCCCGCTGTAAAATCCACAATTACACTTTTCGGTTTGAACGAAATGAGAATCAAACCCAAATCGCAATGGTGTAAGCAAAAGGGCTTAGAGATCTTTGCCATGTCATCTAAAAAACAACCCAATAATGCATGCTTTTAAGCGTGTTTTTAATTTGAACAAGAAATAAAAGAGGTTGAAGGGGCTAGCTAATTATGTCAAAGGATTTCCACATCTTAGCAATGAGTGTTTTTTCAAATGACTTTTAATCGTGCAAAATTTCATACAAACGACATTGAAACAACTATTTTTTCCAAAAAGTTATTTTTCCAAAAAGTTATAAAAATCGCCTTGCGGTAGAAAGCTTGGCCCCACACCCCTTGGTCTCAGACGGCAAGGAACTTTGCCTCCCGACCACCGTCTGCCTGAGGCAAACAAATTTAAGTTTTGATTCAAGCCTTCTTTCCTCTTAGCAAAACCCCGGTTAAGCGCCTGCCCCAAGTCTATCGCTTCAACAGCGGAAGCTTTGTTTCCTGAAGTAACTTACTGTAAGTAGACCACTCTCGGATCAGCTATTAAAAGTTGATGAAAAATCTTTCTATTCTTATTCAGAATTGTGCTAAAAGCATTTCGTCTTCAAGAGCTTCCAATATCGTCATATTCAAAAAGAAAAATGGAACTTGAAGAACTTGCCAAAAAAATTTCTTATCGTTTGAATATCAATTATTTTGATTGCGAAGATATTTCCAACCAGTAAGACTTTACGTTATGGTAGATTTTCATCGGTACGTTGTTTTTCTTTGTTGGTATGCCGTGTAAGGATTTTTGCTTTGAGCATGAACAAAAGAATGGAGATCACGGGTCAAGTTGAAAATTAAAAAATTATCGACCTCGAAGGACGCCAAGCTTGTACAAAATTAACTTCTGTTATATGCAACGTAGCGAAAGCAGGTATGGCAGTACGAGACGGTGCGTTCAAATCTGAACATGACGTACTTCAAAAATTTACCGTATACCGTAGTAACGTAACGTACCAAACAAATTTTTGCATCGTACCATCCGTCAATACTTTTCGTCGGACGGTACGCTCTAAACGTACCATACTTAAAACGTACGGTACGTATAGGTCAATCAAAGCTCTAAACGTAACGTACTTGAGAGGTGCGGTCAGGGGCGTATTTAGGGGGGGGGCCATTGGGCAATGACCCCCCCTTTTGGTCGCCTGCATGGTATAATTAGCATAGAATAGTATGCAAAATTGCGGCATGGCCGCCCCTTTGTAAGTTGGGCAAAAGTTTTGAGCACACAAATGGTAGGCGAAGACCTTTGTTTTTGGCCTGCACCAAATTTTGGGCAAAAAAATCGGACTAAATTTGAGTGAAGACCTTTTTTTTTTATTTTGGTCTTCACCTATTTTTGAGCAAAAAATCGGACTGATTTTGGGTGAAACAATTTTCATTCTGATCTTTGTTCTTCTTAAATTTTCTGAAGTTCGTGTCCCCCCCCCTTTTCAAAATCCTGCGTACGCTACTGGGTGCGGTACGTAGGTAAAAAAAATTGCTAAGGTTTTTCCGAAGTTCTCGTTTTCCGCGCTTTAAAAAAATCGTTTATCTGCACATACGCTTTAAAAAAAGTTTATCTCGTATATTCTAAAATAGAATTTTTTTGGAATATCGGTTTTGCCAAGTTTGAAGCTTTTCAGCTCATGTGACGCCTGTATGCCTTAATTCTTGGGGAAGAAAGGGGAGGAAAACAAACAATCAAAACTCATACGTCAGAATACGCGTTAAACTTAATTTGCAGACGTGTAACTATGTATCGTACTGACACAAGTATGGTACGTAGCGTCGTCAGCTAGTTGCACAAGTCATGTCGTTATACGTAACGTATTTGCATGGTACGGTACGTTAGTACGTTTAGTACGCAGATTCAAATTGCGTACCAAACCTTCACAAAAAGTGCGTACCGTACAAGTGTACCGTACTTTTTAGCAAAAATTAAGGCGTACCGTAACGTACTTACGTACCGTACTGCCATGCTAATAACGTAATAACCAGATTTTCGCCATCAAAGTAACGAAATAACCAGATTTTCGCCATCAATGTCAGTGGCTGTGGGGAGTTGACCAAACCATTCCACAACACCACTTTTTAACCGAGCAAAAACGAAGAAATCCTCTAATCAAAATTTAGGAACAAATCGAAAACAAATGAGATAGAAAATGGTGAAAATTTAAGAAAAGCCAGCCTCAAGTTTTTAACCCAAAATTTATTGTTTCTCCTACAAAAGTGTATTGCTACAGAATACTGCGTAAATTCACAGTAAAATTTTAAACCTTTGGAGATGTCAAAATTCTATTTGTCCTGTCTTTTTTTATTTTAACTTTACAGAATGAATTATGAATGAAATTTAAACGATATATGTATTTGCAGACACATTATTCGACACAGAAATATGCGTATTGGAAAATCATTTATCCGGAAAATCGAAAGAGTAATTGCAAGAAAAACAGCAGTGAAACAGCGTGTAACAGTCGCAAGAGTTACACTGAGCGCATTTTAATGAAAATACACTCCTATGAGATTGCATCTATACCTGCCATTTTCAAAAAATACGACAAACGGAAAGATTGTAATTAAAAAAATCTCAGATCTGACAAAACCGGCCAGTTAGTCGATTGGTAACGCATTCGTCTCTGGAGCGGGAAGACTGAGGTTCAAATCTTCCACCCAGACAAATATCCAGCTCCTGCGTCTGATTAAGCTATTGGACGTCATCTTTTTCAAAATTATACTTGTGCTCAACATTATGATGACAGTAAATTTTCTATTCTAGCCCAAGGCCGCTCACCTTTTCATCTATCTACTCTTGAAACCACTTTCATCAAAACTTCCCACCCCGCTCTATGCCGACAAAAGCTATTCGTGTACAGCTTATTGTGCACTAATGACGCTCTCTCATCGGTCTTTTTTCAACCAATCATGGCTCGGCTTTTTCCTATAAATAGCCGCTTCTGTTCTTGCGCTCTCCATTCTGACGATTGTTTCTCACAAGTGTCAGACCAAAAGCTTTGAAGACATGAACGTTTTAAAAAAGACTAAAACATTTAGTATTCACAGCTTTTCTAGCTGCTTGACGTTCAGCAGTAGAAAAGGACAGTGTGAAACCTCCATCGGGTGGTAGACGGGTGGCAGCTTAACTCAAATACCGAAAGGCTTCTTCGCTGTCTCTTCGCCAAGACAACTTGGTAAATAAAATGTATTTACAGTTACAACAACAATTACACCCCGGAACCTCACGCTTCAATAAGGTAGCCTTATATACACACCATATGACAATTTTGTTATCAAATTTTAAATGGCTTCGATTATGCATGATCAATTTTTAAATATTGCAAAAGCTTGTTTTAAGATCGAGTTTAATAAAGTTTAATCAAATTATCAATCTGTTAACCTCAAAAACCTTTACGGGAAAAACATCAACGGGGCCTGAGTATGCAGTGATGGGCACAGCGGCACTGTTCACCAGCGGCGCTACTAGCGGTGCTACTTTTTCGGTAGCGGTAGCGGCAGCGCTGCTGCCTTTTTTCGTCACCAGCGACAAGCGGCAGCGCTGCTGTATTTTTAGCCGCAAAAGTGGCAGCGCTTCAGCGCTGTTGTTTAAGCAAATTTTCTGCCGCTACTGCTGGTAAACTCCTTCCAAGACTTTTTCGATTCACATTTTCACACGCAGCGTGTATGCAGAAATTCGCAATGGGGGGGGGGGGGGGGCTGTTTTGGGATCTGGGAGCGGAGCCCCAGCGCTCGAAAATTTTGCATTTTTTGCAAAAATAACTTAATTTTAGGGCTATTTTGATTAAAAAATGATGCTTTTAAAACGTGGCTTAGAAATTGGCAGTGCAAACATGATTAAACTGGTGGCATAAATGGGCTATTTGGGAGGTGGCTAATGATAAAATGTTAGTTCTCTTGTTTAGATGCTGGTAAATTATAAAATCGAATAGTACAATAAAAATCACACGGAGTAATCTATTTCGTATGAAGAAAAATAATTGGGGGGGGGGGGGGGCTAACGAAAAGAGATTTGAGAGAAAAGATTGGTAATTAACTAATATTGAATAGGCCCCCCCCCTATTTCTTAGTTTGTAGTATATTTGTTGATGACACCTATGTTTAGCATATTTACACTTGCGATCAAATTTGATTGCGTGTTTTTCACCATTTTTCAAAGTTTTCATTTATTTGTTAGTTTTATTTTTGACAAATTAGCCCCCCCTGAATATATATTTCAAAAGATGTTTTAAATCACTGTTTAGTCCACTCCAGTGTATAAAACAGTCTCAAAAGTGCTGAAAACGTAGTGTTTTTCTCATTCTGCATTTTGGTCGACATGCCAGTGGGGGAGTCTATAGCCCCCCCACCTCCCCCGGCTACGCTACTGTTCACACGTTACCGTTTGGAGTCTTTACTCTCTGCTTGTTTTTACTCTGCTCTTGTTACCTCGTTATTTCAGTTTAATAGAACATACAAGACCTTTGTGACGTTTTAATAGGCGAGTTTTATCGCATGTGGTCCGATTTTTTCTCAAAGTTGAACAAATAATGTGGTCTAGTAGCGGGTCAATTTGAACTGATAAAACCAATTTCAAACAGTATCTCTTGAACAAAAATGCAATAATTAGAGTGCGATAAATCGCTAAAAACTTGCAGATCGCAAAGACGGTTTTCCGCGATATTTCCTCAAAATGCTAGCATTTAGCAAAACAAATGAAGATGATTTGTTGGCTATCTGGTCATAGACCGCAGTATAGATCGTGCACTGAGAATAGAACAGTATAGTACCTGGCACGGAGCCAGAGTAGTGTGTTTGGGGGGAAGCACAAAAACTTGGGTGGGGGGACCCTTACGCATCCGAGACCAGACGAATTCGGAATGCGGCAGCGATCTGGTGAATATTTTGCTCCAAATCCTATGTTATCCTTCTTTTGTATGGATTTTGCCCTCAAATTTGGAGGTGGAGACCAAAAAAAAATAAAACAAAGGTCTTCATCGCAAAATCTTAGGCTACTTGATTACGTTCACTTGATCTGTCTTGCTGTTTCATAGAAAAAATCGTTTGTGGTGACATGTTTTTTGGGCAAAAGTTTGCTAGTTGTCCTACTACAAAAGTTTACTCTCGCTTGGGGAGCACAAGCAGTGATTTGGGGGGGACACGGCTCGAAATGCCATTCCCCGTGCATAGGCGTAGCCAGGATTTTTGATTGGGGGGGGGCCCAAACCAAAAATCACATGCAATGACGTAATCAGAAATTTTCAAAAGAGGAACTTTTTGTGAGACAAAGATATCGCGGAATAGAAGATCAGAAGCCGTGGCCTGGTTTGGCACTTCACCGAGAGTTTTCTAAAGGGAGAGGGCTTAAAGCAAAAGTTACAAATGAAATTATCTAAATTGGGAGACTTGTGTAAGCAAGCTAGTTTACTCAAACGTATCACAGACGGGAATCTGGGAATAAAGCCCCCAGTTGCTGGGCAATTTTTTCGAATTTTTTTGAAAAAAAAGCTATTTTAATGCTCTTGGATCACATTTCGCTCGTGTTCAGAACCATTTGAAAGAACTAGATTATTAACATTTGAAAGCCAATATTGAAAAAAATTAAATTGTTTCAATCCTCCTTTTACGTATAATTTGGTCGAAAATACGTTTGTAATTTTGCAGTTTGGGGTTAAATTTTAGATGTATTTTAGTAGTGAATAATAATTCACTCGAAGATTTTCCTTATTTTTGTTTTGACATAAAAATAACCAGTTGTAGGAGAACATATACGGTCAAGAGGCCCCAGGCCCCTCAATTTAAATTCAATAATTTGTTCAATGAGCATTTCTCCTAGATAATTTTTTTTCAAAAGCATTTTTTAGCGTAAAAACTAGTGAGGTGGATGGAGGTGAATTGTTATTGAAAACCGTATAATATACGGTTACGCTTAATTACCATGTTATTGCTCGAGCCGGATTTACATTGCGCGGGAGCCCTGGCACTTTAAAGATTTTCGCAACATCTTCCTGCCAAACATAAGTGTAGACCAAAAATAAAGTGTTACCATCTGAGCGCAGGGCTCCTAGCACTGTGCCGTATGGTAAATCCCGCCCTGTTATTGCATTACGTTTTTAAAAAGGTTAAATAAGAGCCCGAGGTAGCAACTTTTATGATAAAAACCTTTAATTTCATCCGCGTTATACATTTTAATTGATTGGCAAAAATTGAATTTAGAAGGCCCGGGCCCCCTGGTCGTCAATATTATTGTTAATTACGGTTGTACACAAAAATTGCTAAAAGAAACTGAAGCTGAGGAAACAATAGTTTTTTTTGTCACATTTTTATCATGGGTAGCATTTCCATTGGAGGGGGCCCCCCTCTGGCCACACCTATGCCCCGTGGCACCGTGCCTGAGTAGTTACGTCAATGCGTGGTAAAATAAATTTTGCTACAATAGTTAACAATAAAACTAAGAATTGAATTTATAGGTCGCTGAGAATTGAACTAACAAATAGAACCAGGTAATAAATAAGCTTCGAAGACAACTTAGTTATGGAGAACTCGTAGAAAAAACTACTCAGTGTGACATGAATCGCATTGAGCATCATTTGCTTAACATGTACGTCACTACTACGTATCTCCTTCGACTTCGTAAACACCAATATCTTAAGTGCTCGATCTATTTTTGTGTCAAAGTTGGACGAAATCATCGCAGGGACGTGAATCACCTACCATTTCTACAAAACTCCAAAAAATGTTTTGAAACTCGGTCGATTGATAAATTTTCCTTTCGGATTTCTACGCGAAGAATTATTTTAGTAATTGAGGGCCGAGAGTGTGATAAACAGATCGACTACTTCAGAGCTATAAGAGCCGGGACAGAATTGCATAGAAGCTGAATACTGTATGTCATTGTGCTTTAATGGCAAAGTCTTAACTTATTTGAGTCCATATTTCTTAATGCCTTTTGTTTGTGTAGAAAATGCGATAAGGAATTTAACTTCCTTGTGTAACTTCCAAGGGTAACTTCCTAAGTAATTTCTAAAGCGCTGGTTCAACCAATCAGCATTTTGAAATGCTTGTTTTTTAGAAAGGAGCATGCAACAACTAATTGAATGGTGATTTGCTTACTTATCTACCATTTAAGCCTGCTAATGCCAATTGTAACCTGAACCGATATCTTAAAAGCTTGAATAATTAACTTTCGTAAATAAAGCTGAAATTTCACAATTAGATACCGTATTTGAATGCCAATGTTTTTTTTACTATTAATTTTTTTAAAGTAGCGGCAGCGGCCGCTGTTTTGCATGCAAGTAGCGGCAGCGGCGCTACTTTTTTATTCAAGTACTGTAGCGATAAGCGGCAGCGCCGCTGCGTTGTTGCCAATACTTTTCAAGTAGCGGGTGCCCAGCTCTGTGAGTATGGCGTGGTTTAAAACTATATTTAATGATAAATCATTTATTTTTTTTGCATTAAAATTTCTTGAATCAAGATGCATCTGAATTCGTGGTCGAGAAAATATTTTGAAGTTTGTGAGCTAAAAAACAAAAAATGCTATGCACAATATGCCACATGCATTTGTTTTCGAAAGACTATCATACGCAAACGGAAATATTAGGTAAATTTTCCAGTTTTCATTTAAGATTTACGACAAGCGAAAATGCAATAGCTGCGGGCAAAGTTCTAAAGACTTAAACGAACAGCGATTGAGAGATAGAGCTTTGGCAATTAAAACTGTAAACATGAATTCAATTTTTCGGTTGGGTTAATTCCAAAAATATGGGGCGTCGTTTGGGAGAATATTATTTATTTTGTAACACCGCTTTTTTGAGCTTATTTACAATGACAGTTGTCCGATATATATACACGACAAAATACACTCTAAAGTTGGAACAAAAAAGCCAACAAAATATATCGTAAATTTCCAATATATATCGGCAGTTTCCGATGTATACATATGACAAAATACATTCTAAGTTGCAACAAAAAATACTACAAAATATATCATAAATTTCCGATATATATCGAAAGTTTCCAATGTGGTTCATGTGAACCATATCGGAAATGTAGAGAAGATATCAAGTGACTTTCGTGGCATTATTTTATGACCAAAACAAAAGGCGGGAAACTTAAACACAAAAGTTACCAAAAGCAATAGCTTGCTGTTCTGTTGTTTTATAGTATGGTTGTTGTAAAAGCTCTGATGCCGAGTTATCTCATTAAAGAATGCTGACAGCTTTCAGGTGAGTGCATTCTTTATGAGTAAATTCCAAACTTATTTTCACGAGAACTTGGAACAATATAATAGAACAAAATACACATGAATTTATCACTGTAATTGACTCATTGCTGCCACCTACTGTGTGTTCTCGAGCTATTCCCAACTAAAATGCTGCACATATTATTGCTGCGGATGCTGCAAAAGATTTCGAAACAAACAAACACCGAAGAATAGGTTTCCAAAATAAAATTGAAAATATTAAGTTTGAGTGAAAGGAGCACCAAATTTGGACAATTTGATTGTCGAGGGTGCCAAACCTTTGCATACTAAATCTACCTCTGGTCTAACAGTCTGAAAACAACTATCGGTAGGCTTACTTTATCTTGATAAACAGGTATAGGCCTAGATAAAATTGCGTGACAAGTTTAACAAGTAACAATGATAATCTAATTGTGATGTTTTTTGTCCTTGATAGAGAGTTGTTTAACAAGGTCAACCGCAACTAGCCAATGTACGTCGACATCTACAACATTATTAAACCAAAGCTGCCAGCATTGTCTAATAAGATAACTATGCCGTCAGAGCTTTTACAACAACCATACTATAAAACAACAGAACAGCAAGCTATGACTTTTGGTAGCTTTTGTGTTTAATTTTCCCGCCTATTGTTTTGGTCATGAAATAATGTCACGAAAGTTATGTGATATCTTCTCTACATTTCCGATATAGTCCACATGAACCATATCTGAAACTTTCGATATATATCGGAAATTTACAATATATTTTGTAGGCTTTTTTTGTTCCAACTTAGAATGTATTTTGTCGTATGTATATATCGGAAACTTCCGATATACCGGTATATTGGAAATTTACGGCATATTTTGTAGGCTTTTTTGTTCCAACTTTAGAGTGTATTTTGTCGTATATATATCGGAAACTTCCAGTGTATATCGGAAATTTACAATATGTTTTGTAGGCTTTTTTTGTTCCAACTTAGAATGTCTTTTGTCGTATGTATATATCGGAAACTTCCGATATACTGGTATATTGGAAATTTACGGTATATTTTGTAGGCTTTTTTGTTCCAACTTTAGAGTGTATTTTGTCGTATATATATCGGAAACTTCCAGTATATATCGGAAATTTACAATATGTTTTGTAGGCTTTTTTTGTTCCAACTTAGAGTGTATTTTGTCGTATAATATATATAGGATAAATGTCATTGTAAATAAGCTCAAAAAAGCGGTGTTACAAAATAAATAAATAATATTCTCCCAAACTGCGCTCCATACAAAAACTATAAAAATTGGCATTTAGAGCTACCTTACTTGACATTTAGTATTAAATGGAAGCCTCTAAGGTTTGTGGTATACAGGTGGGCAGGTAGCAGCTTGACTCGACAAATGCATCATCTATTCGTTGATATTCATTCGCTGTTTCCTGCACTGCCCAAGATAACTTAATGGTACAGTACACTAAGGTGCATACTGCATGATTACTATTAAAACCTTTACGTTATAATTGCTTAAGGCGTCATGTTTTCATCTGCCCCCCCCCCAAAAAAAAAAATGAAGGGTGTGGTGGAAGACCGTGACGTGTGGCAGCTGGAATTTGAGCCTCAGTTTCGTTGAAGTTCTGACAGAATAACGCCCTGCGGCCAAAAATATTACATATTTTATCAATTTAAAATAACTACATTATTTCGTAACACTTTTCAATTTTTCGTCCTTGACCAAATGGTCAAGTGCTGGCCTTTGTAAAGTTGTCACATGTTTCCATCTCCGGAAAAGATTTAGATTATGCCCAACCACCAATCATTATTTTTAGTCCAGGACTATACAGCACTGCTTAAAGTTCATTCATTTTTGTTAAAATAGTAAAATCGTTATTTCTTTGCAGTGTTTGTAAATTTACGTTATGCAAACACCTTACAGTAAAAGTACCATAAAGAGTTCCTTCATCATTTCGTTGCAACTTGTTATGATTCATTTTTGAGCCGCTTTGAAACTAGCGCTTTAAAGCTGCTTATTTTTTGATCGCAATCGTCTGAAAAAAAATCAGATCTTTTGCCAATGGCTGCCTCGTTGATTATACGAAACTCTCATGTTATGTAACCGCATGATGCGATAAAGAGCTAAAAATTTGAACTCAACATTAGGCGGAAAACGAAGCGGACACCATCCGTGAATAAGTAGTAGCGGTACATGATCGCTGAATTCTGCTGATTCCCCACGAATACGATTTCCCTCTTTGCTCTTGTCCCAATAGCTCTGCTTAAAAGCAATATTTTGGAATGTGCGTCATTATTAGCCACAATTAGTTTGTGGAATGATTATCAGTCACATGAGATTGTGGAATAAATTATCATCAGCCACATTATTTTGTAGAAGTATTATCAGCCACAACATGAGCTTGTGGAAAAGTTAGCAAAATTTAACCGATCGTATTATGTTTAAAGCAGTTTTTTGCAAACATTGAAGTTTACAAAGTAGTTGTTCCAATATGTTGGTAATGGGGCTACGGCGCAGCTGCATCGGCTTAGACCTTGCGAAAAGTTATTTTGAATTACGTGCTTTAATGAAAAAATTTTCGATTATTGTTTAATTGTTATGTTAACAGTTATAAGCAAAGATCAATTTGCTTCCGTTTACAAACACGAACTTGATTGTACAAATCAACAAACAATATAAATACAGTTTATTTTAATGACAAAATAAACAGTTGCGAGGGCCTTCGTTTGAAATTTGGATAAAAAGTTTCTTTGTAACTTAAGCCTACTGGATGTTAGATTTTCAATTATCGAATAATTCATATTGAAGGATGCAGTCTGAAATCGACTTTTAAATTTTCTTTATGTACGGCTTTAGTTTAAATATAGCATTTTACGCCGTTGTACACTTGTAAACCACTTCAAATATTTTGTGAAAGCCAATGCTAAAGTTTTTTTTTTTTTTTTATTTGCGCAACTTGTTGCAATAACAGGATTAGGTTCCCATTAGCGACCCTGAATTTTTATCGAAAAATCTACCTGCATTGCGCATTTTGTGCAGAACTGAAACTGATCGCCTTTCCCATGAGATAATTGCAAAAATATCTTTACCAATCACATGCCAAAAGTTTCAAATTTTTGTCAAGCTTGCAAGCGAAATATTTTCAGTTCTTATCACACTGTAAATATCGCTACTAAATTTGGTGATCCTAACTTTTTAAATCTTAACGAAACCTGCAATTACTGGCGTTAAGTGCGATCGTCCGTAGCAACAAAATAGCCGTCGCTAATGCGCAAAAATTGCAGCTCGTATGAGCTTACTTTTCTGTTAGTTCGCTTTCACATTCTGGCAAAACATTATTTACAGCAGTCAAAGTGGACGGAGCTGGGCAACGCTATTTCGCACTGTTAATCCTCATCACCTATGTTCAAAACTATAAATCCGAGATGATCTAATCTACGAACTGTTGCGCAACCAGAAAGAACCTGAGGGGCTGAATTTCTTAGCCAAGTTACTTAAAATATTAAACCAAACATGCAAACTTTTAAACATATTTTGGACCTGACCTGTAAATGTGTTGAGGGCTGAAATGGCTAAGCCAGTGTTCCCCAACCTTGGATGGCCTGTGGCCTCCTTCTAGAATCTCTCAACAGCAGTGGCCCCCTGCGCGGCTAGAAAATTGGCTGTCGCAATACCAAACCGATTGAAGACCAAATTTAAAGGTATTTTTCCCGAATTTTCGTTGAAGACCAAAAAGAAAAAAAAAGGTCTTCATCTCAAACCGAAGGTATTTTTTTCAGAATTTTTTTGAGGGATTTCCCAGAATTTTCGTTCACATTCATGACCAAAATAGGTTTTGTTTCGTCTAAGGTCCCGCGGCCCCCTGCTTAATGTACCATGGCCCCTAAGGGGGCCATTGGCCCTCGTTTGGGAACCACTGGGTTAAGCGATTTAATCAGTTCAAATAGCTCACAAATCTTAGTAATTTGCTTTTTTCAAATGCTCACAAAACTTACAAGATTTCATCCCAAAAGCGTTGAAACAGCCTATGTAGGACTAGCAGGTTAATTCTGCAATATTATTATGCTGCATACGAAACATTACTACAACCTATTGCATTTAGCAAGAATAAATGCAATACAGTAAAATACTTGACACCTGTCAAATCCTTTCCAGCTAACTTGACGCCAGTTGATGGTGTTCAATTGCATTTAAATGCCGAGATAAAATAGATAGAGGTCAAAGTTGCTATGATTCATACAGCAAATTGCGCTGTTTCTGATGTTCATACAGATTTTGTTATAGCTGAAGACATTATTCGATATTCCAGCAATAAGGATAGGATGCAAAAATAGAAAATACAACTTCGAAAGCAACTTATATGATGGGGCTAATATTGCATCAAGAATCAACTAAAAACACTGTTATCATGACATATTTTGGCCGATAATATCACAGCAAATAACATATTGATGCTCTTGCAAGCAACGCGTAGTAGAATTATCTCGAATGCCAAGTTCATCAAGTGTATGACGAAACAAAAATAATACAAAACAAAGCCTTAAAAATTAAACTTCAAAAATAAAACTTACTTCATTAAGAACAATGTACTAAGAAAATTAATAATAAGCTATAGACTGTATACAGAGTCTTATAGGCACAATCAAATCTTTGATTAACAGCCTAAGACATACTGTTTCGGAATCGACATTGGTCTTTTATTCCTCGTCAGTGTAGCTAGGACTACAGGTATGAACATCAGCGTAAAA
The DNA here is from genome assembly GCA_963965965.1 of Trididemnum nubilum. Lineage (NCBI taxonomy): Eukaryota > Metazoa > Chordata > Ascidiacea > Aplousobranchia > Didemnidae > Trididemnum > Trididemnum nubilum. The sequence goes on from OZ014483.1 coordinate 17,322,791, forward strand.
AGGCAAGGAATCGCAAATTAGTACCAGATCCTACAACTTTTTTTCCCTAAAAATATTAAGTAATCACAATGTTACAAGAGATAATTATAATAGTTAAATTCAAAATAATTTCAAAACAATTAAAAAGTTACTTTTTAATACTTTTTCAGCACATGGAAAAGCATCGTCATCTCAAACACTGAGGATAAAGGGAACTAAAGTCGAGTTCTTCAGATAATCTCTCCTAGATGTGAAGTTTCTCACTCTGCGATTGTTGGCAGTCATTTCAGGTAGAAAGTAAGATATAATTAACGTACATTCAGCCAAAAATTGAAATAAAAGCAAATAAAATGAAATTGTACCTTAAATGAATGTTAGTTTCTAATGTTAAATAACTACGAGGGAGTATCATAAAATTGTAGTTATAGCCTGGAAGTTATTCAGCTACATCGATGAAATTTTGTCAGTGTAATCATTGGTTCTCATGTACATGATAATTCAAAATATTCTTCTAACTTTGCTCACGAAGAGCTGTACATATTTTGGGGGATAGCATATTGAGTTCTGACTTATTGACTCCTGTTTAAATCGAAAATCGGCACAATTTGTCGAAGAAAATGATTGTTGAATCATTTCAATCAGAAAGAGAATTTTTTTGATTGTCTGATAACTATGGACGAAAATTAAATCTATCTGAGCCTTGCAGTGAATGCATATCATATTTCCTCCCCCTTGACGTCATTCAAGAGGTGGAACAGTGGTTTTCAACGTAACTTGACGTCTTCTAAAACTGCGGTCCGGGGAAGGTCAAAAAGCGATAGGAGAAAACATACGACTCAGGAGGGTGCTTTTCAGAGAAGTCTGAAGGGCCACAGATAAAATTTAAGTTTTTGTCTCTTTTACTTCATGGTGATAATTAAAACTTTACGACACTCCCTCGTAACTTTTTTCGTTGACCCTGCTACATGGTTCCTTTCATACAATTATTTGAATATGAAAATTGTCAAGTGTCTTACATAATTTATCGAAATTACGCTGTTTAAAGTCTTATGATTTCATCAGCAATGAGAAGAATGCTTTTACTGTAAGATTCAAAAATATATCGCAAGCTTTTTTATCAAAATTTTGATATATCGTCAATTTTCGTGCTTTCGACGGATTGACAGGTCATGGTTTTCGAATTCCTCACGCCTAAAGTTGCCATATTCGGAAAAGATTTTATGCAATGATAATGGAGCATTATCAGATAAGATTTTCGAGTAGAAACACTTCAAGTATTTTTGAGCAAAGCAAAACAAATTGGTTGCTTGTAACAAAGATTTGCTCTCCTTCAGTTACTTTAACGGTTTTATTTTCAAGAAAAGAAATTTTTCCTTTTTTTTGAAGAGAGTATAGAATGTTCATTCATACTGTGGAACTTTTTGATTGCTTTTTTAAACTTATCCCGCCGAAAGATCGCCAAGGTGGTAAGGTCAAGTAGCAAAGCGCCATTAAATATTGGGAGTAACTATTTCACAGAAAGTTTTAAAGTAAAAGAGAAGAAAACAAAACTAAGAAAGATTCATCCGCGCATTTTTCATTTGTTTTTTTCAGGGTGAACATGTGGGTTTGAGTGAGGGTTTGGGTTAAAGTTAGCTTTGGGATTAGTTTTGGAGTAAGGATTTGAGTTTAGGTTAGACTTGGGCCAGAATTAATAAAAAAAGTAGATAAAAATTTGAGGTGAAATAGTCTCGTCCTTAAATATCTCCAAACTATGCTTTAAAATAAAAATTCGAATAAGCTGTTTCTGCTTGGAACTCAGCTGCTTCATAACTGCTCGAAGCAAGATTTAGGAAAAGGTTGATCAAGTGCAATTATAGGAAGTCTGCATACAGATATTTATTAAAACGAAGACATAGTTTTAAAGCAAAATTAGTCCAAAATATTTTTATTTAAGTATTTTGTATATAATGTGTGGTCTTTTTTGATTGCTGGCTGCTGTCGTACAAGTTCTCACCGAGCCATTATGACGAAGCGTGGCGATGATAGAGACATTTTAAAAATCAATATTTATTGGTGTTACGAATTTTACAAGGCGACAAATAGTCTATGTTGTAGAATGTAGATATCGTAAATAGGTAATATGTAATATAATATCTAAATAAAATCACAAATTTTTATACGAATGATTTTATAAAAGTTTAGTTTCATATTCATATTCAATGGACACAGCTAGCATCATAATTGAGGTCACAGCTATGTTTATAAGGTCAATTTTGTTTTTGCAAAGTCGCGTTGGTGTGATTTTTCAAATCTTTTTTGTAATTGTTGTCTATCACGGCATGTTTTGGAGGTCTGGAATGACACCCAAGGGAGTCTGGCATGTGTAATCGAAGGTCATTTAGGTGTAAAGACGTAACCATACAAGGTGTGAGCTTTGACTACTGCCATTTCCTAAACATCTTAAGCAAATTTAAGTGGCTTCCTGAAGGTTTTAAGCTTAAATTTAATGACGATGCAATGTTTTTTAAGTTCAAACTGTAGGGGCTTGAGTTATATCAGGTCAAAGTTTGAAATATTTTGCACACTCAAAAATAAATTGCAGTACCTATAATGCAAATCGAATAAAGAAAATTGAGTAGATTTTGGTGTTTGGTTGCGTTGGCTAAGAACTACATTACTGGAGCTTTTCTGTACCACGTTCTGAGCAAGTGTGAAGAATTTGGAATGCAGCATGCCTGTTTTGGAGTTCAGTTTTTAGATACATGATCTCTTGTCACAGACAATATTTCTATAGTTGCTTCCTTGTGCTCCAATCGTGGTTAATTTACATTTTTTTTTAGGTACTGTATTTCGCTGCCGCAGCAAAGCAATATCGAACTAAAAATAATCGAAAGAAATATTTTTTGTGGGTATTTTCGATGCTTGCAATTGCAGTAATAACAGATGCTGAAATCTGTAAAAAAAATCATAAAGTGGATGAGCTGTTAATTTATGAATCAGTGATATACGTAAAATATTAACCAATCTTTGTTCTTCCAAAATTGGGAAAAATAATACAAAGTTATAATAGAAATTCTTCAAAGTTTAAATCAAATCTTTCATTATATCACTATATTACGTCAAAGCGTAAAACGAGTTTACGGGCCGCATCTCCACGTCGTTGCGACCGTGCAACACAACTCCTTTCGAAGAAATGTCACAGCGGTGGCGAGCCGTTGGCAACACTGTGTCCAATTTGACCAGCCCGAGATTTGAACCTCAGACCTTCCGCTCCAGAGACGAACGCGTTACCGCTCGACCAACTGGCCGATAAATTGAAATTCGTATATAGTAGATGTGAAGTCACATAATTATTCTGAAGGCTGGTGGGCTCATTTGGGGTTAAAATGTCACGTGGTCTGTAAACTGCTTCGCCTTGTCAACTGTGACCTTATTAGTGCATCAAATTATTGCTATTGGCAATAGTGTAATAACTGGCTAAATACCAATTTTTTACTGGTTAATTAAAGAATCGCGACTGAAATTTGCTGTTTATCGGTGCTAGTTCCAGTTTCAATGATATTTGAAAGTTAATGAAAGTCTACGATCAACGTTACCAGGAAAAGTGCAAATTTTTGTGCGTAAAACAAAGATTTTAAGTGCAAAAACAGTTCGATGATTTATCACTTTTTGGAATTGAAGTTCGAATAAAAAAGAATACGATCATAACAAGTTGATATTTTGAATGAAAGTTGGTTAAACTAACTTTTTATGACATATCTAGTAATGTATTTTTGTACTGCATGATTTTGTTGAAGTTTGTTGCGAATTATCACTAAAACCAAAAGTCCCAATCGTTAAATTCTCACGCTCTTACGTTCAGAAGCATTTTTGACGACTTTAAACTTGTTGATTAACTTATACGCGTAACGCGTATATGGTATTGTGAAGTTTACTGAAAAACAAATTGATAAAAATAAATTTTTACTAATCCTACGAGGCAAAATTCAAACTAATTGGTTTATGGAAGATAAGACAGCGTGTTTTAAGATTTTGAGACCAATGCAAAACTTCTGTAGCACTTTACACTATTTGAGCATAACATTAGCTTAATGCTACTATACCATGGTTTGCTATATGATCTAGTACAAAAATTTTTCTACTATAAATTATGGTTTTATTTGCTAACGCTGTAAGTTTTAGTTTGTACAGTTAGGTAAAGTTCAGCTAGGGCTAAATGATATGAAATATCAAATAGGAATTGTGTGTATTAAATTGATAGCTTATTTATTCAAGGAACCTACACTGCAAATCAAATTGGGTAACTTAAACCCAAAATACTTGGGTTATGAATTTGGGCACGAAGGCTGAGACACCCAAAATGCGAACTTGGGTAGTGACAACCCAACCTAAAAATTTAGGCTAGTAAACCCAAATTCAATAACCCAAGTAAACTGGGTAATTTTTGCCCAAATTGCAAACTTAGGTATTTAAACCCCAAATCTTAATGCCCAAGATGAAACTTTGGGTAATTGATCCCAAAGTTTAAATCCTAATAATTATTGGGTAGTTTAGCCCAAATAATGGTTGGTAACGTTTACCAATTAAAAGTTGTGATATTTAAGCCCAATAATTCCATCAATGCATGCGTGATAATTTCATGCACGCAGCAGCATACAAAAAGCTGATAGAACTTATTGGATTATTTCCAACCAATGCTATACATATTTCCATTCATGCAAGTCTAAATATGTATAGCATTGGTTGGGAATAATCCAATAAGTTATATTAGCTTTATGTAACTGCTACGTGCATGAAATCATCTCGCATGCATTGATGGAGCTACTGGGTTTAAATATCACTATTTTTTATTGTTAAACGTTACCAACCATTAAACTGGGTAAATGGTTAAGCAATGATTAAATTAACTAAGGACAGATACACGCTTAATGCAAATAAATAAATACAAAACCTTCAGGATGAAGTTTATATTGTGAAATATTGCTGTGTAAATCACAACACATTGCACAACCTGTAATCACGAACGAAGAACAGAATCACCACTACGAACATAATAACGTAGTAAATTATTATCATTGGCCCTTTTCACCGTCACGTAATTACAATGAGACCAGCTGGTGCACTTAAACTGAAGCAGAATATGAATCCTTTAACTACAACCAAAAAATATTCCAAAACCAGAGAGCCAAATACTTTCAAATGCAATTACAACTGGGTTTTTAGATACCGAAGCAAAATGATTGCAACGCTTTAAACAAAAAGCCTAGACAAGTATACATTTCTACTGAACGTTTCAAGAAAATGCTCATCCCATCGTTGTGATGAGATGAGTATTATGTCTATACACATATTATTAAATGAAACATCCTGTTTGCCACAGTTGCGCCCCTTTCGCTTTATTAAAACATCCTGTTTGCTACAGTTTTGCCCTTCGCTTTATCCTAAGCATTTAGATAGCCCTTAGGCTAATAAGTCTGGAGCAACAACGTAATAATGCTATGGGTACTGAAGTTGTAATTGTTGCATGGGCGATGCAATTACAACGCAGGCCGTAAATACTACAAAAGCATGCACAGAATAGTTCCAGCAAGATAGCCAAATAACAGAATTGTTAACTCTATACTGTAAATTTCTATGGCGGCATGCCTTACACCACCATGTAATGAAAAAAAATGAGACATGGTATATACATCACAAAAGCATGGGCAAAATAATTTCAGCTTGATTGCTAAGTAACAGAATTGCAAGCTCCGTAAATTTTTATGGAGGCCCATTTTGCCATAACAGAATGAACACAAATAAAACATAATATACAGGTATACCAATTCCATCATGATAGCCAAATAACAGAATTGTAAACTTTAAATATTTTTATGGAGGGCCCCGTCTACCCTATTGCAATGACGAAAAATGATTCATGGCATAAATTACAAAATCATGCCCAAAATAATTCCAGCATGATAGTCTAACAACAAAATTGTTAACTCTATAATTTTGGGGGGGCTCGCCTTACCATTACGGAATGAAGAAAAATGAGACATAGTATAAAAACATGCACGAAATAATTTCAGCATGAGAAATAACATAAATTAATGAAAGCCCATCTTATCATCACGTAAGGCCAAAAATGAGAAATTGCAAAAACATGCTAAAAGTAGTTCCATCATGATAGTCAATTAACAGAATTGCAAACTCTGTAAATTGTTTCAAGAGCGAAAAACATGCACAAAATAGTTCAAGCACGATAGCCAAATAACAGAAATGTGAAATCTGCAGATTTTTTCTGGGGGGCCGTATTACCATTACGTAATGAACAAAAATGAGAGTGATATACAGGTATACTAATTCCATCATGATAACAGAATTGTAAACTCCAAATATTTTTATGGGGGGCCCGTCTAGCATTGCGTAATGAACAAAAAAATACATGAACACGAAACATAGCAAAACGAAAAAACTCCGAGAGATTGCAGTCAACTCCCTCTATGACACTCATTGGACTAGAAGCGAACACGAACGCAATCCTACTCACTAGTTTTCAGACACTCTGCAAATACATCACAAGCTCCTTTACAGCAGAGCAGCTGGCAGTTGCTGATTTGAGGAGCTGCTCTTCCAAGAACTCACAAACTTTCTTTACGTGAGGGGAATACTCATAATTTGCAGCGTAGTGATAGGCAAAAAAGGCCATGAGGCCCTTTAACACGTCATCAACCTCAAGCAGAAGGCGCTTTTCTGAATGCAGCATCAATTTTTCAATTTTCAAGCCACCTCTTATCCTGCCATAAATGATGAGCACTGGTTGATGGCGATCAGTGAGTAAGTTCACTTCATCTATGGTTGTATTTATCTAGAATAAGAGTTTTGTTATTTAGTCTGTAAGCTAACTGACCATGGAAGAACTGCGGTTTACTGCAACAATTTAAGAAATATTAATTTAGATCAGATTTTTTATATGTTAAAATAAACGATTCCAGATAAACAAAAACTTTCAAAAAAATTAAGTATCAGAGACTAAGGGTCTTAATTTAATCACAAAGTACAGAAATACAAATCCTTAAAACGTTGCTTACAGGCTCAGGGTCTTAATTTAATTATTAAGTACAGACATACAAGTACTAAAAATGTTACTTACGGGGTAAATATCAATAAAATAACGATGAGGAGGAAAAAGTTTTTTAGTATTCGACTTGAGCAACTCACACAAAGTCCAGCAACCCATAACGACCAAAGTTTCTAAAAATCAAGAATTAATGTAACAGAGTTGGAAAGAGTATATATCGAAGACAAAGATATGATAAAAAATTATACACAAAGGTGAGGTAAACCAAGCTAAAAACACTTTGGGAAATAGTGGTTTACCAACACACTAGGGTCTTGATCTGAAACAACTATAGCAATCCGTATGGTCGGGATTGTCCAGCTTAGTGCCACTGCACCTCACTTGGACACTTACCCAATGACATGTCGCAAAGCTCACACATCGGTAACTGGTCCAACACCTTCACCAAGCCTGAAGATTTTCGCATTTTAGCCTTCGCAAAACTGATGACCTTACAGAATATGTTTCTGGCTTCAGATCGGATTTCGCGTTCAGAAGCAAAGTTTTTCATTCTTCGCATCTCCAAAATTAACTGCAAGCAAAAATTTTAACTTCAGCAATTAAGTTTTTTTAATGACCTACATTCTAACATTAACTCTACGATTTTTAGATAACCATAAAAATCCTTAAACCCTTTCTTGTACACCTTAGCTACTTACCTCGTCGTATATCAACAAAGCAGGCCATTGTTCTCTAATTAATGCTGGAGTGGGGTTCTTGCTTGTTACATATGATCGTCTAGCATTATAGGTTTCATGCATCCACTCTTGAATAACTTTTTTCCTTTGAAGTTGTACCGGTTTTTTCATTTCTTCTTGAATTAACTATAAAAACCACAATAATTTTGCATATTAGCACAACATACATTTACGCAGTGTAACCTACAATGGAGATATAATATGACAAACACCATCATGTGTGGAATTGTGCCAAAACGACCGGAAGTCAAGCAAATTCAAGTGTTTGAAACAAATATCAAAGAAGGACAGAAATTTAAGATCACTAAGACAATCACAAAACAACAACTAATGTAAAACAAACCTTACAATAAATTCCAATCAGGTATCATCAGAGAAACTGCTTAAATATGTAAATCTACCATAACCACAGTGCATACACATTACACAACTGAAAATAGAAACTTTACCTGTTTCTTTTGCTCTATATTGCTATCTTGAAAAGTCGAAGCAGTAAAACTTGTTTTCCTTTTAGGAGATATGGTGGAAGACACTCCAGATAAATTATTACTTGATTGTTTGGATTTTTGCGCAGCATGTTGGTTTTGAAACTTACGGAGCCGCTTTGCATTAGCATTGATTTTTTGGGAGATTTTGTGCAACCAAAATTTCTGCAAAAAGTTAAATATCTTTATAACCATGATACAAAGAACATCTATCTATACACAAAATGCTGTAATGGTATGGCTTGGTATATGGTTTTGACATTTTGTCAAGTTTGGCATCAATGCACAAATCAATTTCCAAAGCCATGCAAATTTGATAACCTCTACGTCTAGAGTTGGCATTTTGAACTAGAAAGCTAATCCAGAATAAATTGAAATATATCTTTTGAATGGAATCCTTATTTGAATAAAAATCATTTGTCCCTGTTGAAGAAATGATAGGCTAAGAGAAGTTTTATTACAAAGCACAGCACATTTCCAGCAAGGAACTCGTATTGCGATGCAAAGCAATAAATGTTGCAGTGTTAATTCAACAACACAACTAAGCCGCTGTACAAACAATTATTTAGCAAAAAGCTTTTTAGTTTAAATTTATTCTTTAAGTACCGACAAGTGGAGTTTGAATTTAACCGATTCAAAAAAAGTGCTCAACAACATAAGCCAGAGCGAATATCATAATACCATACAGGTCGAAAACTAAAACCCTACAGATTGTTTCACCCGTAATCATGATCATAAGAGGGGTTCTATTCAAATTATATTTGCATGAAACACTGTGTCACTGCGCTATATGGTAAATTCAGCCCTGGTTTTTGCATATGTTAATAAAAAGGTTAGATGAAAGATGAAGGCCTGAGGTTGCAACTGACCAAACCTCTTAATCTCACCCCGTTGTACATTTACAGTGGTTGGCAAAACTTGAATTGATACACCCTTAGTCCGCTGGCTGTCAATATTGCTGTTAACTACTGCTACACAGTGTACACAAAAAATACAAAAAAAAACAAAAAACAAACTGAAACTGAAGAAACAACCGGCTTTTTGTGACATTATTAACAACAGTGGCATTTCAATTGGGTGCGCCTGGGCCCCAGGCTATGCCTATGTTGACAGACAAAGGAGTAAAAATGCCACAGGTCTTAATGTTGTAACTTTTCCAGTACGGCATAGAAAAAGCTTCCACAAAACAAACGATTTAGCAAAATCCTAGACAAGAATGACAATTAAGAAACCATAATGCTTACAAAAATTACACACTAATAAAATTGGAAAGTAACTAATTCACACAGCTCAAACTACAGTGCTAAATTGATAATACTGGAACTTGCAAAAACAATATTGCAACTCACTTTTGCTTCTTCTTTGCTAAGCATTAGCTGAGCTTTACCTAAATTGACTAGTGCATCAACAGCTTTTCTTCTCAATTCTCTTCCAGGGTGACTAAAACATAAAAAGTTTTATTTAACTTAGTAGCCCACTGCCAATGAATTAATGGGATTGTCAAAATGTATAGGTTACTGTGATAGTAGCAGACAATAGGCATATAATACAAGCTGAAACACTTTTCTTTTAAAGTACCAGTAACTAAGAAAATTAGTTCTTCTACATAAAAACAAAGTTTATGAATAAATAATGCAGTGAGTTGAGGGCCATTGCTGCAATGGCACTGTTGCAAGATTCAATCTCAAGCTACCTATGTTGTTGCGTCCCTGAATTATATACAGTATGCATTACATAGATGACTTTATAAAGACATCTAAGCAGCAGCAACAACTCAACCATTTATCTTAAAAAAACAATGGTAATTTCCAATTATTAAGTTAACTATGTATATATAGCCTAGTGCCATTGTGTTACGATGACAAAAAACGAACAAATCACAATTATAAATTTAAGCAGTACGGTACCTCTCAAACATGTTCATTACTCGAACAATTTCACTTAAAATTTGTCTCTTGCCCCTTTCTGTTAATATTCCAGTTCGAATGAGTTCTTTCCCATAATAGTCAAACTGGCACAGATCAACAGGGAATTCTTTTGGAACAGGTAAATTTGGTTGTTTAGTAGTCTCACTGAATTGTGTATCTGTACCAGTATTCTCGTCTGCAGTTGTAGATTCAGATGGAGTCTCAGATTGTAAAACGGCTTTTGCTAAATCAGGACCAGGCATAAAGGAAGTGGTTCGAATGAGTGGTGCTTCGCTAGATATTTTACTGGAAATATCCAATACAGAATTTGTACTGGTATCAGTAGTGGATTGAATGAGTGGCACTTCATCAGAGATTTCATTGGTAAAATCTGATACGAAATTGGTACTGGTACCAGGAGTGGTTTGATCAAGTGGCATTTCATCAGAGACGACATCTGAAATATCTGATATAGAATTTGTACAGGTACTGGTAGCCGGGACAGATTCTTGCTCAACCTCTCCATTGTAATCCTCTTCAAGGCACTTTAAAGAACTATAAATTCTAATGACATATCCAGGGGCAACAGATGGAACAACTTTGATTAGATCCCCAATATCTCTCAATGCTGCAACTGCCAAGCCATCAATTTTGCTCTCTGCAAGTAAAGAGAAATTTCAATATATTGCTCGATTCACACTGCTTGTTGAAGGGTCTATACTGCCTAAAAGAAAGCTTTTTCAATAGATTGAAACACATAAATCAAAATAAAGTCACTTTCTAAATGTTGCCTTAAAACTTACCTTCAAAGACTTTACAAATTCTTTGTTTCTCTGATTCTGGTATCCCAAACAAGGCTGATTGTATTGTTGAACAGACATCAATTAAACTTAGGTTTTCCATTATCTTTAGCATGGAAAAATTTATGAAGTTAGCATCCAAAGCAGATTGCATTAACAATCCTGTAAGTGTTAGAAAGCAAAATTTGGCCAATACAACACTAAGGGCAGCCATAGTTATGTTGAAGGGAAATTCATAGTACTGGTATTGAAAGTTACAGCTTCTCTATAGATAATACAAATCAAACATTAACTAAATAACTTGGTGGATTTCCTTGATATAAGGAAGTTTGATCTGAAATACGTTTTAATATTAGTGGTGATGGAAAAGCTATTTATTTTGTAAACAGTTTGTTGAATTGAATTTTTTAAAGGACTTAATGGAAAAAAGCTGGATGCTTGGCATTGTCTAAGAACATTTTTAATGGGCTTAACAACTTTACTTAAAACTATCAGCCACTTGACGAGTACCATATAACAAAAACTTATGGAGTTATATATCAGAAGTATTTTAATAGATTTAAGTCATTGTCTTCAAAACCAAAGAAGGCCTACCATACAGCCAATGGTCTATAGAATGACTGAATCATTTCATATGTTTATACACTACCATCAATCGAGGCAAATTTGAACCTTTTTAAAGAGTTTAGACATGTTACTTCAGCCAGGTTTAAGCAACAAAACTGTTTATATGGTGGTAGGGTAAATGCTATACTGTACTTACAGCCTCAGTAATACTCAGCAGCGTGGCCGAATGGGTAAAGGTGTCATTTCTACGACGACCCTGATTGCATGATCTGGGTTTAACTCCCACCCTGGTAACATCATTGCATCCATGGATAAAACGCTTTACTAAGATTGTCTCTGCTTTTCGGCTTTGAACAAGCAGAAAACTAAACAGACAAGAATTTCAAGAAATTCACTGGAACATTAAATCTATGAAAACTCCAAAACAGGTGCGGATTACTCCAAGCACAAAGTAGTCAATGCAATAAAAAGTGTGCAAATCGTCCCACAGTTAACATCTGATGCTGTTCGGTGACAGGAAGACAAATATGTGCAACAAAGACTGATACTGCCATTACTCAAAAAATATTTTGCGATGATAAGCCGCATACTCAATCTCAAAAAGGGTTCAAAGCCACCCCACTTCTTGGGGTAACTTCAGAGTTTAAATTCCCCAACCAACATGCACTTAACCTTCACTTACAAGGCCTAAATGTTCAAAGTCACCATAGTCTGAAGTGACTTACTAACTTCAAAGACTTTAATCAATTTACGAGCTTCCAAAAACATTTTTACTGATTGATGAAATGAGTTGGACAAGTACGATTTTTTGAATGGACAGACTCAGTTTTTAGTTATTGATAAAAAAAAAAGTACAATCATTTTGCAAATATAATAATGTAAAAAAAGTATAATAAAATTTTATTAAAAAAAAAGCCAACAATTTTGGTTCAAAAGACTGTGAATGTGTACTTAGCCTCCAGTGTGGGCATGCATTAATTCAATAGCCTGATTTAAATTGTTTTGACTTCACTGAGCACACTTGTGGACAAGTGGTAGACTGATGATCACAAATCCATAGATTCTAGCCTACATTTGCCTGATGAGACACATGGATGTTGAAACATTCAAGGAATGGCTTTTTTTCAGTGACCCCCAGTCAACCATTACAGCCTAAGCAAAGTTTACCCACTAACCTAGTAGGAGACTGCTTTTTGTCTTAAAAAGCATTTAATTGATAATAAAGTTTGTTTTAGTGTAGGGTTGAAAGTCACCAGATGATACATTTATGGACCATACACAAATATTTAACCAAATAATAATTTTATGAAATTTTTGTTTTAAGTCAAACCTAACAGTTTAACAAGCACATAGCATGAATAGTGTTGCAATTGAATTTTCTTTCATAAAACAAAACTAGTTTTTTACATAGAAAAATAATTCATTTTTTGCTTTAGAGCCTGGAATTTTACTTTGTTCTAAATCAAATATTTTATTTACAACCTTGAAAATACGTCAAAATTTGCATTTTAAGAAAATTTGGCATTTCAAGGCTGAAAAGGAACAGACAAACAAGATTCTTCATTTAAGAAAACTATTGATAATTGCTAATGCCTACGTCTACTGATTCCTCCAAGGTGATAAATTTAAGAAAAACGTCAGAAAAGTTATTTAATTTTAACAGTTAAACAAGCCAAAACTTTAAGAATTTATGCAACAAAAATTAAATATTTATGTGAAACCACTAAAACAATTGCTTACAGTTTGAAAAGCTAATTTGATTGCAAAATTTTTAAAGGAGTGCTTAAACGAATACTGAAACCAAAATTGATTCCAGAATAGGGGTTTTTGAAGTTAGGCCAATCGTATTAGACCAGATTGACATCAACTCCATCTTTCTTGACCCAGTCCTTCCAGAGATATTCTACTTCAAACATGACAAATGGGCCTCTAATGATATAATGCCTATACAACATGATCATGTAGACTATATACATAACAGTAGTGTATACAACATAAAATGATTCAGTCTTTCTATTTTTAGCAGAGGTGGAGTCGAGGACACAAGGCTCGAGGCCAAGGACACAAAAAAATTTTGAGGCCAAGGACACAGGTGCAAGTGTTCTCAAAAAAAAAAAATCTTCAAAAAATTTTTTTCAGGCAATCTCAAAAAAAAGGTCTTCAAAAATTTTCTTCAGGCGAAAAAGGTCAAAAACTTTTTTTCAGGCAATCTCCACTTGAGGAAAACAAAAAAGTCTTCCAAATTTTCTGCAAGGTTTCTGGCGTTTTCTAATAAGATTTCAACGATTCAAAAAATGTTGACAACAGGGCAATTTTCAAGGACTCATGCTGAGGAAAGGGCAATTTTCAAGGACTTGAGGCTTCAAAGCCAAGGACTTCAAAATATGTCGTCGAGGCCAAGAACGTCCTCGAGGACTCAACTTCTGATTATTGGACAACTGACCCAACTTTAACTACCTCCATTAATTTTGCCTTAGTCCTTGATCAAATCAGTAAGCTAAAAAACCTTAGTGCAGTTTTTGTGAATTTATCAATTGTTGGGCAATTTTGCACGAGTCAGAATGCTGAAACTAAGGAAACAGTGCCAACATGTTGGCAACAAATTATAATAATTGATGTTATTAGAATTAGCCTACAACACAGAACTGTACAAGCAACTAATACCTCTACAAATTTAGAATGTTAATTAGGCTAACTAGATAGCTCGACAATGTACAGTAGCCTACATTATTGGCCTTTGCCTGCTTTAGGATCTGGAAGTAGCAATGGATAATACATAGGCTAGCTATTAGAGTTCAGAAGTATTATTTTAGGCCAACACTTTCTAGGCAACCAATTATATGTAGGGTACTGGTATTAGGGAGGTGGCACCACTTTGCGACAGCCACCACTCTGTGACACCCTATTTTACAAATTTTTTGACACTGAAAAACAGATATTTGATTATGCTGTAACAAATACCATAACTAAAAATTAAAGCTTATGCCAAGTTTCAGCTATTTAAAATGGCTAAAAGTTAAGTTTAAGAATTTAGATACTATCTTCAAACCATCCACTGTAATAAAAGACTATAATTTATTTTTGAGTTTGGGTTAGAATTAACGTTAGGGTTAAAGCTAGGGTTTCAGTTAAGGTTAGGTTTTGGGTTAGAGTAGGGCTAGGATAGTAATTTTTTTGTTACTACATAATGTAACAGCAGTCTCTGCCAATAACATATGGTGATTCGTTCAATCAGCATGACTCTTTTTTCATAGTTTACTCGTTCTACAAAAATGTTTCATCAAATCAGTCAAATACACATGACTGTAAAAAACTTTTGCAACAAGAGAAAACTCTATTTTTTAATCATCTTTTTTTTTACTTATCGAGTCAGTTTCTGTACACTAAATAAAGAGTCTAGAGTTGAACTATTTCCTTATTTTCCAAAAAAAGATCTAATCCATTTCACTCTAAAACATTGGCAATCCTGTGTTTCTTCAAGATATCTGCTTAGTTAAACTCAACAATATTTCTCGCATAACAACCAATGCAATGTTTTATTTTGTGATATCAGAAAAAGATTGGGATACTATGCAAAATTTCTTGCAGAATAAGCAATGCGATGTTTGATTGTCAAACATCAAAACGAGTCAAAAGGATTAAATCTCTTTCCACGAATAAGGGAAAAGGTAGGTTAAAGTTCGAAGCCCCTGATTATTACCTCAAATGGTGTTCTGTTTTTTTTTTTCTGCATTAACCACCCTCAAGCAGTATCTACATTTAAACTTAAAAATGAGATTTAGGTTGTAGTTTTCTGATAATGAATTAGTGTTTTGGAGTAATTTATTGCACATAGATTACATAGCTTAGTGAGTTTAAAGTTTAAACTTTTTAAGATAGGCCTATCAGCTATTGTGAAACAATAGACTTTTTATTTAATAGACAAGAAACATTCGCACAGAGAAAAAGAGAAGAGCATTGAAAAAAAGTTTGTTCTTGAGGCAAACATTTTTGCGATCATGCGTATTCGACTGATTTGATTGGACATATTCGTAAAATAAGTGAGCTGTAAAAGTCAAATCTGTCTGCCTCTAATCTACTAATAAAAGGTTTACATGGTTTGACCATAGGTGGGCAAGTTAATCCAAAACGTTAGCTTCGTTAACCACTGGTCCGTTAACAAACTTCACACCTCCGTTAACGTTAATCTGTTATTTTCAGCTTTAATTAACGGAAGTTAATGAAGTCCGTTAATCCGTTAACATTTTGCATGTAATTCACATTTCGTTTCATTCACTCCCTTCTAGAACACGTATTGACGCTGTTGAGCTGATTGTAAGAAAATATTTATTGCTATGGTGGTCTTTTTGTGTTTTGAAAGTTACATTTGACAGTCTAATCTAAATTCAAGATAAAAACAAATTCAAATGCACAACAAAGCTGCAAGATATTAACAATAAAAACCTTGACGGAAGTTAACAGAACTTAACGAAAGTTACTTTAGTCCGGTAACAGCACTTAACGAAAGTTAATTTAGTCCGTTAACATGAAAAAACTTTTTAACGAATTAACGAGTTACTGAAAAAGTTAGCTTCGTTATTAACCGATTAACAGACTTGTGCCCACCTATGGGTTTCACCTTATCAAAACTGAAGAATTGCAAATAAGCCAAATGATTAATCACATAATAGAAAAATTGTGATGTCATAGATACATTTGGAGTGTCGGAGACTGGTGCTTTAAGCCTTGTTACGCTAGCAGAAAAAACGTCTAGGAAAGAGATCTTGTGATACACATCAAGGTAACTGCTGAAAAACTTTTTACAAATAGATTTTTAATACCTGATTAGCCTAATAATTGAAATGTCTTCGGTTGCAACCAGATGCCGTTTTTTAGACATACCAGTACGCTTTTAATCAAACGCGAATAAATATTTTAAAATCATATGCTTAAATAATTTTTTTCACTATTGGTGTTGCCGTTAAGTAATCCACAAGTTACAACAAGGATATTTTTTTTATCTTTTGTTCAATGTAAAAATTTGAAATACCATAATTTTAAATTAAATAATTAATTTGTGGGTAAGTTTTTTGTTAAAAAGTTTGCATATTTAGTGTTTTAGCTTGAGTTTTTTTTGTGATGAATTGTAAACATGGAAACTTGATTTAAAATCACGTGGCCATCGTTGTTTGGCAGCTGATCGTTACAAATACAAAACTTTAAAACAATTTTTCAAGATTGAATACCAGTAACCTTAAGAATTAATGAGTAAATCACTTCTTGTTGAAAAACAAATAAAGTACCTCACAAATTACACCACATGTTTGTTATGATGATAGCCTACCCACAAAAAGCAGCCTAATACAATAACTGCTTCGAGAAATACCGATAGACTTTCACTCCACGAAACTAACTAGCCTAGCCCTAGCTGTTTGGCTTATCAACTCTCGAATGTCTGTTTCCCTACACTTAAGCACTTGAAACAATCACCTTAGTTAGACCAAATAACCCAAAATAAGAGATGACTCTCATGAAATTGCTGAAACAGTAAAAAGGAGCACAGTTTATTGAAGCCTTATTTTGCAATATTTGCGAAAGTGTATTGCTTTATGTTGAAACTTCGCAGTAAACTACTGTAGTCGTAAAACATTGTAGTTGAATAATTTATTCGAATTGAAGATGTGCTTTGGTTTGATCAGAATAAACTTGATGGACTGATAACCGGTATACCCCTAGCTACCAACTGCCGTAGGCTTTTGATATTTCTCGAAGCTTATCGATAGGTATTCTTTGAACCAGCTTTGTATTAGGCTGCTTTTTGTGGGTAGGCTATCATTATAACAAACACGTGGTGTAATTCATAAGGTACGGTAGTTCGTTTATTTTTCAACCTTCCGCAAGATACAATCACTTCATTAATGGTTACCGGTATTTTACGTTGAAATAACGATCAGTTGCCAAGTGACGACAACCACGTGACTTCAAAGCAAGTTTCCATGTTTTAGAATTCATCACACAAAAACTCAAGCTAAAACACTAAATACGCAAACTTTTTAGCAAAAACTTACCCATGATTAATTATTTAGTTTAAAATTATCATATTTTGAATTTTTACATTTAAAGAAAGATAGGCCTACTGCAAAAAATATCATTGTTGACATTTCTAAATTAGGCTATTTAACAGCAACACTAATTGTAAAAAAGTTATTCAAGCGTATGATTATACAATCGGCAGTGGCTATTTTGCCTCTAGAGGCAAAATAGCCCCATGTTTTTTTTTTCCATTTGGAGGCAAAATAGTCCTAGCGGCTATTTTGCCGCAAGTGCCAAAATAGTCCTAAGCCTAATCCTAACCCAAACCCTGAACCAAACTCTAACCCTAATCCCAACCCTAATTCCAACCCTAACCCTAACTCTAACCCAAACCCTAACCTAAAAAACACTATTTTGCCTCCAGAGGCGAAATAGCTACGGTACTTTCTATAAAATATTCATCTCTGTTTGATTAAAAGCGGTAGGCCTATATCAAAAAAACAGCACCTGGTTGCTACTGAAGACATTTCAATCATTAATCATGCATTAAAAATCTATTCGAAACAATTTTTCAAGATGTAGGCCTACCATAGGCTACCTCGATGGGTATCACGAGACAACACAATTTTCGACAGCATAACCTGATAACAAGGCTTACTTCATGTCGCGTAGTGTTGTTACGTGTCGCGAAGTGGTGACTTTATTAGGGGAAAAAAGGGGATTTTTTGTCCCCTTAAACTTAATATGAAAACCCAATTTTTGGTAGGCTACATTCATGAAAAATATGTAGCTTTCACCATCCAAGGCTCAATTCTCGATGGCTGAACATCTAAATCTTGATGGGTGAACACTAAATCTCGATGGGGGAGACACTAAATCTTGATGAAGGGGATGCTAGCTCTCGATTGGGATGTTGTTAACAGGTTAAGGTTAACAAGCAGTACGATTCCTAAATTTTGAAGAATCAACATGAAAAAAAAAATTTGGTAACAACTACGATTCCTAAGCAAGCATGAATTCTTATTAATTAATAGTGCCTCTGTCATTTTCTTGAAGATATCAAATCTATCTCATTCAAAGTTCTGTGTTACCTGGTTTTGTAAAATATTATTCAGTAGGTATCCATTAACAAATTAAAAAGATCAAGGCCTAGCTAAAAACTTTTGGCAGGAGAGCTTAGACTGTTAGATCATTCAGTCATTTGTTCTTAGCGTATTTTAGCAGCATAAATCAAACCAACATTGTTTTTTAACTTCCCTTTCCTACTTTAAATATGCTGAAACTGCAACCAATCCGAAACTGAACTCCACATTTACCTTTCTTTTTATCTCCAGAAAATTCTAACAGAAAGAATTTTGCAGGTTTTGTCAAGTCATGTGACATAAGACCATGCCGTGTTCATGAGGGCGCTAAAGATTTCAACTTCTTAAAATTTTTTATGAATATTGTAAGGAAAATCTTCTTCTTTTTTCTACATTGCCGACTTTTCCATGAGGGCTGCGGGGGCTGCAGCTCAAGATTAAGCCGCTTCGCTGCACGGTCTTCCATCACGTTCATCAGCGATTCCATCCACGTTCCTTAATGTTATTGGTCCATCTAGTTCTTGGTTTTCCTGCTGGTCTTTTCCCATTTGCTTTGGCAAGCAACACTTGTTTCGGTAGTCTTTCCTGAAGCATTATGCTTACAGGGCCAAACTATCTAAGCTGAGATCTTTCAATTTAGAAAAGTAACGGCTTGATATTTAGTGATTTTCGAATCTCGATAGGGAAAACGTCAAAATCATTTTAGGGAAAATATCTAAGCCATTGGAACCACCGACGCTTGTGTTGCGTGTTCCTTTGTTTTTACTAGGCCATTTTCCAACTAATGAGTGCGAAGTTTCAGACTTTTGCTTATAGCTCAAGAACGGTTAGGTCTAGCTACATGAAATTTTGACAGAAGTTCGAGATTAATGAGGCCCATATTTGAACCAAATTTTGAGGCAATAAATTTTGTGACTTCGGTTTTAGGACCCAAAACGTCCCAAAAGTTTAGCATTAAAAGCAGTGTTATTCAAAAAGGGCTAAATTACGCCAAAAATTTTTCACATGATTGTTTATCTTATAACACCCTTTTAGTCCTACCAACCCACGTTTGGGTGCGGTGAGGTTTTTTTCTTTTTTTTTTCCTTATTTTTCTTTCTAAATCTTTTGCGCTCTTCTTCTTCTAAACCACTAATCATCGAAATCTAATTTTTGTGTAAAGTTGTTGAGCTGCAAACGCAATTTTGTCTTCTGAAATATTTTTGGGCAACTCCCCCGGAGATCACCCCAAAATGGGGCCCCAAAAATTAATTTTTAGAGCCGTTTAAACTAGGGCACCAGTTTTTTTTATATCAGTAGATATTTATAAAACAAACACTTTGACATAGTTTTGTGGTACCGGTACCAGCCCTCCGGAGCCCATCCCAAATAGAACCCCCAAAAACCAATTTTTTGAACGGCTTAACAGAAGTGAAGTCCTCGAGGACACATTTTCAAGTTCTTGGCCTTGGCCTCGAAGCCTCAAGTTCTCGAAAATTGCCCTGTCCTCGGCTTGAGGACAGCACTATTTCTTGCACAGTTGAAGTTTCGTTGGAAAATGCCAAAAACTTCGCGGAAAATTTGCAAGCACCTTTTTTGTTTTCCTCACTTGGAGCTTAGGCGTAGCCAAGGGGATGGGGGCAGGGCGTCCGCCCCCTCCCCAATTGAAATTTCACCAATGACAAAAATGTGACAAAAAAGCCTATTGTTTCTTCAGTTTCAGTTTCTTTTAGCATTTTTTGCTTACAAAGGTATAACTAACAACAATATTGAAGACCAAGGGCGCCGGGTCCCCCTCAATTCAATTTTTGCCTGCCAGTTTAAACGTATAAACCGAAGAAGAAGGAGAGTTTTTGTCCTAAAAGTTGCTATCTTAGGCCCACACCTAGCCTTTTTGTGAACGTAATGCATTAATCAGGGCCGGATTTACCATAATATGACGCAGTACCAGCAGTAGCTTAGCCAGGGGGGAGACGGGGAGGGGGGACTATAGCCTGTCAACCAAATTGCATTGGTCTGTCAACCAAAATGCAGAACAAGGAGAATACCACGTTTTTAGCTCTTTTGAGATTGTTCTTTTTTGCGCTGGAATTGACTAAAAAGTGATTTAAAGCATCATTTGAAGCATATATTCAGGGGGGGCTAATTGTCAAAAATTGAAGTCACAAATCAAAGAAAACTTTGAAAAAATCCCCGAAAATAAGCAATCAAATTTCATCGCTAAAGTAAAAACGCCAAACATAGGTTTTATCAACAAATATATTATAAACTCAGGAATAAGGGAAGGGGAGGCTATTTAGTGTCAGTTAATTACCAATCACTTTTCTCAAATATCTTTCCATTAGCCCTCCCCCCAACTATTTTTCTTTATAAAATATAGACGAAATAGATTATTCCGTGTGAGTTTTATTGAATAAAAGGATTTTATGATTTACCAGCAAGTAAGCAAGAGAACTGCAATGTTATCATTAGCCTCTTCCCATATAGCCCATTAATGCAACTAGTTGAATCATGTTGCGCTGCCAATTTCTAAGCCACGCTTTAAAAGCATTATTTTTTATGAAAATAGCTCTAAAATTAAGTTATTTTAGCAAAAAAATGCAAAATTTTCGAGCGCTGGGAGCTCCGCCTTTAGACCCCCAGCTTCCGGCAGCTGGGGCTTCAGCCCCTGACCCCCAAAACAGCCCCCCATTGCGAATTTCTGGCTACGCGCCTGAGTACCAGCTAGGGGCCCCCAGCTAAAATGGTAAAACTTTTTTTGATCTTCACCTATATTTGGGAGAAACAGGTTGTGAAAATTTACAAAGTGCCGGGGGCCTAACGCGATGCAAATCCGGCCCCGCAATAACATGGTTAGTAGACGTTACCATCATCTATTGCGCCATTTTTCAAAAACAATTCAGTAATTCACCTCCAGCCTCTCCGGTTTTTACGCACAAAATACTTTTAAAAAAATAGCCATGAAAAATGCTGATTGAACGAATCATTGAACTTCAATTGAGGGGGCCTGGGCCCCCTGGCCGAACATGTACTCCTATAACTGGTTATTTTCATGACAAAACAAAAATCTCTAAGGAAATTTTTCAAGTGGATTATTATTTACTGCTAAAATGTTACAAGAGACAAAGCACCTTACTTTCCCCTACCTGGACTAGATCACTTCCAATTAAATTTAACTCCAAAATGCATGATGTTAAACGTGTTTTGGACTTAAATTGCAAGTAAAAGGAGTATTAAACAATTTGATTTTTTCAATGGGCTTTTAAATGTCAAAAATCTAGTCCTTTCAAATGGCTCTGAACACTTGCAAAATGTGATCCAATGGCATTAAAATAGCTTTTTTTCCAAAAAATTACAAAAAATCGTCGAAACGGTTGGGGGCTTCGCCCCCAGACCCATAAAGCCTCAGGCGGCTGGGGGCCCCGCCCTCAGACCACCGTCTGAGATACAGTACCTTTGAGTTACACTAACTTTCTCAACACGTTTCCAAAGTTAGATGTTTGCATTTTTCAACTATTGGTTTACGCCTTCTCCCTTTGCAAAATCCTGGTCACGTGCCAACAGGCAACGATTTCAGATCTTTCATCCTACGATATCTTTGTCCCGCAAAAACTTCCTCTTTGGAAAAATTTTGATGACGTCATTTTATGTGATTTGTGGTTTATGCCTCCCCAATTAAGAATTTTGGTTACGCCAATGAATTGGAGATCGCCGGAAAAAAATTGTTGAAATCCTTTTTTTTGGAGAACACTTGCGCCTGTGTCCTTGGCCTTGGTCTCGAGCATTTCTGTTCTTGGCCTCGAAAGGTGCTGTCCTTGGAAAGGCTGTCCTTGGCCTTGGCCTCGGATTTTTTTTGTGTTTTTAGCCATGGCCTTGGCTTCGAGCCTTGTGTCCTCGACTCCACCTCTGCGGCTTGACCTAGAGTACCAGTTTGTTTCGATGTCAGTAAATATTTAAGAGACAAATATTTTGATATGGTTTGGGGCAGTACTTAAACTGTAAAATTTTGCATGGGGGGACGCTTTTACAGCCTTGATCAAACGCATTCGAAATGCGAATGAACTTTAGTGGAAATTATGACTCAAGTTGTAGTTTTTTCCCTAAATTGGGTAAAGATAAAAAAAAGAGGTCTTTACCGCAATTCGGCAATACATTCGACCCGAACTGGTGGGGTTTGTTCGTGATAACAGGCACTTTCGTCTGATCGTCCAGCGCTCAATTCTCCATGGGGGTATACTAAATCTTGATGGGGGGACGCTGACTTTCGATGGGGGGATGCATACCGTGCATCCCCCCACAATTTAAGTACTGGTTTGGGGGTACCACCCCCTGAAGATTCACTCAAACAACCCAACAATAACTAATTTTTTTCAACAGCTTAACCTAGAGGGCCAGCTTTTTTTATATTAGCAGTTGTTTAACAGTGTAATATTTTGACATTGTTTGAGGTACCACCCCCAGGGACCCCACAAAACACAATTTTTTGAACGCCACAAGCTAGGGCGCCATTTTTTTTTGACATATTTGCAACGGCTTCCACTTGCATAGGATGTTTCTTTTACTTTATTGCTATTATCATTCACTATGTTGCTGATAAAATAAAGGTGCATGCACAAGTTAATCAGCTTTGTACCCCAAACAAAACGGTAGAGCACTTTCACTATGGACAGCTTCACAAGTTCAAACAAGACAAGGTTTGGAAAAGGTTACTAGAAACTGGGATGACAATGTACAAGTTGTCATTGAACAGAGGTGGAGTCCTAGAGGACGTCCTTGGCCTCGAGGACACATTTTGAAGTCCTTGGCCTTGGGCTCAAAGCCTTAGGTCCTCGAAAATTGCCCTGTTCTAGGCTCGAGGATAGCACTATTTTTGAACCGTTGAAATTTCGTTGGAAAACGTCAGAAACCTCGCAGAAAATTTGGAAGACCTTTTTTTATTTTTCTCACGTGGAGATCGCCTAAAAAAAAATTTTTGCAGACCTTCTCAATAAGCTCCCATATGGTTATTTTTCTACTTTATACAGGAAGTTTGGATATCCCTGTATTTACAAAGTGTTGATTTAATTTCGGAATTCCAGCAAAGTTCCAAATATTTTTAGACACATAAGAAAATGAAATTAAGCAGGATATTCAAACCAAACTCGATTAACTAAATTCAGTGGAGTAGGGCGATATTTTAGATAAAAGATGCAATTATGAGGACGTCCCATTGAGCACCAAACGTCTAAAAGACGTCTAGAACGAAAATTGGTCTAAATGTTGTCTATTTTGCAAAATGCACAAAGCTGAATGAACGTCTTTGCAAAGACGTCAATTATACCATACGCAAAATTAAACAACGTGTCAAGGTCTATTAGTTACGTATATTTGATTTGTTTGTAAAAATGTCTTTTCAACAAAACGCTTGTTTGTAAAATAAACAACATTTAGACAAAAATCAAACCATCTAAACCACGTTTTCTGCATAAGTCTAGTTCATGTTTAAACGTTTATTTGCCTCACTTTGTGCCCACGGAGGTCAACAATAATTTTTATTCAGGCATTCACCATTGGTTATCAGCCAATAAATTACAAAACACCCTCTGTTACATGCTTTCTCTGCTGATTTACGATTGATCAGAACAGATAACAAAAAGAAATTATACTAGCTAGTCATCATGAAGCTAACTTGATGAAGACAAAAAAAAGAAAGAAAATCACATGTACAAATCGGTGAATTATACTTATTAACACTAGTGGCGCTATTTCAGTAATTTAAATATGGACAGGGAGTACGGTGCGGCTAAAATCGACAAGTATGTCGCACCCTAATACACCACTAAACATGTAGAATTGCAACTAGGCCTACCACCCAAGCACACATTAGTTTGTACAAGTCTATAGGTCTATGTCTTGTGTTACCGGTACTATAGAAAGTGACAGCTCTAACAGATAGTACGGTAGCTCAGCAGTTCCAAACCAGGCTAGCTGTAAAGTAGGCCTAATAACATTGAGCAGAAACATTACTGTAATTGTAGAACGAAGCTGAGCCAACTTGCTGAATAACAAATGAAAAACCTTCTTTCATCGTCTCGTTTCTTGATATCAGTTATAGGCCTACAGTAAGTTGGTAATAGTTATGTAAAATATGGTCTTGTTTAGTTTATTTAACAACAGTAGAACACAAACGAAACAGTCCACCAACCTACCCGTGATTTCTGATTTAGTGGTAGCCTTAAGCATTACAAATTCTACTAGACTACTTAATGCTAATATCTACGAGCTATCACGGCTTTGTTTCACTTCACCCCGTAGTTATTCGTTTTTGCATATTGCTAAATAAATTACAAAAAACAAATGGCAACACCCATTTCATTCAGTCTCTATTCAGTACCTTGTAGTACCTTCTGGCTTCTATAGTGCTGTCTGCTGTGGTCAGTTGGTGCGTAGTTTGTGACTAAGTTGGATTAAGCCAATTTTTTGTGATTAATCTAAAATGAAAGTAGAGTCTATAGAGGTACAATACATTTTACTAAAACAGCAAACTAGACGAATTAAAGAACTTTGGCAGCAACCAATGCGCCATAACCTACCGGTATTTACTTTTCTTGAAAATAAGAGAATTGTGGAAAAAGATTTGGAGCACCTCTTTATTACCTGAAGTGCTTCTTATTTCTTCAATAAAACTGATTTTTAGCAGTAACTCTTTAAGCACAAGATGCCATGTTGATCTCTGATTATTTCACCAACTGATTCCCTATTGCCTGAAAGTCAAGTGCAGTAGGCCTACACGACCCAAGATTTTAGTCAAACTGCATCCGCAGGCTTCACACGTTGACTTTCTGCAGTTATGCTCTAACATTGTGATGCAGGTCATATCCATGATGATAATGGCCTTCACCACAGTGTTTTTTATAGCCTATATAGGCCTATACATATTGGTACATTAAGTGCATAGCTCAGAGCTGGAGAGTGCAAACTGGCTGAATGCTTGTGTCATGTGCTACATCAGGCATCTGGCTTTCAGGCATTTGGGAATCAGTCAGTAAAGCAATCAAAATGATATCTTGTGCTTAATTAAATTTGATCAAATAGGCCTAGTCGTTCGTATTTTTCGAATCAGATATGGATTCATATTTTTAGTTTTTCAAAATGGATGAGGATTGCAAATTATTTGAACTACGGTAAATCAATAGGCCTATCCTAAAATCTGGAGTTGTGGAATCCAGAATTTGGATCTTGGTAGGCTGTAGAAGAATACAGTTTATACGGTAACAAGTTACAAGCATTGTAGATCTAGCCTGTTGAATAGGCCAAACTATGTGAAAGCCTGGATCCTGGGAGTGGAATGATCATATGTAACTTTTGCTCAAAGAGATTTAAAAAGCTAATTACTCTAAAAAAGCACATCTTTTCTTCTCATTTATTAAGTAGAAATGGAAATTGTAAATTGGTTTGCAATATTGAAGGTTGTCAGCAGCAAGTAAATGATAAATTAGGCCTGCGCAAGCACATGCAAAGAAAGCATAAAGGAAAGACATGGAAACTTCCTAAATCTTGGTATAAGGATTTAGCAGTTGGTGCTGTTGTTGATGATGCAACACAAAGCTGCTCTAGCTTTGAAGTAAATACCGGTACTGGTACCAATTGGCCTACCGGTATTTCATCTACTTGTCAAAATCAAGCAACAAACTCTGTGGATTCATGCGAAACTAGTTCAAGCACTGGTAACAATTTTATCACTGCAGGTGCATATACTAATGATATTCCTATCAATGACAGTTATATGCTTGAGAATGATGATTATGATGTTGTGGTTTATCAAAACACCCTTGAAAACTTGCATTTACGTAAAGTGGTAATGGCTCAGTCACTTTGCAAATTGAAATCTGATTACAATTTAACAGAGACTACCTTAAGTGCTATTCAAGAATGGGCCGAAGGCATTATAGAAGAAGGTATAAGGACTATTGTTGGAGGAGTTAAAGCTCATTTTCCAGCAATGACCCCACAGATTAAAAATGTTTTGCAATTAGGACTAGGGATGGCTAACCCATTTGCAGATGTCAGAACAGAGTTGCAGCGAAAGAAAGCAATGCCATGCCTAATAGTAAGTCTCAAGCTTCAGTTGTTCAAAATCAAATTTTAATCATGTACTTGGAGATACTATATAATATGCTAAGTATTATAAAAGAGTAGGCAGGGCCCATTTGTTCAAGTTTGTGCCTGGGCCATGCTACAAATGTCTCAGCAAGGCAAGCTGTTGGCAGCATGTGTCTGATTTGACTGGCCTAGAAATTGCACCTATAAGACTACATATGGAGAAAGCACTACCACAGGATATATCTGTTCTTTGTTTTAATTATTTGCTACCGGTATATGGTTTAGAATTTGAATTTGGGAAACTGGAAATTGGTTTTATCTTAGGGATCAGGTCTTAGGGTATGGCATAGATTGATAGAAGTTTGCAATAGAGCCATTCTGGACTCAGGACTTGTTTCTTTTAATCAAGAACTGTACTGCTAGAAAGTGGTATTTTTTACACCTGCAATGTCTTTTGGAGTTTAGTTGTTCCCATTGCCAACACTGATCATCATGTCAAATGTTGTATACTATTGTCTGTTTCTTTATATATTTCTTGAACTAATCTTATAGTGAAATTTATTTTTAATAATTAATTTAGCCATCAAAACAGTATGTTTTACTGCAAACTCCAAAAGATAGCTCAAGAAAAGGTTATAGTTGTCACACAATGGAGTACATTCCTCTACTTGATCTGCTTCAAATGCTGCTTGAAAACTCGAGTCTTTATCAGTTGGTAAAAATATATTTGTTTTGTATACATGTATATTGCATGATAATGTTTAAACATTTGTGACTCGATAGTTAGTTAGTTTGTCAGAATCTAGAACCTTCACTTGTATTCTATTTGCCTTTTTATATAGAAGTAGTGCATTTGTCAAAAACTTGCTTTTTTTCTCCATATTTTTCATGGTAATATTACAAAAAGTTGGTAGCGTACATGCAGAGGTGGGCACTTGCGTCGCAACTATTTTACTTGCAATAGCGCTTGTGCCACAATTATTTTTAAGCAGTTGCACTGATGCTTGCGCCGCAAGTATTTTTGCAATTTTGAGCGCAATTGCACAAGTGCAAGTCAAATACGATTATGAATGATTGTTTTTCAATCAAATGTGATTAAAATTAAAAAAAAAAACATTGAGGAAGTACATAGGCGTGGTCAGGGTTTTTGAATGGGGTGAGGGGTAGGCCAAACCACAAATCACATGTAATGACGTCAACAAAATTTTTCAAAAAGAGGAACTTTTTATGGGACAAAGATACCATAGAATGGAGGATCAAAAGCCAGGGCCTGTGTTGGCATATAATCTGGGTTTTGCTAAAGAAAAAAAACTTGAACCTAAAGTTGAAAAGATTTCCAAAATTGTCTGAGTTGGGAGACGTGGTGAGCAAACTAGTTTAGTCCGAATGTATTACAGAGGGGGTCTGGGGGCTGATTTTTTGGAATTTTTTTTTGAAAAAAAAAGCTATTTAATGCCATTTGGATCACATTTCGCACATTTTTAGAGCCATTTAAAATAACTAAATTTTTAAGGATTGAAAGCCAATTGAAACAGTCAAATTGGTGAGTCTTCTCTTTACTTACAGATCAAGTCCAAAACACATTTAAAATCTTGAACTTGAGGGTTAAATTTTGTAATTGACTTGGCCCTGGTTGTAGAAGCAAAGTACATAGCCTCCTGCAATATTTTTAGCTGTAATTAATCAATTGAATATTTGCCTTGGGGAAATTTTGTTTTGTCATGAATACGGGTTATGCATTTAAATTGGATGGCAAAAATTTGATTTGAGGGGGCCCAGGCCACCTACCCAGTCATTAATATTAGTCTGTTGTACACGTATACTGTTGTACACGAAAATGCTTAAAGAAACTGAGACCAAAAACAACAACGCTTTCGCGTTATTATTTTTTTCATTGGTGGCATTTCAGTTGGAGGTGGTTGGTTTCCCCACCGGCTACACCTAAGACGAGGTAGGTTAATAAAAGCTTCGTTATGGGAAATTCCATTCGTCTACTGCTTGCAATATTTGTATTTGATTTAAAGCAGGAGTCATCTTTTGCTGAAACATTTCTCTCTAAAACATTTTTTGCCGATTTTTCGAAAAAAAAAATTCAATTGATTAAAATGGTTGTAAAATCAAATTTCATACAGAAAAAAAAGCTTAATTGCGGTATCTTTTTAGAAATACGCTAGTCGCTTTAAAACAAGCTTAAACTTGCTTTGGGCATTAACCACGTTATTCGTGGCAGTTGTTTTTTACCGTTACTCAAAAACAAAATACAACAAAAACTATTGTTTACAGCTTTTTTGCTAGTTCGGGAAAGCTTGAAAGATATTGCAAACAGAAGTGACAGCATTGGTGAAGCTCTTATAAGTAATACTTAGATGGTTCAATTTCTTTAAACAAAAACAGGAGGAGTTTTTAGCGTGCTCCATTTGTCAGAGAGTGATGCTAATTGCTCCAGAATCACTAAATATGTATCAAAGCTTGTAAAGAATTTTATTGAAGGGCCATTAGGAAAAAATAGTGACTCCAAAGTTGTTAGCTTACCACCACATGCAGACTTTATTAGTGGAATTTTTTAACATCATGGTTCCTTGAGTGCGAGTGTAAAGAGTATTTTTTTGCTAGATATAAAGATGTTTTTTGCCCAAAGAGGTTAAGCGATGTGCATTTTCAAATGCTTGTATTTTTTGTAGAAAATCAATAATTTTTTGTTTTCTAAATTAGTAGCGTGCATAATTTGATTTGAATATTGGTTTCGTACCGTAACCTAGTGAGGTTTGAGCTGTGAGTCAATTAGAATCATACATTTCAAAACGTCACACTTGCACTAGCGGTTGCACTTGCAGTGCGATTATTTTTTTGGGCTTGCGGAAACGCTTGCGACGCAAGATTTTTAGAGTAGTTGCATGTGCATTTGTGGCGCAACTTTAATGACTTGCGCTGCGCACCTCTGCATATACTTAGTATAAAGCTCAATGTATGCTTTATTAGTAAATGATTAATGGATCTTGGTTCAACTTTCAACTTATGTTCATGACAGGTTTTTGAAGATTGTGCAGTATAACTCTTTAGCATCATTGTCACTCTGACAAAAATTGTACACTGCGACTGTTCTTAGGAGGTGATCTAAAATTGAATAAAAGGAGCCTGGTCCTTAACTTCAGTAAATTGAAAAGAACATTAGTAGTATGTCATGCAGAGGTGGAGTCCTCGAGGACATATTTTGAAGTCCTTGGCCTCAAAGTCTGCAAGTTCTTGAAAATGCCTTGTCCTTGGTCAAGAATAGCAGTATATTTTGATTTGTTAGAATTGGGCTAAGGTCATTACCCTTTTTTTCACGAAGACTTTTTTTTTGAGAACGCCTGAAATTTGGAGTTAGCTTATTTTTTTGGAAAACACTTGTGCGTTGTGTCCTTGGTCTCAAGCATTTCTGTCTTTGGCTTCAAAAGGGTTGGTCTTTAGCCTTGGCTTCAATTGTGGCATCCTTAACTCCACCTCCCACCTCTGTTCTCATGCTTAATAATTTTACTTTTAAAACAGTGT
The DNA here is from genome assembly GCA_963965965.1 of Trididemnum nubilum. NCBI lineage: Eukaryota > Metazoa > Chordata > Ascidiacea > Aplousobranchia > Didemnidae > Trididemnum > Trididemnum nubilum. The sequence goes on from OZ014483.1 coordinate 17,352,997, forward strand.
TAAGATTTGCTACCATATGACTTACCCAGTACCACATTCCTGTTAGTTATAACAAATGAAAGTTGAAAATTGCTTGAGAAAAGAGGTTAAGGTTTATATTTTATTTGCCAAGTTGTATTTCCATGACAATAACTTCATAAGACAGCAAAAAGGATTTTGTGATCTTCTAGTTAAGCTGCCATCTGCTGTCGGTTTACCATATACAGATAATGAAATCCCACTAAGTGCTTGTCTGAGCAGCACAACAAATAAACTTACTTTCTTGCTCTTCAAATTGTTAATGGTGAGCGAGCGAGCTTCAAAGAGGGAAGCTGTAAATAGGCCTACCAATTTTTAAGTGTTCGGTTTGACCCAACTTGGAATCAAACTTGATTGTACAATGTACGGCCATAAAGGTAAGCACTGTATCCACTCGGCCATCAGGGAGTAAAATGCCACATTACTGGAAGCAACATTATGACCAGCTCAGGCTGTATTTGATTTTGCTATTGACATGTATAATGTCACTGGAATATATTTTATAGATGCAAGAAAAAAAGGATTTTTTTGTTAATAATGATGATCATGTGATGGAAAGTTTTGATCAAGGAACTTATGCAAAGCAGCATCCGCTGTTTAATTCCAAAGAGCTTTCTTTTCAACTTTTGTTTTATTATGATGGTTTTGAAGTGGTTAATCCATTGGGATCAAAAACCAACAAACACCATATGGGTAATGGGATATTGTGCTTCATGGTTTTTGTTTGCTCTTTTTGCTATGTTAATTTCAACATACAGTATCGGTAATTAATTCTGCTCATTAATTTAAGTAAGAGTGAATGCAAGCATTTTTAATGTATAAATATATACTGGCATGGAAAATTGTTCTAAAGTTTTAACTTTCCATACTCAGTGTAAGTCTTAACTTTATGTTTGCTTAAAGCAAAGAAATTTTCTGTGAGTTACTCTTCTTGCTTAAATGTAAAAAAAGAATAGGTCGATAATCAGTGTTCCCATTAAGTTGATTTTTTCAGCAAACCGGCGATTTGTTGGAGCAAGGGCAAATAATTTTTGGCAACATAGTAAACATAGCTTTAGAAATTTTGACAAATTTGTTGAAATATGACATTTGGTGTAATTCAGTATTGGATTGGTACAAAATTTGGCGCACAGATACCGTACATCTTTTTAGAGCTTTGGGCACAATTGTTTTAAGATAATTTGGGCGCTCGCCAACTAGCCATAAAGTTAGAGGAAACACAGTCGATAATTATATAAAAATCTTCTAATAAAACTACCTAACCTAAAAATTAATGGAAATTTACCTGGTTCATTTCAACTGCATGCTGTCTTTCCATTTGTTTTTGTTTCTTTCCATTTATGGTAAATTGTTCACTATTGCACCTTATTTCATGAGTTTGATTCTATATGTTAGTTCAGTAATTCTACAGTGACTGCCATATGGTATTGCTTTTTTGTAATGCCACAAGGGTGGCTGTTAGAGACAGAAACCTCATGCAACCCTATCCACATACATTGCTGGTTTATATATTACAGGTTAGGCGAGATATATTATTGATGGTTGACTTAGGTTGTTTAACTTTCATTGTAAAGATAGTGGAAAGTAAAACCAATTGCCATAAACTAAATTAAATCCAAGAGTATGTGTTGACTGCTGTACTGTATTGCACTACAGTATAATCGTATAAAGCTAGAAATTGTTGCAATGTATTGTAACATGCTTTTAACGTCAGTAAATACATAGATGTTTTGGAGCAATAAGATTTTCTAATGGGGTTTTATTTGCAAAGTAAGCTGTTAGACAAAACTATGTTTTTATTTCAAAAGTATTTGGAACTTTTGATAATACACTTGTAAAATCAGTAATTTATTGCATGCATCCATTGATTTTCAGGTGCAATATATTTTGTAATATTGAATATTCACTCAAAGTGGAACTCTGCGTTGGATCGAATATTTCTCAGTTCTGTATTTTACACAAAAGATCTCAAACATCCTGACATTGGATGGGAAAAAATATTAAAACCTCTTAACGAAGATTTACATCAGCTTGAATCAGTAAGTCTTAATTGTCATACTATAAAATGTAATGTACTTCAAATACTTATATATTGCTTTTGTACAGGTTGGTATAAGAATTGTCGTAAGTGGAGAGGAAATTACCATCAAAGGAAGTATTTGTCAAATGTCACTGGATAATTTAGCAGCGCACTCTATTTTAGGTTTTACGGAAGCATTTTCTGGATCAGGAGTTTATTCTTCCCGTTATTGTTTATGCACAGGGAGTGACATGCAGTTAAAGGTAATGCTGTCGGTGTGTAAATGTAGCTTTTTCATAAGACATTTATACAGGGTTATCATTGATTTGGACTCGAAAATAAGGACAACCAAAACAACATTGTTTTTCAGCATACATTTTTGATTTTCAATATGTGCTAAGTTATTCATTTTAGTACCATATTTTTGCCAGAACAATGATTGTTTTCATCAAGTGTTAGTGTTTTTGATATCAATTCTATCAGGTGTGTAGCCAGAATTCTTCAACAGGAGAGGAGCTCATTTGAGGTGTGGGTGCAATGCTTCTACTGCCAGAGGCTGGAGGTTTGGGGACAAAACCCCTTGCCGCCAGAGGCTAGCAGATCCTGGAGTGGAGCCCCTAGTGCTCGCAAATGTTTAATTGTTAAAAAAAAACAGCTTAATTTTAGGACTATTTTGGTAGAAATTCATGCTTTAAAAAGCGGTATAAAAATTAGTACGATTAAACTAGCTGCGTAAATGGGCTATGTAGGGGTGGGCGGGGGCTAACTGAAACTCACTAGTATTAACCTAATTCATTTAGTTGCATTTTATAAAGGAAGATAATTTGGGGGTAAGGGGCTAATGGAACAAGATTTAGAGAAGTGATAGGTAATTAACCAAATTAAATACTGAATAGTTCCCCATTCCCATAATTTATTTAGTAAAGGGTAAATGTTATGCCTTTTGCAACAAGCAATAAAATTTGATTGCTAATTTTTAGCCATTTTTAAATGTTTTTACTGATTTGTACGGTTTATTTATTGTGCGTTTTGGTTGATAAATTTTGGTTTATTTATTGTGCGTTTTGGTTTGGTTGTAGGGTTTATTTATCCGTGTTGTGCGTTTTGGTTGATAAACCAATGCAAAGACAGTAACCGCTGGCAAGTAGCTTTAAATCCTTAGGCTATATGTTGCAATAGTTTTTTCAGTTTTCTGACATGTGTGATAAAAATAAGACATAACAAGCACATTTTCAAAACAAGTATACTCTTTACTCTTTAGAAATATGGGCAAATTTTAAAACTAAGGATGGTATGGCAATCCTGCTTATATGATTATCATTTTGCATAATTTTGTGAAACCATTCAGAATTCATACAAACAATGTCAGCTGCGAACGAAAGAGTTGTACGATGTTGATGTCTCTATCGCGGAAACCACTGGAAGACCATATCATGGAATAAAATTTAGATGCCCGATCAAGTCTAAATATTTTCATGCAGTGGAAAATTATTCTGCGGATATTCATCATGACGTTTTTGAAGGTGTCATTCCTTATGTGATGAAATTGACTCTTCAGGTATAATTGTACCAGTGTTAGTTTCTTAGGCATTGTTTTCTTTTGAGAGTCACAATTTTAGTGAACACAGAGAGCTGAAAAATTGAGAGTTATTATAAATTGAATTCACTGTGTGATGAATGTATACCTGAAATCTCAGTCTATCAATGAATACCTCTGTTGTAGGTGGTTTTTGAGGTATGTTGACTTGACAAAAAACACAAAACTATGCAGTTTCTAAATTCAAATGTGTGTTATTTTTCAGACTTTGATATTTGAAAAGAAGTATTTCACTTTGGAAACTTTAAACCATAAGCTGAATTGTTTTGATTATGGAAGTGAGAAAAAAAATAAGCCGTCTCCAATATCTCGCCATAAGTTAATGGAGAGCAGTGGAAAAAATTTGCGTCAAAATGGTATGCTGTATTTTTCATTACTCCGAGACATTTAATTTTGTAAGTGTATTTTGTGAATCGTTTGTACTGCATTTATGGGATAGCCAACCCAGCAAAACTGTTTTTGGGACTGAGTGTAGACTTGGTTAATCATTCTAACCTTAATTCAAAAACTATATATCTATTAAAAGTTTCAAATTTTGAGAAAGACAAGGGTCATAGTCAAGAGAGTCGTAAACCGAGTGCGCTTAAAAACCACTAATTTGGTGAGCGTAAATGAAATTCAGTTAAGGGGGTTTAGGACAAGAGCACGTGGAACATTGCTTCACAAAAGGAATAATGGTTTAATGACAATAAATGAATTTGAAACGTTGCGACGCATTTCGTCCTTGCTCAAGGGACTTTTCAGGTGACAAAGGACAATATTGTTTTATTAGTCAAAAAAAATTGAATTGGAATCCCCCCCCCCCCCCCTTATCGTTTCTAAGTTATATGCCTTCCAGTGCAATATGGGTACTCCTTTTCGCGTTTCACGTTTCGCCTACAACTTACCGACCACCATTACTTAGTTGGCTACTTACTCACTACTCAAAACCTTCAAATTTTATCACTGGTGAAATATACCTATTACCGAAATCTACAGGCTAGGCCTACATTGCAAACTTGGTCTGCGTAAAGTTAAATTTGAAATCAATCATAGATTTTGATACCGAATAAAAGCTCATTATTTTTAAAAAATGCAAAAAATCGCAAAACACTACTTACGGAGCTCTACGCAACGGAAAATTTTGAAAAGAGAGCCAAACGTTATTCTAATTTAAATTTTCTATCCACCTAGCACTGTGTACAAGCACTATTTTTCTGCAAGTTCAAAATTTTTCTATCCACATATAGCATTATGTACAAGTTTCTCAAGACACTTAGTTATTAAAGCTGCTGAAAAGTTGAGCTTATTTATAAACGGGTTGGTAAATGAGGTCCACGACAACTGACCGCGACAAACTAACCGCAAACCAAATGACCCCGATTAGCTGAGAAGAGCGATCATAAGTATATTGTAGTATCCCCAGAGCCATTTGCCCAAACCCTCACTTTGTGACAAAATTACTGTGGCGAAATCAGTTACCAAATCACTGTGATGAAACTATTGATTTGCGGTCAGTTTGTTCGCGGTCAGTTTGTCGCGGTCAGTTGACCTGGTTCGGGTAAATCACATCCAATCATAACCCTGCGTATTTTGAACTAAAGCCAGATGTTTGAATTAACTAGTCACTAAACTTGCATGGAATCCGATAATTTACCTCATAATTAAGCAGCTGAGAAATTACAATGAGTATTATGTTTGTTTCAGCCTCACAGTACTGGTGTCTTCTGCGAGTTTTACCTTTTTTGATTGGTAAGTCCGTGCCAGAGGATGATGATGCTTGGATGTTTTATTTATTGTTCATGGAAATCGTTGACTTGTGCTGCTGCCCTAGGCTTACACCCAAGTTACTGATTGTGTTGGAGATGTCCCTGTTTTCCATGATAAATGAGTTTAAGCGGATACATCATCGGTACAAAATCATACCTAAAATGCACTACTTGCTTCTGTACCCATTGCTGATAAAGAAAGTGGGACCTCTATCTCAGTTTTCGTGTATGCGCTTTGAGGCTAAACATAAGTTAATGAAAAGACTTGTAACCCAACGAAACAACTACAAGAATGTTCCACGCACAATTGCTATGAATAATCAAATCAAATTAGCTGCAACTGCAAGTGAAAGGGATTTATTTAGATCTCAAATCCAAACTGAAGGAGACAGCCTCTGCACGACAGCAACTGTTTTTGAAAATTATTTACGATGTCCCACAACTTCTCTAACTGTCAAAAAAGTGACGAGTGCAGTTGTTGATGGCGTTAAATATACGCACGGTTGCTGCCTTTGTGTTGGTGTGTATGATACTGATCTTCCGGAGTTTTTTTTAGTGGATGCCATATATGTTGATGAAGCCGAATGCATACTCATTGGTACCATATTGAATTGTATTAGATATAGTGAACACTTTCACGCATGGCTATTGGATGACGGAAATAAATACCCTATAGCTGCTTACTGCAAAGTCTCAAATCTTGTGTACCCTCATCCTTTGTGCGTTCGTCAGCCGTATGGGTCTTTTGATTCTTACATTGCACCTAAAGTTCATCTTGAATCGTTTTCATCATGTTATTTTCTTAGTTCGTAGAGCACCATTGCAGCATTTGAAAGTTTGTGTCTTGTATATTCACTTTGCATATTGGCTATTTTGGAATGAGTATTCAAAAGCACTGATGCAGCTAATGCTCTAAGTGCATGACCAAAGTACTTTTCTGCTATAGATTTGCTGTTACTGCATGGAATTTTCAAAATATGGTACAGGTAAAATGTATAATCTATGCACATTCAAAGTAAGGATCAAAGTGTAGTGAGTCAACGACCTATAATTGGATTGTTTTGCAATAAAATCAAACCATCTTGTTAAATACAAGGATATTTTAAAATGCGTCATTTTTCATTTCACAGCGCGTATGATGAAACATCTCTTGTTTAGACAGTATTATTCCAGCATATAACATGTAGCAAAAATTTGTTCCCAGCCAGCGTTGACGAACATATAGTGTCTTGACCTCCGCTTTATATAACTGCGATCCTTATATATGCGAGTATATAGCCCCGGATTCGCAGAAGCCAAAATTGCATCATAAGTTTTGTCTGCACAGGTTAAAAACTGATAGCCATGCACCAATAAATTGATAATTGGAAACTTAATTAAAACCAATCTTCCTATATATAAAGAGTGTTATCTTTCCCCGCAAAAAACGTTTGGTTTAGAAGCAGTTTGGCAAAGTTCAAATTTGGATTTGCAAAATGATTTGCCCAAAGAAAAATTTTGGGTTTGAAATCCACCTTCGCAAATGCTGCTGATAATCGTTTTTTTCCCAAAATAGTTTTTTGGGTTTGTAGCTGATTTACCCAAATTATAATTATCCCAAGATTATTTTTTGGGTATAAAACATTTTACCCACTTTACTTGGGTCCAAGATATTTATACCTAATAGTATAATTTGGGTTATCACTAAACCCAAAATCGATTTTGGGTTTGTGTTTTTAAACCCAAAAGATTTGGGTTTTTGTGTTTTTTTTTTGGGTAATGTATACAAATGCCTTATTTTGGGTTATGAAAAAACCCAAAAAAATTTGCAGTGTAAGATCATTGATGGAGTATTTCAACCGAGCCACACTCAACAAAATCTGTAACGTTTCATATGTGCTTTGTATTTTATAAAGTCAACAATATTTTGCTATCTCGTAAATATTATTCAAAACTTCAGACAAAATACAGGAAGACTCTCCATGCACAATGTCCTGTATTGATGAATCTCTTTGTCGAGATCAATACGGATAAGGATTAGATTGCGCTTTGTAGAAAATAATGACAACATGAGTCTAAACAGTTGCCACTTCTGCCACTTCCAAGATGGGACCAACGCGGGAGAAAAGATTAAAAGACGTGGTAGAAATGATGTAAACGCTTAGAATGCCATAAACAATGCGTAGGGGTGTCGCTAAAGCTTCGTAAATGTGTAAGCAAATCTGTAATTGAACCCTAAACAACTTTAGTCACACTTGTGGCAATTACACAGCACTGAGATCACGATAAAATAAATTTAACTTTTCAAAGGTAAATAAGCATGACCACGCTAGTATTTACACTGCGAAGGAAAATAATAATATCTTTACACTTATGCGGAAAGCGCTACTTTAAATTTTTACTCAAAAGACGAGCGCAGGTGATCTTCAAAGGACAGATAACTAAGCATTAAGAAAAAAAGCGGAAACAATAGAACACTAAGTCTTTATCCAGGTGGCCAGGGGTTAAGGGTAACAATAGCCGAAGGATTGAGGAAAGCCGGTATCAAGCTTCAGCAGTCTTAATTCATTTCCAGGTTATATTTTCGTGTTGATTAATAGAGAAGTCATTTAAAACCAAGAAAAAATTAGACCAACAAGTTTGAACAATCCAGCTTGCTAAAATTGTTCAAAGGGATGCCTGAACCAAAAGCTAAATGTTTTTCGTTTAAAGGTGTCACGAACCCAAATTGGGACATTGCGCCCGGGAAGTGCAGCCCATCGCCATATACAAAAAATTAGGTTTTTGTCGGGGATTAAACTTCGAAAAATAGAACGAAATAAAGACTGCTTTTCAACTGTCAACTTGTACCTTACCGAATTCACTTGTTAAGTAGCATTGAATGGGAATTTAAAAGTTGGTTAACACAATACAATTTTTTTGTTGTCACTTTGAATCATTAGTTACTTGGTACGTTTTCTTTCTCTTTTTTTCGCACTAGAATCCCTTTTGTCAGCAATGGCATTAGCCAGATCAAAACAAATCTTCAAACGGATGCTGAAAGTCCATTCCAATTGAACCGGATAAGACGTGTGAACTAGTAGTCATATTGCGGAGATGAAGGGAGAAACATAAATATTGGCCGCGGGCTGGGCAGGTATTAGCATAAAATTTGCTTGACGTAGGCGTCCTGAGAAAAGCATCATCGTTTGTATGCGAAACAAGTCTTTTTCTTTGCTAATCTTAGCGTTCATTAGGTTGATCTCATAATCCTAGTGTAAGAAAATGTGCAAAAATGCGAACGATGGTGCTACAGTTTTGCAACAACGTTAATGCTCACTGTTTTAATAAGGTTTAATACTGGTTTTTGACTATTTTCATCGATGGTTATAGCTAGTTTTGCGATAAAATTAATTGTGTTAAGTAGCAAATCTCCACGTTTCATGTTCCTTTTTCGGCTAAGTCTTTTGACATTATAGGACAACGCTTTTTGTATATTTAATAAAAGTCTAAAACAATGTTCAATTAACTGGGAAAGGCTTCATAAGTATGATTAAGATACGGTGAGAAACTGAAGTAAAAAAGCAAAAGTAGAGCGCACAGCTTCCTACTGGTGGTAGAGCTATTTAGCGTGGTGGATAGGTGACAGCTTGACTTGACGACCAAAAAGTCCATTTGTTGTCCTGATCAAAGTATCGTGGAAAACGACATAATTAATATTTTAGCAACTTCGGGTACGTTGAAAGTCCCGAAAAACAGGGTCAAACTTAAAACTATAATCCATTAATTGATCATATACTTTCAAAAATTTTGCTAAACTCGAAAAAATGTGTTTTTCAAAGCTCTGTGTGCATGCTATGAAAGCGGTCTAAAATACAATTGTACTGGATCAAACTAAATTCAAAATCTTTGATGATGAATTTGAATTTTTGATTTTTAAACTCGATGAACTTGAATTTTCATTTAGAAAAAGATTGAATTTTGAGTTTGTTGAAAAGTTCCAATTTGCATGCTGCTATTAAATGAAAATGGCAACGGCAAGTTTGGCAACCCTGTAAAGGAGATCTGAAAGTTGCACAAGGCGGTGATGACCAAAATGGATTGAATCAGAATTGGCTCCAACATTTATGCGGAATTTGAATTTTAAAATAATTAATGAATTAGAAGTTTGGAATTTCGAAAACGATAAATTTGAATCTCAAGTTTCAAAAAATTTTGAATGTCCTCAACCTTAATATAAAATAGCCATATTATCATTGCAACATTTTAGTGTTTCAAGATATGTTTATACCAATCATAGATTGCAGTTTAACGTTGTATAATGCCGCATTAGTCATGGGTGTATAAATCATACTATTTGTCTGTTTGATGATGATAAGATTAACTTTAATTACATCAAAACATGGAATAACGTTTCAGCAAAGTTCAACAATACAATAAATAGAAACTAAAATCAAAATTTTATTGCTTAAACTACTGCAAATCAACCGCTGCATTTAAAGCTATTTTTTGGAAGTTAATCTACAGCAGTGACTGCGCAAAACGTTCGCGTTGTATGGCTATGACCACAACTTATTAATTTTCTGAGCCGTTCTTGACATTTAGCCATTCCGTGTGTATTCTAATTCCTATACCTTTTTTTCTTGAAATCAGATAAGTTTTTCGACTTGTTTGGTGTGAGAATTTCAGTCTCCTAAGTCGCCATGCCGCATCGGTATGAACTGTCAAAATTAATTAGCAAAATCTAAACTCGGCGACGACTTTTAAGCGTCGGCCAAAAGCGCGTTTCTCCAAATTGGCATTTTCCAATTTTTCCAGAGTATACATTTTCGGAAAAACAGAAATTCATATTCCCAGAAAAAGATGACCACTTTGACGGTATCATTCATTGCTCTATGTCAAAAAAATCCAACCGACGCCTGATTGGCTATATCGCGTCAGACATAGAGGACAGAGTCACTGCATACTCAAAAGAAAGAGAAAATCTGAGTAACACATTTAGAAAGTTACAGCGAATTACTTAGTTATGCGTATCGCTTTCCACATTATTAGAGGCTTAGACAATCACTCATGTTTCAGCAACGTCTGTTATCCGTAGACCACCGAAATAATTAGCGTTTGATGTTTTGCTATTCTGTCAGTTTTTGACACAATTTCATGCTTTTCTTGTGACAACATTGCAACGATTTTGCACAGTGATTAGTTGATGTAATTGGAAGTACACAAACCGCAGGAAATATACCAAATTGTTTATCATGTTACAGTATGTAACGATTAATTGCTGGGTATAACTGCGGTACAGTTCTTTCACAAAACGTAAAGTTCTGTGACGTTCTTCTGAGTAGTTCATTGTCAAAATGGAATCAAATCTTCATTATACTCGCTGAATTACGCCGAAGGGTGTAACGAGTTTGCGAAGCCCATCTCCGTGCCATTGTTTATTGTCAGAATGTGAAAGAAACCCTTTACCGATTGTTCTCGTAATACGCACTGCCATTATAAGGGACAACATGCATATTGAATCCCAAAAACTAAACACGAACCAAGAGGCAGTTAGGCAATGAAGCTACCTAATATTGGTGCAAGCACTTTTTCCTAGAATTATCGTAAATACAGTAGTGTATACAGCAGACTAATCTTTTTTTTTTGAGTATCAAAGGAAACCTATTCAATTTTTAGAAGTAAATTAATAATGTTTCAGATGATGGCCACAACGTCCATTTTTAGCACGTCTTAATAGGGACAAAACGTCCTTATTAATAATGATTAAGATCATTATTATTGATATTGTACAAAACTACATAAATCACATTCATTGGTAAATTCTATGGCAAAGACGAAACGAAATTTCTTCTAAAAATGTAAATCTTATTCGGAAATGTGAAACGGAATCGGAAGCTGCGTGATGATTAGAAATTTGTCTAAAAAGAAAAGATATCTCATTGTTTAAAGTTACTAACAAAAATGGCAAGTGGCAATGACGCTAATTTACGAGCATAGTACGCGAGCATTTTTGTGACGTTTTTCAAGACGTGGCCTAAAGTGAGAGAAAAACTGTTTCGCTTTTTTCGTCGGTTATGTTAAACGAGAACTATGGATATTGAAATGTCACAAGTTGCACAGCATATGCTATGGTAGTCGACCGTTTGGACACGACATAAATGCAGAGCTGTAACAGTTAGAATACGTAAGAAATGTCGAAAAGGAAATAACAATAATGCAATTTCTGAGAGTCTTTAACAGATCAGCATATTCAAGTATTTCTGTGAATTTGACATTTTTACTGCAGAAAAAAAAGGAAGGCTTTATTTCACCGGCAATTTTGATCTAGTTTTTTATTAATTCTGACTCAAATCTAACCCAAACTCAAATACTTACTCAAAAACTATTCCCAAATCGAACCCTAACCCAAACCCTAACCTAAACCCTATAACTTGAAAATTTTCGGTGAAATAGTCACTATCAAAAAAAAATGCGAAAAAGGAGAGCATATCAATAGAAAATCAATAATCAATAGACTAACATAGAATATATTGTTTATTGTTAGTGTTCGATAATTTACTACCCTTTGATAATAATTTATGCAGTAACATGTTTGCCATTTTGCCTACACAATTGTCGTGGTCTAGTCAAGCAAGAAGGGCCTATTTTGCCCAATAATAACGTCAAATTTTCAAACGTTTTTAAAAGTATTATAAAGGGGAACCCCAGCATTACTAGACTGAATTTTTCAAATTGTCCTTAAAATTCTAAGGACAATGCAAAAACACAAACTCTCAAAGATTTCCAGTTTTGATATAATAAGAGAAAAATTGCAAAAATGTAAGTTGATCTGATTACGCGTGGGTCATGGCACTTTTCTATAGTGATTATTATCGATCACTAAGATCAGTTATAGCCTGTTAGTTGTTTGCTTCATGTCGTGCAATGAACAATGCCTACCTCGATAAGGTCGTGTGATGCAATAACAGAGAATTGCAAACGAACAATACCCACGCGTACGTCATGAGATCATCTTACATTTTGGCAGTTTGTTTTAATGTATATCAAAAATAATAAGTTTAGAAAGGTCTTTGCATTTAAAATTTTGAGGGCTATTTTATCAAGTGTAGACACAGTCTTACTAGGCTGGAGTTCCTCTTTAAAGCGCTGTTACACAATTTCTAGGGATGTAACTGTTTCAGTGCAGCGCGATTAAACTTCGTTCGTATTTCGCGACTTTCGTTTGCCCAAATACTGTTATCATTTTTTTAAATTGTTTTGAAAAAAGAAAAAGAAACATACTGATGCAATCTGAGGTAGAATAATTGGCGTGGTTATGCCTCTTTCCATCTTGGCAACGAAAAAGACATGCACCAGTAACTGTTGTTATATTTGTTTGAGATTAGTTGCAAGTGGGTGTTAAATGTGTCTTGCCTATTGCATCAAACATCATGTTATGAAAAAAACCTGATGATGTCACGGTTCGTTAAAGGTTCAGGTTATCCTGCATCGGATATAAGAACTTTGCTCAGCTACGTGTTGTGAAAAACTCGAAAATAAGCAGAAAATCGTGTTGTTTATCATTAAACACTAAAAACTAACCAAGATCGATCTAATCGCTTTAAAATTGTCTGATTGTTCTTTTTCTAAAATGCTAACTTTCAGCAGACAGATCGACAAATTGCAGCAGACTTTAAACTTTGCGATTAATCAACGACATTTCGCAGGTAGACATTCAATAAGCATTATATTTGCATTAGTCCGTGACAAATAACCTAATCGCCAGTAAGGTCATTTGCATTCTATATTTAGTTCATTTCTAAATATAAAATGTTTGATGCAAAACAACTAAATCGCTGTTTTGTCATTGGCAAAATGCCAACTTATCTCAAAGTTGTGTAACAGCTGGCTTAGCATTCCGAATGGTTGCGTTAATTGTGACACCCAGTATGCTTATTCCGAAAGTTTTCAACAGCAAAGTACGATTGACCTGACTGTTCATTTGGCCTAAGTGTCTGTCTGTCTGCTTAGCAGTCTGTTCAGAGGTTATGCAATTTTAGTTGGGACTTACAGAATAAACTAAATTTGAATTGGTCAGTCAGTGGTCACAGAAAGAGTTCTCAATTTGTAATGATCTATAGCTTTAAATGCTTGCATATGGCATTAAATTGTCCGCCAATTCAACCTTTTGAAGATGTATAGCACGTTATTGACCGCTTTTGATTGATTAAACCGTCGAAAATAGCTTTCCGATTATTTCCGTGGTACGAATGTCTTCGTCAACGGTTGTAATTCGATTAAAAAGCGATGTTTATGAAAGAAAGTCGTACAAGAAAGTGTAGGCAGAGCATCAGATGCTGAAATGCGCGCTACACGCTTTTTAAGGTTCGACAAAAAATAATTTTTAAGGTTTGATAAAAATTATAATAATGCCGAACAAATGCGCTTGCACACCGTCTATAATGGACTATGCACACTGCAAATTCTAGACAATACACAGTACAGTATGACAGGGCACGTAACATTATTATAATCACATACAACGCAGGCATGAATTGTTTATACTGTAAATGTGAGGAACAACTCTAAAAAAAATAACGAAAATTCGTTCTTTTGCCTTACCGGAAGTCATTGCTTCCTTTACAAAATACTGATTTAGTTTGTAACATATAATGCTCAGAACATGATTTGTTATTTTGTATCCCATAAAATTAAGACTCATGTAATTAAAATATCGAACGTTTAAAATTATGTCTGTCCGAGAAGGTCTTCATCAAGCTTTGGTATCGCATTCGATGTGCGTAATAGCCGACCAAAAATTGTAATAATCAACAAATTGTCGGGAAAAATATTAAAATATGAAAAAAGACATCTTCAACAGAAACAAATTACGTTCGTGCGTGAGCACTTCATTAGCAGCGCGTGCGGAAATATTGTAAGACTGTAGGTTTAGTTAACTACTGGTTATAAACCCTTTAGTAAACAATTTGAGACTACAACAATTAATATGATCGATTGGCCTACACCTGTTGGTTTATTTGATCTATAGATAATATATTAATGGGCATTGCTCATTCAGATGTTCTAGTTACATTTTGAAGCAAAAAATATTAATTATTTTGCGCCATAGCCAGAGTGAAACTTATCGGCATTATTCTATTAGTTCGTTGCAAAGATGCTGGAAATTTTAGCTTGCGTCAAAGATGGCAACTTTGAAGGTTAATGTATATCTTGTCGCAATAGTACAGAATGAATGATAAGCAAAGGTTCAGTTGTAAATTCTAATTGTTTCTAAAACCAACGTCCTAACTATGTTTGGTCGTTGTACAGATAGGCTTCAGTTTAAACACCGGTAATTTAAGTTTCATTCCAGAACGGAATTGTGTAGTGTGCATTATTTGTTGCAGTTAGCATTAAATGCATTCTGGTACAGCTGGCTGGAAGACAAATAAGATTATTTGATCAAAAAAAGAAAAAAGTGTTTCTAAATCCTATTGTTTTGCTTGAATTACAGTAAAGAAAATCGAAATGTACCGGTATTCACTAATAAACTTAAGATAGAAAAAAGAAAGGTTATTTTCTGTAACAAAATGAAGAGAATTTTTCAGTAGAAAGTAGAAACAAGAATGAAGCAGATAATCTTAGAATTGTAGCAGCTAAAACATTTTTAAATTTTAATGAACTGCTAACCCGATTCGTAAAACTATGCTCTTTTCAAAAAAATTCTAAATTATGCAGTGAAACCATTAAGTTATAGTATAGTTTTCAAATTTTTTACGTTTTTGCTGGCATTGCAGCTGCTTTTAGAGATTAGTTTTAACATGATTTTTCTCGTCAGTCGACCGAGCTATAAAGATGTCATTCTACTGTAGGCGCCATACCGCGTCAAATGTGTCAATGAATGATACAGAGCTGGTAACTAGATACGATAATTTGGCAATTAGCTCCAGCAATTTTGGAATATGCAAGCATTGATGAAAAATGCATTGCGACAGCTTGTCTTTTGGAGCGGGTTTTTGTAGTTTTTTTTAGGTTTAAGATTGAGCTAGTCAAATCTGAAAATACAAAAGTAATAATGGTAAGCCAAGTCGCGTTATCTAAGCAGCGCACTAATGACTCAAGTCAGACACTTTGCAGTATAGGTTTCTGTCACGACATACGTTGGACCAAGGGTACCCAACCCGTGGCCCTCGTGCCACATTTGGCCCGCGAAGTTGTTATGTGTGACCCGCAAGGTCTTTTTGCGAGGTCGATTTCCTCATGGAAAAGCTTAACATGTTTTGCAATTAAAAACCGGGGGCAGTCTTCACCAAAATTCTGGGACAAATTCCCGAAAAACCGGCCGAAATCACAACCGATTTGCGGCAAAGACCTTTTTTTTCGTTTTTTTGGTCTTCACCTGAATTCGGGGGTTGGTGTATAATAAACATGCAATCACTTGGTGTTTGGTTTTGGTAAAAATGCATGTGGCCCGCAATAATTACTTTTCTTTTGCAAAAGCGGTCCGTAGCAGTAAGAAGGTTGGACAGGCCTGCATCGAACAAAATAAGCGGGTTTCGGTCGGAAAAGGTTTTTAATTGGGGCAACCGTTCAGGGTGTAATATAGATTGTGCAATTGAAACTAAAAGAAGTTTAGCGACAATGGAATTTGCCCTAATCCCATACTTGTGAGAAAAAGTTTGAACAAAGGAAACTGAGCGTCACGACGACTTGTTCTTGGAGATTAGAGAGTGAGAATAAGTCGCAGGCCTATAAAGTTTTTTTGTTGACAGCATTCTTCGTCCAATGAAAGAGCAACAGTTGAGCAAATTAACAATGAAAATGTTAAGTGCAGTTTATTTTACACGCGTTGAAATGCTGCGATAAACATGATTAAGTTGCTTCGGTTTAAGCTTGCAGTGGAAATACTTTGCGATAAATTAAGACGTCTTTCAAGTCGTTAGACGTTAAGGTTAAAGTACAGGGCAGATATTTGGGTATTGTATTGCCTCTTGCAAGTCATTTTTTGCTTCACCAAGGGTCACTTTACATTGGTGATCTATTGTTTTCCTGCAGCCGAAGTTTTGAGTTCATATGACGGTTAACTATGCACAGCTCAGCAAGTTCAAATTAAGAATTTTTTGAAAACGAAAGGGTTAACAGCACGTACAGTGACGATCAAGATGAAAAGTTGTTAATGATAACCTATCAACCATCAGCAAATTATTGTTTTAAGCATAATTTGTTGTTTTTGAGAGTTATTTTCAAATTTACTTTGCACTAAAACTACAGTATTTCATTTTCCTTCTTTGGTATGCGAGGGACATTTTCTACTAATACATCTTTTTAATGATTGCAATAATGAACGGAACAAATGCAAGCCATAGTTTAGCCCCAAGATGAAGCACTGAAGGACTATAGAATACTAAATTCAAGTGTTTATTAAATTATTCTGTTTTTCTCTCTTAAGCAAAGCGTTTTAAAGGTAGCCCAGTTCAAAGAGGTAGGATATACTTAACCAAATTAATTATTCTTCAATTTTTGGCAGAACGACACCCGCGTTGTATTATATTTTTTGCAAAGCAGCTTGTACTTATGAAAAAAGAGTGCCGAAGAAAAGCTTGTTTTCTTGTACGTAAACGAAAACGTAGATTCTGTTGCTACTTTGAAGGGTATCTCCGATGCACTTCAAAATTTAGAAGAAATCTTTGTTATTTGTGCAATCAAGTCATCAACGAATCATTGGTCGTGATTCGTCCCCTGTTGAGGATCGGATCGTTCTTGTAAAGCTCCGGTAACCCACTTGAGGAGTTCGTGACCAGCGTGACGAGCCCCTTGTGTATTTTTATTCAAGTAGGCTTTTGGAAGCAAATTGCTATTCTAATTAAAAAGCATGATTTTGCTTGTGATTGCGATGCTCATGAAATGACTTGTTTCTAGCACTTCCTTCAATCATTACGTATTTAACCTTTAGGGTATCAAACCACGGAGAGTAAAGATCCTGAACGAATGTCAAACCATTTTACAATGACATGTTAACTTAGACATCGACCATAAGTTGCTAGAATAAAATTTGGTGTATTTTAAAGGTAAAAAAAATCACAAGTCAGATATAATAAAGGGAAGATAAACCAAGTTAAAACTTAGATACTTTAAAGGAAAGTTAAATCAAGTTAAGTCTATGGACAGTAGAGAAGGAGAAATTTAAAAATAAAAAAAATTAATCGAAAATTATCTGTTAATACAATAAATGCTATAAATCATATTTTAAAAGAAACTTCAGATTATTTTGTTTTAAAACATCGTAAAGCTTAAAGGGGGTGAAGCATCCAGCTAGGATTATGTGCAAAAGATAAAGAATAATCTGAAACATATCCTCACTAAATTTCACCACTTTACGACGTATTGTTTCTGAGATATTTCATTTCAAAGTATGGAGATCCCCCTCACAGTATTGTCAGTTACGATTTCATTCTTCCTTAAATGATGATAATTGTAATCCGTCACATTAGTTTGAAAGCTCCTGAATGCAAGGTCTAACTAAGCATGAATTAGTGTTACAACACAAATTCTTTTGCAATTTAAATAGTATATCCAATTTCTAGAAAATTAGATCTTAAATGGCAACACTGTTGGGGAGATCTCCCAACTTTGAAATGAAGTAGGCTATCTCAGAAACGATAGATCGTAGAAAGCTGAAATTTAGTGAAGAAATGTTTTAGATGTTTCGTTGATTTTTGCACATAATCCCAGCTGAATGCTTCACCCGCTTTAAAAAGTTCAAGATATTGTAGTGGGTTTCATTTTGGTTCCATATTTTAACTAAGTTTTTATATTTTGAAGTAGTTAGGTTAGTTTTCAACTTAGCTCCTCCTACCAGTATTTCATGTTTTTAATTTAACAAAAAAAAAAAAAAAATAGAAATAAAAAAAAGAGATGGTGAGAGGACAGAAAAAGAAAGTTCAGCTTTTCAAGACAGCGATCCCTTATTTTGTGGTTGACCTACTCTACTTTTTAAAAATTTTAGTCCTTTATTACTTTTAAATCCAGAGTAATGAGAAAGTTAGTTATTGCTTCCATCTTGTAATGCGTTTCTATGAGGAGGTCTTGCGATACCGATGTTTAGCAAACAACGAATAAGCACAAGGCATCTATTTTTGATTTAATCTTCAAAATAAACATAATGTAAGACCAATTTTTTGAGGTTTACGTTGTTTGATCAAACGAGAGAGCGTGTTGACAAGATCGATTGCTGCTGTTATATTTGCAGAAACTGTGTGTATCTGTAATGACCTTGCTGTATTGGTGTTTTTGACAACCCTATAAGACCACCGTTTATCTGCCTGTATTCTTACTAGATATACAATGGTGCGGTAACCATAGTCCAATGGCTTTCTAAAAATATTAGGAGAGGACTTTTAAATTTGAAGTAGTTCGTGATATTATGAACTTCTTTTATTTAGTTTTAAAGCATTTAGTTTTGGCAGTGGCTTTTAGCATTGCCAGTTTAAAACAACTAGTCGTCTAAACAGCACCAAACATGTACTTAACGGTAAACCTTTTAGCGTTTATTGAAAACGGTCTGTCTATGCGTCGCCAAAAGTCTGAGAATTTCAATTCATGCGAACCCATTCACTGAAAGATGCAAAATTTTTCGCTACTTTTCAAAATGTCATCCTCTTACCGTAATTTGGTCATTTGCATGTCTAAAGACCGATCATTATCGGCAATTACGTGGCCCCTTCGACAAAGTAGGATGTAGTGAATGCTTCCTCCCTAGATGGCCACTTTCAACAAACATTTTTAGTAATCAATTTTTGTGATCAATTTTTGTAATGAGGAAACTTATCCCAGTCGTGAGCCGTACTAAATAAAAATAGCTCTGCAAATCCTTTCTGAATTTTAGTCCAAGCTTAATTAACTTAGTTAATACAGTGGCTGATATGAACAAAACCTTGTTTTGTCTGTTGTGCCTATTGTCGTTTACGCTTGATTGCAAATGAAGATTAAGGAGACTACAGAATACCTGTAGTTTCAATTCATAAACATAACATCTATTCAGGGTAAATGGTTAAGGTTGTATTTATAAATTTATTTTAAATTTCAGTTCACGGTATATGATTTTGAATTACTCCAGTAGTGATAAAATCAATGGAGATTACTTTGTGAAAGAATGATTTAAATGGTTGGCTTTTTTGCCACCTTTAGTTTTATCACCATTACTTTAACTTATTGCTTTAGAATTGGTTTCATCATAGAGTTCCCACGGCATTTTTAGCACTGCAGACACGATTAATTTGTAGACGGTATAATTATGATTTTTGTCTTTAAGCAATAAAAGACCATTTTAGATTTTTTAGAAGGCGCGAAGTAAGAACATGAATGATATTTAACGAATTCGCAATTTATGATCCGTTAATTGACGCATGTTATATCCTAAATTCTCAAAAGTTGTGTGATTACTTTGTTTTGAGTAGGCTATTACCTTCGTGAATTTGTGAGAGTCGAAACTTAAACATTTTCTATAAAATCTTGCCTCGCCAAGTAGTATGCAATCAAGACCCTTTGTCAATTAATGTTTAGTCTTGTAACTTCGAAACTGCTATGGTAGGCCACCTCAGTACTTAAATTGAAGGAGGAGCGCGAGGGGGCACGTCTCCATCGAGAAATAGCGTCACGTTATTATCGAAATTCAGCGTCCTCCCCCACAGAAAGAACGCGTCCCGGTTGTACCGGTACTTGACTTAATTTACCTAGAGTTTGGACGAAAAGGCTGAGTCAGACGTGAAAACCTTTTTTGGTTATCACCTATCATACGGGCGTGAATATTTTTGTTTTTACTCCCTGAAACGTTTTCATTTCAGGATGCGTCCAGTTTCGGCTGCGAAAGCGTCCTCCCATCCAATATTTTACAGTTTAATTGCTGGGTCACATCAAGGACAAACATTAATCGCGAAAGAAAATAATACATTATAATCAGCGTAAACAGCGTAAAATCTATAAACTTAGGTCATTGCTTTCATTGCAGTTTGGCAGAGTTACAAGGAAATTAAGTCGTTTGTGACGTTTGTCTTATCGATCGTTTCAGATGCATTAAGACTGCCTGCTACTGTACATTCTTGATCGCGGCTTTTTCCACGTGTGGATCATTACAATCAATGTATTGGTTCTTGCCACGATAAGAAAAACTTCCTTCGAAATAGCAGAAAGCCTTCGCAGTTTCTACAAAAGATACTGAAAAAACAGAAATTCGCAATGATTTGATTGGTAGCGTTTTTGTGTAATGCGATTGACTTGCTATGGTGCATTTTGACAGTGGTGTGATTAATGATCGGGGCACCTGTGGTGCGTATATGACTTGTAGGTTAAGTGGTGGCAAAATATGTTTCTCAAACAGCTACGAGTAGGCTTTGAATCATAATTTACTTTAAAAACAAGAGCAGCAAACTAGCTGGTGCTGTATCAGTAAACTGCAATTATTGGTGATTAACAACTGAGTTTGTCCATGATTTTGCTGATGAATACAAAAAGTTTCTTGGCAAATTACATGTTTGCGTTTCACAAAAACATCGTTTTTATTATTTTTCAGCTTTGTGAAAGCAATAACTAGTTTACGTTTGCACAAAGAATTAGCTGTGCTAGCATATTGTATGCGCTTATGTTTTGCTTCAAGAAAATCTAATTGGCTACGTTTCTTCAAGATTTTGAAGTGTAGGAGGTCAGACCATTATTAATTGACCATAATTGCAAGTCCTAAATTAAGAAATCGGTAAGTGCTTATTTGCAATTTACTATTACTTCATCTCTTAAAAGATTTGTTTCAAATATGCTATTTGAAATCTTTGTCATGACGTCATGATTTCAATGTGACGTCATCATTAGTTATTATGACTGACACAAGCGCCTTAGGGAATTTGTAGCCTAATACACGATCCCCAAAATATTCAGATCACCATGAATTTAAGGGTTTGGTACCCCTTCCCAAGTTTCGATTCCGGGATTTCTTAAAGGATTTATTGTAAGAACAGTCCTTCCAAAGGATTTGCGATGTACTGTCCAGACACTAAACCGCAAATCCTTTTCAATCGAGTTCTTTGTCATTCGAATATGCAGCAACTAACAAAAACTTGCATGACCTCCTTTACATGCAACTTGCTTTAATTGGAACGGGCATCTAATACTACCATAGTTAGCGGCTTTAACATGTTTTTGGAAATTATATTTTGGAAATTAACATTTAGCAATATTTTGGAAAGCGCATCAGAGTTCATGACAATTGCAACATACAGTTTTGATGAAGAAATTGGCAGCTTTTTATGTTAAAAATGTTTAAAAAAGGCTTTAGAATCAATAGAAGTTACCAAATATCATTGCAGGCTGGAAGAGTATTGAAAGGTTATATAGTTATGCATGCTTTTGTGCGTAAAACATGCTCCGTTTTGACCTAATTTCTCAAACATCATTTCGCTTTACCTGTCATTCACATTTAGATGACTTTCTTCAGACAATTTTGGTTTCAACAAAAATGTAGTTTGTAATTTGTAGCAATCAAATGATGACGTTTATTGCAATTTGATTACATTTAGCCTTTGTTTAGAAGATATTTATTTATATCCGTTCAGAATTTGTTTAGATATTAGAAGTTGTTTATCGGTAATTTGCTCTCAGATTCTTGCGAAACCGTTTATTGCATATCATGATGATATATTTTTACCTAATTGTTTTTTTTTGTCATTTGCCTATTCGTGTTTAAATACGTGCGAGGGATCTTTAGTGCGTGTCAGCTACATTAAGTGCAGTATTAATTAATTTGATACAAACAAACCAATCATCAAGAACTTTGAATTCAAATTACCAGCACTTACATTCTAAAAAGCACCACTTTGGCTTTTTGTGCAGCTATATGAAAAATGGTCCCCAGTAATCAAAAACAAATCGAGATGAAATCATTGTACTCGCTGAATTACGCCGGTGCGTGTAACGAGTTTACGGGGCTCATTTCCGCGTCATTTCGTCTGGTCAAAACAGAGCTGCTTTTGAAGAAAAGTCGCACCGGTAGCGAGCTGTCCGCTACACTGTTTTCGATTTGACCTAGCCAGCAATTATTGCTCCCCAGATCCCCCTTCTCAAAAGCGGAGTGTTTGACCAATTGGCCAATTTTTGGAACCAAATGGATACTAATTGAAAACATTTCTGAAAAATTTAGAAACAAAAACCGCTGTGCTGAGTTAAAAAACAACAACATAAGTAGTGTGAGAGTTTTTATTGTAATATAAATGCAAAAACTTGAAGTTTTGAAAATTGGGTTGAAATAGGGTACAGTATGAACATTAAACACTATGGTAAACTGGCTGTAGTAAAAACGCATAGGCTTATTAAAAAAAATCTAATTATGATTTAATTCAGTTATCATTGATTTTGCTGTGTCTTAGCCGCAGAACGGTTTCAGTGATGTCAATTAAGTTCATTTATGATTAACCACAAGGCTTTCCACACCTATAAATGCGACTACAAAATATTCGACTTCGGGACTTCGTAATGTACGACAGCACTGTCTTGGCAGTCCAGATACCAGGGCAAAATTTTAGATCTGCTATCTTCTATTGCTCCAAATCGGTTGCCTTAGTCGTGACGTAGCGCTGTAACACAGGCTAGAACACATTCTTTCTGCGGTCGACTTTATTTTTTTGAATTATTTATGACTAAAGTGACAAGAATAATCTGTATTTTACCTGCTTTGAGCAAGACAGTGTGGATGGAGTTGATAGAATTTTGAACGCAAACGAGATTTTTTGATTTATCATTAAATTATATTGCAACTTGATGACTCTAGGAAAATAATTACAATACAAATCAAAAAACTTGACAAGGCCCAAAATTGTTTTTAAGAAATTAAAAAGGTTTTCTTACAAGCTTCTCTGGTGTCCCAGCTCAAAAGATGATAGAATTGACCATATTGTGATAACATAAATTACTGTAAACTTGTGAAATCATTAGAATACATTATGTTTGTAGAAATATATGTTACGTATGCCTGATCACTTTTTATTTGCATTGCTCCATGCTGGCAGTCGGACATGAAATATCTTGCACCTTTTCCTACCAACTGGTGGGAATAGCTTAAAATGAATCGAAAACAGTACGTCTTTCATGTCACAGATGACGTAACCCGAATAACCTTTAGGGCGTTATGTCATAGGATGCCTGTATTAAACCTTTTAATAAAATGAAACAACTATCAATAACACACCCTTCAGCGCCTAAATTAAGAAGATAACCTGTAGCTGTAAAACTAACATTACAAAATGCGCATAAAAGTGGTCTGGAATAACTGGCTTAGACGATGCACTCGAACGACAAAAGAGCAACAAAAAGGTAGCAATTGGCCGCTTCTGACGATCAAAAATTATCCATATCCGGTACTTAAATGACAGTTAGTTAATAGAGCTGAAATTTTGCAAGTCCCAATTTATTTATTTTAGACTCTAAAATAACAACCAACACCACAAAGGCTTTCATTAATGGGGTCTTTTCTCAGCAATGCTTGAACTTAAGTGAAGGGGTTTTTGAAAGTCCTGCATTCTTAATATATTGTACAGTATTTTGTTTAGCGCATTGGCGAAGTAATTTTTGTTTTGCTATAAAGAAATTTGTTTTACTCTCTGGTGTATAAAGCGTATTGTTTTGCTTTTTGCCGGGCCTCCTCTACATTTACAACCATTTAAGCTTTGAAACTGTAATTGGTTTGATCGATGTTTGGAAACAAGGTCAGCCAACCTGGGGAAAGGGTAATGTCCATATTTGGATCGGCTTGGCGATACATGCCTCTATGTAGGCTGCAATGGTGCAATGCAGCTCAAAATGCACACGAATGAAAGCGACATTTAAAATGTTAAATGCCCGATTTGGCTTCGGTTTTGTTGGAATTTTAACCGAAATCTCATTAGTCTTGTTATTATTGGTCACCACAGGTGGTCGAGCTTAGTCAATCTCAGTCTTTGCGCTTGGCTGAGATCTCAACAGCACCCGTTAAAACAGTTTCATTCCACATTTTCAGTCTGGCTCGCGACTTCGCAATTGACTGCTAGAGGACCATGACGATCATGCTCAGGTCCATCTTGGAGGTCGACCTTTCAGAAATCGTTTATGCCTTTTCACTGCCGATGAAAACTGTCACTCCACTTAAATTCTCCGTTTCAATTGCGACCACTAAAATCGCTATTATGAGTAATGGTCAGAGCATTTTAAATGAAGAATCGGAGCATAAGTTTGACGTTCGTTTAGAAAAATACAGTAAGCTTTTGTTTACTTAAGACATTCACGGATATGTTCTTATCTTAGAAAACCGATCAATTTTATTTGACCTTTAACCTATTTGGCCTACTTGATGGTACGAAACCAGCAATCTTCTTATTTAACCCTACCATGAAAAAAATAAAAGGCTAGAAATGCCTTGGAAACTCTATTTCTTTTAACGGCAAAGCTGTGGCGTCAGTGCGCGCACAGGCAATCTAGAAACAAAACAAAATTGGTAGCCACAGGAGAACAGTGTGTAATTTTGTTGACTCTCTATTTTATAAGGTCCAGTCTTGTCTATTCAACCTCGTTGTAAGGCATAATTTGTTGATTAAAATGAGCGTAAATAATTCTCAGTGTGTGGTGTCATCCAAAAAAAGTCAGTTTTGTTGTATTTCGGAAAATGTGTTCTCATGCAATCAACTATTTTGTTTCAGAAAACAATCCTGTTTCCCTCCTTTCGTGAACAAAAGTACATCACCAAAAAAGCAAAAATGGCTGTCAGTTCTGCGAATGCAGCAGTTTCGACTTCTCCTTTGAAATCCCAAACAAATGTAAGTTTCATTGGTTACCTTTAATCCAGGCAGCCTGGTAACGTACGTCTCGGTGCATAAATAGCGGTGCTTAAACTTCCGAGGCTTAACGTCCTTCTTAATAACCTACTCTCGGAAGTTTATAGAGCGGGAACCAGGAAGACCTGTTACAAACAGCTGGCTGTAATAATTTAAAAACAAAACCTACCACTTGCCAACTGGAATTATTCAGCTAATAATTTGGAGTGTTTTAATTTTGTACCGCGTTTTTTTTTCCGCGTTACAATCGCAATCGAGGAAATACATGCAATCGTTGATATTTATAAATTTACCATGCACTCAATTTAATAATTAATTCATGAGCAAAATGTGGAAAGAAATAATAAATACAAGATTGACAAATCATAATAAATACAAGATTGGCAAAATATCTCGCCTTTCAATTGTATCTGACGATTTGATATTCCCCAGAGTGAAGATGTTTGATTATGATTAATTATTGCTTCTTCAAATTAGTGAAATCGCTACAAAACATTTGCACACAATTAAAATTTGAAGGGAACTTTGGTTTGAACATAGGCAGCACCTAATATAGACGCTATATGTTAAAAATAGCCGTGTTTGCGGATATGCTGCGAGAGCAATTGCGCTGCCTTTCAATCGAGGCAAAAATCTAAAGCTCATGGAAAACGTTGTTTTCCGAAAACGTCCGTGTGTGCAAATGCTCGATTTCGATTTGGTTTGTTCACCTCATTTTAAAAGCAATTTGAGTATGGCTTGTGCAAACTTGCTCTGCTGTCCATTTTTTACTGGCAAATTTTTCACGTGAATAAAAACACAAAAATAGGCACCCAGGCATGTATTTTTAAGCGTTGCGTTGACCTGTTGGGTTGGCTATCATTAGTCAAATTCCATCTTACAGAGTAAGTTTAGAGTAAACTTGGGGTATGGGTAAAATCAAAATAAGTATACTTAATTGACCCAATGAACAACTTTTTCATAAACCGTAAAATCATTGGAGAGAAAAATCGTTTTGAACAAACTTAATCAGAAATCAAACAATTTTTTTGCTTACAAAATTATAAAAAAAGAACTGTTAAGCGAAGAGGTTCAGTTCTTGCGGAAGTAATTTTGCGCTGTTCAACAACGATTTACGACAATACCAGCATCAATTATTGTCATTGTTATATAACAGTGAATGTTTGACACTTTCAAATAAACTTTTAGACAGTCAAATTAAATCGTTTTGAAATTTCAAATACAAACAAATGAAACTCGATTCAACTTTAAAACGCGTGGATTTGTTTACGTTTATCTGTGAATTTCGAGTTTTACAAGTTGTCAATCAACTCCAATCACTTAATTGATTATGCAACGTGTCAAATTAAGCATAATATTTTTGCAAAATATTATTCTTTTTACTCAAAAAATTGAATTGGTATTTTCGTGCACGCTTTGTTTACGAATACAAGAAATAGAAGAAAAAGGCAACTTTTTGTTCAAAAATTGTAATTTTACTTCAATTTACTTTAATTTTTCCTCTTGGGTGATTAAGCTAATTAATGCAGATGTAAGAATCCTCACTAAATGAAATCTAATCCCTTAAAGCTTTGTAGTTTAGTTTTCTCGATATTTTAGATCAATAACACTATAGGTAAACAGTCAACGCAAATCAAGCTGTTTTTAACCGCTAAGCTTTTAAACAACATTGCGATTAGGACGGTATCCGCAAAACACGTTGTAAAATACCAATCAATATCACTTGATTTCGTTTATTGTGTGTTGTCAAAATTGTTGCTGAAGCAACGTTTAATAGCCATTTCCTTGTTTACAAATACCAGATGAAGTTTGGCATTTGGTTCACAATTAAATTACAATTTGACGCACTAAGCCTAAATACCTTCTAAATATTTAATTTGATCGGTATATCTCATTAATTTGCATTAAAATACCAGGTTGACTGGCGAATTGTTCTTTTTGATTTATCTTAAAATTAAAGCCTTCGACTGTTGGATATGACGCAAGTAATTTGTCTTTTTGATGTTAGGTCTGATTGGGCAAAATCGCAGGGTAATTCATGAGCCTCGCAGGAAGGAAACAAAAGATTGTCGTTTTTGACCTTCTCTTTGTATGGTTAAGATTACAGTAGTTTTAGATTAGAACTTGTGGTTACAAATGTTTCAAATGGCGTTGAAAAGAAAAATGTGCAATAAATCAATCAGTCGAAACTGTCCGACTAATTATGACCTTTACCAACCGGTCAAGCCAAGGCAGTCTCTTTTATGCCTTGCTTTGGCCCTGCAGCGGCTCTTTTGATTGAATAGAGCAGCTTGTAGTGTATTTGTTTGTTGTTTAAAAGTCCTTATTTGGGAATTTTGACAATGGTTTTGTTTCTTTGTTGGCAATTAGACTTTTCTGCCTACTTTCAGAAGCGTGGTCTTTTTCAAAGCCAAAAATAATTATTCCTTTAAAATGAAATAATTTGGAGAAATTTCTAGTGCTTGGCATTCCATTACACGCAAAGAGTAGATTTTCATAAAGTAATAAAAAATTTGGGAATGCAAAATCTTTTCAATATTGACGAATTTACTGAAATTTAATGAAACTTCTGGAAAGCCATAAACTAAATTCGATTTATTTAAAGCAAAGTTCGATAACCAATAATCGTTATTTTAAGATGTTCTCCGAAAATTTTGATGACATTGAAGAATCATTACGTGATGATCTGAGACGTAACGGCTATCGTCACGTAATCAAAAACGAAGCAAAAAATGAAATGTTACAATGTGAGGTGAGGAAATTCCCTTGCATGAACGTTTTTATTTACTTTTATGCACAAAAGTAGAGTTTTCAGGAAAAAACTAAACCGTAAAACATGAAAAATTAAACGAAACTTGGTCGAAGATTGCAGTTCTTTTATTTTTAACAAATACCTTATTTTATGGCATCCATTTTTTCACAAGCTCATAGCTTTTCAAAAATCTCGATTTAATTTGTTCGCGTAGAAGTAGAAAGTTATCGACTGAAAAAGACTAGTATTTTGTTTTACGTGAGGAAATTCACCACCTCTTTTGTCTGCCTATAATAACCAGTGTGCTACTACCAAAGATTGGTTACAAATGTGCGCAGACAGTAGTTTCAGGGGCACTTGGACGTAATCAAGTTCCCCATTAACTAAAAGAATTTTTATGCTTTCTCAGAATTCCAAAACGAGGCATCCTAGCTATATTACCGCATTCGACCAACACAGTCAACCCGGGAATTTCCGAAACCTTTCGAAAGTAACGGAAAACTTCCAACCACATCCGGTTGCTCAATCTTCAAGAATTAGAACACCATCGTCAAATTCTTCGTCAGGCGGTTTCAGTCAAAAAACCCCACAACGTTCGGTAAAAAAAAATCATTTTTTTGTTTGGAATTGTAAACTTTTGGCAATGTTTGACGTCAATTTGATAGTGAAATTTTCGATAAGACTGGTTTTCGATTTTTTTTTCAGAATGCAGACGATTTCAAAGCGTACTGTTCTCTTCTCACTGAACGTATTCGCAAAGTAGAAGAACAGAACCTAGAACTACTTCGAATCGCAGAGCGACAAAAATTCGAATACGACAAGGTCAGTTAAATACTCGATTGCAGTGGTTAGTGGTTAAAACTGATTTTGTAGTGGTGAAAACTTTTGCTTTGTTAAGAAAAGAAAATATTCAATTTTGAAAATCAGTCACATGAGTCCTTGACAGTTATTGAGCAATACACTCTACAATCACGTGTTGGTATTAAAACGGTCTACGATGTAAATTGGCATTACTTTCCTAAATAGATCCATACTAATAGAGTCGACGGATGCATTCGAAAAGGAACAATGCAAACAGTTTCATTTCCGGGTAGAGAGCTTAGCTTCTTCATGGGATAAGTAATTTATCTCTTATTTAAGGTTTGCATTAAACGGGCCATGAGCAGGTCAAGTCTAGTGACCGCTGCAGATTGACCACAAACCAACTCAAAATCAGTTGTTTCGGCGGTCAGTTGTCGTGGACCCTGCATTATGCTAGGTGGTATTTTTTCTTCCCTTGAGTTTTTGTACGGCTACACGACCTAGATGTAGTAAACAACACAACATTTTTTATTATACCTCAATGATTTGCAATTTTTTAAGTTCATTTACCTCTGACCGTCATACATCAATCACATGCAAAATTATAATTTTCAAATAAACTGATTTGTGAGGTGCCATTCGTCTACGAAAAAGGCTGCCAATGGATAATTTTTTCATTTCCGCAATGATGTAATTGTTTACGGTTTCACTAATTTATTTCTGATCGCTTTTTTCAAGTTCGTGTAGAAGATAATGTTGGCCTTTTAATTTTCATTGTAATTTAATCCACAATTTATCATTCCAGGTTGTCGCCCAAGTTGTGGAATCAGAGCAAAGCCAGAGGCTTCTGATTAATGAATGCTGCAATCTTAGGCAGCAGGTACAGCAATTGGCCTGCCATAATCAAATATTAAAAGACCAACACGTCCACCCCAACCTTACCCCTCACTATACTTCAATGAAAGGTAAAACTCGTGTTTAGTTGCTTTTGTATTTTATAGGGTTACAGGTTGAATCTTGAGAGCTTAATGCAGTGGTCTGTGCCAACCTATAATTGCGTTCAGGCTAAAAATAACTAACGCCAAATGCCAATTTTCCAAATAGCACAGCAATGATATGTCTCGCGGTACTTGACATGTCGATCCAATAGGTTGTAATGACGTTTGGCCCTGTATCTTCGTGCTCCAAATGTTCTTTTCAGATAGCAATTCGTGAGAACTTTGAAAAGTTTCAACTTGCCCTAATTGGAGTTTCGTAATATCTTAAAACTAGTCGACTAAATAACATAATTTTGAAGTTTTGACAGTAGCGCTAGAGAAGCTGCCTTGATTAAGGTTTTACGTAATTTTGATAAGTCAAAACCAGTACAAGTCGTTGTCCACGGTTTGTAATCTCTTTACTATAAGTCCCTCTCAAGACAAACAATTCCTTACTAGAATTTTGACCAGAAGAAGGTACTTTTGAGTGCGTGGCATCCCAACATAAGTTAGCACTTTTGAAAATAACTAACTATGCGACAAATGTAACAAGACTAACAAAAAACAGTGATATTTATTCCAGAAAAATCCAGGACATTTGCCATATTCTGTGAATATTCACAACTTGACCATTTTTTTAGATACAATACAAATTAACCAGAATGGAGAAACAATTGATTTCAACCAACTTCAGTCAGTGGCTGCAGCAAATTCCGGCTCCACACAAGTCACCGATGCCCTGAGACAACGTCAATGTAATAGTGGATCTGCATTGGAGAAATGCACTTCTTCTGATCTAAACGCTGCCGTTGAATTGATCACAGCGTTGCAACTCGCCAGCCAATCTAGGCAGCCAGTTTGTGAAGATGAAGCGGAAGTGCCAAATGATCGTAATGGCCGCGCCATATCTCATTCGAACAGCCAGTTGCCAAGAAATTTGCCAGAAAAGACTGTTCTTCCTAATCGTTTAAGCCTTAATCCAGCCAATGGATCGACCACTGAAATCGTTATGCTAGACCAACAAACCAAACGTAATGACGTCATATCGAAGCTGTCATTTGACGTTCAACCAAGTGCCAAAGCCACTGATAAACCAATGGACAATAATCTACAATCTATTCATCTTCGTCGTGATAGTAGATTACGGCGATCTCAGACCCATTTAAATACGACTTCAAAGCACAAAGAGCGTCAGCGCCCTGCTAGTCTTGTGGTGGAAACTGACTTCAGTGTATCGAAAAACCTTGGGTCCGATTTCAATAAACTTCAAAAGCAGGAACATCTAGCGCCAACGAATACCCAGTCTTCTGTATCATCACCAAATTCCCCGCAAGCTTCGAAACCACATTTTTCGGATAAAGTCAATCGCGAATATGCTCGGAGTTATGCGGAGTTAAATGCGTCTGAATCCAATTGTTTACAACGGAAAAGCGTGTCTTTTTCCTTATTAGACGATACAATTCAGCAAGAATCAAAACAATCTGAGTTTAACGAGCGAAGTCACTTTTCACCCGGTAATTTTACGTTATTTTGACTAACAAGAAAAAGATAACGATCATTAAGATCATAGACTTAATAATTGCAGTGTTGCCTTGACACATACTAGTTTAGTCGGTTACGGCATTGCCGCGGTTTGACATAATGAAGAGCAGTTGCATTTTTGCAGGCAGCAAACCTAAGTGCTTTTTCAATTAAAAACCGTTGTAAACTAATAAGGAAAGGATATGTGAGCACTATGACAAAGAACCTGCAATTAATGAACCACAATAATGTAGACGACATAAAAAAATATATTCAATTTAATTGATTAATTTTGTCTGAAACCTGGTTAAAGACATAATCAAATTTTTGTTTCCTGCAACAAAAAAGCGGCGGTGGCGCTGCTCTTTGGACGAATCCACGTTCCACGCCCGCTTAGAATTTGTTTTCCGAGTATTTTGATTGCTTTTTTACTTCTTTCTGGTTGAATTTGCTGCTTTTTCAATGCCACCAAGCAGAGATAAATGCCGTGAAGCGTCTTAACCAAGGACGATACTACGTAACCAAGAGAAGAGCCCAGTTGAACCTAGACCATGCGCAGTTAAACCCTAGATCCCAAGTCATGTGATCATAGTTGTCACAAAAAACAACGCTTTAGATTTATTCCCTACGCCTATTTGTGTACCCGGCTGCTGATTCAATGCGGCATTGTTCAGCACTGCCTTTTCATTTTACTCTCTGCAAAATTGCAGACACCTAAGCTCTCTTCTCTGTTTTTGTCATTCTCCATTTGATTGAAGTCAGTGGCAAGAAGGTCATAAATCTTTTATTGATTTTTTCGTTTTTGATCTCCCGAAAAGTGATTAAGCAGAATCGGACCAAGTGGTTAACTTTACGTCCAGGTGTTCTTTGCTACGTTTTTGTCGAGTAAAAATCTCAACTTTTTGCAGATTCCACTATCAATATCAGCCATGAAAAATCAATGTCGACTGAGTCGAGCAATATCAGGTAAACTAAACACTATCTACTAGATTGCAAAAATCATTTACATAATTCAGTCATCACGTGTCTACTGTACCGCAAACACATTGGCTATTTTCGCTTTTGGATGGTGTTATGCAATTCGAAAGCTTAAACAATTGCCAACTCTGATTTTTGGATTAAAATAATACAAGTGCAATTTACATAGTACAACACTAATTAGGCTAATTCGTATTTAATTGCCCTCTGCTTTGCTTTTTTGATGTTATAATCTGATTACTTAATGGTATCCTTCCTTTCAAGCGTGTTTCCTTTTCAAGCCAAATAGGTGGAACGTGCTCTAGTTCTAATCCATAATGCTAATAGCATTTCCATTTGTAGAACAAACTTGGACCAGAAGAAACCTTCAGAAACAGAAACAAGCAAAGGTAAAACGAGTGTCAATGCATATATATTAAGTGCGCTCTGTTACTTTGCTGGCTGAGCCTTGGGTTATCTGTTGGTTCGATTCCCGAGCTGGCTATGCGTTGTTGTGTTTTTGGAGTTTATTTGTATCGGAACGACAGCATTTAACGCTTATTTTCTTTTGAGGCCTAACAGTTTACCCGTTGTGATGTTTTAGTCTGACAAGGAATGATAAAACCCGATAAAGGATCCTCCCATATTTTCTGTGTTAGTGTGTTTGAACGTAAACAAATAGCCTACTGCACATTTATGAATGAAGGGATGGAACCTGCTTATTTAATACAAGCTAATTATTACAGCTTTTATAAAATTTTTAAGTAAAGTATATTTTTGCAAATCAACATTGCTCTCTTTAGATATGATAGCACCACAAAGCGAAACTGATCAAAAAACGGCGGCAAAAGCTTCATTTGGCGATCAGAAAAGGAACAATAGCGCCCTCTCTGGGCAGCGTTACTCATACGGATATGCTTGTCGAAAATCGCAGTCACTCGACTTCTTGAACGGACCACCGGCCGAATTAAGTGTTCATACAGCTCAAATTTCCCAAACAAACGTCACTCAAGACGAAGTAAGTTGGTACTTGCTATTTCTAAACTTTTGCGCAGACTAACCAAACGCAAAGTACAGCAAAATATAGCTTATCTGTATAATCTGGAATGCATCGCGCAGATTTCTAACTGTCTGTCTTGGACAAAATGTGTAGCCGTTTTAATTGCATATAGTAGAGCTGTGATCCTACAGTATATCAGTTGCAATAAAAATTATACTTTTCAGGAAAATCGAACTTGTGTTGTTGAATCTTCTGCAGTCAACATGGGCAAATGCAGCAATAAACCAGTTTCTCCTCCAACCAAAACCTTCAACGACAGTGGTTATGCTTCTCCCGTAAGTCAAATAGCGCAAGTACCAGCTGAATTGAAATCAGAAGAAGAATCAAGTAAGTGTACTCGAAGTTTTTTCTTTCGTATCCGTTTTTTAGCCTTGAAAACAAAACAAAACTTTGTCCCACTGTGATATTCTGCTATAGGATATACCGTAGTTAGGCCTTTTGTGGTGTCTGGGTAAAAGCGTAAAAGGCACCCATTTATCCTTTGGCGTTTCAATTTCTGACCAAACTTCTGGCAATGGGGTACAGAGAAACTATGCGAGGCTATCCCCAGAATTGGAGCAAAAAGTTTGTTGCAAAAATAGACGTTCCGGAAAGTATGATAGATCGAGTGTTATAGACGCGTCCATCATTTTTGATTTTTTTAAAATTACCCCCTCGTTTTTCATGTTTTTCAACAATTGCCCGTGTACTCCAATTTATGTTTGTTTCAGCAACACTAAATGCACTTGTTTTGAATCGCGCCAATGTTTTCTCATTTGTTTAGAAAACAATCAAGAAAAGCAACGACCACCCAAGCTAATTAAAAGTCATTTGAAGAAGAAGGTCTTGCAAAACGAAACAAAAACAAACGACAAAGAAAACAACTCCATATTATACAGCGACAAACACAACAAATTAAACGACTCAAACAACGCAGAAAAAGAAAGCAACATCAAGAACGTTGTAGATTTATCAAGCGCAGCTGTCCTCGATTTCAGAAGTAGAGGATACAGCGAAGGTACCGTATGAATCAGACTGAGAGCTATTTATTACTGTAAGCCTTTGCTCTTCTGCTAATTTTGCTAAAAATGTTAAAGCTTTTTAATAGGTATGTGGAAATAGAACGTGTAGCGGCAAGCTAGTCTAATGTATTCCAAGGCAACAATTTCAGAATATTTCTTAAACTTGAAATATGATAAAAAATGAAGATAAAAAATTTTTTTTGGATCGCAATTTTTACCAAATGATCGAACTTTACCGAACAAAGTTAAATTAAATCGTTTAACCTTTTCATGTGTCCGATCAATTTACATATCAGATTAGTTCTTTGCTTTTGAGATCAAATTTTAATCGAATTCTTTTTAGGCGCCGTCGGACACAAGAAGAAAAGCAGACTTTTTGATCAGGCGAGCAGACGACAAATGAAGAGGCAAACAAGCAGTGGTAACATCGGACAAAAGAAAGCTGTCAATGCTCCAAGTCCACTTTCCCTACCTTGCCAAGAGCTGGAATTTGATTCGGTTGTGAACGAAGAAAATATGACGGAGGACAATGAACTCCTTGCTGACGACTCCTTTGTGTCCACGAATGACTTCCAGTTGTCTTATCCCGACAAGAAAGATACCAGCTCAAACTTATCAAGTAATATCCTAAAAAAGCAAACTAGAGCTTCCTCTAAAAGCTTAAAGCTACCCCAAAGTGTTTCCGCGCCCAAACCAAACGCAGAAAAGCCAACTCCGGCTTTCGAAAAACGTCAAACAGTTCCTGATGGTCTTAACAAACGAAGCAAAGAGAAACTGTCGAAGCGAAGCAAAAGCGTCAATGTCATACTCGAAAAAGACACGAAAAAGTCGACTTCGGGTAACAACCAGTCGAAGTCTCTGGTTAACATTGTGAAGTCGAAATTTGGTCGCAGTTCAACTTCAGCGAAGTTGTCTCTTTCATCCAAGAAGAACCAATCTGAACCATCTAGGTATAGACATTATGCATAGAGTAGCGCAAAATAGTGTAAACAGTATGTAGCTTGCACAAACTTAACAGTCTAAAACGCTGAAGAATATTTACTCGAAGTCGAAATAGCACCTAAAAACGGTCTGTGGATTCGACAGTGCTGGATAATTAGTTCCATTGCAGTAGTCATAGCACCAATTAAAAACTGTGAATAAACTGACTACATAAGATGATATATTAAACTGAAGAAATTAGTAATGTAAACTGTCTAAAAAATGTTGGTCAACCAGAAATTTCTAGAAATTGTGAAGATTCTCTAATGATGTTTTATCCCAATCTTATCAAAGTGCTGTTAAAGAATATTTTTTTTAAATTAAGCGAATTTAAATAACTTTAGGTGTTTGTTAAAAAACACAGGGTTCATTTTTTTTATGTAAATTTTAGGACATGATGTTTACGATGAGACGATACATCAATATTTTTCTTATTTTTTGGTACAGATTGTTGCTGGATGTCTAATTTCATCTTACAAAAATGATTTTGCTTTCAGGCGAACTGATGGACCCATAATAGTCAAGCCAGTAACTCCGTCTATGAAGCCGGTACTTTCTCTGGAAAATGTCGCTTACCTACCCCCGGGTAAGGATGGAGATAGTGCACGAAAACTTACAAAACTTCCAAAAGCAGACCAACAAAATAATTCTGACGAAATCGCTGATTACACAACTAACAACAGTGAGGCAGAAATGTCTCCAAAGGATTCGGATAGACGGAGTTCGGAGGATGTCTTGTCTGACGAAGGGTTCGCGGACGGAAGCACGATGGAGCGCTCAGAGACGGAAGAATTCCAGCTTCCGGAAGACATCAAATTGTTGAGATCGAAAATGTTTTCTCGTTCGAAATCAAACGGAGAACCAAAAACGAACACTGTCTCAAGTACCGAGTCCGAAAACTCCGAATGTGGCGGCTTTAAACCAAAAGAATCATCGAAATGGAACGACCATGAGCTGCCCAACCGCCATGATATCGACAATTCCCGACGGAGATCAGACGCTTTCAGCGGTCTCGAGCCTGGCGTCTTTGCTACCGGCGTAACAATCGTGCCTACGTCGGCGCTGCGCCAGACCAATCGAGCGCTCACTCCACCAAGCAAGTTGCGATCAAAGAAGCTTCCAAAGCCTCAGAGTGGAAATCCACTAGGTCGATTAATCAAAAACGTCAGCAACCATTACACAGGAAGCAAAGAAGATATTTCTAAAAGCAAGGATAATGCAAACGTCAACAGCCAAGGTTGGTGAAGTCTAGCAAGCTATTTTGTTCGCAAAAACCTACTTAAGTGTGCATCGCGCGAAATAGCATGGTTTAAATATGACTTTTTTTCTTGGGCTTTGAAACGCGGTTGATCGATTAGCCATCATGCAGTTTACCTTTAAGAGTTTTACCCCTTCTTGCACTTTTTTTTCTTTTTGATTTTCAAAACTTCGCGCAAAAATCAATGATTAAGCAAGAATTTTCACAAACATGAAAATGGAAGGCAACACTGAAGTTGCGCTTCAAATAGCAATAAAACCAAAATTTTCTTGATGTTCAGGTAAAGAAATGAAAAAGAGCAAGTTTTCTGGCTACCAGCGAGATATAGAGCAGGCTTTCATGTGCTCCATCGTACAAGCTGAATTAACTCAAAGTATGCAAGTACGAAGCAATTCGCCACAATCTCTAACTGTGGTAAGTGTCTAACTGCGTAAACTTGTATGAGCTATTCGTAAGAGCAAAAATCAAACTCGTTTACTCTTTTAATCGATGATTGCAGAACTTTTCTACAATTAGGGCATCAAACAAAATTCATTAATAGTTTTATTCCACAAAGTCCACAAATCCTTATTGACTTCAGTTTGTATAATATTATATTAAAACGGCAGCGTTGGGTGCCTATTAGCTAATCCTTTTTTTTCTACGATGCGGCCGTGCGGCCATTTGAATTTATCAAGTTAATTGTCTTTTTTTGCTTCAAATGTAATGATTTGTGAAATTGAATTAAGTTTTTCTTGACCTCATGCGGCCATTTAGTCGATCGGTAACGTGTTCGCCTTTGAAGGGAGGTATGAGACTCAAACCTCGGGCCAGTCAAATCGGACACAGTGTTGCTAATGGCTCGCCACCTCTGTTTCATTTGTTCGACTGGAGCTGTGTTGCCTGCAGGCGCAATGATGCGGATTTGGTCTCCGCCAATTCGTTACACGCTTCGACGTATACGGCGAGAATAATAAAATTTTTGAATTGTTATGATTTCTTGACGTTGCAGGAAAGACCCGATCATCCATCGTTTTCAACATCCGATATCAAATCCGTCGGATCAATTGGTACAGGGTCCAGCATCAGTTCAATACCTTCAGTTGGAACCATAAGCACTAATAGCGGTGACGTGAGCGACACGCAATCAACCGATTTTGGATTATCATCGACATCAATTCCCGATTCGAAGCAAAAAGCAGATGAATCAGCCTTAAAAATATCTGGATTTGGAATGGACTCGACTGAAACTTCTAGTAAAAATACTGCTACAACTGCTTCTGCATTGGAGTCAAAGCGGAGTGGAAAATCTAATTTATTCCAAACTGAAGCATTAAGTGAAACCCAATCTATAGACGGTGCCAAAATAGGAGTTGGAGCAACTTCGCAAAAACCTTCTCCACTGCGCAATTCAAAGCTAGCTGCTCCGTCCAAACTATCACCTGCTGGAAAATCGCCAGGCCTGCCGAAAAGCAAACTGAAACTTCGAGAAAGATCTTCTGTACCTTCCTCCGGCATCCATCAGGTTGCTAAAACAAAACTAGCTCCGCTCAATTACGGAGGTTCTCCACAGGAAAAGGTTGTGGCAAGAACCAGATCTTCCACCGTAACGGGTTACGACGAATCAATTGTTGATCAAAAGGAATCCTTTATTCGAAAACTTGAACTGAAACCAAAAACGTCTCAATTACCCCCAAGGTAAGCAGCTTACTGTAACATTTTAAATTTATCAAGTTGAAAAGAACTTTTGAAACCTTAAAAATTGAGGTAATGGAAGTCTACACTTTTATTTTCAGTTTTGTTTGTTAACCAGCTTTTGAAATTAGTCTTTTAAGGCATTGAATTTGGAAAATGTTATGCGTTGTATAGCATCCAAAGATTAAATAACAAAATTTTGTATTCTAGTTAGAGTTTACATAGGCCACATTTGTTTTTCTCCATTTAGTGATTGAAAAAGCATGCTTTTTAAGGACTTTTCAGGCCATTTGTTCGATTTGTTATTTGTTTGTTTTATTTTTAGAAATCCTGTTATTCTCAAGCCATCGTTAAGGCTTCCAGTTCCGCGCTCCACCAGATGTGGATCAACACCAGTCGAAGTACCAAAACCTCGAAGCAATATTCCGTCTTCTGGATTATACCGTCCTAAACCGGTTTACAACGGCGTCTAAGTGTTTCAAAGCCTCAAACTTAACTAACCTAAGAAATTCTCGGTTTTGGCTGCGTGAATTATATCAGACAAAATATACATGAGGAAAAACTGACTTTTTTGCAGCAATTTAATTTTTCGATTTTTTTTACAAAAATTTACGCTTTATTAAAGCTAGTTGGTATGATAGACCAATGACAGTTAGGCCTATGTAGACGCTATTTTTGATGGCGATTGTGAAGCTATTTTTAAAATAGCAAATTTTACTATGCTTTTCTTGCAAATACTGTACTTTTTCTCTTACTAGTGCATAAAGATTTATACTGTGTGAATGACGTAGACCTAATTCATTTCAATTGTGATGTGTTTTATTTATTGATTTCTTTTGAAATTGCTTTTTTCCTTTCAAAAATAATCTGGAATTTGCAAAAAAAGAGCCTGGTTCTGTTTTTGCTTAGTTGAACTTAATAGGTTTGTAGTAGCTGACAGACTGGATTACATTTCACCGTGTGTGGTAAACAAATGAGTAGATGGCAGCTTGACTCGAAGACCTAAAGGTTCCTTTGCTGTCTCTTGGCCAAAGCTACTTGGTGGATAGAGATTTAATTACAATTCCATTGTCAATGCCAGCGACTTAAAAAAGGTATTTTCTTTTGCTTTGGTCTTAGCGTTTCAGAGCAGCTAGACGGTTGAGTATTCGTGAAAATTGAAAGCTTTTTCTCCAGCTGCGA
This sequence comes from Trididemnum nubilum, assembly GCA_963965965.1. NCBI lineage: Eukaryota > Metazoa > Chordata > Ascidiacea > Aplousobranchia > Didemnidae > Trididemnum > Trididemnum nubilum. Next base: position 17,392,331 of record OZ014483.1, read on the forward strand.
AAACCAGTACAGTGAAACATCCTGTCAGTCTTAACTTCTCCAAAGAGCAGCTCAGAAATGTGCACTAAGCAATACTTACCGAAAAAACAACCTTATTGAAGATAATACCATCTATTGCATAGGATTCAAAAACTCGCAAGCAACAAGAAAAAAAACAAACTGCTAATTGAGAAAAAGATCAACGGTGTGCTCATTTGCTTATAAGAAGATTTTCTGGTTGATGAAAATTAATTAAAAATAACAACAAAAAAACAACAACAAGATTTCATTCGAAGAGCTCAGGGAGTTTATCATGCACTGCATGCAGCTAAGAAGTTATGTTTATCAATTAAATTGGTGAAAAACAAAATAAAAATGATCCAAAGCTCTTCCAACCCTTAGCAATATGACAAAAGAATACCGATGTTTTACGCAATACAGAACATTGAGTAATACTCTAGATTCTAGAAGATAGTTGGAATAACAAAGTTTGAGATTTACGTTAAAAACAAATGAACGAGACTGCGGTATTTTGCAAAATATTGCAGGGTGGCAATGATAAAAATTTGCTACCGGCACTCAAAACAACATATCGCTGATGATTTTTCTTAGTGAAACATTTTAGCTTTTGGTTCAAGCCCACTCACCCTTAAAGGGGCTGAAGAAGCTGCATTCCGCCAACTCCGGTAGTTTACGATACCTAAAATCGAAATATAACTTTTGAATTTTTTCGTACTAATTTTGGGGCTGCGGTTGCATTGATATTTAACAACTACAAAGAGATATTTCCCTGAAAAAGTTCCTGGAAACCCTGAATCATGTTCTCCCAGCCTGAACTTCCATAAAAAAAGAGAGGCCGAATAATATTAACACTTTCAATACCATCACGTGATAAATGCAATTTTGGAACTCCCCTTTTTTGCTAGAAATTCAGGCAGGGAGAACAGAGTCAGAGTTTCCAAAAACTTTTCCAGGAGAATATCTCTTGGTATTTGTTGAATATCTTTGCTACTGCAGCCCCAAAATAAGAACAAAAAGTTTCAATAAGTTTATTTTGATTTTAGCTATTGTAAACTACCGGATTTGGCTAAATGCTTCATCTCCTTTTACAAAATCTTGGTAGTCCGCCTGGTTAAAATTACTGGACTTTTACAATATTGAGATTGGCAAAATATAGGTCTAGTCAGAAAGGTGATCAGAGACATTTCATAATAATTTTAAATAATTTAAAAAAAAATTTAAAAAAAATTCGCAATAACACGTCCTCATATAATAAGCTCGTATCAGATTGACTATACCCAGAAATACTTTCTGTAGAAAAGTTAAACACTTCAAAAGTCCGGTTAGTAATCTTGTTGCGCTGGAGATGAAACATGATGGATAGCATCAAAGTGCTTAGGAAGAGTTCTTAACCACTTTTGAACTTTTTCGATGGATTCTCGAACGATCAGCTGATCAGTCGATAAAAAATCTATTGTTCGAGTCCGCGAATTGCGGTCGCGTAAGCGTAACCGATCTAAACTGAGTTGAGGAGTCAATTCGTTTGTCTGATCAGACTCTTTCGTGCCTGTGTTTTTTCCGGAGGATGGTGTAACATCCAAAGACACATCTCCATTTGAGTCTTCGTTGTTTAAAGCTGCAGTCTTTGATTTTTCTTCAAATTTTACGCTATCGTTTGATAAAGAAGAAATCCATTTCGGTTGATTGTGTGCGCCCGAATGTGGTATTTTGACTGAGTTTTTATCGTCTGGACTTGAACTTTTTTTAGGCCTACTTTCGGTTAAATCTTCGCTAAACCGAACATGGTTTGTTTTGGGCTGGACTTCTGAGTTTGTTTTATGGCGGTGATGAAACGACGAAGGATATTTGGAACTTTTAGATCCCAGATCAGCAACTTTTCTTTTCAGGTTTTCCCGCGTTTGTCTTTTTTTGTTTACCAACGATGAACGGTTTCCATGTTGCACTGTCACTGTGGTCCAGGGCCTTGGCGACGATAAAGGCGTGACTTGGTGATGTAACAAAGGCTTGTTTGGAGAATAGAACAAAAGGCTGTTTGCTGGAAAACTAGACGCAGCTTTGCTTATACTAAAACTTCGTTGTCTGCCAGGTTTTGGGCTGTTTTGAGCGGAGTTATTGAAATGAACAAACGAAAATGAGCGTAAACGATTGCCTCTAGATGTCGTATGAAAGCTTCTTTGTTGTGTTTGTTGTGCACTTTTTGTAATGTTTGGTTTCACTGAAAGCTTGACCATTGATCTGAAAAAGTCGAACAGTAAAGTGATGAATCAGTACAGTATAGAAAAAAAAAGTTTTTCAAATTTTAAAGATTGTACGTAGACAACAACACTTTTTTATGAGAACCAGTAAATTTGGGGTTAAAGCTGGTTGTACTTAAATTTTCACGAACTTTCAGCCTCATTTGTTTTTAATTTGTTATTAATTTTATCAGAAAATCAAGAAACAGAAATTAATTCTTACTTGGGTAGAAGCTGTCTTTTGTAATAGATCATGATTACAGCTACAAATCAATTATACTAAATGTAGAAATGGCAAAGAAACTCTTCGGATGACGTATACATGCATTGAACTGGAGTGTGTTTCTAAATATTTTTTCCTGCTGTAGCTAGTATTGTTCTTAAATTTTGAGCAAAATGAGCCACTTATTCTTATAAAATAAATTTATATTAAGTCTATGATATATTTCATTTTATGTGTAAAAAAGCAGTAGGCTTGTAATTTTAATGCAAACGATGAACACATGCAGATACTTTTGATGCATTATGCTAATATCTACTCCTGTAATGCTATTGTACCTGTGCAGTATTCTTTCGGAAAATTTGTTTGCTGTATCTTGTTTAATATTATTGTGTGATGTATCTTTAAAAGATTCTGGGTTACCAATTGTGTTCTGCTTAAATAACAGGTTTGGTTTCCCTTCCTGTTCGATCTTGGTTTCACCGTAACTGTTTCTTTCGACGGTAGATGCGCAATTGACCCCGTTAATAGAACTACAAAAAATAAGCACAGGAACTTTACCAATGAATGATATTGATCACATAAAAAAATAAAGTCTTGATTGATCGCAAAAAAGAACAGCTAATGCAAGCAAAAAGGTACATTTTTAGTGCATTATTAGAAAAAGCCATATAGTAGTTGGTGCAATACTGCGAGTTATAAAACGAAAATACAAATTAATGCTGTTCGCAACGCAATAGCATAAAACTTTACAACGGTTATAACGAAACTGCTCATTTTCACAAATAACGTTTACAAACGTAAAGTAAATTAAAATCAGATAAATTTGGTAGATTTTTGCAATACGCAGGGCCTCAGGGAGAAATTTTTCCAGGGAGTATGAAGATCGATGCCGGGCCGTCAAATTTACGAGAAGTACAAAGAAATAAATCAAAAAAATTTCTTCACTCGAATTTGGTCCCTATTTTTCCCCAAAATTAGGTGAAGAGCAAAAAAAAAAAACAAAAAAAAGGTCTTCACTCAAATTTGGTCCCATGTTTTCCCCAAAATTAGGTGAAGAGCAAAAAAAAAAGGTCTTCACCCAAATTTGGTCCAAATTAGGTGAAGAGCAAAAAAAAAAGATCTTCACTCAAAAGGGTAGAAAATCATTTTGGTCCAAAACTGAACGGGACAGCCTCAACTCTTCCGGGCCCCCTAAGCCCGGGCCCCCCAAGACCCGGGTACGATGTACCCCCTGAACCCCCCTCTCGTTGGCCCTGGCAATACGTTGTACATTTTTTACGTGTATTACACTGCTTTTTGTTTTTCTTTTTTAACTTTTTTTATAAGAATCAGTAACTTTTTAGGTGAAACTTGCTGTACTTAAACTTTGTGAACTTTCAACCTCATTTGTTTTTAATTTTTTCACAAATTCATTCTTGCTGGGCAAAAAGCTGTCTATTGCTATAAATCATCATTTTTGCTGCTATACAAATAAAAATTTGGAATAAGAACAAGAAAACTATTCCTATTAGTACAAATACGTTGTGCAAGCTTACGTTATTTTTATTTATTTTTTTATGCTGAGCGTGGCATTGTTCTTAATTTGTTCTTAAATTTTGAGCAAGAATGAGCCTCGTGTTCGTATAAAAATATGTGATATGTAAAAGCAACACCAAACCAAGACTAATATGGAAAAATAACCTAAAAAAAGTTGATATTTATGCCGTAAGCAGCGTTGCAACAAGTGTTCATGATAAAAAAATAAATCAATAAATAAGTTAAATCAACAAAAATCGACCAAATCTACAAGCTGCTATGCAGATTAGGACAAGCTACACTTAATGAAATCGCATAGAAGTTTACGCTTTTCGCACAAATTTCCGTATTCCTTTTTTATTTTGCTTACCTCCATATAAATCTGTATTTGTTTTCGGGTTGACCTTTGGCCTTGCTTTTATCGACCATTTTACGGGCTCCCAAAGTATCGTTGTTTGGCTGGTGTTTGAGTTCCTGCTTGGATTGCCAAGATTTGGAAGTTGTTATTGGTCTAAAAATCAGTCATATGTTAGAAATTAATGCAAATCACAACGTCTTAAACTTTTACTCTAAATCACAAATGAGCCGATAATCATGACAATACAATGAAGATTTCATTTTCTCTGAGCAATCAAAGATGGCAAAGTTTTTGTTTGAGTATATGCAGCCATAAGATTGACATACAGGCGCTTTGCAACTGTCGTGCATTGTCTATCAGCTTTTTCAGTGATGTAGTTGCCTTGTTCGTACCAGTGTTTGGACCAAGCTAATTTAGGCATTTACCTGGGTCGTACTGGTCGTTCGGCGTTGATTTTGAATTTATCCGCTTGCCTCAAACGGTGTTGATCTGATTGCAGTTTTGTAAATAGCGACGGAAAAGTCGATGTATGGTAGTAATACGACGCGGCGGCAACTGCAGGCATGTCACTCATGTAGCTCTGCAATTTTTTTTCGGATTTGATTTTTGGTCGAAGCGGCCAGTCAGAGTTATTCTCAACTGCGGCCTTGTCACTGTGCATGTGAACACTGGGTATGATTGGATAATGGTTTTTCATTGCACCATGGAGATACAATGCGTCAACAGCCATCGCATATAGAAATAATTGGTCTAAATTAGAGTTACATACATCCACATAGCATTAATGTAATTTAAAAATCTGTGAAAAAAAACAAATGTTCCTCACTGAAATAAATCGCCTTCCACAGCAATGCCGCAAATACACTGATTTTTTTTAAACAACAGTATAGGCTCATTTTTGCTCAAAATTTAAGAGCAAATTAAGAACAATGCCAGCCTATGCAACAAAAAGTAATATTAAAAACAACCGAAAAAACGTAAATTTCAAATCAAAAAAGAAACTAAATTCTGTACTGAATCAACACGATAAACTTTGAATGATTTTCTGGCCTTTGCAAGCAAAATTGCAGCAATTCTGAGACTATAGAATGCTGTAAGCGCACTGCGCAGGCAACTAAAAATTTTTTTGGCTCTCGTTCAAATGAAAATGCTCATTTTCTTGGTTTCGCAATTTCACGATGCTGCAAAAACAGCGAAAAAGCGTTAACTAAAACATTAAAATAAAGCAGTTTTACAAACATGGTCGCCATAATTATTGACAGCGATGCTCTCAAAATTTAAGAACAAATTAAAAGCATGTGAGGCTAAAAGTGCAAAAATTAAGAACAGCCAGCTTCAACTAAAATTTTACCGGCTCTTACTAAAAAAAGTGTGAAGCCAATGAAATGTGTTGTACTATATTTATTAACATATTACGCTCCTGTCAATTTTGGTTTTTAATCAAAAAGTCCAGCTCCTTAGTGTACTTCTAAAATTTATTGAGCTAACTGCAGCCAGCTCCAACTAGCACTTTTGCAATCAGCTCGCAGTCACCATACTTTCTACTTATATGTTTTTTCGACGCAATACATTCTTCATGAAAATAGCTGCAACACTTCGTTTCTAAAAAATTCTAAATTTTTACGAATTTTCAGCCTATTTGTTCTTAACTCTATTGGAATATAAAGTAGCACAAATTTTATCTTGGTTTGTTAAAAGGTTGTCTTTTGTTATAGATCATGATATAGAACAGGGGTACCCAAACGTTTTGAGCAATGGCCGCAGTGATTTTGAGCGGGCCGTACAGTCAGTGCCGGCCCGAACTATAGAAAATGGTTTTAAGTGAGATTTGATGCAAAAACTTGCGTAGAAGTTTTGAGTTCATTTCAAAACCACTCGCGGGCCCCAAATCTTCTTACGTAGGTCGCGTGCGGCCCGCAAAACAAGGTTTGGGCAGCGTTGATATACACAATTCAACAACGGCAATGTAAAAGAGGCCGATAAACTCTTCTGATTAGGGATTACTTGCAAATGCTTTGTAATAGCCCACGTTCTTAGATATTTGTTTCACGCCCTCGCTAGCACTGTTCTTCTTCATTTGTTCTTACACTGAGCAAAAATAAGCCTCGTCTTCTTAAAAAATTTCTTATAAAAAAGTGTAAAGTAAACCTTTTGCATGTTCGATTAGTGGTCGAGTGGATAAAGCGTCTGCTACTGAAACGGTAGACTCTTCTTTCATTCCCCGTCGGGTCAAACCAAAGACTATGAAAAATAGTATTTACTGCTTCTCTACTTGACTTTCAGCATTAAAAGGGACAGTGAGAAGCCTCCACTGTGTGTGATAGACAGGTGGGCAGCAGGTGGCAGCTTGACTTGAAGAAGAAAAGGTCCATTCGCTCTCTCCTGGCCAAGGTAACTTGATGGATGTAATGTAATTGCATGATACAAATCTAACAGCAGTACTGGTACCGTGAAAATAGAATCTTAAGTTTCAATAACATCTAAAGGCTAAATGGATGTCTGCATACAACCAGAATACTTGAAGTACTAAAATACGTTCACAGTATAGTTTTCAAAATTTATTTTACCTTACCAAAATCTGCTAAATGTAATAAATAAAACACTTTCATAACCTAGCAAGTAGCGCTAGAGCTATGTTTGCCGTAACCAGAAACAACGTTGTCATCATGTTCAATAGCTACACCACTGATGGTCCTTGAGATTTAGACCAGCGAGAATTTGTAACAGGAAAAAAGCATTGTTGTATCTATCCTAACAAGCCCCTTATGTTGATTTACATGACGTCAAGTTAATGCCATTCCATATGTTTAATGTTCTTTGTGCTTAGGCTTTGTAATAGTCTGTTATTAAAAGATGGGCAAATCAAGGCATTGTCAAGCTAAGCAGGAGGTTTAACCAAAAGACGCATCTGGCCTAATTTTGGTACGGCTTAATTTACTATTTATTTTGGAACCAAAGTAACCTCGGTGATAGTCTGACTCCAGTTTTCCCACGAAAAATCTCTGTGGCAACGTAACCATCTTCTTGAGGTCTTAATATTAGTGAAACATATGAGAATCACAAATCATATAAAATGCTTATCAAAACAATTACGAATCACACCTGGACCTTGACAAAAAAAACTTTTCCACACAAAAAATCGATGAGTGAAAATAATTTAAGTGACTTAGAAATAATAAATAACTTGTTACTTGTTCAATACGTAACTAGGACCCTGGGACCCACTATCTTGAATTACAAACCGATCAGTGCTGGTCGAGTGGATAGAGCGTCTGCTACTGAAACGGTGGACTCGGGTTCGATTCCCAATTGGGCCAAACCAAAGACTATAACAATTGGTATTCACAGCTTACTTGTTTGACGTTCAGCAATTAAAGGGACAGTGTGAAGCCTCCGCCGTGTGTGGTAGACAGGTGGGCAGGTGGCAGCTTGACTCGAAGACCGAGAGGTCCCTTCGCTGTCTCCTGCCAAGGTAACTTGGTAAATAAAACGTAATTACAGTTACATGAATGTACATTATAGTACATAGATTTTGGTACAACCAATAAACTCGAAAATTTAAGACCACAAAAAATAAAAAATAAACAATTGTCCAACCGGTACGTCGTCACCAAAGGGGCTTTACTGAATAACTTAAATCAAGCAATTATCATTTCTTACATTCTTTTTGAAATATTTTTGCTTTTGCTCTTTAGCTAACAGCATGATAGCAGTAACAAATAATTAAAAGATATTACTAATTTTTGGTGCTGGGAAGGAGAGCATCCACGAAATTAAATGTGAATGAAATGCGTCTTTTTTCTTTACCAGTGTATGCAAGTATAGTACTAATATCTCACACTAAACATTAAGCCGTTGAGAGAAATTTCAGGTCTGAGGGCGAGAAAAACAAATGGGCCTCCCATCAGGGCCGTTGAGAAAAAATCCAGGTCCGAAAACCAAATCTTCCCCGGTTTTGAACTGAACCTGTTTTTATGGCCGTTTAAGAACAAAAAAGTCACCGCTTTTAATTAACGTTAAGTTTGGTTCATATTAAGCTCAATAAATTGAAACTGTTTGGGTCCTTAAATTTGGGCCAGTCCCTCAAAAATGCGTGGCCTGAGTACTTTTAACCTCTTTAGACCCCCTCTCAACGGCACTGACTATACAATACAATGTACACCGTCGCTGCAGTGCTTCCCTGAGTCCAATTAACTCAAAATACTCTGCAATAAAAAGATCTCATCTCAATCTTTTGCAAAATTGCTGTCTTCTCGGTGAATTGCAAGCACAATGTTAAGTTCAAGCTGAATGATATTAAGTGGTTTGCTTAAGAAAGCTTGAATAAGCCTCTTCAGTTAAATATTTCTAACAGTATGGCCTACAAGCACTCTTTAGGGAATTCTGCGCCGTTTAGCAGTTGTTAAGCAAACCGATTTTTGTCACTTAATCGCGTTTGGTTGGAACCAAAATTTACAGATTACATTACTGTATTATAGTTTTTTAAACTTAAGTTCTCAATTATTATTTTATAGCAAAAAATATCATGTACCTCATGCCATTTTGTTATACCTAAGACAGGAAAATATCCACAATCTAAACTTCATGCATTTATGGTTAAGCTTCTTTTCTTCGAAAAAAAAAAGAATAATTTAAAATCAAATTGATTACTTTTGACATAAAAAAAAAGAAAAAAATTTAAAATCTTAGCTAATTTCCAGTTCATATACTGTACCCCAAACTTTACTTTACACTTGTTTCGGAAAAAATTACACCTGGAACTACTGTAAAAAATACTGTTTTGAAAAAAAAAAGTAATACTGTGGTAGCAATAATATTGTAGCAATAAAAACTTTTTCGACGTTCTGTGCATTATTGCATTTTACTTGATAGGTAACTAAATAAGGCTTGCACTTTTATCCTAAAAAGTCAGTTGATGTTTGATAAAAATAAAATTTGATTCAATAAATCAGTTATTGTTGCTCTTCGCTACTGTCTTGAATTTTGCTTTGTGTAGGAGACCTGTTTTTTGGGACCAACTGATCGTACTTCAAGCGAATTCTTAGTCTAATACAAGTATGTTTCGTCCAGGTGTTATTATAGGCTTGATCCTTAAAATAACAATAACCATTCGCCTATTGTTGGCTTTCTCTTGCTTGGAATTTATGAAGTAAAGTTTGTTTAATTTAACGAGTGATTATACAATACTAACTTCGTATATATGTCATATTCGGAAAATGAAATAGGTTTCTTTAGTTTCAATTGTTCCTTTAATTTTCTTTTTGTTCTTCTTTGCATTTTCATGGAGCTATACAAACTAATCAGTGATTTTTGTTGTGGCCTATCAGACTGCTACTTGTAGCGGTAAATTAAAATTCGATACAACCAAAAATTACAAAAACTGGTTTTTACAGCTTTTTTTGTTTAACCCTGCAAACCATGCTTCAACTGTTCCACTGTTAAAAAGAACCGTATGATACTTCCACCGTATATGGTAGACAAATGGACAGAGGGCAGTTTAACTCATAGGCCGTTGTGTCATTTCTCTGTCTCCAGGTCAACAATTAAATGTAACTCGTAAGGCGAGGTGTTCTACGCCAAATTTATGCCTTAGCAGGGATATTGGCCTGTACCACAGTAGCAGATTAATTTCACTGCATCAACTATACAGGGTTAACAGACGTCCTGGAAATAATTTTGATCAACATTATTATACTGCTCCAAAACGACCATCTCAATGTAATTGATGCCAAAAAGATAAAAAAGCTAAAAGCTTGTTAATATCACATAGTCTTATGGTTTTCGCACAGTGTAGATCATAGTTAATATTATGCTACAATTTTTAAAATATTTTTCAAAAGCTTCAGGAAATTTGAGTAGCATAATCAAAGAGTTTGAATACCCAGCCGGGGATGAATTTCTGTTACGTTATAAGCTCAAGAAAAAAACTTTCAAAAAAGCCATATCCTCCTCTGCATTATTGCTCGTCTTATACTGTGCAGTGCTCGCATACAGCAAACACAAAGTATTTCACAATAAAATACGAACAATAAATCACAGCTAACAATAAATCACAGCCTGCAATAAATCACAGCTTACAATAAATCACACAAGTTCGAAGTAGCAGTACAAAAACAGCAGTTCTCTTTATACTTAAAAATAAACATTGAACAATGACAAAGCAAATCCATGTAGGACTTTTTTGATCAAAGCTTAGATTAGTTTTACAGATGTGCACATTACCACTACAATACAATACTCATTTATCAAACAAATTCCTATTATACAAATAGAGTATTGGCTATGGAGACTACGCCATGAGCACATAAAAGTGACTGCACATAATGAGCGCATGAAAGTTACCTACATTGTCTAATATTATTTTACCGAATGACTGGCCTTGCAGCATATGGCACTAATTTTTATTCTTCATATGAAAAACCAAAAAGTTCTTTAAACCTCAAATAACTCCTGAAAAATGAAGTTACTAAGGTTACAGGAAGTTTCCAATTTTGAGGTTTCCCAAAGTCACTTTTCGAAATCTGAGCACTTTTTGGCCAAAATAAACTAAAATGAAATCATAAGACGTTTTTGTGACGTAACTACTTTGACATAGACGTTTTATGAGTCAGCAATAAAAAACAAACCTATGTACAAAATTTGAACCGCCTGGGACGTCATAAAAAATAACGTCATCTTTTTGAAATATGGCCGAGACGTCACAATGATGACGTCATCAACTCAAAACCAATTTTTCTAAAAGATTGGGTAAACACCAACCGACCTATCAAATTTGGGTTCCCATGACTTTTAGTTTAAAACTTAGATAGGAGGGGCATTTTTGCCTCCATCGAGTAAAATGCCTTGATAAAACACCCCGTGCAAAATAAAATTAAAGGGGGTGAAGCATCCAGCGAATTCCGGTAGTTTACAATAGTTAAAATCGAAGTATAATTTTTGAAATTTTTTGTTCTCATTTTGGAGCTGCGTTTACAAAGATATTTGACAATAGCAAAAAGATATCCCCCGGAAAAAGTTTTCGAAAACCCTGCATTTATTCTTCCAGCTTAAATTTTAAGAAAAAGGGAGGATTTTACCAAAACTGAATAGTTCATGTGAGGTTACTGGAAGAGTAAATATTATTTAGTCTTTCTGTTTCCCTAGAAGTTCAGGCTAAGAAAACAGATTTAGGGTTTCCAAAAACTTTTTACGCTGGATATCTCTTTGTATTTGTTGAATATGGTTGCAACCGCAGCCACAAAATAAGAACAATTGAAAGTTTCAAAGATTATATGTCTATTTTAGCCACTGTAAACTACCAAATTTAGCTGGAAGCTTCATCCCCTTTAAGGTTTTTCTTGATTTATCTTCTTTTTTTAATTTGCTAACATTTCCAGTAATGATAAGCTCAGCTAAGCCATTAGGCCTATTACAAGTCCCTACAAAATGGACTGAAAACTAACAATATTACAAAGCCATAGGCGTAGCCAGGATTTTTGATTGGGGGGGCCCAAATCACAAATCACGTGCAATGACGTCATCAAAAACTTCAAAACAGAAATTTTTTGTGGGGGCAAAGATATCGTAGAATGGAAGATCAGAAGCCGTGGACTGGTGTTGGCACGTAATTAGGAACTCGTTCAAGGAGAGGGCTTAAACCAATGGTTAAAATGCAAAAATGTCAAAATTGGGAGACGTGATGAGTAAAGAAGTGTAGGCTACTGTAATTCAAACGTGTTATTGACGGGGGTCTGGGGGCGGATCCTCCAGTAGCTGTAGGCTATTGGGTCTGGGGGCGATGCCCCCCGCTGCTGGGCGATTTTTCGTGATTTTTTGAATAAGAAGCTGTTTTAACGCCATTGGATCACATTTCGCACGTATTCAGAGCCTCATTTGAAAGTACTAGATTTTTGACGTTTGAAAGCCAATCGAAAAAATTAAATTGTTCAGTCCTTCTTTTGCTTGCAATTTAAGTGCAAAACACGTCTAAAATCTTGCATTTTGGGGTTAAATTTTGTAAGTGACTTGGTCCAAGTAGGGGGAAGTAAGGCACATTGCCTCCTGGAATATTTTAGCAGTGAAAAGCAATCCACTGGAAAATTTTCCTTAGAGATTATTGTTTTGTGATGAAAACAACCAGTTATAGGAGTACATATACGGCCAGGGGCCCCAGGCCCTCTCAATTCAAAAATTTTTTCGATGAGTATTTTTCTTACTGTAGCTAATTTTTTCAAAAGTATTTTCTTGCATAAAAACTGGCTAGGTGGAGGTGAATTGTTACAGAAAAATCTACAATAGATGGTTACGCCGACTAACCATGTTATTGCACAGGCCGGGTTTACATTGAGTTAGACCCCTGGCACTTTGGGATTTTTGCAATATTTTTCTGCCAAATATAGGTAAAGATCAACAAACGTCTTATATGAGCGCGGGGCCCCTGGCACTGTTCCATCTGGTAAATCCGTCCCTGGTTATTGCATTACGTTCATAAAAAGGTTACATGAGGGCCTGAATTAGCAACTTTAACATAAAAACCCTTAATTTTGCTCGGGTTGTACGTTTAAATTGGTTGACAAACATTAAATTGAGGGATCCGGGCCCCCTGGATCAATATTATTGTTGGGGGGCCCATTTAAATATTGTTGTAAGGGGCCCATTTAAATTGGTTGACAAAAATTGAATTGAGGGGCCAGGGCCCCCTGGATCAATATTATTGCTGGGGGGCCCATTTAATTAAATATTGTTATAGGGGGCCCATTTAAATTGGTTGGCAAACATTAAATTGAGGGGCCCGGGCCTCGTGGATCAATATTATTGTTGGAGGCCCATTTATACTGGGGGCCATTTAGATATTGTTGTAGGGGGCCCATTTAAATTGTTCGGCAAAAATTGGATTAAGGGGGCCCGGGCCCCCTGGATTAGTATTATTTTAGGGGGCCCATTTAAATATTATTGTAGGGGGCCCATTTAAATTGGTTGGCAAAAATTAAATTGAAGGGTCCTCGGGTTCCCTGGATCAATATTATTGTTGCAGGCCCATTTAAATTGGGGACCATTTAAGTATTGTTGTAGAGGGCCCATTTAAATTGTTTGGCAAAAATTGAATTGAAGGGGCCCGGGTCCCCTGGATCAATATTATTTACGGGGCCCATTTAAAGATTATAAGGGGCCCATTTGAATTGATTGGCAAAAATTCAATTGAGTGGGGCCGGGCCCTCTGAATCAATATTGTTGTTAATTACTGTCGTACGCGTGTACTGTTGTACGCGAAGATGCTAAAAGAAACTAAAGCAGAAGAAACAATAGTCTTTTTTGTGACATTTTTATCATTGGTAGCTCTTCATTTGGGGGGGGGGGACCCGGGCCCCCTGGGCCCCCCTCTGGCTACGCCTATGTACAAAGCTATATCTTCATAGCGTGATTGCATGCTAAAAGTAGGAAATGTATGTTTTACACTCCATTTTCAGTCGGGTTACACTAAAGACTGGAAAAAATTAATTACTGTAACAACAACTACAGCTTTCCCGCTAGAAATTTAGCATCAAAAGGGACAGCACGAAGCCTCCACCGTGTGTGGTGACCATTCACTGTGTTTTGTGATAACTACAACTTGGTAAAAGTAAACATGAAATACTACAATCACAATACTTCCCAGACTTTATTGCAATGTAACATTGCTATGGCGAAGATTATTTTTGAAGAGTGTTAAAGTTTAGGCACTTAGCAGTTTATATGTTAAGACACAGTTAATCGTAATTCGGAATGATGCTTCAATATCACAAATGCAAAACAGCCTATCAAATTACTCAAAATCTTTTACCATGCTTGCCATGCTACACCGATACGTGTTACGAATCGGCCGGACCCATCTTCATCTCATTACGCCTGCGGGCAACACAACTCCTTGCGATGAAATGTCGCAGCGGTGGCGAGCCGTTGTCAACACTGTGTTCGGTTTGACCGAGCCGAGGCTTAAAACACAGATCTCCTGCTCAATAGAGAAACTTTATCGGAATAGTTTTTCAAAAAATAAAACTTTTTTGGAAGAAGTGAAGTTTCCGAGACGAAGAAAATTTGGTTAGCTTCGAAAAATTTGATCGTTGCCAGGTCTGTCATGAACTGTAAATAGAAAATAGGAAATATGTGACTATTTCTTACTTAAGTACGCCCTCTTACGAGCAGAAGATTTAAAAGACCTTGACAAAATTATCCTTAAATGACGACACTGCTAGAATATCTTTGAAACTGAAGCTTGGAGCACGTTCATCAGAATAAAATATATTCAATTTCAAATACAAATTTAGTTTTCGAAGACGCAAAACAAATAAGCTACTACAACATTGCGTATCGTAGAACAACGTCAGGAAAACATGGCAATACCTGGAGGCTTAGAACATACAAAATTATTAGCATTATTGTTCAAATAAATTACGCCATAGCTGTACGGCCATGAAACCTTTATTTGAAGCAATGTTCTCCGATGTATTGCTTTTATTAAGGTTAACATTTCGCTTCCCAGTACGGGTAGCTTCTTCAGAACAGTAACGCATTTCTTTATTTTCTTGTTTACAAAAGTAAAAAGAAAAATGAAACTAATAAGAAAAACACAGATAACCAAGAATAAACTCTTGTGGTCGTTATTGCAACATGCAATTTATCTCTGAAAAATTATTACGTCTGCCAAAAGTATTATATATATTGATGTATATTAAGTTGCGTGTAGCCGATCAAAAAAAATTCACTCTCAGAAATACAACATGAAAGTTAATCGATAAGCATACCATAAACAACGGGCATGTTAGCGACGTCAATTCTGTTTAAAACGTTTACTTCAGTCGCTCTTTGATTGATGAAAAAACTCGCCGTTGTGCGACGTTTACTGTGTCCAATTTGACCACCAAAAATGGCACTAACTTGCCCGCTGTTTACGGTATGCTTATGGGGTAATTTTCATGTTGTATTTTAAATAGTGCGTTTGCTTTGATAGGCTACACGTAACTTACTATAAATTATATAATACTTTTAGCAGATGTGATAATTTTTCTGTGATATTGCATGCTGTGAGCAGGGGGCCAGCTACTATTTTAACATTGAGGGGGACCCAAATTTTAGCGATACAAAAAAGTGTGGCTCTAAAAAAAAAGGTCTTCGGTTTTGGAAAGAGCTTTCTTTCCGCGTATTCGGAGAACTTCAAAAGCGTGCGGGGCGCTGGAGAATTGGCCATTTCGCCCTTTGGCTAATCTGGCTCTCAAGAGCGCTGTCTACTGCTGATGTATAGCGGTAACTGGTTATGATACAGCACCGCTAAATAAACATTATGTCGTATGCATTCAAGTCTATTACAGTTCAGGCCACCCCGTGGCCAGAAATCTGCAATGGGGGGCTGTTACGGGGTCTGGGGGCGGAGCCCCGAGCCGCTGGAGGTAATTGGGGGTCTGGGGACAAAGCCCCTAGTCCCCGGAGGCTGGGGGTCTGAGATCAGAGGCCTCAGCCGCCGGAGTCACGGAGGTATAGGGGCGGAGCGCTCAGCGATCAAAAATTTAGTATTTTGTTGCAAAAATAACTTAATTTTAGGTTTATTTTGATAAAAATAAATGCTATTAAATGCGGCATAGAAATTAGCAGTGGAAAAACATAATTATACTAGTTGCATAAATGGGCTATGTGGGAGGTTCCTATTGCTAAAACTTCCGTTCTCTTATTTACAAGCCGGTAAATCATAAAATCCTATACTTATAATTCAATAAAACTCTCAAGGAGTAAAGTATATCGTCTCTATTTTACAGAAAAAGATATAATTAAGGGGACTCATGGAAAGAAGTTTGAGAGAAATGATTGGTAATAAACTAATACTGAATGTCCACCCCCTCATTCCAGAGCTTATAAGTATGTATATTTTTTTGATTAAATCTATGTTAAGCAGTGTCTAATGAACAATCAAATTTGAGTGTCAATTTTTGAAAGATTTTCTGATTTATGAATTTTATTTCTGACAAATTAGCCACACCTCCCCCCTAAATAAACGTTTCAAAATATGGTTTAAATCATTTTTTGAGTCTATTCCAGAGCAAACGACAGTTTCAGAAGTGCTAAAAACGTGGTATTTTTCTCATTCTGCATTTTGGTTGGCAAGACAATGGGGGTGGGCTACAGCCCACCCCGCGCCCCCTGGCTTCGCTACTGATTCAGACGAAGTCTTACAATAAGTTGTGAAAAAAAACTAAACAAATTTAAACTGAGCATTGAAAATGTTCCTAACAAAAGCTTTGCGTGTAAAAACATTTAAAACAATGAAACAGTGCCAAGTTAGTTAGGTCTACCCTGCTCCTGAGCAACGATTATATGAAGACAGTCAACTTGCAGTCACCTTCTTGAGATCACTCATAGCTAACTGTTACGTATGTTGAAGATATTGGGGGGACCGATTAACTTTTCCAAATATTAGGGGGGACCGGTCCATCGGGTCCCGGCTCTATCTGCGCCCCTGGCTGTCAGAGATCTCTAATGGAGAACTCTGATGCTGTAATTACAAATGCTGTACATTTTTGTTAGCTAGGTCACAAGATTTTATTTCTATAGTTACCTGTGTTTTTCTGATTAGTTTCATTTGTGTTTTTGCAAAAAGGAATGCGTTACTGTTCTGAAGATATTCCCTGGATTGAAAAGCGAAACGTTAACCTAAATAAAAATAATACATCGGAGAACGTAATTGCTAGAATTAATAACTGCTTGAAAATTATCCAGACATGGCTTGGTTTTAACAACAACTTTTCAAAGGAAGTATAGGTTGTGCTCTTTTTTCTCAGCACTGTAATCTGCTATTATGTAAAGAAGTTTTGAAGTACTTGCGTTATTTTTGTTGCGTCGTAAACTTTAAGATCGAAGGAAATCAGCGATTTCTATGAAATTCAAGCAAAGTTGCCGTTTTTGTGCTCATTATTCGATAACATATTTAGAAGTCTTTGTTGATGTCACATTTTTGCTTATTATTAGTCAAATCTTGATCGCTTTTCATAATTCACATGAATATATCCGCAACCAGAAATAAATTTCCTGTACTTCCAAGACAAAACAAAAATCCAAATATACTTCCTGTTGATATCAAAAATACTTTAACGGCAATCTGACAACTTTAAAATACGCGTATGTTCTGAAAATATCTTGATAAATTTTATGGCTATCTTACAAACTGTGGCAAAATTGGGTTTTCTTTGTCTTTTCTTTTACTGTAAAACAAGCAGTAATAGCCTACTACAGAGCTATAGGGAGGTAATGTTCGCTTGTGCAAAGTTGTAGACTTGAATAGAAAAATATCGTTTTGAACGAAAACTATAACTATAATTCAATTAATTTGACGAAGTTGAATATACATTTTACTTTCATTTTCTACGAGATACCAGAATAAGTAGCTTAAATTTCTACTAAAACAATAAATTATAGCCATTTATAAAGCTAAACACCCAACAGAAACTCCTACGCTCATGACGTAGCTCTGACGTATCAGGTTAAATAGCAAAACAAAAATCTTAATATAACTCCAAATTACTCTGACTTGCAATTACATATAAAAACCCGTTCTGCAAAAAAATTTTCAATTTGGATACCTGCGATATCAGACAACATTTTAAAACCAAAAGTGTATAGCAAAGAAAGAATTTGTTTACTTTTTCTGTTGGAGAATATTTGGGAGACTAAACTCAAACAAACATCAAGCAACAATGGTAAGTTTCGTCATTATTATTAATTTATTTACATTATTCAGTTACTACAATTAAAATGTAAATATTGTTGTAAGATTTCCAACAACACTAAAATTTTGTTCGTTCTTTCATATGAACCAACAGGCAAACTGCGCCTGTCCAACCTCACAGATGCAGAGCACCTTTTAGGATTCTGTTTGCAAGTCTTCGTCAGGCTGGGCCACCACTTCGGGTAGACTGCTCGGCTCCAGTGGAAAATAAGCGTAAAGTGTCTTTCCCAAGGACGCAACGACGCATTGCCAGATCGAGAATCGAACCAAGCGTCAGCAACTTTTCTATCACCAACCCGCCGCTCTACCACTGAACTATCGCCGCCAAAACTTTTGTTGTGCATTTCATAGCTTTTTTCTACAAGAACTATTTTATGAAAATAAAAGGCTCATTTTTGCTCAAAATTTAAAACGAATTTTAGCCTCTGCATAGAAAAAAATGATTAAAAGGGCGTTCAAGTCAAATGTTTCACTGTTGATCAAAATGTTTGGATAAACCTAAAATGGCTTCTTACCAAATTTGAACTTTCTATGTCTTGCCGTATTCAAGATAATGCAGTTAAAAATTCACCATTTTCCTCTTACTCCAGTGTTACCATTTTGTCAATATTATGACAAAAGATTAACTTCTGGAAAGCTGGCTTAAATTTATTGGAAAGCAGCTAATTTTACAGTTCTTAACCTTTACTTTGTTTTACAATAACTATGCTGCAAAACATTTATTGAGAATCAAGAACAAGCAGTAACTTTTTGAAATTTTGTTTCTAATTGGCAATCCTGGAAAAATTTCTAAGAGGAAACAGCCTTTCTTAGGGGAAATCTAATCTATACTATATCTCGGGAACGGAAGGTCGTGGAAAGCTCAAATTTGATGAAAGTAGTCTTCAGATCTGTCAAATTTTTTTGAGACAAAACTGAGCAAAGTTTTTTTTTTGACCTAAATGCCTTAAGAACACAGCTAGTACGTTTCATTTGTTAGCAATCAATAGAGCTTTCTTAGCCTTTGTTATATTGCCATTGCTAAATTATTTATCTGAAGACTACTTCAATGATTAATAACAAAAGGCAACTTTTTACCAAGCAAGATACATTTGTGTGACTTTAATCTTCAAAAAAATTTAAGAACAAATTAAGAACAAATAAGGCTGAAAATCATGAAAATTTAAGAACAGCCAGCCTTAAATCAAAATTTGCTGGTTCTTATACCAAAAAAAGAGCAATATTGGCTTATTTTAGATCACTGGCAGTACCCGGAAAGTGAAGCTCAGCAGCGCCGTACATTGTACAAAGTTGCTTTTCTTTCGATTTTTGTCAAAAAAAGTAAACTACTGTAACTTTGGCACCAAATTTCTGATTATGTACGAGAGACAGTTAGTAAAAATCTTCCATAAATCAAATTCTTAACAAGCGCCATATACATAATTTAAATGATTACAATAATTTAGTTCCCTATGGTAGTGTAACCAACATTTATATCAGGAATAATTCGAAACTGCTCATTCGCTCAAATTTTTCTTAGCAATATAAAAAAATCGCAAAAAAGAATAAATAAAATGAGCAACCGCTAAGATAAAACGTAAATGGTTTGACCCGATCGGGAGTCCAAACCGAGAATTTCAAGACTTTTCTATTAAAACGTTTTTAATCATGATTATCTATATTCCTAAATTCTTTTAACACTATTAAAAAGTACACTATTAAAAATATTTTAACACTTAAATCACGATTTACATACATGCCATTGTGATATGGTTGGTAAAATACTCTTACTTCAAATTTGAAGTATATTGACAATGATTAAAAAGCGTTTCAATAGTAAAGTCTTGAAATTCTTGTGTTCGACTCGCAGTTTGGCCAAATCAATAACTAGAAAAATTGGTATTCAAAGCTTCCCTGCACGACATTCACCAATAAAAAAAAGACATTGAGAAGCCTCCTCAGTGTGTGCTAGGCAGGTGGCAGCTTGATTTGAAGACCGTAATTAAGGTTCCTTGGCTGTCTCTTGAATAAGGCAATTAGGTGAAAAAAAGATCTGATTTGAATTACTTTCAGAGAATAAAAAAAGTTAAATAAACCTTTGACTTTCGCTCATTCTTGTAATTTTAGTAACAGCCTATTTTTCACGTAGTCCAATTTTTCCGATCGA
Organism: Trididemnum nubilum; assembly: GCA_963965965.1. Classification (NCBI taxonomy): domain Eukaryota; kingdom Metazoa; phylum Chordata; class Ascidiacea; order Aplousobranchia; family Didemnidae; genus Trididemnum; species Trididemnum nubilum. Next base: position 17,412,536 of record OZ014483.1, read on the forward strand.
AATCACGCTACATTTTGTAACAGTTTTTGCTTTAGACTATAAATTAATAGGGTGACAATTCAAGTATTTTCTTGCTCTTAATTTTAGCAAGAAGATTGCCAAAAATCGAAGATTTAAAGAGTAGCCATTTTGTTAAATTCATGTAAACTTTGAGGCAAAAGCAAAATAAAAGAATACATAGAATATATTGGCTTAGTTATAAAACTTGCCGTTCAATATGGCGCCCAGCAAAACTTTTTCATATACGGAAACCGTTTTTGCATAACTGTTGTACGTCGTATACATTTGATGCCATTACTAATTTACTAAGAAATTGTCAGTCATTAAAACCAAAAGTGAGGTTGGTGAAAAAAAATTTTTTAAGCACACTAAAATTGCATTAAATTCAAACTGAAGTTTGGTACACACATTGATTCTAGTAATACAACCTTGGGTGTGCCTTGAAATCAACACGATATGCAAGCAATCACTTGCCAAACATAAAAACAAATAAAAATATTTCAAACAAAATATTCTACAATGCATTTTTATTTTCAGTCTTTTGTTTGTTCTTCTCTTTTGATGATTTTCTTCGCAACGTCTCTGCTGCGAGAGTTATTCGGTGATGAAGCAAAAAGTTCATTCCCACAATTGCTCGATAGAAAAGGGTAAGTCATAGTACACATTCTACAGTATAACATGTAATCACAGAGGTGTACAAAATCCGCCCCGTGAAGAAAATTTATGTGGCCCGTGCCCAGTTTTTAATTTTGACCTGCCAACAGAATTCTTGCAGCAATCGCAAACAAGTAATTTCAACTAAGTCTGCTCCACATGCGGGTTGAAGGCCTTATTTCTGACTAAAACGTGATTGAAAACATTATTTTTGACCAAATTGTAATTTTTGACAACAATGTGCTTGTGGAGAAGTTTTTTTGGGGGCTTTACGTTTTTTCTGAGCAAAATTGTCCCATAAATTTTGGGTTTTTGGGTCCCCAAAATTGCTTGGGTTGGCCCGCGTGCACCCTCGCTGTCTCTCATTCGCCACTCTGAGGAAAAAGTCTGGACACCCCTGACATAGTGTAATCATATCACATTTTGTCAAAACTTTCTTAAAGAACGAGTTGTTACTTGTAGCAAAATTAGTGCAGTAAATACAAAATGTCTCAAAATACGTACTTTTGTCATGATTAAATTGTTGTGGCATTAAACAAACTAAAAGCAAATAAGGTATTTTTGCATCAGAAAGAAAAGTTCACCCAATGAAATAAATATTATTCTTTCGTGCTATCCACCAGAAATTACTGTATATTAAGGCTCTTATTTACTGCAATTTGTACAAAGAGAATTTTTGCAAGTTTTTTTTCATTTTTGGTTGACATCACTTAACCCCCACTTTGGAGGACGTTTTGACTTTAGTCCTTTAATCTAAAGCTCGTCTCCTCCCCCATCAAAAAATAATACAGTAGAATCTCACCTAACGGACACCACAATACAGTGGACACCACAATACAGTGGACACCTCATGATAATGGACAATTTCTTCATGTACAGAATTCTCCTAGGCCATTAACTTGTATTCTTAACCCAATACTATGGACACCTCATTATTCAGGACAACGGACAGCTGATTTTGGAAAAATGTGCGTCACAACCTCACCTATAATGGACAGTGTTGGTAACAAAATGCAGTCATTTCGAAGGTTGTTTGTGGTGATAACTCATTAAACATTAACAATTACTTGAATTACATAATTGTTCGACGATATTAACTAAACAATGCCAATTTTAATCAAACTTAAACCTTTTTATTTAGAAGGCTATAAGGTAAATAAGGTAGTAGAATAATTTGAGCTGCTAAAGTGAGAAATCCCCTTGTTTTAAAAATACGCGAGATCACGAAAGATACTGTAGAAAGAGAGAGAAAAGAGAAGGCACTGAACAAAAGCAGACAAACAAGACGTGAACTTTCACTAGAAGACAAGTGTAGGCTGATAAGAGAGAAAGAGAGTGGTGGAAAATCTTGCAGAGAGCTAGCTGAAATCTTCAGCATTGGAAAGTCTCAAGTGTCGCAGATTATAGCAAGAAAGGCAGAGTACCTAAAGGCGTATGAGGAAAATACCCCTGCTGATAGAAAGCGAATCAAGATTTCTCAGTCCCAGGGAATGCAAGATGTTGATGACCTTACGTTTAAGTGGTTTCAACAAGCTCGGAGGAACAAAATTTCAGTGTCTGGACCATAGGCTAATTTACTCTATGGTTAAGTTAGCTCAAAGTAAAGGTAAAGGATATCTCTCATCCATAGGCGTAGCCAGGATTTTTGATTGGAGGGGGCCCAAACCACAAATTACATGCAATGACGTCATCAGAAATTTTCAAAAAAGGAACTTTTTGTAGAGCAAAGATATCGCAGAATGGAAGATCCGAAGTCGTGGTCTGTTGTCACTTAACCAGGATTTTGGTAAAGGGAGAGGGCGAAAACTAACAGTTAAAAAGCGAAAATGTCTAACTTAGGAGACGTGTTGAGAAAGCTAGTGTACTCAAACGTGTCACAGACGGGGGTCTGGGGGCGGAGCGGAGCCCCCAGCCGCCGGTGGCTATGGGGGTCTGGGGGCGAAGCCCCCAGCCGCTGGACGATTTTTGTAAAATTTGGAAAAAATTTTTGTTGTAGAAAAAAATTGTTTTGGAAAATGAAAAAATTGTTTTGGAAAGTTTTTGAAAAAAAATGTTTGTTTTGGAAAAATGTTTGTTAAAAATGTTTGTAAAAATGGGATTAAAATAGCTTTTTTTTACCCCTGGGCCACCCCTTTGGCTTCGTCTATGATTTTGAGATAAGATCGCGCCCTTAAGTTTTTTCATAAAAAAAACATTTAAAGCAAACTTAAAATAACTTTTTTTCCAAAACGTAAAGGACTTGAGTCAAGTGACTTGACAGTTTTTTGAAACGTACAAGAATTGCATGACATTATTATGACGTGGACACGTGGTCGTCATTATTATTACTTAAGGTGAATTTACACAGTATCCGTTTTTCGTATGTTTTCGTCCGTTTTTTTACGTTTTGGCTTCTCCTTGAAAAAGTATGCACTTTTTCATCCGCATTTTTATAAGTCCATATACGCACTAAGTAGACTGTTATATATAGATAAAAATTTTGTTCAAAAATTTTGTGTATGAACGATAAGAGCGATATTTCGAAATAGAGCTGTACCCCTTTACAAAAAATTTTTTTCGGAAAACTTTTGTCCAGTATGTGACTGTCTGGTTAGTGCGGATATGGACACATAAAAATGCGGATGAAAAAGCGCATACTTTGTCAAGGAGAACCAAAAACGTAAAAAAACGGACGAAAACATACGAAAAACGGATGCTGTGTAAATTCACCTTTACTTTTGTACGCCTAAATCCTAAATTAGAGAAACTGCAATTCAGGACAAGGACAACGTATTGGCTATGCTCTCATTACATTTTTAGCATTGGTAGTATTTCAATTGGGGGGTTTGCTTTACCGCCTGTGTTATAGCATTAAGTTCATAATAACGTTAAACGAAGGCCTGGGGTTGCAACTTTTAGAAAAAACTCTTAAATTTCTTACAGGTTTTGCTTATAAATTATTAAAAATTTGAATTAAGGGGCTCCTGGCCCAGGACCCTTAGTCGTCAGTCAGGGGCTCTGGGGCTCCCTGGTTGTCAGTTAGAGGCCCCGGGTACCCATGGTTGTCAGTTAGAAGCCCTGGCGCCCCCTGGTAGTTAATTATAGGGGCCCTGGGTATCTAAACTTAGGCCAATCGCATAAAACTAAATTAGCGTTAACTCCATCGTTTTTGACCCATCCGTTGCAGAGATTTTCTACTTCAAACACGACGTCGGTGACTCTAATGTTATAAATTTTAATAATTTTTATTGGCGACCCTGTTGTTGATGAGCATTAGCGACTTAGCGACGCCTTCTCAGTTCTATTCTAAAGCAACGATTTGGCTACTGCATTGGGTCGTTTCGCTGCGCACTATCAGTTTGATCTTGTCAGCAGAATAGATCCGAGCTGGTAAAAAGAGTAGACTGTAGGGTAGTTTAAGAATAAATGTCTAAGAACAAGCGAAAGTGAGGCTAGTAGAGTTATTGGAGTAGGCTAGTACGCCATTGTTTTCAACTTAGATGGAAAAGTTTATTCTAGGTTCCAGGCGCGTAGCCAGAAATTCGCAATGGGGATGTGTGTTTTTTAAAAATTTGCATTTTTTTGCAAAAATAACTTCATTTTAGGGCTATTTCGATAAAAAAAATAATGCTTTTAAAACGTGGCTTAGAAATTGGCAGTGCAAACATGATTAAACTGGTGGCATAAATGGGCTATTTGGGAGGTGGCTAATGATAAAATTTTAGTTCTCTTATTCAGATGCTGGTAAATTATAAAAGCGAATAGTACAATAAAACTCACACGAAGTAATTTATTTCGCATACAGTTTATGGAAAAAAATAATTGAGGGGGGAGGCTAATGAAAAGAGATTTGAGAGAAATGATTCGTAATTAACTATTACTGAATAGCCCTTCCCCCCTATTCCTTAGTTTATAGTATATTTGTTGACAAAACCTATGTTTAGCATTTTTACACTTGCGGTCAAATTTGATTGCTTATTTTTGACCATTTTTCAAAGTTTTCATTTATTTTTTAGTTTTATTTTTGACAAATAGCCCCCCCTGAATATATGTTTCAAAAGATGTTTTAAATCACTGTTTAGTCCGCTCCAGTGCATAAAACAGTCTCAAAAGTGCTAAAAACGTAGCGTTTTTCTCACTTTGCATTTTGGTCAACATGCCAATGGGGGGGAGGGGGCTGTAGCCCCCCCGCCCCCCCTGGCTACGCTACTGCTAGGTTCACAGCATACCGTAAGCAAATACAATAGGTCTACTCAAGTATTGGTTGTCTTATTATCAGGTATGAGTTTGCACTGTGTAGCCTAGTAATAAAAACCTTATTACTAGACTAAGCTAGGTTTTAGACTGAAATGTACCTGCCAGCTTGATTTTCACTGAAATTGCTAGGCTACCGTATAGTCTACTCTTTTTAACAGCTCAGATCTGTTGTGCTGATAAAATCAAACTGATTAGTGTGTAACGAAATGACCCAATACAGAAGCCTAATCATTGCTTTAGGTTAGAAATGGGAAGGCGTAGCTAAGTCGCTAATGCTCATCAACAACAGGATTGCCAATAAAAAATATTAAAGTTAAGAACATTAGAGTCACCCACGTCGAGTTTGAAGTAGAATATCTCTGCAACGGATGGGTCAAAGAGAATGGAGTCAACGCTAATCTAATCTACTACGATTGGTCTAAGCAATGACATAAAATGATTGGTCTAAGTTTAGATACCCGTATTGATTTTGCCTTTAGTCCTCGTTGAAGTAAAACAGTAACAGTTGTCTTTTACAAAAGTCGTTTGTGACAATTTCAAAAGTCGAATTGTGATGATTTCCTTTTATTTTGCCGTAACCTAACAGACTACTGGGCACTGGCACGCTGGGATGTTATGATGTAAAATGCAATTTTGACAGTTAGTTTATAAATATTTTTTCTTATTGTTTCTCAGCGTACTTAGCTTTGTTAACCCTGTTGTAGAAGCAGATTTTGAGAGACCGGTGGGCAATTTTGAGAGACCGCTTCGGTTCCTCAAATTGCCTTAAAAAAACACTGCAGACATCCACGATTATGCTATTTCATGTTGTAATATTGCTCTTCTTTTATAGATGTCGTTTCGAAAAAGGTAATGGCACCAGGGAAGAAAGTACATTGGCGCCTTGGACCAACAAAGTCTGGAATTGCAGAGATATCGGTCCAATAACTGTAGCCATCTGCGACAAAAGGTGTAAAAATCCACTTAACAACAGAATAGTCAGGGTTAAATATTGGAAGCCGGAAAATATTACGTATATCGTGAATTTCCTCGTTAATGGCACCGTAACTCCACTCGAAATGCCAGTAGCTTGCAAATGCGTCAAACACGGAAGCGCTCCGCTCCGAAAACTTTCGTTAGGTCACTTTATTTTCGGCTCGGCTCTGGATTTATATCTTGAAACATAACATATCAGCTTTTGTAAAGTTTAAGTCATTGATAGGTTAAAATGCGTACTCAAGGAAATCGCTGCTATTTACCATCAGAAAATATGGAATAATTTATTGTTCTGCCAAGTTGTACAATCAACTCACACTTTTTTTTATAAGAATCAGTAAATTTTGGGTTGAGGCTGGCTGTTCTTAAATTTTCATAAATTTTCAGCCTCATTTATTCCCAACTCGATTGAAGAATAGAGTTACACAAATTTGTTTTTGCTTATTAATGTTGCTATATAGATCTTGATCATTATGCTGCAGTAGAGAAATCAGCAATGGCAATGTAGAAAAAGACTCAAAAACTCTACTGATTTCCTACAAATACGCTGTGCTAGCTCAGCAATTTCTTAATTACAGTATTTTTTTTCATGCGAAGGATGGCTTTGTTTTTAATTTGTTCTTAAATTTTAAATAAAAATGAGCCTTGCTTTCTTATAAAATTGCTCTTATAAAAAAAGTGTATATCACAAAATTGAGCAATAAATGAGAATTTTATCGTCAAGACATCTTTGTCTTTGTTTGGTGCTTTAATGATCGAGTTTGGAACCAACGTCTGGAATTGAAATTCGTATTGTAAATTCTTATTTTTTTTGTTGACAACTATTATGTCTGTTTTGTTTGATTTTGATTTTGCTTTGCTTGTTTGTTGATATTATTGCGATTTTTTTATCGGTAGCCTACACCCGCAGCTAATGATTGCCATTGTTTTTATTTTAAGATTAACTCTACAATAATTGTTTAGTATTTTTAAAAATTAATTTGCTTTTGAAACTTTTTCTAATTATTTTATGCTTTTTTCTTTTTTTGGTGAAAAAAAAAGAAACTGACATGGTGCAAAAATGTGGTTTATCTTTTTGCAATATCGCAGAGTAGCAACAGGTTGCACTTTCTCAAACAAAATGGTGGTGAGATCGGTCTTCCTCATTTTTGGACTTTAAAGTTAGTGTATTGATGTTTTCACTTTTATGTTAATGCAAAAATTCACGTAATTCTGTATTATAGCCTCACGCTTGTTTAACGAATTTAATAAACTACAAAAAATGACATTCTCATTTTTGCAGTTTTATGTAATTGTAATTTTGTTATTATATTTTATTCACCACCTTTCCTTGGCCAGTAGACAACGAAGGGACCGTTCAGTCTTCGAGTCAAGCTGCCACCTGCCCACCTGTCTACTGCACACGGCGGAGGCGTCACACTGTCCCTTTAATTGCTGAGCGTCAAGCAGGGAAGCTGTAAATACCAATTTTTATAGTCTTTGGTTTGACCCGACCGGGAATGGAGCCCGAGTCTACCGTTGCAGTAGCAGAAGCTCTATCCACTCTACCACTGATCGGTTAATAAGCTAATATTATGAATTAATTAGGGTTAATTTTTGCAGTTTTATGAATTAGCTAATAACAGATCAATGATTTTCTTTTTAATCTCACAGTGTAACATAAATGCTGTACTATCTTTTTATGTCATCGATCAACGTTCAACAATTACTGCTTTAATAGCATTGAAAAAAGCTGTTAAAATTTGCCCGGTTTTGGTACTAGAACATCAAAATTATTACATCAACATCACGCCAAAAATGACCAAGTTGCTGTACATTGGTGCCGTATTTGGCAGCGTTTGCTAGCAGTAGTTAGGTGTTGTTGTTGTTATCGGAGAGCTTCAGAAGCTAACTATTAGTGGATTTTTCGCTCACTATGCATTGCGATAACTGGGTGCTTGGAGGAATTCGCACTTGCTCTGGAGTTTCAGTAATCGCAATGTTTTTATGGATTTCTTCGAAGTCTTCTCCACTAAATTAGCTACTGGTTCGAAGTTACCAAGCAGAGATAATCATCGTAAATTAAACGTCTTATCCAAAGTTGCAACAACTTAACCAAAGTGAGGGTTGAATTCAGATCACGCGATCAGGGTCGTCGTGAAACGACACCTTAATCCTCCCTCAGCCACGCAGCCGACAATGTAACTTAAGGCTATGGAATTCAACAGACAAGGTCACATTTATTAATTTTTGCTATATTACTCTCGACGATAACAAAAGCGAATTTTCGAAGCGAATACAATGCACTTAGCTGTGTCCTGGATAAAGCAACTGGGTGAATAAAATGTAATTACAATTACAAGCACTGCATGCATGCTCTACAAGTCAAGCGTGATAATAATTGCCTGACATGTAACTTTTCGCACTATACCATAAAATAGACATTTAAAGAAGAAATAATTAAAATAAAAATCATTTAATTATTAGAATCACTGCACTTCTTGAAACCAAAGTTGTAAACGGGACGACTAGTTCACGCCCGAACCCGAAAATATAAGCCCGAACCAGAAAACTAATTTGAAGCCCAAATCATGCCCGAAAAAACCCGAAAGTTAAGTTAGGTCTGAAAAATTTAGCAATGTTGCCATGTTATTTTGATTATATTTTTGTGCGCCTGTAAGACAAAAAGTACGTCTCAGTCCCGAATTAAGCCCGAAATTTTTGTCAACTCTAGGCCCGAACCCGGCCCGACTTACAACTCTGCTTGAAACCACTGATATAAAAATTCCTCATTTATCGATCTCCAGCGAATGTTTGTTTTAACTTGCTCAACTGCTTGTTCGAAAGGTTTCCAACCGTATCCCAGACGTTCATTGTTGTCGTTAATAAAGTTTTCAAGCTGACAAAAATATTTAAAAGTAGATTAGTAACAATCATTCAATTTTGTACCAATGGCAAAACTTTAGTTTCAAATAATTCGTATTGTTTTGCAATAAGTATATTTCAATTTTAATGCAAAAGGAAGCTTTGTTATTTTCTATTTTTTTTCTTTTTTAATGAAAATTAAACATCAATATTCAACATAAAACGATTTAGCAAAACATAAAAAACATCATCACTAAAAAAATGCAAAAAAATAAAAATAAATAAAGAGTTGTACTGTAGATATAGCAATTGCGAAAGTATAAATGTGTAGATGAATAAGTATAAACAACTTTCCTTTAAATTACAGCCAAACGTTATTGGTGTTAGACAAAGGCTGCTTTCCTATTGCTATAGAAGGCTGTCTAATTGTATTGTTACAAATGCATAGATATAGGTCAACTTCAACTGTTCTATTTATTGAGCTCTAGCACTTGATACATTATTCATAAACAATATTAAAAGTTTACCAACCGATACAAGAGAACTTAAAGCATTCTCCTTACTTCAGCTAGTTCTTTTTGAGTTGAAAATGAGGACGTGCAAGCTCCTATGACTTTTCTAAAATTGAACAGTGCTGATCCATACCTACAACAGAATTAAAATCCTAAACTTTTGCAATATTTCTATACAAAAAAGTTGTTCTCCTTTGAGAGACTCTGCACACATTTACAGTCGAATTTCGAACAAAGATTGATGTTGCTAATAGCACAGTTTGAGTTATGTCTTTGCTACTCACCAGACATCGCCGCAAAACTTGTTCTGAAACATGCAGGTTTTTAAATTCAAAATGCCTGATCAATAACAATTATAGTGCTTTGAGTAAAAATCAATCCCGGTCTTACATTAAGACTAAAAATCCAATCACTGTTCATAATTACAAAAAGAACTTTACAGACGTCCTGCCATTGGCATGACAAGAAAATACTTCTCAACATTTTTTGACCTTTCTACTGTAGTTTGTTTGTATTTCATCACTTACGCTTCCAGTACGAAATCCCATTCGGTTTTTATAAAATTCCACACAATGTCCCTGGCAGCATCATTATTGCAAAGATTTATTAAAACTAAAGGGCCATCTTGATTTCTAATATTTGTTCCATTCATTGTGTATTCCAACAGCCTAAAAAAGTGATTTAATATTTTCCAGAAGTAACACAAAACATAATTATTTCAAAGCAAATTTTTACGTATAAGTTTTTTTTAAAGTTTTTAAACACTTATTTTTTCTTCCTTCTGAAGCTTACAATCTCAGTGCTGCGCCTCCATACCTATGCCGTGCGATGGCAGTAGCTCAGGCTCTGAGCAACAAGATTGATAGTTCAAATCCTTTGGCTTTTGGTAATTTTTTGACCACATGTGGCATCCGCATTTGCACACAAACACCTTAATAATTTACGTTACATATTATCAAAATATCAAAAATTTATCTCCATGTTCAGGCGCGTAACCAGGATTTTGCTAAGGGGCGGAAAGGGACTTGAACTTAACACTAAAATTTGTCCGCTTTAAATAGACGAGGGTTGGAAGTGGGGGAGATTTTTGTGATTTTGCAAAATTACAGCCATTTTGATGCCGTTTGGATGCCATTTTGCACGTTTGTAGAGCCATTTGAAGGAATTAATTGGAAAGATTTGGAAGCGCTTTGACAAAATTAAATTACCTAGTCCTTTCAGCCCCCTTTTCTTTCAGGTAAAGTTTAAATGTTTAAAAGCAGGCACATTTGGGTTAATTTTTTTTAGTCGACTAAGGGGAAGGGCCTTAGCACACTTAGTTCCCTTCCTTGGTTACACCACTGTTCATACTACAACAAAATAAAGAAAAAAACGAGATTAGCTACGAAAATGTGGACCAAAAAATAATTCTGACCTTTGCACAATTTCTTTGTTCTTTGTGCAAGCCAAAGCATTCAGAAGGTTTAGTTTTTCTTGAGAATCAGTTTCTTGAATGTAAGTTTTCCAGGCAAAATTCCACTCCTCTTCCCCACCTTGTGCTAGCGCCTGGCAATAAACAACCGAGCGAAAATTGGGATTGATCCTGAAATTAGAAAACGGTCGCCTATATATTTATGCATAGGTGGGCAAGTTAATGCAAAACGTTAGCTTCGTTAACCACTAGTCCGTTAACAAACTTCACACCTCCGTCAACGTTAATCCGTTATTTTCAGCTTTAATTAACGGAAGTTAATAACGTCTGTAAATTCGTTAATATTTTGCGTGTAATAAACATTTCTTTTTATTCACTCGCTTCTAGAAAACGTATTGACGCTGTTGAGCAGATTGTAAAAAAAAATTTATTGCTATGGTAATGTTTTTGTGTTTCGGAAGTTACCTTTTGAAGTCTAATCTAATTTCAAGCTAGAAATAAGTTCAATTGCACTAAAGAAGCTGCAATCGAAAAATCTTTGGAAATTGCGAACAGCGAAAATTAATTGACCTCTGAGGCTGCAGCTTATTATTTGTCACAAAAAAGAGCTCCTTCCTTCGTTTTCTTCCATAAAACTCGTGCTAATAGGCAACAAGTGCTACCAGTGCCAACTGGTTTGTACCGGTACGATGAATGAATGGTGCGAGATATTAACGATAAAAGCCTTAACGGAAGTTAACAGAACTTAACGGAAGTTACTTTAGTCCGTTAACAGGACTTAACGGAAGTTAATTTAATCCGTTAACATGAAAATACTTTTTAACGGATTAAAGAGTTCAAGAAAAAGTTAGCTTCGTTATTAACGGATTAACGATTAACGGACTTGTGCCCACCTATGTATTTATGACATATCCCTCCTCATTGCTCGGAACCCCGTATCACGTGACCGATTACCTCAAATTTGCACAAAGATTGTTCCATATGTGCCCCATCAAAGCTTTAAATTTCAAGTTTTTAGCTGCAGCCGTTTCGAAGTTATAGCGAATTCGACCTCTGGTTGCAGAATTCGTAAATTTGTACGGAAAAAACATAAGGAGTTTCGACGCGAAGCGTCGCGGAAGTCCCAATTATTAAGGTAAAAACCGGACTGAAATTCAAAAACTTAAAACACAGAATCTATTTCAAGAAAAATAAACCTGTGGTCCATTTAGGGGTGAAATAGACTTGAATTTCATACAGGATTAAAATTTGTGATGTTCTTATTTAAAGGTGTATTACTTAAAATTAACTTGAGCACTGTCTTCCCAGATGCTAAAGTGCTCAATGGACATAGGCCAGAGCCAGATACCGGTTCAGAAAGTTCAGTTCAAAATTTAAAATAATTAAAATTAAAAAATAAACCACAGGCTGTTTTCCCCGAATGGGTTCGTCAGGCAGGGTTGAAACTAAACAAAAAACAGTAAAACCTCTCACGCACCAGCCGCGTATCCCTCTCCCCGCGTTGGAAGCTCTGAGACGGACGCGAGTCGAAGCCAGCCCACTCGCTAACCGTGGTGCGCTCTAGCCCGGAACCGCAATCTGGTCGGGGGTGAGAAGCGCGGCAGGAACGAAACACGATAAGTAGTAACTGTAGAGGCTAAATATCTTAATCAAACACAGCATATGAGTTTGATTGAGATAACGTTGTGAAAAACACTGCTGAAATTTAAATTTTGTCAGAGATACAAAACGGCATATTTTACGTCACAGCGATTAAACGATTTGTGAAATTGTGATTTAATTAGGTTGATAATTCTTCAGTTTGTACTTAATTTTATGTTGATATTTTAATACAAGTTCGGTTCTTTGGTTGAAGGTGTTAACCGGATTTGCTTGTAGCAATGCAATTTTTTCTTCTAAACAATGGTTACATCTGTTAGAGCCATCTTAATAAAACCGTACTCGTTTCTCTGTGTTTCATATGGCGTTTGGATGTTTGCCAGTTTCTATCGCATTCCAGTATGCTTTGGGTAGTTCTGTCGAGTGACGCTTATCTTATAGTTAAGCCGTCAGCTCTACGCAGGCCAACTTCGGTGCTGTTGATTATTTGGTGGAGCTTGTTCAGTAGATACAAGCCGACGTGCACGCAGATTTCCGCCCCGTCATATGATCTCATGGTTACGTGGAATAAATTACCGTCTTTCTTTATCCACATTCCTTTGCTGTCGAACAACACTGATTTCCTGCATGCGCTGGCTTGGACCCGCACCCGTCACTGAGCTTCCGGTGCGGAGAAGGGGAGACGTGGCTCGTGTATTGAGGTGTCTTACTGCTTTTTGTTCAGTTTCAATCCCGCCTGACTAACCCATCAAGGAGAAACAGCCTATAGTGGGTTTTTAAATTATAATTATTTTTAATTTTGAACTGAACTTTCTGTACTATTACCTAAAGCTTTATATTCAAAGCTATATACAGTTATATTACCACGGCATAATCTTTTACACAAAACATTTCAGCAGATTAATGCAAAAAAATCTACCTTTTTTTATTTTCATTGCTGCCAGATACTTTCCATTCATGAAACTGTTCGTTCACATGTTCTAGGCATTTCACGTTTCCAAGAGAGCACACTTTGTCGAGGACAAGGACTTGATGAAATCTACAAATGAGTACTCGCATCTTAGACGGAGATCACAGGAGATGCTGAACACAAATAAAGCAGCATCTATCTCTAATCACAAAACTTTTGCCTGCTTTGTTGGATTGAGTAGAATATCGTTACAATGTTTGGCTTAGAAGTTGGAACACTAAGTTCGATCATCAGTCAGCCATACAAAGACTCTTCAAATGATATCTGCTCTGGCTGCTTTCGCTATATATGATTGATGTTGGTTGATAAATAAAAAATAAATAAATAAAAAAGAAACAAAACATGATCACCTTGAGTAAAACGCAGTAAATCAATCAATTAGCCCTAATGGCGAAGGTTTAGCTTAATTGGTAAAAGAGCATCTAGTTAGTAATCAAAGGTTTTTAGTTTGAGGTTCGATTCCCGAACTGATAGTGAGTTATGGTGACGTTGGGAAAGACACTTTGCTTATTTTCCATCAGGGCTGCGTAGTCGATCGATGTTTATTCGAGTTCGAGTTTGGCCAATCTTAGCAGGTCCGAGGTCATGTTCGAATTGTGTAATTTAATTTTTTCGAGTTCAAGTTCGGCAAAAAATATCAAGTTTTTCGAATTCGAGTTCAGGCTGACAAAAACACAGGAGCGTATTTAGGGGGGGGGGCATTGCGCCATGGCCCCCCCTTTGGGTTGCCAGAATTGCAAAATTGCATAGAAAAGTGAGCAAAATTGAGGCATGCCCCCCCCCCCCCTTTGCGAGTTGGGCATCAGGCTTTGGGCTCGAAATCACCTGATATTGGGCGAAAAATAGGACGAAATTTGAGTGAAGACCTTTTTTTTTTGCTCTTCACCTGAGTTTGGGTGAAAAATGAGACGAAATTTGAGTGAAGACCTTTTTTTTTTGCTCTTCACCTGATTTTGGGCGAAAAATGGGACGAAATTTGAGTGTGACAATTTCAAATTCTGATCTATGTACCTCTCAAATTTTCTGAAGTTTCTGGCCCCCCCCTCCCCTTTTCAAAATCCTGCGTACGCTACTGCAAAAACACTACGTAATCAATCAATCAAATTACACGGCTTAATCACCAAAAAATAATTTTTTCCAACAATTTTTTAATCTTTTAATTTTTTTAATGAACTCGAACAGTTTTATTCCAGTTCAAGTTCCAGTTCAGAAAAATAATTCTTTGAGTTCAAGGTTGAGTTCGGGAAAAAGACCGAGTTTTTTGAGTACGAATTCGCAGCCGTGTTTTCCAGCATTGGGACCAAACAGTTGGCAGCATGGCCGAGAGGATAAAGACGTCGTGTTTACGACGACCCTGATTGCATGATCTGGGTCAACCAGCAACCCGGTCACGTTGTTGCGTCTTGGAATAACAGAACAGAAATAATTTATTTTGTCGATCAAGACAAAAATTCGGCGGCATAATACATTTACTCGGATACATTCACACTATCCTTGTTCCACAGGAGGCTGCAAAGGGACCGGTAAAGGTCTTCGCTTCAAGCAGCCACCCAGAAGATTAGACGCTGAAGCATCTTCAAAGAGTAACTATACTGCAGGAGCAACTCTAGCAAAAAGAGTTTCGAAACATAAAAAAAAAAAAAAATGAGTGTGCAAGCATCGTTCAATCTAAAATAAAGTAAAAAATACAAATAAACATTATTGCCAATTATCTTCGGTATTTCTTGAGAAGTGAGTTTTTAAAGTTACTTTTGAATTTATTAAAATTTTGATCTCTAATGTTAATGGGAACAGAATTCCAACTTTTGGCGCCTTGGTATTTGATAGAATTTTGGCACCGTGAAAAGGAGAATTTTGGAATATACAGGTTTTTCTTAGTTGAAGATCGGGTACGACGACTACGGATAGAAAAAATAGGAGAAAAAAAAAGAGGAAATACAGGGAGGAAGAGCTTGTTTAGAATGTTGGTACATCATTTTTCCAACTTCAAATGTGTACTGATCAGCAGTTTTTAAAATACCTAGTTTATAAAAGTGAGGAGTTATCGGGCTTCGGTAATTACAGTTAGAAATAATGCGAATGACCTTATTTTGGAGACGTTGTAATTTTGCAAGATGGGTTGAGTAGGTGTTTCCCCAGAGCACGAGACCAAAGAGCAGATGAGGATGGATGAGGGCAAAATACAGCAAAAGTAAAGTAGAAGAAGGGAACAGGCATCGTACTTTACTTAAAATTCCTACCGCTCTGGCCACTTTGTTTTCTGTTGCATGGATGTGGGATTGGAAGTTTAGCTTGTTATCAATTATTACGCCTAGATATTTAGATGAATCACAACAAGCAAACGTACAATTATTATATAAAATCTTCAATTTTTCTTCATTTATATTTTGTTTAGGGGGGACATAAATTGATATGGATTGTTTTGGATTTATTTGCAATTTGTTAGCATTGCACCAGTTTTTAAGATTTTCCAATTCAGCATTACATCTCTGTTCAAGAGAAGAAAAAGAAGAGTTACTCACAACCAAGCAGGTATCATCAGCAAAAAGACATGGATTACATGAAGTAGAATTAGAAAGATCGTTTACATATATGAGAAAAAGTAGAGGCCCCAAAATAGAGCCTTGAGGAACACCTATGTTAATTGGTTTGGAGGAAGAATGACAATTATTCAAAGACACCATCTGACAGCGATGAGAGAGGTAACTCTTGAGTAAAGAAAATGCTGGTCCACGTATATCATAGTGATGCAATTTACGGAGAAGAATGGGATGTGACACAGTATCAAACGCCTTTCGGAGGTCCATTTGCAGTATTCCGGTGTGGAGATTATCTTGAATTCGATCATACATGGGGGTTATGACTTCAATTAATGCATGTATCACACTATGCTTTTCCCTAAAACCGTACTGGGAGTCGTAAAAAACCTTGTGCTTGACAAAGAAATTCATAAAGCGGTTCTTTATTAATTTTTCAAGAACTTTAGACAGGCTGGAAAGAAGAGAAATTGGTCGATAATTTTGTAATAGTTGTTTATCACCAGATTTAAATATTGGGATTACTTTTTCAGTCTTAAATATTTGAGGAAATATGCCAAATTCGAGTGCGGTGCTGAAATACAGGGATAATTTTGGAGCTAACACATCACCACCTAAGCGCAAAAAGAAAGAGGAAAGATTATCATAACCAAAGTCAGTGTTGGGGTTTAAAGATTTGATTGTATTGAGAATTTCAGTAGGTAAGGGAGGAGTAAGCACAATGGTTTGAGGTACAGAGTTCTTTAAGATAGGTAGTAAATTTAACATCATCAGTGTTATCAATTGCACGAGCAATTGAGTGACCAACCTTTGTGAAATAGTCATTGAAAAGATTGGAAATTTTAAGTGGGTCATCAATAAGAAGGTCGTCTACAGTTATTTTAGAGATAGAAGGTTTTGTTGAAGAAGGCTTATTGGAGATGACAGAATGGATTAGTTTCCAAAATTCTCTAGGGTTGTTTTTTCGCTCTGAAATAGCAGCCTTGTAGTACATTTTTTTTGATAAGTTTTTAACGCGTGTAAGCTTGTTGGCATATAATTTATAAAAGGACTTTTCGTATGCATTTCCATTTAAAAAGTAAGATTGATAGAGTTTTTGCTTATTTTTAATAGATACAAGCAGGCCCTTGGTAAGCCACGATTTTTGTTGGATCCTTTTTTGTTTTCTGGACATTGTTAGGAGGTGGCATGCTTTTCAATTACTAAAGAAATTGTTTGCATAAACTGATTAAAATGAGTATCAAAGTTTTCATGGGATATATTGGAACGCATAAACTCGTAAGTAAGGAGGGAGAGGGCAGATTCTAAATCATTACGAAACTCTTCTCCATCAACGGATTTGATGCTTCGAAAAGTGTAAACGCCGTTACGCTAAGGAACTGTGAATTTATTACATGAAAATAGACAAAATATTGGGTAATGATCTGAAATTGAGAAGTGGAAGACACCAGGTGAAATGGAAGTTTATGTGTTATTTGGAAATAAGACACTTTACGATGATTATCTTTGCTTGGTGGCTTTGAACAATCACTAATGCATTGGACAAAAGTTCGAAGAAATTTACTGGAACATTGGATCACTGGAAACTCCTAAAGCAGGTGCGAATTCCGCCAATCACGAAGTAGTTACCGCAATGAAAAGTGCGCGAATCGTCCAATAGTTAGCGTCTGAAGCTGTCCGGTGACAGGAGCATAAGTATGCGCAACAACTTACAGTCCATCCGTCATCAGGGTCCACATGATTGCTTTGAGGCGATGTGGTAAGAGACTTAAAACTCGCCATTGCTAACTGCTTAAATTGTGTAATACATATTTATTTTTTTCAGCCAAGCGTATATGTTGCGTTGTTACTATAAAATAATATCGACTGCATAAACTTAGTATAACTTAATCCTGTTTCAACATACGTTTGAAGATGTTGACCTTGGAGTATATTCCACCCGTACCGTTCGAAAGATGGCTTTACAAGCCCCTGAAGAAAGTTCTAAAAAAAAACAAGCATAAAGCTCTATAACGGTATCTGTGTTTTTACAGTAAGCGCGGTTTGTAACGATATGGGCTCACTTCGGAAAACGCGGCCCGGTTACCATCACGCGTCAAATTGTGAACGTAAGAGTGTATTCTTAGTTTATTTTAAACAAAAATTAGGTGCGCCCAGTGTACTTCTTTGCCAGCAGTGAACAAGCTGCTAGTTGGTTAAAATATACTAAGGATATATATTTGTACATTCACAATTTTGTGACAAGCGCTGACTGGGCTGAAGTATTTCTCGTAGTAATAACTAGTAATTAAACTACTTTTGGTTAGAGAATTAAGCAGCTTTTGCAAGAATTCAAAGTACACAATTCACAAATTTTGTATTAATGCATGTAACAGCTATTCTTAAGCAAAAAAAAGCTCAAAAAATTACTTCGTAATAAGTCGAGGTGTTTGACCTTGCCAACATCTTATCCAAATACGACAATCCGTCGATTGCACTCTTCCATGGAATGTAGTGAAAGTCCTTGCGTAAAACTTTGGAAAGATTTAAAGGGACTTCGTAACTCAACTGATTAGCCCTGTAAAGCCACAAAACACTAAAAATTCAAATCACTAGTTAAGTTAGGGAATGGAAGGCAGACGATAATTCATTAAAATGAACAAAGTTATCCAGAATTAAATTCTGTTAAGGTAAAGCACATGGTATTCAAACAGAGAAAAGGAAAACAATTGAAGATGAAGTTTAATTTATCTGTAAAATGAACAAAAACTTTGAAATGCTTTGAAAGAACCATATTTATTTCAAGTGGTATGGATTGGCAGTATGATTGTAGAAGCAAATTGGTAGTATAAATGAAAAAAGCGAATAAGAAGTAATTAGTTGGGCGCTCGAAGCGAAATAATTCAACACTTGGGTCCTTGGGGATGCGGGATATGCCAGCAATAGTTTTTTGCTGCCCGTTTGAAAAAAGTTGCTGCTAAGAGTGACAGCCAAATTTTTTTTGTTTAATGCATACTACTGGATAGCAGAACTCAATTTTGCCAATAGCCACATGCCACACTGTCAAAACTTAAAAGATTCAAATCAGTAGACTTGGGTTCGATTCCAAGTCGGGTCGAAACCAAAAAAGAACAGCATAGAATATTACCTGGCCAAATTAAAAGCATCATCAAACAGTTGCCCTCTGGTTTTTGGGGATGGGTCCTTGGGGATGCGAGATATGCCAGCAATAGTTTTTTGCTGCCCGTTTGAAAAAAGTTGCTGCTAAGAGTGACAGCCAAATTTTTTTTGTTTAATGCATACTACTGGATAGCAGAACTCAATTTTGCCAATAGCCACATGCCACACTGTCAAAACTTAAAAGATTCAAATCAGTAGACTTGGGTTCGATTCCAAGTCGGGTCGAAACCAAAAAAGAACAGCATAGAATATTACCTGGCCAAATTAAAAGCATCATCAAACAGTTGCCCTCTGGTTTTTGGTTCAAAAACCTGAAAATAAAATGCAATGGAGTCTCATATTACCGTATTTGTTAGTCAAAGCTTAATAACATGTCAGCAGCGTGGACGTAAGGGCAAAGGTGGTGTTTTTACGATTACCGTGATCGCATAATCTCTGGTCACGTTGTTGCGTCCTTGGATAAGACGCTTTACGATGATGCTCTCTGCTTGATGGCTTCGATCAAGCAGCAAATTCGGTGGACAAAAATTCCAAAAAATCCACAGTTACATCGGTTCACTGGAAACTTTTACACGTGTGCGGATTCCGCCAAGCGCGAAGTAGCTATTGCAATAAAAAGTGTGCGGGTCGGTCAATACTAATTAGCGTCTGAGGCTGTTAAATGACAGGAGTAGAATAAATATGCACTACAACAACAATAACAAATATTGAAATAATTCCACAATTATAGTTAAAAGCGGTTTATTTTGGATCTAACAAATCCGCACCTCCATTTAACCGTGTTTTACACGGGGTATTTAACAAACGCATTTTACACGGGAGGGGGGCATTTACTCCCCCAAATCTAACTCCTAAAGCAAAAGTCATGGAGACACCAAATTTTGCATGCAGATTGGTGTTCACCAAATTTTTTAGAAAAAATGGTTTTGAGTGATGACGTCATTATTGTGAAGTCACGGCCATATCTTCGAAGAATGACGTCATCAAATTTTGTACTTACGTTTTTTTTTTAATACTGAATCACAAAATGTTTAAATTAAGTTAGTTAAATCACAAAACCGTTTTGCGACGTTATTCAAGTTAAGTATTGGCCCAAAAATGCTGAGATTTCGAAAAGTGACTTCAAAAAACTTCTAAAATCGGAAAACTTCCCCTTACCTTAGCAACTTCAAGTTTTTAAGAATAATTTGTAATGCAATTTCACTTTAGTTCAAGTTAAGTTGAAACAAAAATCTTTTTTCTGAAGGGATTTATGACGGAAAAAACGAGAGGATGAAAAAATGCCCACCGGGGAAAATAGGGTTAAAAAGAAATTTCTCAATGGCACTTAATTGCCCAGTCAAACTTTTTTCCAGTAATTGGAGGATTGTGAATCACTTGCACAAACATCCTTAAAATGTGAAAAGTTTAAAAACTATTTTGACTTGGCATACAAAAACAAATAAAAGATGCTGAATAAGTAAATAAATGAGTAAGTCAGTAAGCAAGTGAGTAAGTAAGTAGGTAAGAAAGGAGGTGAGTAAGAAAGAAAGTGAGTAAGTAAGCAAGCAAGCAAGCGAGCAAGCGAGCAAGCAAGCAAGCGAGTAAGCAAGTAAGTAAGTGAGTAAGTAAGTAAGTAAGTGAGTGAGTTAGTAAGTAAGTAAGTAAGTAAGTAAGTTAGTGAGTGAGTTAGTAAGTGAGCGAGTAAGTAAGTAAGTAAGTAAGTGAGTGAGTGAGTAAGTAAGTAAGTGTGTAAGTAAGTGATTGAAAAAGTACTAGGTAAGTAAATGAATGAGTGAGCAAGTAAGTAAGTTAGTGAGTAAGTAATTGAGTGAGTGAGTAAGGATGTAACTGAATGAGTAAGTAAGTGAGTGAGTGAGTAAGAGAGGGAGTAAATGAGTGAGTAAATAAATGGATGAGTGAGTGAATAAGTGAGTTAGCAAGTAAGTGTGTGAGTAAGTAAGTGACTGAGTAAGTAAATAAATGAATAAGTACTAAGTAAGTAAATGAGTGAGTGAGTAAGTAAGTAAGAGAGTGAATAAGAGAGTAAGTAAATGAGTGAGTGAGCAAGGAGTGAGTACGTGACTGAGTAAGAAAGTGAGTGAGTTGTAAGTGAGTGAGTGAGTAAGTAAGTGAGTGAGCAAGTAAGTGAGTGAGTAAATAAATGAGCTAGTGGTTAAGTGAGGAAGTAAATGAGTGAGTTAGAAAGTGAGGGAGTGAGTGAGTAATTAAGTGAGTAAGCAAGTAAGTGATGAGTAAGTAAGTGAGTAAGTATGTTAGTAAGTAAGTAAATAAGTAAGTAAGTAAATAAGCAATTATTTAAGTAAGTATGTTGTACGTATATGCTTTTACCGCAAAATATTAACATAATGCAACAACATAACACAGTAATAACTGTACAAAACTACAAGGCAGAACATCTCGAATAAGGACATTAAGATCTTGTCAAGTCGAGCGGCCAACCTAACGTCACTTTTAAACTTAGTCCGATTTTAGCCCTATCAACCTTCCTATAAAATAATGAAGAAATACAAGTTCATTTTTTAGCACTCACTTCAAAATCATCATTTAGCTGCGAGACAATTCGCTTCCAGTTTTTTTCGTCGTAGTTTACTCTGTAGTATCCAAACGCTTCGTAATTTCCGACTACAAATTCATTTTCAGGTACTAAGATTTCAGCATCTGCAAACAAGCATCGCAAGGTTGTTGAGATTTGCTTCCGGCTTCTCCTTTCTAAATAAAAGAATTGACCAAACGTACAGTCGTAGGTTTGCATATATTCGAAATGTAAAATCGGGACAGGCAGGAGTAAACTTTTTGCCGAATTAAATTATCAGAGGTTGGTAAAAATCAGCTCTATATTTTAATGCAATCACAAACACGAAAAACACGTTTATGCAAATTTTAGATTATAGAATTGCGAATGAGCTGTCGCGACGCGTTTTGACCTTGCTCATGGGTCTCATCAGGCGAAAAACAAAACATAGCTATACAAATCCCCAAAAAGTCAGGTAAGAGCGACCAGTTTGTGTAGGTCCCCCAAGCTTTTGAGAATTTGGCAAGTTCTCACAAAATTTTATTTTATCTTGTCCTTATAAATCAACCTGCTGAGTGTTTACATGCACGCTGCATCTGTGCTTTTTAGCCCAACCTTTTACTCTAGCAGACTTGCCCGAATTCGGAGTTGTACTGCAGGTTTTGATGTAATTACGTATGCGCTTGTAAAATTTTCCATTGCTATGCATACCTGACTTTTTGAAGACATGTATAGCTATGTTTTGTTTTTCGCTGATGAGACCCTTGAGCAAGGTCGAAACGCGTCGCGATAGCTCATTCGCAATTCTATAATCTATAATTTGCATAAACGTGTTTTCGTGTTTGTGACTGCAGTAAAAAATGGAGCTGATTTTTGACAAACCTTTGATAATTTATCATTGACCGCCTTTGTAGCGACCACTTTAAGTAGGTCCCCTAAACTTTTGAGAATTTGGCGAGTCCTCACGAAATTTTTTTAGCGGAAATAAAATGAAGACAAAAAATAAGGTCTTCACTGTAGAAGATCTACTAAATTTTTCCACAGAATTAAGACAAACAAAAAAAAGAAAAGATTTTTCCTCCAGGATGTTCTGCGTTGAAATCGGTAAAATGAGAAATATTTTAAGTATTCCGAGACCGTCAAGAATTCCCGGACAAAATTATCAAGCGGGCGGGACAGGGCTCAAAAACGAGACTATCCAAGCGAAAATGGGACGTGTGGCAACCCTATACCATATGCAGTTTACCTGAACCAGGTTTTAGCCACATCAAATTTCGAGTGAGATTGCCTTCGGTGGCATACCAAAACGGTATCACCCAAGAGTACCTACAGTAAATAAGTAAAATTGAATTACGCAAAATAAATCGCAGAAAACTAAAAGGTCAGTTGAGATACATTGTTGGATCTTTACAGCAATGAAATCGGGAACCAATAAAGCCAGTGCAAGAGCTCTTTTATAGTTTAAAGCAATGGTTCTCAACCTTTTTATGGATTGTGGCCCCCTTCTAGAGACTTTCAACACCAGTGGCCCCCTACTCAGCAATAAAATTTTCTGTCTATATTTCATTCGCTGTGGCTGCAGGTATGCAACAAGTCTTCGGTGTGCTTTGTGACGTCACAGATAAAAAAAGACAACGTTGCTACAAACGCTTGAAATCGGCAGGCAGTTTTTCTGCAAGAGTCAAAAAACGCTTAAAAGCGTCAGCCGTCCGCTGTCCGTAAGTGGCTAATTACTGTAAATAAATCTTGTGCTGGTGGTCCTCTGGTTAAAGTTCCGTCGACCCCTAAGGAGGCCAACGGCCCCAGTTTGAGAACTCGTGGTTTAAAGGCTTAAATACTTTCAATTAATCGTACTTTAGAATAAAAACACAAGAAACACAGAAGATTGAGTAATTTTGGTTAAGGCTGTCATGAAAATGACTCTAAATTGAATTGAAATTCAAACTCTCACCGAGATTCGAACCAGTAACTTAAATTTTCGATCGAGATTGTGGCAGTTTTTCAACGTGAGCTGGAAAAGTTAATCACTCAGCGGTCAAGACACCGTCCTCCTTTGAGCACGTTAATAAATGAAATCAATAAACTTCAATAAGATTATTGACAAGTTGTTAAACTTAAAAATGCACTCAATGCTTACCCAAAATTAGATTTAGGTTCTTGAAGGTTAGCATTTGGGTCCAGCAAAAATCTTTTCTGTGTTGCCATTATTATGTTCGTTTTGTTAGGGTGGGACGTCAGGGTAACGGTTGGAAAACCCATTTGCAGCACCCAAGTGTTCATTGCCTTTATGAAACCCCCAGGTGGAATGCTACCTTCTTTTGTTTTGTTGATAGCCTGTAAATTTTTTATTAAACTTTGAAGAGTTAGGTTTCACCACACAACTTTGATAAAAGTAGCAGGATTAAAAGAACCCCTCAAAAAGCTACAAGAACAACAATACAACAACAAACAATATCAATACTTTTTCAGGTTCAACTTTAAATTTATGACTAGAAATATAATCAAACCGACAATTATTCTTTTCTTATTAAGGCATGTCAGCAGAATGAGTAAAGACGTATAGGTTAGATTCAGCACACAAAACTATCGCTTTTTCAAGACATAAAAACAAAACAAGCACATTTAAACTTTGTTTCCTTATTGTACTGTGTATACAAACGACAACAAAACAGTAAATATATATATTTGTTATCTAACCTGCTCCCAATATCTGAAAAGCTGCTGATGCGTGACAGAACCATATTTGTTTTCGGTGATGTAATTCTAAAGTATCAAGTTTTATGTTTCAAAAATCAACAAACAATGCGGAATAGAGAAACGACAAAATTCTATATAAATCGGAGAAGATTCCCAACAAATACCGCCACTTAAGGCACCTATATTGCATAGTAAGGTCTTTTACAAAATGTTCTGCCAAATGACTAATAATGAACTGTTATGTTAATTATAGTACTGCAGGAAACAAATCGTGTCCGACATTTTTTCGCCTTAAAAACTAGCCTGAGCTTACTGTATGTCCACAAAAGAGCGGTTTCTGGTTGGACATTAGGACAAAGCAAAACGTCAAAGTAATTGCATTTTTGCCATCCAGCAGCATGATTACTGCGTATTTAAGATTCATCATTTAAGCAAAATTTCGATGAATTTTTGATGATCAAAAACTCAATACGAAACACGCACCTTTAAACCCAAGCGAAACGCTTTATCACCAGCAAAAGTTCGTATCATTCGAATAATGCAGGCTCCTTTCGAATAAGAAATCGCATCAAATAAGGCGTCGATTTCAGCTTTCGTGCTCACGTTTTCAGCAACAATTGGTCGGGAAGTCACTAAACCATCAATAGACATTGCTCGGTGGAAATCTTTCACAATAAACTGATCAATCTGAAAAAAGAAAAATAATTAAAAATCTCAAGGACTGCAGGAGAAACTCCCAGCAATCCAGCAAAAAAAAACACAAAAAAACACAAAAAACATAATTATTAGAGAGCAGAAACCACCCACTCAGCGAGTTGTCTGTGGCGGCGATATCTCAGTGTTAGAGCGTAGGGTTAGTGATTAAAACGTTGTTGACCCCTGGTTCGATTCCCAAACTGGCAATGAGTTGTTGCGTCCTTGGGAAAGACACTTTACGCTTATTTCCCATTAACGTCAAGCAGTCCACCCATTGTGGAGGCCCAGCGTGATGAAAGACTTTAAAACAGAACCCAAAAAAGTGCTAGTCGTTGGTGAGCTTAGAAAGACGCAGAGTGACTGGTTCATACAAACGAACGATCGAGTAGTGAAATGCGGCCTATGGATACCGGTCAAGAGTGGCCGCCTGGGCGGCATTGGGATTTCCAATTGCCACTCTTAGAGTGGCATGGTATTGGGATACGCCATGTATTGTAATAATGACTAGGGCCCGGCGCCACGGGGGACATTCGGGGCTGTGCTCCCCAAATCACTACTTGTGCCCCCCAACCTAATATTTCGCCCCAAAAGAAAGTAACTGGCCCGGTGCCACTGGAGTGTATTTCGGGGCCTGTGCCCCCTTTCAAGCGTTAATAAAGTCTTGTTCCAGGATGAAAAACACGAGTGAATGCCAAGACGAAGCCTAAGATTTCGCGCCGGAGACGTATCTTTTTGGTCTTCATTCCCGAATTAGAGGAAAAAATTCATCTGTGCCCCCCAAATTTTTTTCTGCCCCCCCCCCTGTCACGCTACTCTGGCCCCTGGCCTGTAATGACTACTTCTTCCTCAAACTATTTAGCACATTCCAAAGGTTTTGTAACATTCAGTTGCAATATACAAACAAAAACAAACAATTCCAACCATGCTAAACAACCAACCCAAACAACCAAACCAACCAGTAAAGGCCGTCCAAGTAAATTACATGGACGTAACATTTATTCAAGAACACGGCTTAGTGTATAGTATTAGTGTGGTTGATTTTGGCCGCTAAATCTTGTTTTGAAAAAGTTTCTCGACTCTACTTATAGTCCTGTGTTGTTTCGGATTTTTGAATTGATTGACTAAAGACCATTTTTTCTGACTGCAATTTCACATAAAAATGCTTTTTCACGAAGATATTGAAATTCCGTACAGTGAAAACGAGTCGCGCCTATTTAGTATTTACTGAATTTTTGCATTGTTAAGGGGTTTGTTAAGAGCAGTTCAATAATCTCATAAGTTATTACCAGTACTTAAATCGTAAAATTTTGCATGGGGGGACGCTTTTTCAGCGTTGACTGAACCTTAGTGAAAAACAAGCACGTAGCCAGGATTTTTTGGGAGTGCGTTCCATAAACGAACTTGACCCAAATTTTCATTATTCCTGAATTGAATTTAGGTGAATTTTCAGTGAAAATCAGGTGATCTCCCCCAAAATAAGGTCTTCGCCGAAATCCGAAGGCTTTTTCTGGCCGAAATCAAAAATTTAAACGGTTTTTCCGGCCAAAACAGTAACTTTTTCCTCCCATAAACCAGCACTCAAATCTCGATGGGGGACGTCTAAATCTCGATGGGGGGACGCTCAATCTCGATGGGGGGACGCTCAACCTCGATGGGGGGACGCGTCCCCCCGGCCCTCCTACAATTTAAGTACTGGTTATTACTAACAACATTACTTTTTTGTATGTCTCAATGAGCAGTTTGTATTATGTCTTACTTGCCCTACTATCCTTCTTAGATATTTACGTTTCTCGTAAATACTGCTTGGACTATATTGGCTAGTTTTTTGAAACTCAGTTCGGTAAGGACTTTTGTTCTTCTTCTTCTTCTTCTTTCTTCATTGCCCGCTTTTCCGTGAGGGTTGCGGGGGCAGTAGCTCAAGATTAAGCCGCCACACCTCACGGTCTTCCATCACCTCCATCATTTCGCTTGGGCGAAGTCCCAAGCGATTCCATCCAAGATCCTCAATATGATCGTTCCATTTAGTTCTAGGTCGTCCAACTGGTCTTCTTCCATTTGCTTTGGCAAGTAAAGCTTTCATTCAGCGAAACCCCTATGGCGTTCGAGTCTTAGGCAGAGGGGCTCGTTCGAAAAAGAAGCGACAATCTCCACCAGCCAGCCCTAGTGGCAGCTCCACCAATGTGCCCGCTACACGTTTGGAGAGGCGAATGGAGGCAGCGCAGAGTACTCGTACTCAAGATAAGGTCGCACACTCTCGGGAAGGACTTTTGTTATTTTTCTAAAAACAAAATACCATTTGCCAAGTAGGTTCCACTCTATCCACTCCAAGGTATTGAATGTAAGTCGCAAATCCTTCATTGAGCCAAATCTCATCCCACCAAAGAGGGCTGATTATGTTTCCAAACCACTACAAACAACAAAATATTTTCGATTATGTATGTTCGTATAACAGGTGGATAACTGATGGTAGAGGTTTAGCCGTAAGAATCCTGAAAATTCATATAATCAAATGTAAATATTATGCAAATATTGTGTAGCTATTACTTAAAAAACCAATATTGCTCTTTGATAACAAGCATTTGGTAAAGAGATAAACAGTCAGACTTTAAATCTCATGATGCCTTCTTTTGATTCTGACCAAATGAACCTCTATTGTCAGGAATTCCGGAAGGAAACAGGTTATAGAAGCAACAGAAGGAATGTTGCGTGGTAAGATATATGAAACATAACTAAATGTTAGAGATCCAATTCAAATTTGAAATTTATTAATGTAAGTGAAGCCATGTTTAAATTTAGATTAAGAGAACGGAAAGCAACGTAAAACAAAATGTTTAGGAGATGCTGGTAGGATTAATTAGCAAAACAATAATTTTTTTTTATGAAAGCAAAAAACAAAAAAAACAAAAATATTGTAGCTAACCTGATGGGTGAGCTCGTGAGCTATCACCGTAGCAACTTCTTGTTTGCTTACTATCGAATTGGTCAACTCATTGTAGAGAAGATAAATGTCACGATAAACAACCAACCCCCAATTCTCCATTGCTGTAGCAATGTCAAAATCTGGAACTGCTACTTGATCTAAATAGCACAAAATTATGTTTAATTCATAATCCATCCTGCCAACGTAAATGAAGCTAGAAGCAATAATTCACACTAAGGGTGGGAAGCAAATTTCACCTTTATTTAGAGCTACCAGAAAATAAAAAAAATTCTGAAAGTGGTGAAATCACTTTTGATACATTGATAGTTTTTGTGCTTGAGTGTCGATTTTGCATAATGTTGTTAAATGTTGATTTTGTGAAGCAATGCGGCACCGGTAGTTTATTTCGTTGCTATGTATAGCAATAGTAAAGTTACTTTACAAAATGTTTTTTGATTAAATGTCTGCACACTGAAAACAGCAATTAGTTTTTTTTCCATCATATACTTTACCAAAACAATATTTAGCTTAAAGGACAGTCTAATCAACAACAATGGCCTGAACATAGTACAGTTATAGCATCCTGCCACCTCCATCTTTATTCTATTCTGTTATTTACACAATGAGTGCCAATATTGCACAATGTTCTAAAACAGTATATTGCAGGCAATCAACAATTAAAAAGCAGCAACAGCTGAATATTCAGCAATGAACAGAAAAAAGACAGAGTCAAATTAATAATGTAATAATTATGAAATAAACTGCTTTAGGAAGAGGATAAGCCACATCAAAAAACTCAGTGTAATAATCTAATATCTTTGGGCAGATGCTGTTAGCATAATCACCATCTCCAGCCTTTATGAGATGCGCCTGGGCCACAACTCGTGTCTAAAATAAACAATTTTTTTATGATAAAGTTTTTTTTTCCTTTTTTTTAGATGATAGATGTTGCTTATTGCGTGTACAGTCAAACCTCGGTTTAACGGACAAATGCGGACCAACGACAGTCCGTTGTTGGAAAAAGTCCGTTAAACGAAAACGCAGTGTTCCTCACTCTGTTACAATTGTGTGCACCTCAACTGCTAACATAGCTTATCACAATGCAAGTAAACGGGGAATCATTATGTCTCTGCGACAACGTAGCACGATTTCTCGTTTCGTCGGCTATTGATTTTCGCTTGTAACAATTACATGTACAGCAGTCTATGCTTACGGAACGGTAAAATCCGAAGTCCGTTAAATCCGAAGTCCGTTAAATCGAGGTCCGTTAAATCGAGGGTTGACTGTAATTCAGTCTATCATTGAATGTCAACCAATGATGTGACACTCAAAAGCAGGAAATGTCTACAACTATTACGAACAAATTGTGATTGACATTTTAGAAAGAGAGAAATGTTGGCATTAAAAACATTAAATTTTACAAAAAAAGACATATTTTATGATCAAGTATAAAAGATATACAGCTTCTTTCGGCATAAGTTTCTTCTGGTATCAAAAATATTTTAGTAAACTTTTTTTTAGTTTCAGCAATGCAATGTAGGCCTGCCATACCGACATTTATTTAAATACAAGTGAACAATGACAACTTCGTACTAACGAAGTTTCAAAAATTTCAACAATTACTTAAGCAGCTATAATTTAACACTAATAATAATTAGCTCGAACACTAACAGTAGTTAGTTTGCCGAAGAAATTCAACGACCGACGTTCTAACAGTCAGATTTGTACAGTAAATGCTCACTTGAATTACGGGGTTTGTAGTGGTATTAGCTGAGATGTAATCTAAATCGCCCACCACGATTGCAACGAGATATGTGCTCATGCGAGGAGTGGTGTGGAAAGTGGTACGTAGCCATCCATCTGGTCTCTCTTCCTAAACAGTCAAGGATCGCAGGGAATTTGAAAATTTGAAGACAAAATCGAAAATTTAAAAACTCCAAAATACTGTATGTCTGTGACCAAAAAAGCATTATACTCTTTAACGTATATGCATGACACAATTTGCCATTTAGAAAGGTTGAAAGATTTTTGCCGAATTATGCAAATATTGAAAAACCTAAACATTTCTAGAAAGAAATATTTGGGAAAATCCATTTGGAAAGTTATCATTTGTGGAAAACGTTGATTTTGAATTATGTGGTTTGAAAAGTACTAGTCAAGATTTGTTTTCGGAAAAATGCTCATTCAAGATTTTGCATTTCTTTGAATTTTCCAGCAAAATTTCAATAAAAAGATGTCCAGTATGAGAATTTTATGTTGCGAAATATTTGCCCTGTTATCAAGGTCAACAGTTGCTGCATACTTTGCTGTTAACGTACAACAAAACCGTCGTGTTGTGGCAACATTGATTGAATGATGCATTTTTATCCTCTTACTGCAAAGAAGCGACGGTGACGCGACCCTTTG
The DNA here is from genome assembly GCA_963965965.1 of Trididemnum nubilum. Classification (NCBI taxonomy): domain Eukaryota; kingdom Metazoa; phylum Chordata; class Ascidiacea; order Aplousobranchia; family Didemnidae; genus Trididemnum; species Trididemnum nubilum. The sequence goes on from OZ014483.1 coordinate 17,442,667, forward strand.
CACGACTCCATACCCGTTTAGTAGTTAATAGTTTTTTTCCGCTTGACATTTGACTTCTTTTGAATTGAATTTGCTGCTTGAGCGAAACCACCGAGCAGGGAAAATTATCGTAACATGTCTTATTCTAGAACGCAACAACGTGACCAGGGTGTAAGTTGAACCCAGATCGTGTGATCTTCTCATCGTAAAAACAACGCGTTTACTCTCTCGGTCACGCTGACGACGAAGAAAGATGAGGAAAAGAAAAATTCATGTGGTCTTACTCGTAATCATCAATGGTATAAACTGAGAGGTTTGTGGACAATTACTTACAAGATGAAAAATCGACTCAAATTGCAATATCAACGCAGAATTAAACCACACAAAAAGTCATTCTCACAATGGATTTTACATCCATATTCGATAGCGCGTAATTGGAAGCTTCATGCTGCATGGATATATCAAAAGTTGCCTTCAATCCAGGTTCGTCAAAACAAGGAAAAGTCTCTCGGGCGTAATATACTTCCATTTGAGATGCAGCTATTGTTCTAAACAAACAAGCAAACCGATTGTTCAGAAGAAGCTTTTCAAAATAGTCAAGAAACATCGACAATGTTCTACTGTATAAGCAACAATGAGGAATAGCCTGATAAAAAGGTTAGTACTTACCTGCAGGGGCATAACCAGGATTTTGCTAGAGGGGAGGGCGGGCTTGAACCCAAACAAAGAAAAATTTGTCTTTTTCGAAAAAATAGTCATTTTAATGCCATTTGGATAACATTTCGCGCGATTAAAGAAACGTTTGAAAGAACCGATTTCTAAAATCAGAACGCTTTTGTCAGAATTAAATTATTTAGCCTCTTTAGCTCCACTTTACTTCCTGGTCAAGATCAAAACACGTTTAAAAGCATGCGTATTTGGGTTGAATTTGAGTGACTTGTCTGGGAAAGAGGTTTTAGCTCCGAGCCTTTTGGTTGCGCCACTGCTTACCAGTACAGTGATCAAAAGCAACAAAAAGCTGCTGAATTTTATTTTCGCTTCATTGTGATATTAAATGAGGAATGAAGACAAAATCAATGGGGGTAACTAAACTTAAAGAAATCGTATAGATTAGATTGGCGTTGACTCTATCATTATTGACCAAGCCGTTCCAGAGATATTCTACTTCAAACACAACGTTAGAGCCGCTCTAATCATAATTTTTATTGGCAACCCTGACGTTGGTAACATCGGCGACACCATCTTAATTCTATCCTAGAGCAACGCCGCAATTGGACTAAGCCACAGAGTCTGTTAACGGATATATAAGTTAATATTGGCTTCTGTAGGCTAGGCTACTGCATTGAGACATCAGGGTTGTCAATAAAAATTAAAATTAGGGAGGCCTTTAGGTCGTGGTTGAAGTACAGTATCTCTGGAACGGCTTGGTCAAGAAGAATGGAATATGACTGCCCTAACTTTAGATACCTTTATTGATTTTTTTCTTCATTCCTCGTTTAAATGTGTTTTGCCATGTTCGCATTAATAAAAAATAGAATGGCTTGTTTGTTCCTATAGGAATTGTTTGCTGATGATGAGATGATGATCTAAATTGTAGTTCGAAATTTTAAAAATAAATTTTAACAGCATTAAGGCTGTGCCGTTGTAATTACAATACATAATCCGCTAACTTACACAAGTATAACGCATGCACAAGAAGCAACGCATACTTGATTTCTCCAGATTGCTTTCTATAATTGCTGCGGTAAAGGCCGGTCGTGTCATTCTTCAATTCCCCAAAGAATACCGTTTTCAAAGTGTAATTAAATCCAGATTTCAAAGCTGATGCTGATTCCAAAACGAGATAGTTATTTTGTGCATAAATCCAGTAACGCTTCAGTGCAACTGGCGAACCCTACAAAAAAAATTTATGCCCAAAAGCCAAAACAAATAAATTTTTTACATTTAAATGTTACTGACCGTAATAAAAAATGTGTTGTTTTAGCATTAGATTTTGAAAACGTTCATCCAAAATAAAAAGCTGGTTTTGTGGTGTTTTTATGCCTAATTGAAGATATAGACTTAGAAATGCCTCAATCGTGGTGTATGTGCTAAAGTCAAATTTCCGTAGCAATTTCTGAGAGCCCAGCTTGATTTGACCGAAGTTTCCATTGGTGTCTCCTAGTTTAGGTAACTTAGTAAATCGAAAAGTAATTACTGTACAATTACAAACGAAAAAACTATTCTTTTTCAAGGAAAGCAGTCAGAAAATTTAAGGATTTAGCAGAGCGGATATTACGAAGCATTATTGCATGTGATTTACGACCACGAATATGTAGCGTATTTAAAGAGGAGCATTGTGCCTTTTGGTCTATTTCAACTCTATTTTTAGCGCAAACCACTAGTCAAATTCAGAAAAGCCTTGTTTCCCCTCTTCTAAGATTCCAAAAAGTCAGTCCCACTCTGATGTCGGACGAAATATATCTCATCTCCCTCAAAGCACGTCCTACAAATAAAGAAGACGTTTTTGGTCTTTACCATACTTTAGACCAAAAAAGCCCCCGTTTTTTGAAAATCTTGCCTACCCCGCTAAACACAATACTTGTTCCTTGAAAACATACAGTGCAGTACTTCGGACGTTGTAAAACAATAAATAAAAGTACTTTAGTCCAGAGTTGTAAGTCGGGCCGGGCTTTTCGGGTCGGGTTTGGGCCTAAAGTTGACAAAAATTTCGGGCCTAATTCGGGCCTGAGACGTACTTTTTGTCTTAGGTGCACAAAAATATAATCAAAATAACTTGACAACATTGCTAAAATCTTCAGACCTAACTTAACTATTGTTTTTTTTTCGGGCATGATTTGGGCTCAAATCAGTTTTCGGATTCGGGCCTGAACTAGTCGGCCCGTTTACAACTCTGCTTTAGTCACACCTTTTCGTTTATTAATTCCACTTTGTAGTAATTGAGATCGTTACTGTGAAGCAAAACAGTGCTGGTGGTTTTTGTTACTGCGAAAGTAACAGCACTGCTTCCGAAAAACCAGTATAAACCGGGTGAGGAAGGTGTCAAAACCGGTTTTAAATCCACTTCATAGTGGAAAGGATTAAGGTAGCTAGGTAATCTTGGGTTAAGCCACTCTTTCTCTGACGGCTGTGATGCAGCTATTGATGAAACTTTGGCTGATTGGGTAGGCGATGATGTGGCTATCGTTCCTGCAATGGTTGTGGTTTGGGTCGAACTTAAAGTGCTGAAGTTGTTCGATTTTGAAATGGGCTGTACAGATTGCATCTCAAAATACCAAACCAAAATCACAGGTGCAACTGCAAAAGATGAGTTAAACTCACGTTTTAAAACTAAAACAAGAAAAAAACTATAATCTGTTTCCGCCTTTGTCAAATTTTATCTTAATTTTCGTTGGTACTAGAATTATATGCCATATTGATGAAGGATAATCTAGCAATATAATATATCTAATACGCAAGAAGAGCGTGAGATTGAATATTTCGAAAATTTTTTTGCGGCCATGTCACGCTTGCAAACTGTCAACAAAGAGTACAATGCACAATATGAAAAATTTGCCTCAATGGCCAAATCCCAGATTTTTGTTTTGCAATAACAAAAAATCGACTTAAAAGTTAATAGCAAAACTGACGAAGTTATGAAAACAAGAGCGTTTTTTTTGTGCAACATGTGCTGTTGCTGGTCCCTCATGAGTTTCAAATTAACTCAAATTGATTATTATTTAGAGCTGACGCATTGGAATAAACAAATTTTTAGTCAATATGAATTTAATATCGGAGTGCATAAAAGCTATGTGACAACACATATTTAAACAAACAGATCTCAGGCTTACCTAGAAAGAGCATCATTGCTAGAACAATTAAAACTATGAACTTTTTGCTAATTGCCTTCACTTTTAAAAGTCATTTATTTGTCGATTTTCAATCCCTTTAGCTCATTTAGTTATAACAGCATCAGCATTCATACATGCCTTATACGCACTCTTTCTTTCTGCAAATGATATGAAGAACTTGAAGCAGACCGTAAGCAAATAAATATTTTCTCCAAGGAATACGTCTTGAATCGTATACATGAGTGTTGTCGAAAACTTTTGAGTATTGGAGTGTGAACTTCAGAACACATTCCCTGGTGGGCCTATCTCCGCGTCATTGCACCTGTGGACAACACAGCTCTTTGCAATGAAATGACCTTAGCAGTGGTGAACCATAGGCAACACAGAGTCCAATTTGACTCGGCTCCGGTATAGAATCAGAGACTATCGTTCCAGAGGGAAACGCCTTAACATCCACCCAAGTATATTCGGCGTTTATTATTTTCAATAAGTAAAAGACGATTTTCAATGTTTTCGAGTTGACGTTTGAGATCTTACGAGCTTGATTTTAAAAGATATTTAGCCCTTGTTCAAAGCAATCAAGCTGAGATAATTATTTTAAGCGCCCTTCGAAGGACGCAACAACGCAACTAGAGTGCGGATTGAACCCTAATCATGGGACAAAGTTGTTGTAAAAACGTCGCCTTACCTTCTGGGCCACGCTGCCAATTCAAGAAGTTTGGTTCTTCTCAATAAAATTAATCAAAGCGCTATAATACGGAAAGAGATCTTGTCAACTCGTCAAACTTTTGGGTAAAATTCAACTATCTAAAAAGGTGAAGCACCCAGCCAATTGCGTTAATTTACAATAGTTGAAATTGAAATATAATTTTTGAAATTGGTTGTTGTTATTTTGAGGCTGCGTTTGCAAAGGTATTCAACAAATACAAAAAGATATCCCCCTAAATAGTTTTTGGAAACCCTGAGTATGTTCTTCCAGCCTGAATTTCCAGAAAGAGCGAGGGTGTTACCAAAATTGGACAGGTCATATGATGTTACTGGAAAAGTAAATATCATTTAGTCTCTCTTTTTTGTTGAAAGTTTAGGCTGAGAAAGCAGATTCGGGATTTCCAAAAACTTTTCCGGGGGATATCTTTTTTGTGTTAGGTGAATATGTTTGCAACCACAGCCCAAAACAAGATAAAAACATTTCAAAAATTATTTTGATTTTAACTGTTGTCAACTACCGGAATTGGGCAAATGCTTTACCCCTTTTAAATTATAACAAAGGTTTGATTTTGCAGGAAGCGAAGCCAAGAAGGTAAAGCGTCGTTTCACGACGACTCTGTTCGGGCGGTCTGAGGTCAAGCTGGGCCTCATTACGTTGTTATGTTCTTGAAAAGTGTATTACTACGAAGCGCCTTCTGGCAACACAGCTTTTTGTGACCAAATTTTTGCAGCCGTGGTGAGTATTTGGCATATCTGTGTTTGACACGATGGACTACAAAATTAAACTTTAGACTTCCTGCTCCAGAGGCGAGTCGACTTTATACTGGTCACTGTTTGAAAAATATCAACGCAGGAATAGGATAAATACACAGAAGCACAGTGTAGCAATACTTAATTGCATATACTGTAACAAACTTCTGGTGCATTATTTAAATATTCATTAATGCATCAGCTGGTATGTGCAATGTTGAAATCGATCAGTGGTTGTGCGGATATAAAGCGCCTGCTATTGAAGCGGTAGACTGGGTTTCAATTCCCGGTTGGATTAAACCAAAGACTATAAAACTTGGTATTCAGAGCTTCTCTGCTTGACATTCA